>OX337232.1:244410-844410 GCA_946965045.2 Epithemia pelagica | reverse complement strand
CCAAAGACAAAGAACAGGAGATGGCTGATTTGTTAAAATCCATCGAACGTGCTTTCCCGTCTACTGAATAGATACTACACTTTCTTGACCTCTGGGCTGGAACTTGTCAGACTGGGGATAGCTGTGTAGTACACCTTGGAAACAACAACCATCTCATTCCTGTGCCTTATATCACTATCCTGTCATTCTATTAAAAAAACCAACAGCCAATCAACGAAAAGAAACGTATCCCTCTTAAGGCAGGCCAACGTTGTTGAGGCAAAATTCAAGAAGGGCTGGTACTTTTTCCTACGGCTGGCGTGGACCGGGCTTAATCCATCAGTTTCGAGAAAGGTCATTTGTTACCATGCCATATTTGTGAAAATGTGCTTTCTGTTCCCCGTCATGTATGAATAGTTTCTTCCCTAGGGGATGCCCTTTTCACTAGACAACTTCCTCATTAATCGGATTGCACCAAAGTCCAGCATCATCAAAACCATGTTATGTCAGATCCAACAGATCTAGACCTTGCCAGAACCACCGAAACGCAGGTATGTCGTTGTCTTACGAACTTTGACTGTCGTAGTAATTCTTTATCGTATTGGCTAAACGACATGCGTCTAAGAAAAGCCGAAACGGTGCGTTCCTGTAGCACCTGACAGGAATTGGGAAGCACCAGGGCGGAAAAAAAGAGAAGAAAATAAGACCGACAACTGAAACTTTGACCGATTGCTATCCAATGTCTTTTGAGTTGTTTCTCATCCGTCACTTTCTCATCGTAACCTTTGTTTAGGTGCAACTGACAGAGAGCCTCGAACGAAACAAGAAAACGTGGACAGGCTTGTTCACTGGAATCCCTGTCGCCTCCAATGGAATCAGTTGCGCACATCTGGCCGCATCCCAAGAGCTTTCAGCGGCTGCAAACAATATTGCATTAGCCCATGAAAAGGGAATGGTGGAAGCTGCAGCAAGAGTGCAAAGCGGACTGGAAAAGGGAATGGTGGAAGCTGCAATATGCGTCGCAGTGGCCCATGTAGTGGCCACTGCAATGAGCATTGGACCTTGGTGCGTTTTGTTTGTCGTCATGAGCATCGTGTTCGTCGGCGCTAGTGCGGCCGCATCCCAAGAGCTTTCAGCGGCTGCAAACAAAATTTTCTTTAGCCCATGAAAAGGGAATGGTGGAAGCTGCAGCAAGAGTGCAAAGCGGACTGGTGGGAGCTGCATTATGCGTCGCAGTGGCCCATGTAGTGGCCACTGCAATGAGCATTGGACCTTGGTGCGTTTTGTTTGTCGTCATGAGCATCATGTTCGTCGGCGCTAGTGCGGTAGCTCATTTCGAAATCCCGCAATGGGCTCGAACATACGGGCGGGAAGGGAACACGAACTACCTAGGAAGTTCCTGAATTGTCGGCCACATTGGAGAACACTTGTCCGCGTACCAGGATTCATCTATATGTCCTTACGCTTACGCTTGGAATCTGATCGACCGAATTGGACTCTGTCGACAAACATCCATTTTTGTGGAACATGTCTTGAACACATGTTCCTACAGATAGAGTAATAAATTATGGCATAGAGACTCAAACATGACCACAAAGAGGAACTTGCGTGCCACGGACGTCCCGGTATCTCGTGCACAACAAATTCCACCACAACGATTACGACGAATAAAATCCAAGCTCCTAGGATAAAGTTGGATTGTTTCCCAACTAAGTTTCGTAGTGATTTTCCATTTTCCATGTATCCAACGCATTGACAATAACCAGCAAAAGGTAACGGTCCATCCCCGAAAATCAATGGTCCCGAATGACGTCTCAATGCCAGTACTTTTTAGGAATCGTCTCGTTGGATCTGAAGTACTTCCAGTGAAACACGTCCCTCTCACTGGAGGAGGATGGACCAGTTAGATTTAGAACAAGACTTTCAGTCATGCGTCATTCCAATCGATCTGTGCCGTCGCAAGGTGTCCGAGACGTACATGCACCACCATACCATGACGACGAAGAAACAGAGGAAGCGTCATTATGCTAGTCGATCCATTCTCGGCATGGTCGTGACAGTCTTGGTTGTTTTACTTCTCGTGGGTCTCGTGTTGGTGGCCTGTTTCGTGGGATGGATCATGCCTGCCCAAGTCTTGGTCTTAATGCTCATAACGACGAACTAGACGAAGGGGCCCTTGGTGGGCCGCTCCTATCGCAATCATGCCATGGGCTGGAACAGGCGGGCGGGGTTGCAGCAACCTTACCATGGAGGCTCCGTGAGGATTGGAGAGCGTTTCGTCGGCTCTCGCGTCTGCCGTGCGTACGTCGGAGGATGAGAGCGAGAAAGGTATCCCCCAGCGCGCTTGAGTGAGTCCCGCAGGTCTCAGTCGGAAAAAGTTGCGAACCCCTTTTGGGGGGTAGCGCGAAAGAGCGACGTGTTGGTCCATTCAACTCGTTCATTCCATTGTTCGGTCCTGTTTTTTTTTTTGGAAAGGTGCTTTCACGCATCAACCAACGGGATTTCCCACAGTTTGGGGGAGCGACGACGTTTGCTCGTTGTATTAGCTGACGCTAGTGGAACACTCCACAGCAACAGAAGACGGTACTACGGTCTACGGTATTGATGTGGTCCGTTCCTTCGGTTCCATGATTTCGCAATTCGAATCGTTTCGTCGATGCCCCAGATGCCAACATTCTTCAAGCCCCGGATCTCTCAAAGTACACAGGCCCAAGACCAGACGATTGTGCGTCTGCCAACAAAAGAAAGGTAGGTATTAGTTTGGTGCATTCCCGCAAAAGCACCACGGTGGAAGAAACGAAACGAAAACAAAAGAAGGGCACCTGAAATTTGACCGATTGCGATCCACTGTCTCTTTTGGACGAGGTTCTCACCATCACGTTTTCGTCTAAGCATTTTGTTGAGGTGCGACGGAACAAGTGCCTTCTGCTGGTAAACAAGGAAACATGGACCGGCTTGTTCACCGGAATCCCAAACTCTTTTGGCTGCGGCTAGAGGAGCTTGAGACGGCTAGAGGAGCCTGGGATTCCGGTGAACAAGCCGGTCCATGATATCGCATTTGATGCATGGACGCATTTGATGCGATGCGATGGTATGTGTGCATCCCGTCGCATCAAATGCGATGGCATGGGCGCATCTAGCCGCCACCAAAGAGCTTTCCGATGCTCACAGAGAGGCATCCGAAAAAGTTGCAACGGCACACAAAGAGGCTGCCAAAACGGCCACCAACAAAGTCGCATCGGCCTATGGATGTGGTTCTTTCATTCGGTTCCCGTGGTTCGCCATTCGAATCGTTTCCATGCCTCAGATGCCAAACTTCAAGCCCCGGATCTCTCAAAGTACACAGGCCCAAGACCAGACGATTGTGCGTCTGCCAACAAAAGAAGGGTAGGTGTTAGTTTGGTGCATTCCCGCAAAAGCACCACGGTGGAAGAAAAACAAGAACGGAACCTGAAACTTGACCGATTGCGATCCACTGTCTTTTTTGGACGAGGTTCTCACCATCACGTTTTCGTCTCAACATTTGTTTCGGTGCAACGGAACTGGTAAACAAGGAGAAACATGGACCGGCTTGTTGTTCACGGGAATCCCAAGCTCTTTGGCGGCGGCTCGATGCGCACATGAAATCGCATTGGATGCAATGGAATGGAATGCACATCCCGTTTCGCGGCGACGAAAAACATGCCCATGATGACGAATAAAAGGAAGTAGCCCTCATGACCGTGACCAAATACATGGGCCGTTGCGAATTTGTGGGCGTTGCCTCTTTGTGTCCCGTTGCAACTTTTTCCGCGGCCTGCCTTTGAAAGCTCTTTGCATGCGGACAGATGTGCACATGCAATCGCATCAATGAAATCGCATTTGATGCGATTGCATGTGCACATCTGTCCGCATGCAAAGAGCTTTCAAAGGCATCCGAAAAGGCCGCGGAAAAAGGTGCAACGGCACACAAAGAGGCGACCGAAACGGCCCGTTTCGCGACGACTAAAAACATTTGCCATGACGACGAAGGAGACGAAGGGGCCCTTTTGGTGGGCTGATCCTATCGCAATTATGCCATGGGCTAGAAAACAGGCTGGCGAGGAGCATCAACCTCACACCTTGGAGGCGCCGAAACGAACACCTGTCCCCGCATCTATATCCTTACACTTTTAGACCGAATGGGACTTTGTCAACAAAGTTCCAGTTCTGCGGCATCATTGGAAGGTTTGTTTTGAAACCTATCAGAGGTGTAGTTCAGCGTGGAAACGCGGATGGCTCACGGTTACAGACTTGTTACCATTGTCTTCGACCCCACACCCATTCTTTATTCTCTCCGGACTCTGCTGCAAAACAGGTCTCTTGCTTCCCACCCCTCTAGGCCGTCAGACTTAAATGCTTCGGCTTTGAGCGGCTCACAAACAAACAAACAGCGCCAGATTTTTCCTATATCAGTTGTGTTTGAAAGAGTGCAAGCGTTAGGATAGTTATAAATAGCAGAGATGCCACTAAGGAAACGCTGAGAACTGTTGGCTATGAGTGTCTCGAGCTCTGCGATAATGGTAGCATTTGATGTTTGTCATTCTTGAACCGGGAAAGGACCATATCGGGAGCATCGTCTCTTGTGTTAATATCGGCACGCTGTATCCAAAAGCTTTTCAAACTCCATGGTCTTGCCCATTGTGTGGTATCTGGGATCCGTTACCGTCGAAAAGGTCATGGTGGTGTTGGTCTCTTCATCCGTATCTTCATTGTCCTCGTCTTGAGGAGCACGTCCCCTCCTTTGGTCACGACCCAAATCATCCACGGGCAAGCGACGTTCGGAGAGCCGTCGTCGGTGTTTGTCCTTGTCATTTTCGCGTTCCTCTTCTTCGTCCAAAAAGCACATGACACCAGCTACTTGTTCCATCACCCACTGCCATTCCCCGCTGTTTCTGCGACGGTGTGTCGCGGAGGACGGGAATTGTTCGTTTCCGGGGCGTCGTCGACTCCACCGTGTGCCACCCAAAACGGCACTGGCATTGGTGTGTCGGCTCACCATGGAAGGTGCCCATTCCACGGATGCGGATGGCATACTGGCCAATCCCGTTACCGGTGTCAACATGCTAATCTCCACCGCTGGATCTTGTCGACCATGACTTGGCTTGCCGTCGGCATGGGAAGTGTTGGGCTGCGTCGACATGGGAGCGGCCGTCGGCACCATCACCATACCAGGAGGAGTTATCCGTGATGGTTCGGGTCCTTCTACTTCTTTGCCGGTTTCAGCGGGAAAGTGAACATGCGGGGCCCTTCGAGGTGGCGTCCTAGTTGGAACGGCAATGCCTGCCTGGTGGTACTGAAACTTGGCGTGTGATACCATGGATGGACTGGGCATGGATTTTGTCACAGTTGCTTGTGGGGACGTCACCACAACCGGTACACGAACAGGAGGCGGTGATTCTGGAACATTGGGGCTTTGCTCTTGTGGCAATAAGGTGGTTGTGGTATTGTAAGCTGGAAGAGTTCGTGCCAGTGTGAGTGGAGACGGAGCATATCGGTTCGTGCCATGTGGATCCATATTTTCTCCGTCAGGAATGTCAGCGTCAAGACGTTGCTTCTCTGCCTGCATGTCATTCAACAATGGATTACCCTCTTGGTCCAACAAGGAAACGCCCGTACTTTCGGGTGGCAAACTTCTCCTTCGTGTTTTGTGCCCTTGCTGGATAGCGATGGAGCGTCCTCGCTCATTGGTGATAGAAAAAGTTTCCTTTTGCAAACTTTCGCTCTTGCTGTTGGAACTCTTTTGTCCTGAATTCTTTGTGGTGTCCCTCGTCCGAGTGCTCTGCAACTGGTTCGTGGTATCGTCCAAAAGTGTTCTTCGACGAACGCTATTGCTTCGGCGCCTCGCCAAGAAGGATCCCTTGTGTTTCTGGACCAATGGCGACGTTGAGGCCTTTTTGGTGGTCCGAGCCCTGTCCTTGGGACTGAGCGATTGATTTTCACTGTAGTGCCGGTTGTGATCATTGTCAATTTGGGTATGGTCCTTCGGCTCCTTTACCGGGCGGGTTGGAGTAACATTCTTGTGATTGCCCACGACAGGTTCCGACTGCGGAGAAGTCTTGTTGGTGGACTGTGAATGAGTAGAAGAAAGGCTGTGGACATGGTTCGAGGGGTGTTCTGGTGCTTTATTGTCTTGAATGGGATTATTCTCAGTGTCACGGCACCCATGTTCCTTGGAGTGATTGTCCTGATACGTGGGCAAGTCCGTGTTCAACAGTGCCGTGGGTGGCACTGCCATATGGCTCAGGTTATGACTGTTGCTGTGGCTTTGCCCCATCATCATACTGTTGGTCGAGTTCCAAAAGGATTTGGCAGAGGAACCCTTTTCCGTGGTAGTCGACGACATGGTCGAGTTCATGGTGTGGTTCTTGGTTGCGGTACCGGCCGCAGGGGCAAAGGATCCATTGTCGTCTCCTGTAGTCTCGTCTTGGTCGTCTTGAGACAGTGGTGGAACGTGAAGCAGCAAGGAAAAGGAGGGTTCCCTGTCGCTTGTATTTGGATTGTCCTCCGGGTCAAAGGTTGGCCACACGGGCAAACTCGAGTCATCGTCACTGTCGTTGTGTGGGGCCCGTACCTGGATCTGGGAAACGGTCAGTGGCGGCGGTGGCGGCGCCGCCGCCACTCCAGACGAAGCCAGAAGGACAATTTGATCCAAGGAATCATTGGCAGTCGTGGGGTCCAGCTGCATTGGTTGGACGAGAGACGGTTGGAGTGACTTAACTGTGGAAGGTTTGGGAGATGATTTCTTGGCGGGACTCGAGGACTGTGGCGGCGGCTCTTGGTCGTTGGAAGGTTCATGGGTTGGTTTCTGCCCCCGTCGTGGTTGAAGATGAGAGACGGATCGTACCGTGGAGGAGGCCGACGAGGTTACCGAAGACGAAGACGTTTTGGCCATTTGTTGTTGGACGATCCAATCCAATTCTTGTTCTTGTAGCTTATCAATGGATAAGTTGTCAATGGTCAAGGTCGTTCGGCACGATTGAGACGAGGAGGCTGTGGACAAGGAAACCGAAGCGGAGGTATTCTGGGGCGATTCGTGTTTCGTAATGGATGCCGTTTGCAGGGATTCCTCTTCCAACGAGAAGCGAGCGGCCGGAGGAGAGGCGCTCGATGGAGTCACTGCCACTGGCGGTTGGTTTTCCTCCGCTGTTGTTTCAGGAACCTCCATGCTCAAGACAATGCTCTTGAGCGAATGACGACGGTTGGTCTTGACCAGCATGGTCTCGGTGGTCCGTTTGGTCTCGGACACATGTGGTTGCGGTTCCTCCTCGAGTTTCTCGTGATCCTCGTGCGTCGACCGTTCGGGGAGAAGGTTGCAAACCTTTTTACCAAGGCTCTTCTTCTGGGTGGAAGAAACAACGGGAGATGGTGTTTCATTCGTTTGGATCGCTTCCTTGTGGTCCACCTCGGTTTCGTCTCCGTGTTGCAGAGGTTGTCCTTGCTGGTCCTGTTTCAGATCTTGTACGGGTTCTGCTTGTACGTTTGGTTCCGGCCAGTTGGCAAAGGCATTTTCTGTCCAAATGGGCTCGGTGGCTGTGGTGGTCGTTGTCGATGGTTGCTGCGCAGCAGCGACGGATTTCGTGCGGTGATGATGCTGCGACTTGCTCGGGTGATGATAGCCTTGTTGTTTGGGAGCGCGAAGGAGGGGAACCGGCCGAGAGGCGCTGCCAATGGTTGTTGTTGTCGGATCATGAGGCGTTGTCGCCCCATTCCCAGCCTTGTGGGTGTAGCGGCCTCCCATGCTGCTGCGACGACGGTGACGACTGGAGTGCAAGCGTGCGACTTGCGACGGTGGCTGCGGGTATCGCGTCGTCGTCGTCGTTTGGACCGACGACGATGACACCAACTGGGGCTCCTGCGGTTTCGTTTGGTCCCTCGTGACAACAATCGGTGGTTGATCCCAGGACATGTCGGAGGGAATGGAGGCATAGGGCGAGGAGGATTCGGCGGTCGAAGTAAGCGACTGCCGCCGAACAGGAGGATGAAAGGCGGTGGCCAAGAACTGACGGACCGTCATGGTGCGGCTTGTTTCTCTTTGTCGTTTGGAATCTCTTGTTTGTTTGCACAACGACAAGCCTTGTCAAAGTCTAGGAATCAAGCAGAAAGAAAGGCCAATGGTTTCGTCCAACGGTGGCGACCTTTGTTTTTTATGCAAGTCCTTGTCGTCGTTTGGTGGTTGGAAGTTGGAAGATCAGTCTTGTAAATAAATGCCTTTTCGAATTGGAGGAGATGCTGCTTTCTGGAAGCCGATCCGAGAAGACTGGGTTGCAGTAGCGCAAAGATAGTTGTACTTTTGTGGTTGTTGAGATGTCTGTTGTGCGCTTGATTCTTATTTACCAGAACCACTGGCAGTCATTTTTGGGTAGCAAAAGCGCTCCAAACAAGATTGATGAGGATCGTTGGCCTTTCGAACGTTCGAGAGGGGCTCTCGAGGCGTGTGTCACTACCTAGGAGATGGGAAACGATTGTGTGATTGTCTCGACGTATAATATAGAGAGGTGTTTCTGGTTTCTGGTCTCTTTTGCACTTGGAGAAGAGGGACACAACATATCGAATGTCGTTGTGTTGCTGTGGGCTTCGTTGTTGTGTGTCTTGCGGACGTTTGCACTTAATGCCGCCCGGCGTGAAGCATCGTTCAAATCCTGTCCCCTCTAACAAAGCACACGCATCCGACGAGGAACGGCTCGAATCAAACGTCCGAAAATTTGGCTACTAAAAGGCTCGACCTTGCACCTCCAACGGATCGGACGCATGCTCAGTCGGTCCAAGGTCTCCCTCCACGCGCCCGTCGACAACACTGACGGTGTCCCCAACACTTGCGGGATCGGAGCAACCGCCTTTAGTCCAACATGTGATGAGCTTTCTATGCTCTTCAATCGCTGAACATTTCAGTCGCCTACTCGTAGTCGATGCGATTACAGCAACACTAGTCCTTGCTTTGCAGTCTAGTGACACCAATGACAGTGATGTCTGAACATCATACCCTGTGCAAGTAACCACCTAAATGTCTATCTTTATCATCTACTAATCATTTCATTTCTCGAATAGCTGAAAGCTCTTTCACGTCTAAAGCCATTTGCCATTCCCCAAACTACTTGCTCTTCAACTCTGCCTCTCACATCTTACCAAATGCCCTTTTCGTCGTCCAAAGGCCACTCGCCCAACGCTTTGGCTCCTTGTGCTTCTGCTGGTACAAACGCCAATTCTTCGCCATTCTGCGCATTTAACACAACTAGAGCCGGAACACCGGATCGTCTACCGTCGCGTCCAAACTTGACAGCCTCCGCTCCCGCCCAAACGCCAAACCGTTTCTTCAACTTGTCAGCCTCTTTGCCAAACGGCACCGACACCATGTTCATGGCCCGCGTTCTCTCCAGAGCGGCATCGGCCGTTCGATCGGACGGCACGTAAATGAGTTCCAAGTCTTTAGCAGACTCCTGCGCCGCTTGCCGAAACTGCAATAGCGAGGGGTCAAACGACGTGCACATGGGGCACCATCCTGCACTGAAATAGTACGCTGCGAACTTGCCTTTCAACAAACTAGACGTTTCATCCGTCGAAAGAGGCCTTCTCGACGAGTCCAGCAGGGGAGGCAGCAAAGATATGGCAGCAGCAGTGCTACTGCTGCTGTTGCTTCGTGAGCTGAAGAAGCAAGACGTTGTTGTGGTTCCTCGGCTTCCTGGAAGCGCAGCACCAGAAGATGAACTGAAGGCAAGCACCGGAGCAGTCACAAGGAGAAGTGGAAAGACTCGAGCAGTAGATCGTTGTAGGAACATATTCATTTTCATGGCCAGTGTTAAACGACGAAGTGATGACTGCGCCGACGATAAAAAGATCTTTCGTTGCGCCTATCATCAAAAGAACGTTATAATTTAACGTTAATTCCCTTTCGGAAGCACATCTCTCATGAAGGTCTACAGTACAATAGAAAATCCTTTGACTTTCTTGTTGGGGGCCTTTGAATCCTTCCCAAGCTCCCACCTCTTCGCCATGTCGAGATGGATTTGTCATCCATTGCAGTTCTAACCAGAACGAAGGGCAGAGTAGAGTAGAACACTTTTGAGTTAACATTAGATACGCTCAATCCACAGAGTTGATCTGCTTCATGTTGTGGGGGGAATAGGGTCACCCTCTTTCCACTCAGAGGTCACCAACTTTGTTTCCAAAGAAAGAACAATTGCAGGATTCCCGTTGTTCCTCCCTTAGTTCCCTCCAGGCCTGATCAGGTAGCACCATACAATCAGCCCACGGAGGGAAGGAGGCGGGCAACTCACAAAGAACTTCCAGCCAGAGCCCAAGGAGCAGGAGCCTGAGCCTTGCCATGTCGGCATCAGGATATCCTGTTGGTCTCTGTACCCCGGGTGGTGAGGGTGGGAGAAAAAGAAAAGCTGGTAGTTCTTTACCAGTAAAAGCCCAAATTACTCTTGAGAGGTGGTGGAACGCTGCCAAAGGAGATCAGACCTTTGCCAAACGAACGCTGAACCTGATAAGAGTGAGCTCAGTGCGTTGTGGATTCGGATTCGGCTTTGGCTGTGTTGACCCAATCGCCAGCCTTGCCTCATTGGATGGAGTCCATGCATTGGAGGACAATCCATCATTGTTGAATAGTTTCGATTAACAACTCATACCAGTTCTCGGCAGGGCTCGGATAGGGCGGCCCCTTTCTTTCGTCATTTGCTGTTCTCTGGTATCCTGTCGTTATCGGAATGTGCAGATGTTTTGCGGTGAAGCAACTTCCGAGTGAAGATGCTGAACCGTGACATCCTACCGTGACAGGTTTGTCGCTGGCCTGTGCCAAGCCCGGCGTCATTTCATATCAACATCTATCGGTAGGGAAGAGGGAGGTGATCTTGGTCTTGCTCTTGGTCCCCTTTTAACTTTGACGTACACTGAGGGCCTTTGAATCCTTCCCAAGCTCCCACCTCTTCGCCATGTCGAGATGGATTTGTCATCCATTGCAGTTCTAACCAGAACGAAGGGCAGAGTAGAGTAGAACACTTTTGAGTTAACATTAGATTCGCTCAATCCACAGAGTTGATCTGCTTCATGTTGTGGGGGGAATAGGGTCACCCTCTTTCCACTCAGAGGTCACCAACTTTGTTTCCAAAGAAAGTGGAGACCGCTTCCAAAAGGTCCAACTCGAAGAACAATTGCAGGATTCCCGTTGTTCCTCCCTTAGTTCCCTCCAGGCCTGATCAGGTAGCACCATACAATCAGCCCACGGAGGGAAGGAGGCGGGCAACTCACAAAGAACTTCCAGCCAGAGCCCAAGGAGCAGGAGCCTGAGCCTTGCCATGTCGGCATCAGGGTATCCTGTTGGTCTCTGTACCCCCCACTTTGAATCTGTCATGTTCTTTCACATCTGTTGGGTGTATCGAAGGAAAGGCGCCAACAACAGGGTCGGATCGGTGTAGGTTTGATCCATGGACCCGCCTTCTTTTCTTGTTCCTGCTGATTCTTTAACGCGCCATCTGTTGATGATGTCTATGTCAGGAATCGATACGTTCATTTCTTTCGCCCGGGTCTTTGATCCTCTCCTGAAGGATCGAAAATTTGAGTACTTGTTCACAATGTCTTCCTCGTCACTGATCGCGTGAGAGGGAAACAGATGGGGGCTTTGATTCCACACCTGCGTCAAATGGAAGTGGAATATTTCATCAATATCCCGACATGATATCTTTTTTCCATCTCTATGAGTCATCAGTGGTCCCTTGGTTTTGTTGTTATCCTGAGCCAAAAGAACCGCTCGTCGAACCCAAGTCCGAACTGGAATGCCACTTCCTGTAATATCGCAACAAGGAAGCAAGTGCGCTCTTTCAGCGTTTTCGCCCTTGAATTGACCCCACAATGCTATAACCAAGCAGCTAGCCCGATGCCGAAGAGAGTCTCCATGTCGACGGAGACCTTCCAAGTCCAGAAGAAAACTTTCGGGCCCTCTTAGCGACAATACGTAAGCTATCACAAAAAAGGTTCCCGCCATGATTTGCGTGTATTGCCACTCCAACGACTCCGAGTCCACGACCGTTTGTTCTACCGAGGAGAGTACGGCTAGTAGCAAATCCGGGGTGATTGCCTGGTCCGGTCGCCAGTCTTGACCCATTCTTCTTTTAAGACCTTCTGCAAATTGTGAGAACCAGAGAGAGCCACTTTCGTCGTTTCCAATCCTGCTCGCGGTTTTGCCATTGTTGTCCACCAATACCATAGACGCCGGCCCCATCAAGGTGGAAGGAGTTGTCCGAAGAAAGTTTGAGAATGCCGACCGGATTCTTCTCACCGAATCAAATTGCTTATGAGTCTTGTGATATTTTCCTTGGTTCCTCGAGTCATCAAGCATGAGAAATGCTATGTGGTATCCACAATGGTCGTGCGGAGGGAAAGGGCTTGCTCTTTCAAACGGCCCATGCGGAATCCCTACTTTTGCCGAGCTTTCAATCATACGCTTCACCAAGGTTGCATTTTGTTTTACTGTGCTGGGGGCTCTACTCCAAAAGGCATCAAGATTCATTCGTCTGATGCAAATCATGAGATAGTTGTCTTGCACGTTTGTACGATCCGGGTCTCGCAATCGCAGCTTGCGAAAGATGCAAAAATCACACTCAAACGGGGTGATCAAATGGTCACCCTTTCTTGCTTTCAAAAAGTCTTCGGATTTGTCACGAGATTGCTGCTTCCAACTTTCTGAAACTAGCCGATCTTGGTCATCTTGCCCGTAGGATGTATTTTTGCTAGCAATGTAGAAACCGTCATCTTCGCTCGAAGAATAACACCCTGGACACCATATTTTCCGACATGGTGGCCAGTTTCCAACACTGAATGCAAAGTTTCCGCAAAAGATCCCGTCCACCCAGTTCATCGTTTTTCCACATTTCTCGCAACTTCCTCTCCACTGCGAACATTTTTGGCGTGCCGCGCAGTTGCCACGGCTTTGACCTAAGAAAGGGGAAGGCAAAACCGACGATGAGAGGTTCATAGTTGTCACGAGGCCAAAACGACGTTCCAGCCGGAATGGTAATAACGAGATCACAAGCTTTGTGCATCAGTCTGTACCAGCGGGGAGTAAGCAGACGATGACATAGAAAGACATGAGTAGACTTTTGTCTCTTGTGTCTAATCTTCCTGAGTTCTTCCAGGGCGGCATCCGCTGCGCCCGCAGGAGGACTCCAAACAAAGTGTCCTGGCCTCAGTATTGGTAGGGACAGTTTGTTTGCTTCAGTAGGCATTGTCCAGCCTCTGATGTCGTGGGCGGTTGTAAACCAGTCCATGGGGGTAAGCCATTCCGTCTTTGGCCCCAGCCATGACTTTACCCATCCCATAAGGGAGTCTGACATTTGAATTGGTGTTTTGTGCAGTGGGATGAACGCCAGCATCGGTTGACCCGCCATGACGCCTTCGTTCATCTGACCTCTGGAAATACCATCCACACCCCACGCAATCATTCTTTTACCTGACACATGTGAAATGTGTAACCGCAACGAGTGTGCCATTTCTAGTCGTCTTAGGCGGATCACCAGGTCTAGGAGTTTGGGGCTGGAGGAGGACCCCTTGTAAAAGCACCGTTCCACCGTTGAGTTGTCGGTGAAGAAAAATACTTCCGAGGATTTCAAAGTCCCTTTCCTCGCTTCCTCCTCCAGAGCCTCCACACAATTGGTAAACTCTCTCCAGTTTGAAGACTCTCCCACCACAACGTCACTATCCCAGACGCCAATTCGGTAAGACAATCCCTTTTGCGGCAGCTGGATGGCGGATCCGAATCCGGCTCCAGACACGTCGCCAGATCCGTATAAGGCAATAAAGATGGTTTCGCATCGGACCTTGATGATTGGGGGAGTGTCACAGTCAAAAAGAGCTGACAGTGCCTCAACATCTGACTTGAGTCTTGGGACACCGGATATTTGAGGTGGAGGTTGAAGGTCTTCCTTTTCGCGTTGGTCGAATGATTTCTCTACGTCATTCCCAAAGCCGCAGAGCGTGTCGTATTCTCGAGTGTCGAGTTTTTCCTGCAGTTCTGTAATCCATTCCCTCGCTGAAAGTTTCCATCCTTCCTTGTTGCGTCCTCCTCGCCACAAGTTCATGGACAGGTAGAAACCCTTAAGGAAAGGCATCATGCAAGCATAAGTCATTGCTAGATGCACCAGGAACCCGACGTCGCGTTGCATTTGCTTGTGCGAAAAGGACGGGGAATCACTGTTCTTGAAAGCCTCTTTGTACAGTCGAATGATTCCTTTCCCTTTTTCCCACTTCGCTTGTGTGACCGTCTTGGACACAGCAGTGTCTGAAATATGCTGGACCGACCCAGCCCATGCTCCCGGGGTCTTGGAGGGCGGACGACGTTTCCTCGGCGCGTCCTGAATGCCGAAATATTGGAGACGTGAAGCCAGTTGTCTACCCACCTGCCATGCGTTTTCTGCCGACGACCCGACAATTCGAATGTCGTCCATGTATGTAACCGAATCACCGGCGATAGAGTTAGTTCGGGAGTTCCACTTCATCACCCAAGGCCGTACTGGAGAATAATCGGCCGAGCCCGGAATGTTAAACCGAACCTCATCGAATCCGCAGGGGTTAAGCAAGTCATGAGGAGAGCCTCTAGCGACTTCCTCAGCCAAGTAAAACTGTTCCACCGCGTGAAAAGGGCTTGGGAGCATGCCCATAAACAGGCGGTTCCAGCGGACTTTGTCTGCACATCCCGCCTCCAAAAGCTCCGAAGGGAACAAGTCTTTGATGGGGCGTAGATCCACACCGGCAAAAGGACGCAGATTGTGGTCCATGGGGAAGTTGAGAAACATTTCCCCTAGGTCCATGTCTCCACAGTACGAAGCGGTTGTTAAAAGGCGCAATGAAGTTTCCGCCGTCGGAAGCCAGAAATTTGGAGCCCACAAGGAATCGTTGAGGCCGGAGCTGGTTCCATTATAAACCATCCGGATGTCGGTGTCACCCTTGGGGACATCGAAGTAGTCGGTTAAACTAAGGATGGATGCATCGGTGTCAAAATAGCCACGTGATAGGACCTTGGCGAGTTTGGCGGCAACACGTGGTCGGGAGTCCGCCGTAGGAGCACGTTGGGGACGTTTGTTGTGTGGAAGAGGAGCAGTGACGTGGATTGAAGTACCGTACCAGGCATCACGTTGTTGTTGTTGGCCGTTCCACCGCCAAAAGATCAGGGAGGAGCCGTGGTCCCAATCCCACCAGGAGGCCGCGAGCAATTGAGAAAGAACCGAACGCCCAGCTATGCAGACCTCAAGCAAAGAGAAAACATCACCCCCCCCCCCCCCCCCTGGCGCTGGCGCGCCGCTGGTAGAAGCGACAGCCAATTCATCCCGAACCGATTTCGGACATAACACACAAAACTACGATACAAAGAACATCGCCACCACCAAAGGCCAAGAGTGCGAAACCCAGCTAAGGCCCGATCAGTAACCCAAGGAAACACGCCACGAATGCGACCATCCCACAAAGCATAGGGGGCTTCCGCATCGTCCGCCTTAGTAGCTTTGGTTGCAATGAGTGAGTCGTCCAGCCAAGCTGAGTGGGGCAGGAAAGCACGAATGGAGGCAAACCACGTGCCCGGTTGACCATCACGCGTCGTAGCATCCATGGGTGGCGAAACTCGCAGACGTTTGGGCGTCGGAGGAGAATGAGGAGGAGGCCCGTCACGCTTTTCCCCGGCTCGATCCAGATGATGTACATAGACCGGTTCCAAATGAGGGATTGCACCGCCCAACACAGCAGCAGGGATCTTGATAGGGACAAAACGCGCCCCCATCACATGATTGTGCCACCAAGCATGGGCGTCCAAGGTAGGAGGCAGCCACAAGGGGAGATCAAAAGCGGATCCTAACTCGGCGGGGGTAAGGGGACGGTGGCCCCACCCAGTCTTGTAGAACGTCGTGGGCACCAAAACATGACGTTTCAAATCGCGGACGTAAAGTTGACTGTGTTGCGGGTAACATGGTTGAGATGGCCCGACAGCTGAGCAAGACGTCGGCCGGACTGAGTGATCGAGAATCGAGGCAATAGACCGCCGAACCTCCACCTGAAAGTGCAAAGGAGGGAGATTGCGACGGCCAATATTGACTCTGGCCGTAGTGACACCGCCACAACGTGTGTGACTCACGGTGAGCCAGTGCACGTTAGGGATGGACGGACGTGACCAACCCGCAGGAAGAAGCATCAGGACAGGCCAATCGGACGGTATATGAGGTAAGGTAGACCCCAAATACGTTGGATCTCCTTCAATCAATACCATGGAAATCAAGCCTCGGCCTAGGATGAAGTTGATGCTGGGCACAAGGTGCAATTTTGGTTCTAACTGTTTAGCAACCGAATGCCAAAAGGGGTTGGTGCGTCTGGCCTCATAATCGTTGGCCAGCATGTAGATCCCACTCCAATCCCCTTGGTTCAACGCCAAGCCCCAATACCAGGAACTTTGTCCCAAGAGAAGACAAGAGACGTCAGCACGAAAAGTTTTCACGCCGCGGTCCACCATTCGTCGAACGGATCGTTGAATTGTAACCTCACAAGGGGGATGCGACCGAGCTCGCGGTTTCTCACCACATTGCAGAAGACGGCCGGAACTAATAGTGGAGGCTTCACTAAGAGCATCTAAATCGGCAGAGACAGATGGTGAAATGTCCATTCCTAATTTAGATGCTCCTTCTTGTCAATCGCTGTTGTTGTTGCTGTTGCTTCCGCCACGGCGTTTGTTTGCTTTCTTCAACTCAGCCACGTCCTTTTTGACTGAGTCCACAGTGCTATTAGCAGTATCCGCTGCTTTCTTCGCCGCATGACATTCTTTGGTGGCCGTTTGCATGTTTTGTTTGAGAGAGTCCACCTTGTCCTCCAGTGTTTTTAGGGATTCAAATCCTGAGTTCGTTGACAGGAACCGAATATATTCACTGGAAACGGACGGGTGATTCTCGAAACGCGCGGTAGAATATTCTGCCATGACGTCGTGAGTTCGAAGCACCCCATAGAGGATCCACGCACATTGACCACTTTGATCCGAGGTTGAAATCGACGAATAGACTTGAGCCCTCACCTTGTAGAGGTCCAAGAAGAAGCGTCGAACCACTTGCGTTACCAGGCTAAAAGCCTTGCGTGTGGTGAACTTCGATTTCGTCGTAAGCTCGTTCATTGTTTCGTCAAAATAATTCACAAGCTCACGACAACATCCAATTGAGACCGACAGCATCGAGGTAGCCAAGGCACGGGCTTCCGGTTCACCCGACATTGTGATTGCGATCTGTTCTCCAAACATGGATTGCATATTGCCGATCTTGTTGATGATTCTATCTCGGACTCCTGTTTCTGGAGCCTCCCAATCTTCATAGTATTTCATAGCTGTTAAGAAAGACGGGTCTCGGCCGGTTCCAGGCAGATCTTTGTAAAGAATCTGTGGAAACTCAAGCTTCATGGCATAAAGAGATCTCGCTTCATTTGTAGTAGCGATTTGCATCTTGTGCCTTTTTTCCATTGTCGTAAGCATGGACAAAACGTCGCCATGCTCCTGGGAGGCACACCATTCCAAAACCAAAGGCAAGTCGAAGAACAATCCACTAGCCCTGGAGCCAAACTTCATAGCGACCCATGCTTTGCAGTCGTCGACTGTCGACAAACCCAAGTTTCCAAACTTGATCGCTGTTGTATCCATCTTAGACTTCAAACGTTGAAAATCCGCTTGTCCCTGTTGGAGGACAGCTTTTAGTCCTTGGATTTCTGCCTCCAGCTTGCTGGTTTAGCCAACCAATCGATTTGTTGTTGCGGAGTCAAGTTTCCCAAAGTGCCGCTCGACATCGAGTTGCTTGGATTGTTTATCCCGTTCTGTTGAATTATCTGCACCGACTGCTCCACTGTAGACATACGACTGATGAGGCCTTGGATGCCTTTGACCAAGTGAGAACGAAGGGAATCCACCATGGCCTTAGCATCCGTGGACACGGTCTGCAAATCGTTTCTTGTTTGCAAATGAAGCGTCTTGAAATGAGTCGACATGTTGTTGACTTGAATGTCTAGATCACCGACCTTGGACTTGATAAACGATTCCATGGATCGGAGTGAGTCTTGATTGACTCCCCCCGAAGTTGAATCACTCCCCGTAATTGAGTTGGTAATGGCTTGAAGGACACCCCAAATTGTTGGGGCTTGAAAAACCTCATTAATGTTTTCCCTCGGTCCGATTTCCATGTGTAGTTTTTCTTGTTGCAATCCCAAGGCTTCAACATTATCAACGACTTCTTGTTTTGCCTTTACCTGGTCAGAGGAGATAGCACGGATCAACTCTCCAGCTTCCATCATAGAATCCTCGATCTCCCGCAATACCATTGGGATCATGCTTGGGTCTTCTCGAATCTTGGTTGTCACCTCTTGCAGATTTCCGCCGAGGATTTTTCGATGAGGAGAGAAATTTTCAACTACAAAAGACGGATTTGAAGTTGCGAAACGTTTCGAAACAGTGTACGGTGTCGAAGAGTCCGTGATCTTGATGGCACGAGCTTCCGACTCTTCAAGGTTCTCAGCTGTTTCTCCTTGTTCCTTTTTGATCAACGCGAAGCGCTTGATAGCTAGGGACTTCTTCATCCAGTCATCCACCGTATGCTTTTCTTGGAGGAGCTTGTTCTTGATTTCGGACGGAATAGAATCAAGAGGAATGACTGGCGAGCAGAAAGCGGATGCCGAGTTCTTCATAATGAATCCTCCGCTGGTTTGAGACAAGTCGAAGGGGGGTAAACCTGTTCCATGGTCCCCGGCTTTGGAGCACTTGGGGTCTATGCAAAAGGTGTTCCCCCCTCGCTTGATTCCCAAACAAAGGAGCTTTTCCTGGGCGGTTTCGTCGGAGAGGAAGGTAATTCCGAACTTACTTGTAGACGAGAAATCGCCCGTGCCTGAGGGTTCCGTAACAGTCGTCTTCATGGGAGTAGCTGTCGAAAGGTCCGTGGAATCAGAAGGAAGGAAGGAAATCTGACCACTATCCCCCCCCCCCTGAGCCCCAGCAAGAACTGGGGCCCCGGCCATGCCCGGAGTGGCAATGGATGCCGAAGCAACGAGAGACGAAAGGAGGGAGTCCTCATCGTCGGGAGGAGAAGCTTGAGACGGAGCGAAAGACATGAGGAAAGACGACAAAGGAACACAAAGGGAGAAGGAAAAGCCCAAATTACTCTTGAGAGGTGGTGGAACGCTGCCAAAGGAGATCAGACCTTTGCCAAACGAACGCTGAACCTGATAAGAGTGAGCTCAGTGCGTTGTGGATTCGGATTCGGCTTTGGCTGTGTTGACCCAATCGCCAGCCTTGCCTCATTGGATGGAGTCCATGCATTGGAGGACAATCCATCATTGTTGAATAGTTTCGATTAACAACTCATACCAGTTCTCGGCAGGGCTCGGATAGGGCGGCCCCTTTCTTTCGTCATTTGCTGTTCTCTGGTATCCTGTCGTTATCGGAATGTGCAGATGTTTTGCGGTGAAGCAACTTCCGAGTGAAGATGCTGAACCGTGACATCCTACCGTGACAGGTTTGTCGCTGGCCTGTGCCAAGCCCGGCGTCATTTCATATCAACATCTATCGGTAGGGAAGAGGGAGGTGATCTTGGTCTTGCTCTTGGTCCCCTTTTAACTTTGACGTACACTGAGGTTAAGGTTAGGGTTAGGTCGTCGGTACGGCGACCGTGAGAACAGGGTATTTACAGCAAACAATGGAAGTCGAAAGTGGAACGCGTTGGTTTTATGGTTGCTCGACCAACTTGACGAAGCGGCCGCTTCCAGGAGGGTATTTGGCCATTTGCCGAAAAAGGACCGAGGTGGTGTCAAGCCAATCGAGTAACATTGCTTTGATTCATCATTATTTGGCGGCGATACCGGGGAAGACGTACATTTGCTGTGGGGTGTCAGGCGCGGGCAAGACAATGGCAGCCATGTATCTATTGCACGGTGACCATGGACACCGGCCTCGTAGGAGCATCATGATTCGAGCTGGTGACACAAAAGACATTGCCGTATCATTCTCGAAGAAATTGGATGCTCCAGAGGCTTCGCCACATGTTCATTCTCTCCTTGTTGCAGCGTTGCTGACAGAACACCAGCGGACTGCTCACGCAAGAAAAAGACGGGGAAACAACTGGGATATTATTTTTGCCAGACTGCCTGCCACGTTGCGACGGGTCAGGTCCTGCTTCTCTCATCATCAGCCGTTTGAAGCTGATTTGGTTCGCATGAGAGGTCATCCGCCCACCGGAAAGCCTCGTGGTCGACAGAATTGCCAGGAACTACCTCTTTTAGTTATCGACGACTTATCAAGATCGGAAGCAAACTCGGACTTCGTCGGCAGGCTTTACGAAGAAGTCAAAGATGTTGGCGTATCAGCCCTTATTATGGTCAAGGAAAAAGAATGGGCTAACGAATTGGTTAGGCTCAATGGCGGCGTGCAAATTTTGCCGGTTGACCAAGTTATCAACAATCCACGAGGTTCTAATGTTGGCGAGCCGTTCCAAGCCGCCCCGGAGTGGAATGACATGGTCTGGAAGCTTAGCGATATCACAGATTTTGCCGTACTAGAGGGGATTACGGATGTCACTCTCAGTGATGGGATGACTCCCCTGCAAGTGTTGGACTTTCATGCTAATGCAGGAATAACCGAGACCACTGGTTATCAATGGGGAGACGACGGATAAGTCAAAATGGGGAGCCGTTATCGTTGCACTGCGCTCAACACCTGTTGTTGTTTCCAGCAACACTGTTCGATTTACGACTATTGTCGTGACGGAAAAGGCAAGAACTGGTTAATTTTTGGTTAGCACCACATAGGCATGATAAAATTTGGGGTTGGAATGGGTGCCTACAGTTGTATGAGTGGCGTATCAAAGAACAGATTATTACATATGACCAGTCGCATCTATTTATCCACATTATGTGAATAGATCAGAGAAGAATGGTAGATCAAAAGAAGAACTTCATCAGGTAATAGAATGGTCAACGGGCTTTGGAGAAGATCAATTTGATTGCGTGGTACCTGAGGTCCTCCGTCAGGACGGTTCAGCGCTGGGAAAAGACAGAGGGACAGTCGGTACATCGGCAGATCAACAACCGCCAGGAACAGTGCACCATGTACGCCTCATGCTACGCCGCTGTTTGAGAGACTGTGATGATGTGTTGTGAGTTGCGAACCGTGGATGCTTTGTGGTGAGCGTTCGAAGATTGAAGCTTTTTCCTTGATGCTTTACTCGGTCCATTTGTGAGCAAAATGAGACGGGCGCCCTGCAGAAAGTCGATGGTGTAGTTCAATTGTAAGTGCCCTCAAAAATCCCTGTTCAACAGGTTCTTACTGTGAAGACGCGCTGGGTAGATCTCGCGAACCACGAACATGCCGAATGGAGCGATGTATTGTTACTTTGCCACCGGACCGTTCTGGGGATGGTTCCCTAGTCTCTATCATCCGTCTACGTGATCGTTGAGTCCTCCTAACGACACTATGTAATTTATCTTCTATCGACAACAAGCGAACAACGGGCGACAACACACTGTTGGAATATTGAATCAACGCTGAATAACAGAAAACATTCTCCATAGAGCCATTCATCATGTCCTCATAACTAGACCTCTGAACAATCGACAAGATTCCTCCACGATCGATAGCGAGAGAGAACACGTTAGTGAAGATTTCACGAGCAACCATGGATGACAATCGATTTCGACTGGTCAATGTCTCCGGAATGTGGAACCGCAATGTCTCCCCCATTCCCGAACTCTTGGTGTCTTCATACGTGCCTGAAGAAATGTGGCGTGATACCTATCATGACGTTGTGGAGCATCACTCCAAAATTTCCCACCTGTTGGCATGTGAACGGAATATACGCTTTTGTTCTGTTGGATTCGGCATCGGTTTGGGAATCGTCCTGACATGGTTGACTTTGGTCCTAAAATTGACAGAAATGCAACTCTACAGTTACCTCATTCTTTGTTGCTGGTCCCTGCCAGTGGTGGTTGCCGTGCTGTTGCAGCGCTGGGGTATGCGTTGGACCAAGGCGGACCAGTCGAATCATGTCCAACTCATGCTCGAGTGGGAACAGTATGTGGAAGAGCAACAATACAGGTATAGGTCGTATGGAATCCGATTGATCCTTCTTCAAACCAAACGTGCCCGTGGCACGGAATCACCGGCCATTGTTGTCGGAGCCCTTGAATTTGCTCGTAGTGCCCTTAACCAACCATCTTGTGGAACGGTGAACCAAGGCGCTCGTGTGACTCGAGCGACGTCATCCTCCTCCTGTTTGGTAGAGGAACTGCAACAACTCCGAGATCTCAAAGTGGACGGTGATTTGACCCCGGAAGAATTTGTCTGGGCCAAGGTCCACCTACTGAAACCGTCCCACGGACTGCACCCAGCCCTGTCCTCCGCAAGAACAAGCGCTCAGCGGATGGGTCCTATCGATTCCTTGTTGTCGAGTGGATCAACTGTTGACCCTGAGTTGGCGGTGGCGCATGCGATTCCCATGCGCTACCGGGATGAAACACACAAAACTTCGTCTCGTAGCAATATTCCTCTTACAACCAACCCGTCCTGTTGGGTTCCTGCACCTGTAGAGGTAGAGCAAGGATCGATTGAACTGTCCGCTCGACAACAGCTACAACAAGATGCAGCGAGGGCGATTCTCTGGTCTCATCAAATTTGACAGAGCAATGCTCCACAAAGTGCTGCTATGCATGTGCTGCCATATCTTCTGTCTTCTTCCCTTTTTCTTAGTCAGCTGCCTCAATTGTGCCACATAGTTTCTCATTTCATTATCGACAATCCGCAATTGTGTCAAAAACAGTAGAGCTTAATTCTGAGACATGCTTCATTTCACTCGGCATTCGACTACTCAATCGTTCCTTGACATGGTTTTCTCCATGTGCACGATTTTGACCTTGTTTGCATAGGGCTGTGATTCAAACAGACCGTCACGTCCCACATGATAGATATGGAATCTCCGCACGAAAACTTGACTCTTGTAGCATTGAGACTTTTATGAGAGGATCCCAGTTTTTGCCAACTTCTGCATCACAACTTGTCTCTGCAACAATCATGGAGGGCAGTACCTTTCAACTCATCAAGACGGGGAGAAAATGGAGCTGCAATGTTTCCCTTGTACCCAAACTGGTGGTATCCTCGCAAGTTCCTGAATCGTTGTGGCGTGGCACCTACGAGGACGTTCTTAAATATCACGCAATGATGTCGAATTGTTACGCGAGCGGGTGGTGAGCCTGTGCCGTTGCGGCTGTCTGGGCGCTGCTGCCTTCTGTTGATTCTGTTGCATACGATCACGACGTCGAATTGATTTGCATGACACTATTCGTATTTCTTCCTATCATTTTCCTCATCTTGGTGTTTCGACGATCGCGACGAGCACTTATCCTGAAAAAGTGGAAACATTTCGTAGAGCTTCAGCAGCTCCAGTACAAACCGTATGGAATCACTGTCGTTCCCATTGAAAGCAAGCGAAAGGATGGCAGCACCAAGAGGTTAACTGTGGGATCTCTTGTCTTCTCAACGACCACTGGCTCTTCGCCAACCAAACAGAAAGGTACAGGTCAATCCGGGAGTTGGATCCGGTGGTTTTCCAGACCTGCTTCAAGTCAAGAGATTAATGTGGACAACATCTCTTCAATGCGTTCTTCCTTTGTTGAGGATTTGAAGAAACTTGCGGATCTCAAAGCGAGTGGCGACCTGACCGAAGAAGAGTTTCTCCAAGCCAAGGCACGCATTTTGAAGTCTCATGTCTCAGAATAGCTGCCAGAAACCAGAAACGACATTGGGAAGGGTGCCAATGACATTGGAAAGTCCCCTGCAGCCGAGCCTTCTAGTACATTTTTTATCGTAGTAGAACAGGTTTGAGTCGGAACGGTTTGGCAGTTGTAGCACCGTAAAATTGTTCTCCGTGTCATGTGTGGTCCAAACTTGGATGGCTATACCATGGCTGATGAAGCTACACACATGCACGGCCTGTTTTGATCCTCTGGGACAACCATTTGTGGTCGTCGGCTGACTCCGACACCTGCAACCTGCACATCGTCATGGCCATCATCGTGGGACCTGCGCAAAATCGCAGGCGGGACCCGAATGAATCCGGCCAATCAAGTGCCTCGCGACACCAAGAAGACACAACACAGACAAACCGAAACCATGATCTTTGTTCCACCGTGTTCATTGTTCGTATGTCAAATGTCAAAACCATAAAACAAGAAACAACTCAAAGCAAATGATGGACTACAATCAGTTTCAACTTATCAATGTTTCGGGGATATGGAACCGCAATGTGTCCCCCATGCCTGAGCTCTTGGTGTCGTCTCAAGTCCCGGAAGAGATGTGGCGTGATACCTATGATTATGTTTTGGAGTATCAGTCCAAGATATCCAAATTGCTAGCTGCCTCACGCAGAGTAAACTGTTGGGCTTACGGAACAGGTTTCAGTCTGGCTATCTTTACTCCCTCCGGCCTTTTGTTTTTGTCTATTGGCTACCTGGACATGTCAGAAATGTCTGAATTGTTTTTCTACCTGTTCCTTATTATGCTTATTATGGTGCTTCCCTATCTCGTCACCGTGTTGATACTTCGTTGCGGGGCGCGGTTGTGTGGAGCCCGGCACTTGAGTCAAGTTCAAGTGTTGCTGGAATGGAAACAGTATGTGGAACAACAGCAGGCATTGTATCGACCTTATGGCATCCGATTGGCCCTCCTCTCACCCAAACAACGACACAATCAAGGTTCCAAGGCACCACCCACAATAATTGTGGGCGCCCTTCAGTTCTCTCCCCTCAACCATGTGAATCAACGTGTCTCAGAAACTGTATCCTCGCGTCTCGCTGCCCGCACTGCTGCAACAGGGATGGCCACCACCGCCTTTTCCGCGTCCTCTTTGGTAGACGAGTTGCAACGACTGGCCGATCTCAAAGCACAGGGAGCTTTGACTCTGGATGAATTTGCCACGGCCAAGGCATATATTTTGCAGCAACTACCACCAGTGGCAGTGGCGGCAAGTCCCAATCGCCAAGAGGCCTTTCCAGTGGCACAGGTTCTTACCCTGAACGACGATATGCAACCCATGGGTGTCCCTTTGACGACGACAGCAACCTCATTGCCTTTGGATCCCTTGTCGGTGGAGTCCTCATCGTCGGACGTGAGACCAGGATCGATGGACTCGTTGTCGGATGATCCACAACAAGAACCCATGCGAGTCCAAAAGGACGTTGAAACGGCTTCGCTCTTGTCCATGCAAAAGTAGTCATTGTACAGTTTCGGGCTGCCCAGTATTCGAATAATACAAAGTAGCCAGGCAAAAGTAGTTAGTATGCAGTTTCTGACCGCCCACGTTTGGAATATACAAAGTGGCTACGAGAGTAGGCAAAAATTGTCGAATGGAGTTTCCTTCTGTTAGAGGAGGATGGAGAAAATGCAATAGCAAGCTGCAAGACCACTGACATGGGCCTATAGCGAACAGTGTATTTCGTTTTCTCTGGCTTGGCCATTTGCTTGGACGCCACTCTTGATTTTTGGATGTTGTCATCATTCAATCACTCGTACTCCTCTAAGTAAGGTTACCTGTACTAAGGTTAGGTAGTCTTTTTTCTTTTCACATGAGAGTACACGCGCGCAATTCCGCCGGCCATCCTACTGGATCGCGTCCATCATAGAGGACACACACAACACACACACGGAACCACAAAAACTCCGTTTTATCATGGAGAATGGAGACCCATGGTCCATGGTCTCCCATTTTCATGGTTCATACCTTACTCCCAAGTCCGGCCCCACATCAGCTCATAGTCTTCAACAAGAGTGCACGATAACTCTTTAGAATGACGGAGGCAAGTGGCTTTCAGCTCATCAATTTATCGGGGATGTGGAACCGTAATATGTATCCCATGCCCGAACTCTTGGAATTGTCCCAAGTTCCGGAGGAGTTGTGGCGTGACACCTATCTTCACGTTGTGGAGTATCAGTCCAAGATATCCAATCTGTTGGCCTCTGCACGCAAAGTCCATTTTTGTGCTTATGGAACAGGGTTCAGCTTTATTGTCGTGATACATTGGATGATTTTGGTCCTAAACGTGGAGGTTTTCAGTGTGATATTGTATCTTTTCTTTTGTTGGGTGGTACCCTGTTTCTTGACAGTTTTCATTCTCCAGCACGGTGGGCGACTGACCCAAGCCGACAAATCCAACCAAGTTCGACTGTTGTTGGAGTGGAAACGGTATGTGGAGCAGCTGCAACGGTTGTATCGACCGTATAGAATCCGTGTGTCGATTCTCCCTCGACGAAACCACCAGGCTTCCAACCAGCAGCAGCAAGCCAAATATGTGGGGGCCCTTTATTTCTCTCCCATCCTTCGCCGCTCTCCGGGGCGCTCTCCTCAAGCATTACGACTCGCCGCTCGTCTGGCGGCGTTTCCAACCACCACCACAGCACCCTCGTCTTCGTCGTCTTCTTTGGTAGAGGAGCTGCAAAAGCTTGCCACTCTCAAAGCTCAAGGAGTTTTGACTTCTGAAGAATTTGTGTTGGCCAAGGCCCAGCTGTTGCAACAACCCGCACCGCGCGTCCCCGATTGGGCCGTATCCTCCACAACGGCGACCAGTGCACCCGCTGTCTCGGTCCCTGTGGACTCCAGAACTCTTGGCCATGACCAGGACGAGGAGATTGAGTTTGCCGTGGCACAGGTTCTTCCCATGACCAACGACGACGACAACCACCACCACCCGGATCGTTGGCACCCCATTGTGGTCGTCCCTCCTACGGCTACAACAACAACAACAGTAGCAACCAGCTCATCTCTGGCCGTTCCCTCGCCGTTGCAAGTGGAACAAGGATCCATGGATTCGTCGGACTCGCACGAACACGACGAACAAGGAGTACAAGGAGACGTAGAAAAGGTCCGGTTCTTGTCCAACGCTACTAGTTAATCTTGTGTAGTGATAGAACTACGGGTTGATGTCGGCATTCGTATGAAGCAGATTTGTCTTGTCTGACATCGAATGATATTACCATTGCTCGTATATAAAGAAAGAGAAGTTGAGGAAAGAGACGATTCTGCTTTTCTGCCCTTGTTCTGCAAGTTAGTCCTATTCTTTAAAAAACCATTACCACAAGGCCATGGCCTCTTCTGCGTTGATTCCCATGGCTTCCACGAGGTGACGAATTTGTTGCGGAAGCTTCTTGACCAGTCCAAAGGCATTTTTCAAATTTCCATGAACCGGTGACGGAATACTGGAACATAGATCGACAAACAAATTCCACAAGAAAATTCCCAAATGAATCATTTCGGATGCATTGGAATACAGGGGACGCGGTTCGGGAGAAGCTCGCGTTCGAACCTGGGTCCAGGCCCGTTGCGTCGATTTCTCCCGAATTTCGGCTCGTTCCAGGACCACATTGGGACTGTTACTGGGCAAGGAAAGGCAGTGCAGGCCATCCACGGTTGCATCGGCCTCCTCCAGTCCGGCCTGGACAAAGGCTTGTCGGTTTTCGATGCACCAATCTTGGGGAGTGGCTTGTTTCACAAAGATGCCACTGACAAAAATAAGGACTGGTGGAGGTTCGGTCGCGGCTTGACTGTACAGTTTCTTGACCATGACATTGTAAGTGGCCTGTGCTTGTTGCGTCAATCGATCTCGTCTCACGCAAAATAAAATGAGATTGAATCCCTGTTGATTGTCGCGCAAAAAGGCCAAAAAGTTGGCCAGAGCGCGTTGGGGATCCACCGTCCCGGTCGTGACTTCATTCAACCCAATGGTATCGACAAACTCATAGGAAATACCATGGGAATCCTGGATGGTCACGGTAGTGTGATGGTCTGTGCATCCACGAGCACTGTCACTCGTTTCCACCACTTGTTTGCCAGCAAGAGCATTGATGGTCGTACTCTTGCCGGAACCAGTCTCACCAATCACAACGACGCGGAGGAATCTACCGGTTGGGTCCATTCTGGTGAAACCACCAACAGAGTCATTCTTGCTCCTCCTGTCATCTGGTGGTGGATGGTCGACGACTGGGTCCACGTCCAAGTTCGGCTGTAAGGTGTTGTTCGTATCCACACTTGTCATTTGATTGGAATCCAGCATTGGTGGTGTCGTTGTCGTCGTCCAATAAGTCTTGGTCTGTGGGTGTTTCTTCCACCACTGCGAGAGCCACAAATAAAAGAATTTCAACAAGCCAAAAACATTCATTGTCGGATGCGCTTGTCTGGTTTGGACACAGGTTGTTGGATTCGGTAGAGCATTATTTTATGGTGTCAAACGACGTGCGGAACGTGGAGACGTGTGTGTCACAGCATCCTCCCCGTCGCGTTGGGATGGTTCTCACTCTCGTTCTCCGTTTTTAGTTGTACCATTTCTTTCTTTGGTGGTCGTATCAAGACTTGAGAAAGGCACTCTCGCAATCATGGGCATCATTCAACTCTCTCGAGAATGCGATTGATTCAGATGTAAACTCACCCGCACTCTCCACATTCTTGGCATCGCAAAGGTCCACCACCATTGCAGAAACATGTTGCGGGGCCGTCGCGGCCAATCGTGAGCGACCCAAAAAAACGTGGTCGCAGAACCTATCATACGCGACCCTTAAACGCGATCGACGCCGAACGATACGTAAGGGGGGGGGCGAGAGCGATGAGGAGGCGAGGAGTCACATTTTTTCTCACAGGTCTCACATTCTTACGTCCGCATCTTCCACAGCATGTCGAATGCCGAACCACATATTCTCTAGCACACACTGTGCAAATCGTCATCATATCCAAAAACATGACTATCAAAATCATGACTAAGATTCTCTGTAGCAGTGCTGCATCGGCATAATGCCGACCGACCATATAATGTCCTCCGCAACATCGACACGTTTCCAAGACAGCACGGGAGGATGGGCTCAGGGACTCATTGCCCTTGTGGCGAGTCTCGCGACCACCGCGGTGGCGGCAGGAACGTTGTACTGGGTGACAACTGCAAAACGAAACAAAAGGTTCGTGTCGGTGAATCGATTCCCTGGATTGAAATTCCCAACGACAGTCTCTCTCTCTCAACAACGTTTCATTCTTCTCGTTTTGTTCTTTTGGTATCTTGGCATCACAGTTCGACGCCTAGGATTTTCCAGGATGCTACATTGGGACCTCAAGTCAAGGAACTGCTGGCTCAGTCCCTAGATCGATTCACTGGCGGCGAATCGTTGGTGAAGATTGTACGTCAATTGGATTTTTGGTACGGAACAGGAGACTTGACACACGACCAACTCTTGGACTTGACCCGGCGATTGATTGAGAGAGCCTCCATTGTCCGATCGACCGACTTTGTCTGTCCCAAAGTCCGCTATGGCAAAACGGAATTGCAAATACCAATCCTTACCTGCGGACTCATGCGAGTGCAATACACGTGGATGCCGGATTTTGTCCCCTTTGTGGCACCTCGACCCTCGCACGTGTTGCACAGTCCCAGTCAAGACAATCTCGTCCAACTCGTGCGATGGTGTCTGAAACACGGTCTCAACCATTTTGAAACTGCACGCTATTATGGAACGTCGGAATATCAAGTGGCCGATGCCTTGTATACCATGATTCAAGCGGGAGAAATTCAACGCTCCGACGTTATTCTGCAAACCAAAATTCCCGTCACGAAACACCGCGACGAATTTGAGAAACAATTTGCGCAGTGCTGGGCACATTTGGAAAAGTTGGAGTACATTGATTTGTTGACCTTTCATTGCATTTCCAAGGCGGAAACAACCGAATGGGCCTTGTCGGACGACGAACAATCCTGCATGGCGGCCGTGCTGGAATACCAAACGCAAGGCAAGATTCGGCATTTTGGATTTTCGACTCACGGGACGGCCAAGAACATTTTGGAGCTGATTGAATCCAAAAAGTTTGCCTATGTCAATTTACACTATCATTATTTGGGATCGTATCATGCCGAGGGTACACCCGATGGGCATGGTGGTCATGGCAATGCGCGGGCCGTCCAACGAGCATTGGAATTGGATATGGGTGTCTTTAACATTTCACCACTGGATAAGGGTGGCATGATGTATCGACCAAGTACCACCTTGGCCAAAACCTTGGGACCCGACGTGTCGCCCATTGACTTTAGTCTCTTGACGGCCTGGCACAAACATCACTTTCATACGGCCAGTGTGGGATTGGCTCGTGTGGTAGATCTGGAGGACTGTTTGTATGCGGCACGATTGTTTGCCCAAGACAAGTCCAATCACTACAACGAGACCCATCTACGTCCTGCCATGGATCGTATTCAATCCAGAATGCAAGAAAGGCTTGGAATGGAATGGTACAAGGGTGGATTGGTCAATGTACCAGACTGCGAACAAGAGTCGACCCATGGTACGGGAATTGGACACGTCTTGTGGTGTTACAATGTCATTGCATCCTTGGGAATGTTTGAATTTGCCCAAAAGAGGTATAGCATGTTGTTGAAAACCAAATGGGATGACACCAAGTCCTTTGCCGAAAATTCACGAGCCCTGTCGGGGATACCAGAAGGCAACATGGGCCGGGCCTATCTCCCTGGAATGGATTACCGCAAGGCCTTGTCCGACCATGTGAATGCCACAAGTGCCGTGACCAAACTGCAACAAGTTCACACGTGGATGACAAGCACATCCAGAAACGAAAACGACCAGGACGACGACGACACCAAGGGTTGGAAGGCTGCCTATGATCTGCGTGTGTGGGACGAGTTTCCCGGTGACAGCGTTGCGCCTCATGCCGTACTGTTGCAATGTTTCACCAGGGGTTGGTTGGGGTGTGGAGGGGGACCTACGGCCGCTTCGGCTGCCCTCGTGGCAAACCTGGAGAAACAAGTACGATGATGAGTGGGCGTTGCATGACACAATTCGAAATTCCACATGTCCATAAAATATATATTGTCATGGTGATATTCAATAAAGGTATTGGGCGCTCATGACGTAACGAAACATGTGATATACCGTATCGTTTTGTCTACATAAATATTCTACTGTCTTTACTCACAGTGCGTTATCTCGTACGATAGGGCTCTATATAGTTCCTACATGACAGTGCCTTGACAATCCCCTGCACCACCATCATCATCATCATCCAAACGACGAAACGCTGTCGTTGGTAATATACAGTGGTGGCAAAACCGCAATCCCACACAGCGAGATTCCCCAAAGAGGATTGTTTTCTGTAACCACCACGATTGCTTTTGCCGATTCGTCCATCTGCCGATATACAAGGTCCATTCCAACCAATGTGCTTGCTGCTGCACCACCATTCTCTCCAACCTTTCTTCTGGGTTCTTGTGACTGTCATCTAGGAAGACGACGATGAGCTGTCTGTAATGGTTGTGGTTGGTTTCCGAAAGACTTGTTTCACACCCTACGGTTCGTCGACAAAACATGTGTGTGAGCAAAAGAATAGAGTCTCGAAAGGCCCAAGAACAAGGACTGTTTCTCTCCAAACGGACCGTCGAGAGCACAAACACCACGTACCTCCCATGGTTCAATATCCCAGGCTTCGGTATGTTGCACAATTAGATTGGTTTGGGGATCAATCTCACACGTGACACCCCAGGGCCACGCCAAAATGGGTTTCCAGGGCAAAATGTCCAATTGCAATTTGACCATGAATTTGGTCGTGACTCGTACCACATTGTTCGAGTCGTTGCTGTCGTTCTGGTTGTCCGTCGTTGGATCCTCGTCGTATTGCAAGAGTCGGACTTGATAATTGGACACAAAGGATCCCAAATTGGCCAAATTGTCAACAAATCGATCACGACCCTCAAAACTGACAAAGGGATCGGCAAAGGTACAATCGGGATCGTAAATGAGACGATCGACTTGTCCCGATAGGAAATAGTTGCGGGTATTGTCTTGTTTCAAACGAAGCAAGGTTTCGGCAATGGACTGTGGAGGCTGTGACACATTGACACGGGCCGCAGCGTCGTTGTCGTCCTGGTCGGGTCGTCGCCAGGCACCCACCACCTTGCCCAAGGCTTCGGCGGCATACCAGGATGCCTTGGTCACGGCATTCTGCACAAATACTGTATCTTCTTGATCCTTCTCAACATCATTGCCCTTTTGTTCCGGTTTGGCATTCCGCAACAACAGCAGCGACAATCTGTTATTGTCAAGCCGTGGAAGAGTCGAAAACGCCAGGACGGTTGTGCTTGTTCGTGTCGTCGTGGTCGTCATGGTCGACAAGGCGACGACACTGAACCACCACAACAACAACACGAGTACATCCCTCCTGTTGCTTCTTCTTTGTGGATAGGATCGAAGTGCCGCCATGGTATAGCGATAGATATTCCAAGATTGTGGGTCTTTGTCGTCGTCTCTTTTGTTGAGGATGGATATACAAGACGACGAAACAGCTCGGAAGGATTTTGGATCGCATGCAGTCGTCAGTCGTGCGAGCCGGTGCATCTGGTATGGCGCGCGTTGCGGCCTTATCACTCCACCGACCTGTCACTACTGACTACAAGTAGTCTACTGACTGTCTGTCACGGACCACGACCACACTTCCCCACGTTGTAAACAGCGACCGAAGAAAAAAATGTCACCACCATGAGCAGCAACACCCAACACCATGTCAACCAGCGACGACACTAAGACCACCCTCGATTGTTTTGAAGATCGGGATCGCATGTCCTTGAGAGGCTAGAGGTGTGGTTTTGGAACGACAGGCAAAGTGCTCGGAGGATTTATTATTCCGAGCTTGATTCTTCATGTCCACTTTGCGTTTGACATGCGGGGATTTCAAACACTGACGGCTGACGGCCCTTTCTTCGATATGACTGATTCCTCCACTGCTGCTGCCCCAGCTATTGACAGACTCTGTCGACGGATGGCTCAGAATCCCGACGAATACTCCAATCAATAGGCCGATTCTTACACTGTACTCCGTTTCCATCCTTGGGGTCAATGACCGATGAGAGAAAAAACGCGACAAGAGTCAGAGAGAGAGAGAGGGAGCTCTGACATTGGAGATGGAATTAGGTGTCTGTTTGGGTTGTGTTCCATGCCGATCGCATATACTCACAAGGTGGAGAAACCACGAACCCAACAAGACATTGCGTAAGCAGAAGAGGTGCTCTTTCCGGAAAACACGAGAAATTCTGTACCTCGTTGAGAAAGCCGATCCGACTCGACCTTCCATTCTCCCTTCCAAACAACCAAAGCCTCCTCGTTCCAAAGGAAGCAACGCACAACGAGTCACACAAAAAAAACAGAATGGCTTCGGAGTTCGGAGGGAACTCGTTGTTGTTGTTGGGAGTGCTTGCGACCAAGTCTCTTGCTTTGTCTCTCATGTGTGGGTAAACAACCACAAGTCGCCTTCAAACGAAACCATACCATTGATCTCACAGACGCACACAACCAAGAGAGGATTACTTTCTTCTTTGGCCCGAACGACACTACCAAAACGCTTTCTGTGGCTGGTTGCTCGCTCTCACTTGCAAGTTTGCTCGCTCGCTTTGTCTCTTAAAGTATGCACCACCAACCAGTACGGTATCCAAGAACAATCATGAGCATCCTCGGGCTGTTGGGTCCAAGTCGAGGTGATGCGTGGCAACGTCGTTGGAGGAGAATGTTGCAACGACGATTTCTTGTGCTTCTTGTAGTTCTTGTGGTATGTGGAGGAATGTTGGGGGCCCTGTTTCCAGTGGAAGAACGAACCAAGGACCGTGCGCTGCCGCAGTCTTTCAAACAACCACATCCAGGATCCAACGCCAATGGTTTCGTTCTTTTGCGCAGGAATCCCTTGCTCGGTTCAGATGAGGAACACATAGAACAGGAGAAAGAACATGAAGGAAGCAGTCTCGACAAAGCAGGCGCCTTGCAGGACAATAGTACTACGACTGGTTTCCGTCGGTCCGACGGTACACTTGACCCGTTTACCACCACCATGGCGCATCAAGCGCTGTCCCATTACGGAACAGGATCGTCTGTAGTGTCCTTGAACATGGGAGAGTTACCAGGATATACGGGTTGGGCACGACCAGCTGTTACGACAGCCTCGTGGTATTCGGTCCGGTACCCCATGGGGCGACGTCCCCAAGTGGGGATTCCTTTTGTGATGCACATTGTGTGCAATCCTCCAAAGACGTTCATGCCACAAGAGACTCCTCCTCCTAATCAACAACGACGAGCCATGTTTTATCTTCGTGCCTATGGACCCACCCTTGTCACTGGTACTGTGCAACGAAGACGACAGCAACAAACACAAACAGAGGAACCTCGCAATCAAACCAACTCCTCGTTCCAGCAGCACAAACACAAGTATGAGACTCTTGTCTGGTATGAGGCAACTTTACTGTTCTTGAAACCTGGAAAACATTTCGTGGAAGTGGTCTTGACCTTTTCTCATGTTCCATCCATTCAAGAGTTTCCCTTGACTGTACCCGAACCAGCATATGAAGGATATCTCTTGCCTCACATGCCGGCGCTTCTGACTGTTGTTCCTTCTTGGCACAACCAATCGATGGACGTTTTGAACCAAAGCGAGACCTCTTCGAACAAGAGTACCCTGCCTTTGTGTGGACGAAAGGATTTATACGAAACTTCGACCACCAGTGCCCTGCAACAAGGAACCTGGACAGTGGTATCCAAAGTCATGTCGCTTTCCCCGCACGGCTTGCCCCGGTTGGACGAAAACAATGAAACAGTGTTTGGGGGATATCAGCAAGGACACAATTCGATCGGGTTTCAAATGGAGTATCAAATGGCCAAGTGTCATCTTTTGCCCTTGAAGCAACTTGTGGACCGTTTTCCATCCAATCCAGATACGTCCGATATTTACCTTGTCTTTGTGGGAGATTCCAACATGATGGCCTTACAAAAAGTCTTGGAGCAGCAACACTTTTTCAATCGGGTTCAGAGCATTGTCCTTCGTACCAACGATGGTCTCCATATGCGGTTACAGGAAATTCAGCAAGGCCTCCACCAACTGATGCGTGATTCCTCTCCCACGACCAAATTCTTTTTGTTTTTCAATGCGGGATTGCACGACATTGCTCGATTGTGTTCTCACCGATTTGTGCACAGTCGTCAACAAAACCTTGGAATTTCGGAACAAGAATTTTCGTGTGTGACTGAATATCGCAAAAATCTCGAGAAACTGGTTTCTTTAATCCAAGCCTTTCCTTTTCAATTGCGTGTCTTCCAAACCACAACAGCCGGATGGCTCAAATGGGGCAATTATGGCTTTTCCTGGCCGGCCACACAGTTCCAAGAATACCCCTTGGATTCGCAGGCTTGTCACGAGTTCAACCAGATTGCTTGGCACATCATGCAAGACCATGACATTCCCGTTGTGGATGCCTTTTGGTTAAGCCTGAGCCGACCCGATCATCGACAAATCGATGCTGAAAATAGGCGCGGCAAAAAGTTGGTTCATCTTGGTGTCGAACTTTATCATGTCCTGTTGCGCAAATGGCTCAGTTTGGTGGCAGAGTCCTTGTTGTTGGACAAACAGGATGAGCTCCAAGAAGACGAGTAGACACAAAAGTCTTTTTTGCGTCACTACATTCCCTATTGATGTTGAAAGTCTGTGCATCGGATTGAAGAGCCGTTGTCTCCGGTGCTAAAAGGTCAATCTATGGAGTCGATGGTATGGCCGGACGGTTTGTTATGGATCAACTTTTCTAAGTCTGTAATTACTAGTGACACGGTGTTCGTTCCGCACTGTTACATGCCTCCATGAGGAGTCGTCTTATCTATTATCGACAAGCATGTTCCGTCCTCCTCCGTTCCACAACGAGCGTCTGACATGCGGAACTCAGTGGGATTTCCCGAAAGCTTTTCCGCATTCACGCAATTCGGTACGGAGTTTCCAGCATCATCATTTCGTCCGCCGAACAATGTTTCCATCGTCTGCTTGGACACAAGGGGGTACGGGGAACAAGTGTCCACACGAAAGAACAATGTTTACAAGAAGCATTGGAACTGCTCGACGAGGGATAGGAATCACTTGTTGACTTTTCTCGCCTTGTACCGCAAAAGTTCTTCGTCCTACAGCAAGTGAGAAAGGTACTGTACTTCAAAAAGGGGAGATGGAGTGAACCGCCAGATATTTAGCATTGATATCCGTCAAGGCAACTTCGAACTTGGAGGGCGCACCGGTAATTGGCATGGTCCACAACCAGCGATTCTACGATCGACGTTTTGAAGTCGCTATTCATCGTAGTCGTCTTAGTCGGGGTTTGTTGAAGATCAGGACCAAAGGCTTTCTCCTGTTCTGCTTTCTTCTTCAACAAAGCCGAGGTACAAGAGTTCATGGTGTACTGGTCCAACTCTGGAAGAGGCATGCATTTCACAATTGTGTGAAGCCTGGGGTCGATTTTGATCCCGCCATGTTTTGGTCGGGACTCCTCCTCGCGATTGTTCAGATCGCTTTTGCGTCGCATCTTGGACTGGCGATGGATGGACGACGTGCGACGTGCGGACCACCACCCTCGCTTATCACCATTCATTTTTGGTCGCGCAGAAATCTTGACTGAACCACCAACTGTTGCCAAACCCACTGGTCCTCTCTCCTTCATTGTCGTGAGAGTTACTTTGTTGCCATGAGTCGCCGTGCAAATTTAAAAAGCGTTTCTGATCAATTGAATTGTTTGTGTCCCCTCTTCAACAAGATGACAAGCAAATGGTGTTGCCTGTTGGGAAGCTTGCTATTTGCCGTTCTTCTTTCTTCAAAGGCAACTTTCTGCAGGTCGTCCATCTAAGTGGTTTTGCTCGCAAATGGACTGAATAGAGAGCATCAAGGGAAAAGCTTCCATGTTCGAATGCTTACAACTCACAAAAATCCACGGTTCGCAAGCTCACAACTCACAACATAGCAATAGTATTTGCAGTGTCAGCTTTGTCGAGAGACTTTTGGGCTGCCTCGACATTGGCGACTTGGAGTTCCTTAGTGTTCATGTCGGACGGCTTTTTCACGAAAGAACTCCTAGTGGCCAATGTCGATGCAGCCCAAAAGTCTCTGGACAAAGCTGACACTGCAAATACTATTGCTGCGATTTCTGTTGCAATTTCTGCTCTTGTACCTTTAGTCATTGCATATGTGGCGAACAACAAGATGGATACTATGCGCATGGAAGACCAAAAAATCTTTCAAACCAGCTTGAAAGAAAGTGAAGAAATCTTTCAACTGGAACTCAAGAAACTGGAGACAAATAACGAAAAGAAAAAACATGAAATACAAATATTGATTGATGCAAAGAAAGGTGTGACTGCTAAAAGCTTATCTACCCATCAACGCAGTAATTTATTGAATGACGGGGCTGTCGCTTGGCTCAAGAAGCAGACGGTTGCCGAACAGGGAAATTCTTTACCTTGGTTGACGTAAAAGTCGTACGTCGAGCACGTGGGACTACAAATGGGGTTTGGGACGAGCCGACCGGAAATTATGGGAATGTTCGCGTTGGTCTCCAACTGAATACGACGATAGAAGATATATAACGAGTAGTGCAAAGAACTGAAGCACAGCACTTTGTTGGGTGGTATTACATTGCATCATGGAGATGCGGTTCTAGAATGTGGGCACTTTGACGAACCTGCCTGTCGTGGAACGCGCCCAACGCCAACTAAAGTAATAGCACAACACCAACAAGCTCTGTTCCCTTTGTTTCAGTTATGGACTTCATGGTATCACTGCCTCTAGCAACCACGACCACATCTGTTGGGCGATTCCCCAGATGACAAGGATGTGTTACATCACGAGAACGACGAACAGAAAGCTCATACTTGTTTGGACGATTCACTGTCGACAACGAGCGATTCCAGTCCCCCACTGAGTCACACGCATCTCTACCACTATCAGACGACGACGATGACAATGAGTTGGACGCGAGTTGCCCCAACGACGACTAGGACGAATCGACGGACAGTGATGGTGCGATGGAGGAACCAGTAGCTCAGGTTGTAGTGGTTAATACACAATCACCAGTATTGCCCACGGATGCTGCTACACCCGACCAAACCGGACTCGAAACGACGACACACTCCGCGGTGTGGTCCACACTGTTGACGCACTTGCTCCACGAATCCCAACAATATCGACACCAAGTGGAGGAATTGCAACACCAAGTCAAACAATTGCAACAATAACAACCACGACGTCAACAACACACGTGGAACGAGGAGGACCGTACCATTGAATTTGTTGCCACGCACTGGCATGTCTCGTCGTTCGAACAAGGTCTGCAGAAACACGAAGCGCTCGTGGAAACAAGATTGTAAATGATCATTCAAGAGTTGCATGGTCAAATGGCTGCCTTGCAAGTCTCCTTGTACCAACAACAAGAATTGCAAGTGCAACAATTGCAAGAACGAGGCAGCTTGGAACGGCCATGATGCGACAAATCATGCACGAACGCGTTCAAGACTATGAAACTCAATTGCAACAATTGACGAAACAGCGTCCGAGTTGCAACAGCAATTGGTGTTGGTGCGCCAAAAACCACTCGATTCCACCACGGTGCCCACGACTGTTCATACCTCGTCGTCGTCCTCGCCGTCCTTGTCCCTGGCGCAAACACGGACCGAAGAAGAGACGACGACAGTCTCTTGGCGCTCAAACCATCGCTGGAGAAAACGCTCACGAGCAGTCCCACACGACACATGCAACAGCAAAATGTGTTTCGCATCAAGCCTACAACCAGTACTCCATTGGCGGAGTGGATGTCCCGGACCGAAACCAGTCCCACAACCACGACGACGATGACGACGACCCTGTCGTTGCCCCCACCCGTTCTCTTGTCCTCGCCGCCCACGAAACGAGTATCCGTACCCCACTCTAGTCGGTCGACTGCAGCTACGGACGACTTGCTGCTCCTCCACAATCGACCATCCTTTGAAGAACGAGCCGAACCTCGCAATCGAATTGTTATGGATCAACTTTTCTAAGTCTGTAGTTACCAGTGACACGGTGTTCGTTCCGCACTGTTACATGTCTCCATGAGGAGTCGTCTTATCTATTATTGACAAGCATGTTCCGTCCTCCCCCATTCCACAACGAGCGTCTGACATGCGGAACTCAATGGGATTTCCCGAAAGCTTTTCCGCATTCACGCAATTCGGTACGGAGTTTCCAGCATCATCATTTCGTCCGCCGAAAAATGTTTCCATCGTCTGCTTGGACACAAGGGGGTACGGGGAACTAGTGTCCACACGAGAGAACAATGCCCACAAGAAGCAATGGAACTGCTCGACGAGGGATAGGAATCACTTGTTGACTTTTCTCGTCATGTACCGCAAAGTTCTGCGTCCTACGGCAAGTGAGAAAGGTACTGTACTTCAAAAAAGGGAGATGGAGTGAACCGCCAGATATTTTGCATTGATATCCGTCAAGGCAACTTCGAACTTGGAGGGCGCACCGGTAATTGGCATGGTCCACAACCAGCGATTCTACGATCGACGTTCTGAAGTCGCTATTCATCGTAGTTGTCGTAGTCGGGGTTTGTTCAAGATCAGGACCAAGGGCTTTCTCCTGTTGTGCTTTCTTCTCCAACAAAGGTGGAGTACAACAGTTTATGGTGCACTGGTCCAACTCTGGAAGAGGCATGCATTTCACGATTGCGTGAAGCTGGGGTCGATTTTGATCCCGCCATGTTTTGGTCGAAAGAGACACAATCTATTTTAACGCTGCCGCGCGCACCCGCTAGGGTAACGTCGACCGACGCGCCCGGCTCCACACAAAATGTGAAGCGAGGATCATGGCGGGACTCCTCCTCGCGATTGTCCAGATCGCTTTTGCGTCGCATCTTGGACTGGCGATGGACGGACGACGTGCCATCGACAGACGGACCACACGGTCGACCCTCCGTCTCAAAGACAAACATGGTGGATGCATCCATGACCAATGGCGCTGCAAATGGAACTGCTTCTTCCACGGGAGGCGGTGCTCCTGGTGGAGGAACGGGATCTATGGTATCGGGTGGCGGAGCTGTAGCAGCCACGACTTCCAATGCAGCGGCTGCCGCGGCGGCGGCTTCGGCGGTGCAAGAAAATGTCGCTGAATTGCAATTTGGTCCGGAATTTGGAGATATTCACGTATTGAGTAACGCGCAAGTGGCTGTCATTCTACAAGTCTCGGCCAATTCGGCTGTCACGCGTGACGAAGAGTTGAATGAAGTCTATCGCAAAACACAACGCTATGTAAATCGATTCAATTCCATGACCAATCCGGAAAAGGAACATCAAGAATTGGTCGATGAATTGGATAACTTGCAAGAGTAAGTAGATCATCCATCTCATTGAGTGACCGAGAGATAACGAGAGTTTGGAAGAAAAAACCTCTAAAGCAATGTTTTTCCTTTTTCGTGACCTTTTTGATATTTGTTGTTTCACAGCGCATTGACGACCTTTCGAAAAGAAACGGACGATGGAGAAGAATTGGAGCTGCACGGTGCCGAAGTTGCAGCCTTGATGAATTTGGTTGCTACCGATACCTTGGTGGAAGAAGCCATTGCCTTGATTCCCTCACTTTCCCGATTCCCTGAAGCAGCCGTGGACGAAATTTTGGATCTCATTCGATCCACCATGATTCGCATCGTGTCGTAGCAATTTGCCAGAGTCAATTTCGACAGAAATATGCAACCCTGAGGTGCATGGGAGCTTTTGTATTCATTTTGTGACGAGAGCAGGAATGAAATCAGATGTGTTGGTCGTATCCTCTTTTGTGCTTGCCTTGTATCAGCAATCGAATTGGACATTTTTGTATCCATATCGGAGTTGGTTCTACCTCAAAAAATGGTCGATACTGGATATGGGCTGTTTTGTATCACGATACGGGAGCGCAAAAGTCGAACGGATGCGGTTCATTGTCCACACAGTTCTTTACGCCGGAAGGGGCAAGATTCACACAAAAGAGGGTCATCCACTCTATACAATCTGGGCTTGTTGTGTTTTCCCCATAGACATGTTTATACTTTATTTAAAAAGTGATTACTGGGTTCTTTTTTTGTTTGAAAACTAAAGTTCCTATGCTTTTTGGTAACCTATGTTGCAAGGACAATATCATGTTCTTTCGATATAGAGCAGGGCATGTTGTTCGAGTACAAGGAATAGATTATTGTGATGCGCCCTCCTACCACTAGGCCGAAGAAGAAAAGTTGTGCGGAGCAATGGCCATGGGTTCCGTGTCGGTTTCGGAGGCATAGAGGATATCCATGGGTTGACCGTTGGCATCCAAACTTTGGCGTCCGGCTTCCAAAATAGCGGTCCCTTGCAAGGTGGTATGGACCGTGGCCAAGGATCCATCGTTGAAATCACTCGGTTTCTTGGTTCCAGCATTGACGGCTTGACAGGCCTGCAAAAATTTGTCGAAACTCTTGTATCCATAACTATCTTGTCCGGCAAATTGTTGATGATCGGAGGGTGTATATTTCATAAAGAGTGGATTGACACTTCCAAAGCCTCCGGTATCGGTGGACACGGAACATCCTCGATGCGCTTGATCGACATTGACTTCGCCACGACTGCCCATGTAAAAGAAGCGTTGTTGCGAATGGACATCGGATTTGGGGGCGACCCATGAACTGGTATAAATGGCGCATCCCAAGGATTTGGTAGCATTCAAATTTTGCCATTGGACCGTCAAGGTAATGGAATCTTCTGTTTCCATTTCTCGTTCGTGTGCGACACCGGTACTGCCGGTGCCTGTGACACGAATAGGTCGTGCCTTACCGGCCAGGGTCCATTCGGACCAATCGACATGATGGGAATTGAGATAATAGGAAATATCACTGGACTTGCCAGCCCATGCCTTGAAGGTATCCAGTTGATGTTTGGGTTGAGACATGTAGGCATAGAGATATTGAAAATCACCCAACCCCGTCTTGACATTACTGGATCGGGCTCGATCCCGAGCATCGGCGTAAAAGGGATCCAATCGTTTGTGGACTTCGACTGCCACCAAGACATTGTGTTTTTGGGCTGCTTCACTCAAGGCCAAATGATGTTCCAAGGTTTGCACAATGGGTTTGGTTACCATGACATGCATGCCATGTTGAATACATTTCAAAGCAATGTCATAATGCGTATCGTCGGGTGTAAAAATCACAGCGACATCCCCGGCCGTAAAGGAGGAAATGGCCGTTTCATAGGCCTTGGGATCCACTTGATCATCGGCTGGAAAGGTCTCACAGGTCAAATCCATATCCTTGTACACGTTCCCAATTTGCGTTTGCATGTGTTGACGAATACCGGGAAACTTTTTGCCATTGACACCACACATGGCAATCCGGTCCACCGTTTGACGCCGCCGTAAATCAAACATGGTCAAGGCCACCACACCGGCACCCTTGTCCGAATCGGCCGCTGTGCCACCCACATAGCCTGTCGTATACTCGCCTGTACCCACCATCAAGACATTGACTTTATTCGATTGCGTCGTCATGTTGCGTCGATGTTGTTGTTGTGTTTCTCTTGCGGCTGCTATTCGAAAAAGATATTCTCGTTTTTGGAGTGGAGAGAGGGAATGTCGTCACTTTGATGGATGGATGGATCTTTGTTGGGTTTGACACGGATCTCTCGCCCCCGGGTTCGCATCTCGCCTCCCCTCGTTTGGTGTTCACGATGGGGCCGACGGTCGAAGAGCCACAAAGAAGGGGGCCCCTCGACACCGCTAGGTAAGCGGATGGGAATGGGAAGGGATAGCTTTTGCCCTCTTTAGGAGTACTCCTAGGAGTAAATCGAAAAGGAGGACCACAAAACATCTTCTCTCTAGATCCCGACTCTTTCGTATTCAAGATAAATGACTACGTCTTCTATTGAACCCAGCTCATGCATTTTATGTCTCTCTATGAATGACATGATACTAAAGTACTAAAGAGAACTATGAGCGGATGGCCGTGGTCCTCACCATTTCAGAAAAAGGGGACGAGAACCATTATCGGAAGTTAACTTCCACAGCCAGTGAAGGAATGCACAAGTCATACAGCTCTAGTAGGAATCCATACTACTATCATGTCTGGCGAAGGAACTAGGAGGGAGACCGCCACGTACTGTTTTGTTCATACGGGTTCTCGGCGTTGATGACGACAGGTCTTCTTGTGGACTTTCCAATGCTTTCTTTGACAATCTGAGCTACAATAGGCTACAGTGTGACAAGACGAGCAGTCCATGGTTCCCACTTGGTCGCACTGCGGGTTCCCACACGGTTTGTATCGTTTCAACAACGTGCGAGCTCTGATCCGATGTTGCGAGGACTCGTCACGAAAGACTGGCAAACGATTCTTGTCGGCTGTTTGACCCATGTCATAAAAACGTCGAGCCTTACCAAGATATGCGGGGCCCTTGAATCCATACAAAATGGCAAGTCGATAACATGCTTCCGGTAGTTTTCGTCCATCCGGTTCCGCTCGTTTCACGTACTCTTCTAGAAGTAGAAGCATGTCGGAATCCTTGATTGACAAAATACCTCGATGGAACAAGGTGTGTTCAACGTCATCACAGCCGAGATTGCGACATTGCTCAAATGCTGCAAGCGCCGCAGCGGCCTTCCATTGCATTGCGTAGATACAACCCAGTGTGGCATAAAATTCGGCATCGTTTGGTAACAAGTGAATGGCCAAACGAACCTCCTGTATGCCACCTGGATAGTCCCCCAGGGCAAACTTCAAATTGGCATGCACAAAGAGAGCGTCCGCGCGAACTTTGGGGGAGAGCAATGTGTTTTGGTAGAGAGACTCCATTGCGACCATGGTAGCTGCCCTTGGTTCTGGACTCCACAAGACAACCAAACTATTTTTGCGGTAGGCTTGTGCAAAGGCCTTGGCAACCCTCTCATAATCTCGGTCATAAAGTGCTTGCCGCCCAACTAGACAGAGGAGGGCACTCTCCAACATCCCCTTGCCGTGACGGAACCCTGGTCCGCCAGGGGTGTGAGTTTCTCCACCGTGTAGGGAAAGTCCTCCTCTCCATACCACAAGTGAATGGCATCTTCAAAGAATTCATACGGGGAGTTCTGGTGCATTGGTACTTTGCGAGCTCGACGAAGCCGTCGAAGGAATGTTTCTCGTTCCTCATGGTCGCGGAAAATGTCCAGCTTTTGGCATGCTGCATCAAGGGACATGACGAAAAGAAGACAGTGTCTATTGCGTTGAAATAGAACTGTGATTTATGGATATTCACAAACAACAAAACTTTAAGGAAGGACTTTTGTGCATGAAATTTATCACTCCTTCTGATTGGCTGATGCTTTGGGGGCGCACAAAACGCTTCACACCCATACAATTTGGTCATCCAGATCTTCCATGGAAATTCCCAGCAAATTTAACAGCATGTTGGGATTCACCAAGAAATAGGAATTGAGATTTTCAATGGCCGTTTTGACTTGCTGAAGGATTTGTTCGCGTAAATTTTCGGCCACAACTTTTGTAATGTCGTCTGCAAAGGCTTCAACAGCCTTGTTGACAAGCCAGTCGGAACCAAACCCGGTATCTTTCACTTTTAGGTCTACTTTCTCCAGAGATGTTGTAAGTTCTCTCAACACGAGAATAGGAATAAACGATTCCCCGAGCAAAGCAGTCGTCCTTCTCATGCGTTCCTTGGCGCATTCGATTCGAAGTCGAATGGAGACGTTCTGAATTAGTAGTGAACCCTTTCCATCAAATACAGGATCCAACAACGTGCGTGATTGCTCACTCTTTTCAATTCGGAATCGAAACTTGTCCAGGTTCAGGGTGAGGTTTCTCATTTCCAGGAAGAAGACTGTTGGATCAACACGCGGATTGAATCGTTTCCGCTTCGAGTCAAATGAAGTGACCTGAGGCGACGTTGGGAATTCGTGCACTTTCCGATGCATAGAAGAAGTATGAGAAGCTCGAGAGGAGGATGCAACAGAGCCAATATAGGTGGACGGAACGTCACTGGCATCCTCGGATCGTTTCGACGACACCCATTCACCGCGTTGCTTGGCTTCTTTTTCTTCTCGTTCTTTTTGTAATTGAATTTGATAGGACACATCTCTAACGGCAATCTCCAACAACTCGTCGTCGTCAATTTCCAAGTTTCGCCATAGCTCAATTCCGCAATTCAACACATTCGAAACGGGGAGATTCTGAAGAACGGATGCCACATAGCGATCCGAGGGCGGTTGAGCGATCCCTCCGACTCCTTGTTTCCAACATCCATGAGTCTGTGCTTGAAGCAGAAGATCTCGGATGTGGTCTAGAACCGATGATTCTTCCACCACACCACCACTCACACTACCGCTACCAAGAAAACTGACATGAGACGGGGAAGAAAGAGGCGAGCGGTGTGCCACCGTCTCGCTGCTACTTCCAATGTCCAAGCCGTCCTGGCCACCAAACATGGGGAAGAACAGCGCGTCGCCTCCCAAAATTTGGCATACAAGATTCTCCCGTTGGACCTTCACATCCGAAAGAGTTAAATCACCGCCATCTTCTCCGCGACATGTAAGCACCCAACCCTCCATGAGTTCACGCTTCTCGACTGGTATTGACATTCGAGGCAGATAGTTCAAAAACCTCTCAATCGCGATCGTAGCCTTTTCTCGAATAAATTCATTCAGTTTCTCTTCATCCTCCATCGCTTCCGAAGCTTCGCGAAGAAATTCATCTAAGTCTACCTCATCCATGAGCCCAAGGAGATCATCATCAATGCTCGAATAGTACGGAAGGATAAGCATCATTTCTTTCACATCTCGCGCAAAAGATTCTACTGCGAGAATGAGTTTGGTATCAATATCATGAATGATTTGAACAGCCTCGTCTTCCAGCAAGAAGTCCATCCAGTCCGTTGTCAAATCGCGATCGATTTTGTGAAAATGGGCGACACACAACGAGAAGAGATTGGACAACGGCACCATAAAATCCTTCGATGTTTCACCAAAAGGTAGCTGCGACACCAGCCAAGCAAATTCCTCGTCCGCAGCATCTAGGACAGGCATCCATAGACGTCGACCAGAAGTCGAGAAGTCTTTGAGAAGACGCAAATGTCGTAGCGAATGGAAGTTGGAAGCATGAATCGCTAACATACGACTGGAGGTCATTTCTTCCTTTTTGTGAAAAACTCGAACTAAGATTCTCTCAAAAACTTCCAGCACATCGTTCCGTTCGAAAAGTTTGAGTAACGATCGACGCGGGGCCGCGATCCACTGCACAAACTTGGCAAACAGTGCCAGCTTCTCGTTATTGCGTGCTGCCGCAGCACCGCTTTTGTTCCCGTCGTTGGTGGAGGAAGAAATGGCATCGCCAGTGATAATCAATTTCCAATGCCGATGAACAAAACTCGCTGCTTTGCGGTAGTAGACCAAGTTTTCTTTCTCAATAATCCTGGATCTAACCAATGCATATTCCAATCGTATCGCACATCTGTCCCAGTCACCCTGTTCCAATGCGAACAGCAAACGTTCATCGCCCAACAAAGCATCAGCAAATTTGAGCAGGCGAGCTTTGGCTCGTCTTCCCTGTGTTTCCATTCGTTGCGCAATTCCTTGACCGATCTTTTCCAAACGTTCGTGAATAGGACCAAATGTGGATGAAGCTTCATGAAAAGCTCGATTCCAAATTTTGATGGAATGGTTGGAAACATTGCGTCGTTGGACTTTGAGAAAGGTTCGACAAAACATGAAAAAATCGTAAACGATCGCGAGCGCCAAGCGAAGATGAGGGTGTTCTACACTGGCCACTCGGGCAATGGATATGGTTTTCATCAATGTACGCATCACAGCAAAGAGACGATTGTAGTATACATCACGATCCGACGGACCATTCTTGTCAGCAGCCTGTTCGGTTTGACTACCCTCGTCGGTGGATGGATTCTTGTCTGTAGAACTTTTCGAACTAAAGACACCGCCAAAAATGTCATTTAAAAGCCAGAGTCCTGGTTCCGACGATTGCGCAGCTTCCTTCTGTTTTGAATCGCCCTCGTTCATGGAGTTATCGTTGTTGTCGTCGCTTGCGACCAGTTCAATTTCAAAGTCACCTGACACCACTGTACTTGTATCAAACGAGGGTTTTCGCAAGTGATTGTTCTCGTCCTCGGCGTTCGACTTTCCACGCCCATGATCATCGGCATCTGCTTCTTTCTTTTCTTCTCGTAGGGCTTTAGGTTGCCTATTGTCACTCGTAGAAGGATGTTCATCGAGTCGTTCCAAGAAAACAACAATCCCTTGGATCAAATCGTTTAGCCAGCTATCGACAGCATCGCCCTCGTCTTCTTCAACCGCTTTCAGAAAACTATTCCACAATATTTCCGCCCATGCAGATCCCGTTTGCCAAAAGGTTTGACTTGTCGTGGGTATCATATCACCATCTTCATCGTCTTCATCTTCAGTGTGCTCGCTTCCATCACCACCAATGCCCTGACCACGATCTATTCTCCGCAGTTGTTGTTCACGGAGGGCAGCTTGATAATTGTCCACTTGAATTTGGAAGTGAGCCGCTTCACGAATGTGTTCAATGACAGGAATGAACTGTGCACCGGGACATTCAAGGATATCCGGACGATACAACTCTACCACTTGACCGCAGTGTTGTCGACCTTCCTCTTGAATGGATACCAAGAAGCGACCCTTGTCAAAACGCTGACCACCACTATCCACATAGGCGACGATCAATCCGGCACCAAATTTCGTCTGTACGTGAAAGCCAACAGACGCTTCCATGACGCAATGAATGGCATCTCGATTCAAATAGGCACAACTGGCACCAGGCCCTCGCCGCTGCCACAAGGAACGCACCAAGTGACAATCGTCTTCCACACGCCACCCAACCAAAACACCCAATCCAAACATGGTCGCCACACAAGAACCCACGGGAGCCTTGGAATGGGCAGGCATGTATCGGTCGTCCAACCAGGAGTCCATGACACGAAAGGTCAATTCGGCAAACTCACCATTCCGCAAAAACGACTTGTCCAACTGAACCGTGACTGACAAGCAATTGGTGGCATTTTCATCATCTTCTCCTTCCTCCTTCACAAAGATTCGTTCGCTCGATACCACTGTACCCATTTGATACGGTCGTTTTCGGTTTATTCTGCTGCGACCACCACAACGCTGCTCTTGCTTTTGCTGCAGTTTGGTATGTGGCTGAAACGGAAAGAGAGGGACCGCCACTTTCACGCCTGCGGCCAACGGCTCTCGTCGTTTCCGAGGAGTTAAAGGCTTACTGGGATGTGCAACACCATTCTTTTGTCCGGCAGCAAAAGTGTTTGATTCCCCGGTCGACCTTTTGCCTCGTGTCCAACTGCTAAAAATATGCGTTCGACGGCTTTGGGGAGGCAAATCAACGTTCTTGGTGATGGCGTCATGGTCTCGTGTACATGGCTCCACCACTGCATCACGTCGTGTGTTGGGATTGTTGTTGTTGTGAATGCCTCTCCTCTCGATTTCAATAGTGGTTGTGTCGGGTAGAGACGGTGTAGCTTCGGCTTCTTCACTGGTGCTAATGGTGACGACAGGGCTCCATGACAGCGCTGGTTCGATTTTCACTTGCTCTTCACCTTCTTCTTGCTCCCGATTCGTATCCTTGGCTGGTTTGCTAATATCGGAAGAAACGGGATCATCCGTTGATGCTGTACGTTGTTTCTCTCGTTTTTCTCGGTAAAAACCTTCTTTGGGTGCCCTCTTTTCCATGACGGTATCCAACATCTTGTTCTTGTCGTCGACTTGTTCTTCGTCATCGTCGTCGTTATCTTCAAAATCCTTGGATGGTTCATATTTAATGGCGGCTGCCGTGGCGGAGGTCCAAAAGGGATGAATGGGCTTGGCGAGTTTGGTGGAAGATGGTTGAGGTTGTTGCGACCCAGCCCCCACCACTTGAAGGGTGGGCAAGACATTATGCGGAAAGGAGGGTGCCGTGGTGGTGGGGGTCGTCAGTGTCGCGGTCGTGGTGGTGGTTGTGCCTGACAGGGCGGGATGCATAGCATCGCCCGCATGGGTGATGGTGGTGTGAGACCGTACGGCCCCGTGGGTTGCGGAGTGGGGAACCAAGGAATCGCATGGGTGGTGGGTCAAATTGGGAGGTACGGACGACGCGTACTGTCGTGGTGCCGTGGGTGTCGATACGGCTGCTTCTTCCGATGCACCAAAGCGTTCCTTGGCCACGACGGCACGATGAACATGAGCCGAATTGAGAAATTGCATCCCAATTTTGGCACCCACATCCAACCACGGCAAGTCCACATCGGAATGCTCTTCCGCAGCACCAGCACCACCACTACCTCGACTATAGGAACGAGTATGATGATTGGAGGAATGGTTGGCATACCACAACGTGGGACTTGTGGCAGTGGTCATTCCACCCCCACCTCCATCCCCCGTGCCCGTGGAAGCCGACGCATCGCCTCCTCCATCGCTCAGTGTGGATCCCACGGTTCCAATGGAGGATGCCGTATGACTATATCCCAACAAGCCACTATCCGAAGGATGATGATGATGACGAGAATGTGGATAGTGTGGACCATCGTCGTCTTCGTCCATGACACTAAAGGAAAAGGACACATCGTGTTGGGCCGAAGCTGACGATCGATTTCGGACCAAAATCCCTTCGGGACGAAGCGGACTGGGTTCTTCTTCTTGAACCTTCATTTCAATTGCTTCGGCAATCAGTTCTTCCGATTCTTCTTCTTCGTGTGGTGGTTGTCCGTCTGCTGCGGGTAGTTTGGTTTGGTCGGATGGGGACGTGGGAGAGGAAAAGTAATCGTCCAAGGATTGCAAAATGGGTCCCAACAGAATATTGTTTTCCTTGTTGTTGTTGTTATTCGTCGTCGTAGCAGTAGTCGTTGGATCCTCCACGGATGATGGTGCGCCGTCGGACCGTGTGGGAAGGCTCCTGGGATTCGGATTCGTAGGGGCCGCCGATGGCGGCATGAGTGGATCCATCGGAGATCGCAACAAATTGGATCCCACTTGTCGTCCTTGTGGTCGTCGTTGGGTGAAAGGTGGTGGTGGTCCTTGAGAGGATCCGGCACTACTACTCGTAGGATTGGTCGGTGCCGGAACGGGACGCATGGGGGGAATGGTAATTTCTTCTTGGACCAACCCGGGGGATTTGTTGAGACTCTTGGTCGTGTTGTGGTTGGCATTGGTAGTGTTGGAACGTGATTGTTGTTGTTTTTGCAATTTGCGAGCGGCCCGCACCCGTTCTTCTTCTTGCAACATGACAAAACAATAGTGAATGGCGGCGACATGGGTCGCCGTTTCGTCACTCCATTCCGACGGTCGAACAAAGGAGGAAGAGCCGGTCCGTTCCTTCTTGCTGTTGTTGGCAGAAGGACCGACGGGCGGAGGGAGGTCCCAGAGACTGCACGTTTGACTCGATGGTTTCCAACTCCTCCTGTTATTGGAAACGAGAATGGGATAGACATTTTGCGTGACGCGACGCGAGGGTGCCACAACAAAGGAACGGGAGGTCCATTCGCGTCCCACAAAGCGGCCCGGTGTGACAATGCCTCGCACAATGCCCCACCATGTGCCCGTCGGATACGACGAGGACGATGCACCCCCCTGGATCCTGCCGACCAGGGCAGCCATCCAGGGTCGCAGGTCGTCCCAATCGACCAACACCAAAAAGAGTGTCACGACACAGTACCATGTGACGTGCAAGGTCCAGACAATGACTCCATGACCAATGACGAGAATCACCAGCAATCCCAATACCCCAACCACCATGGTGGCCCTTCCGACCCGTCGCCACGACACGGTCTCTTGGGCAATCCACTCGAGGGATGAGGGTGATGCCGTATTAGTGTGGTGGTGGTGGTTGTCTGGCATGATTTTACGACGACGACGACCCGGTGGGGGTCGAGCGTTGTGAGTGGCGGTTTGGTTCGAGTCCTGTGGTGGATCGTCCTTCTGGTCTGGTTGGTCCTCGGGTTGGATCGAGGAGGACGGGTCGAATTGGGGAAGCAGTTGTCGTCCCACCCACTCCCAATTTCGACGACTGAGCAAGGGCAGTCCGAACGACACCACGGATGCGCCGTTGGTAGTGTCGGTGGTGGTTCGTCGGAGAGTCGTATTCGTATTCGTGGAACGGCCAAAGTCGGCCGTGTGGTTGAGTCGTCGGGCCAAGGCTTCTCCAAAAATGTCGGGCGGAGGGGGTTGTTGATCCTTGCTCAAACTGGTTCGGGCATGTTCCACCAATCGATTCTTTTGTTGCTTCCATACTTTGGACGCCGCCTTGATCCAATTCTGACGGGCTTGCTTCTTCTTGTTGTTGTGATGATTCTTGTTGTGGTTGTGATTCTTGTGGTTGTTGTTGTGGCCCGAATGGTGGTGGTGGGTAGCAGGACGGTGGCTTGCGGCAAACGGGGCCGGTTGGCTTTGAAAGAGACTACTGGACGACGACAGTCGATTGCTGGTTGTCGTCGTGGGTGGGGGTGCCACGGGTGGTCTCTGTTTGGACGAATAATACGTGGTGGGATTGCTGTGAAGGCCCCGTGGCACTGCATCATCCTCGTCGTAGGGTGGTTGTCGTTGTCGTTGTGCTTGGGAGGTCCCGGAATCGGTCGCGGCCGTCGCTGTGGGAGGAGTGGAAAACGACGACGACATTTCTATAGGTAGTACGAATAGTGGCTTTTTCTTCAGAAGGAAAAACACGCACTTGCAAGTCAATAATGTTCCAAGGAACGACCGTAGTCGGTGACGACACACACGTCTCTCGTCGTGTGTGTTGTTGTTGCTCCCGGAATACGTGTGGCGTGTGTGTGCACTGCGGTTTTGCGGTCGTTGTTGTTTGTCTCGATCTGGAACGACGATCCCTGATGCTGTTGCACTCTAGAGTAGTGGAATATCAATCCGAGACAAAGTTGGTTTTCTTGGGTTGCCTTTTTCACTCTCTTTCCACCATCCGATTCATCTACTTCATCATGTTCTTCCAGGTTTTTCTTCTTCGACGCATATTTCCTGTTTGTCTGTGGAGAGTTGCTCTTGTGCGCACGACGGACGATCGGACACCACATAATAACGGTTCCATCCGTTCAACGCTTCGTCCAATCGATTCCCGCAGTCCGTGTTATTTCTAGGTAGTGTAGAACGAAAGTATAGAATAACAGAGAGTCGAACTGCGGAGCGTCCGCCACTCGGTACACGTTCCAAATACTATGGTAAAGGAGCATGCGTCCACTTCCAATGGAGGTGCGCTTCCAGAAGCTCGCTGCGCGCGCACACAACAAAAGTCACTGTCACCGACGGTATACCATGCCATTGCCATCTCTCCTTGTCATTGTCAAATAATGTCTTCAAGGTTTCAGAGTCGGAGGTGGAGGGATGGCGGATGGGATGTTGGGTTGTTGTTCGGAGAAACCGAGTCACTCGTCTTGTGGAACAGAGAAGTACCTGCTTCCTCTGTACAAATTTCCTGTTCCCTTTTTCCCTTTCGTGACTACTTTCTTTGCCGGGTCACCTCCAACGCACTCGGGAAGAACGACACGATAGCAATAAGCATGACAGGTCGTAACAACAAGAAGCGCCAACGCTATCCTCTCAACGATCGCGAACAAGACGAAGAAACTCGCTCCGACTTGACTCGCCACTACTGGCATATACCTTCCATGACAAAGAAGAAACCAAGGGAACAACAAGGACCGAGATTCCTGCGCGCTCAAGTGGACCGATTTTCCCAAACTTTGTCCGAAATGAAACACGATCTGGAAACCCACAGTTTGATTCCTCGATCGGAGATCGGAGCAGTCCATCTGTCCGCCGTTCGTCATAAAACATCTCGGGTTTTGAGGAGAACGCTCAAGCGCGGAGGTCCATGGCACATTGGTCTTGGTGTGGTCTCCACCACACACGCTGTGAAAGAACGGGACACGAGAGCCGCCACCATGACGAGTCGTAACAGCATGAAGCGCAAACGCAATCCTCTCGGCCATGGCGAACCAGAAACTCCCTCGCCGGACTCGGCCGACGAGGATTCCGTGACTCGCCACTGGCATACCTTCCATGCCAAAAACCCAAAGGGAACCATGACTGAACTCGAAACCATTTCTGCGCAAGTCGACCGTTACCTTGACGAGGTTGGATTTGCCGCTGAGGGAAATGAATTGGAAAAAGGACAAAGCGAAAGTCTGGAGACGTTCCTCTCGAGTGATAATCTACAATGTCTCAAAGCTCGATTCCCCAACTTGAATATCCAGAAATTGCAAGGTTGGTCAAGTGATGATTTCAATAACCTGCATGTCGAAGATTTTAATTCTCTGCATAGAGCTCTGTATCGTGGCATTGTGCGCCCACTAAACGCTACCTTGGAGAAATTCTCACAAGTGTACAACGACCTCAAGACCATGGCTGCGTATGCCAACAAAACAGAGATCCAATCAACCGTCATTGCATCGCAAGAGGAATGCCCTGAAGATCATTATAAGGACATGATGAGGGGTGTTTACATGGACAGTCCTGGACCTGCGCAGCAGGTAGCACAAAAACATCTTGGCGCGTTTCAAGCCCCTCCGAAACTAGATCCCCCACCGGCAAATTTGCTCCAGTTTGCCTCGTTTTGGAATGATACCATGGAACAGGCAACTATCAACGAGGAACCAACAGACGCACAAATCAGCAAGACTGTCCGTCACATTCTCGGATGGCACACGCAGCGGGTAGGCAAGAGAACCAAGTGCACGGTTCCATCCTACGCGACAGGGGAGAAGAAAGCGGTGCAGCCAATCCCCGCGTGTCTGCTTCGAACCCTGTCACTCCTTGGCACTGCAGAGAAAACGGCAGACGAAAAAGCCAGAAACCAGCAACATGTCGCGGTGGCACCAGCAGCGGTGGCGGCAGGGTCTCCGGAAGGTGCCATGTACGCACTGGAGCCGGCGGTTCGATCGGATGTGCGCAACCAGCGCTTGATTCCGAAAAGGGGTCGATCTGGTACCAAACAATTCGTGGATTATGAAGTCAATCCGCTCATGGCCTTCACTCCTTATCTGCTGGCTCATGAAATGTCAATACCTGTGGAAGCCAAAAACGTTTCCTGCGGGCGCAAGACCCCCGCAGAGACGCGTATGGAGGCCGTGAAGCAATGCATTGGTCATCTGGCAAAGAGGACTCTGGTTGCCTTCAATCTTGGTGGAGTGGGTAGTAATCTCAAGTCCATTGCTCTGGCCATGACACCAGTTTATTTGGAGGTGATCACAATGACCTTGTCAGGAATGGAAACTGGCGACGTGTCCCTGGATGTCGAGCGATCTGGAATTCTCCCCTTGGTTTCGGAGGTTGCCATGAACAAGTTTGTCCCAAAAGAATGCGACCAAACCTATCTAGCGGATAATGCTTCTTGTCCGTTTCCTGCCGACAATACGTCTGTACCGGTCGGGATGCAGGAGCTGTTCAGACTGGTTTGCTCGGACGACAAAGTTCTTGGGTTGCAGTTCTTTGCGGGAGACTCGTCAGCAAATGCCAGCTACCATATGCACAATCAATCTACACAAGTTGCCCAGGCAAAACGGCTAGAGCTTCATGATGTCATTGGATATGGAACCCATGGGATTGTGTACCAAGGAAAGGTGGAGGAAAATGGAGGAACCAAGCATGATAACTTCGTAGTGAAATCTTCCGTCGTTGGGGAGGTTCAACACATTGAAAGGGAGCTGAGAGCTCTGAGGGCTCTAAACGATAGCCCTGCCTCCCGCCCACCGTCGATTCCCGTTCTTAAAGACTTTGGAAGCATCTGCTACAGGATTCGAGGAACTACGATCAACGTCCCTGCCTTCAAGTTCTCACCAAAAGGATCGCTCGTGAATGGCAAGCTTCATACGGAGCACTTCAGGGTCTCTACACAGATGTCCAGTCTGCGTTGAACTTTGCACATGAACGGAATGTCTTCCATTTGGATGTCTGTGCTCGCAATATCATTTTTGACCAAAGCAGTGAAGATTTCGTGCTCATTGACTGGGGTTGCTCGGTTTATGGGGCTGGCAAAAAAGCCATGGGTTTTCGAGGCAGCCTTGCCTTTGCCCATCGAGAAGTGTACCAAAAGGGCAACACGACGGCTTGGACTCCCAAGCCGGACCATGATACCGCATCTTTGTTGTTTACCATTTGTGCTTTGAACACAGGTGTGCCGATTCCTTGGCAAGGGTTCTATGAGAGAAAACCCCATGATAGGGGCTTTGTAGATCGTCGCGAGAAAACCGAGAAAGCCTTGAACTTGAAGTTTAAGCCCAGGGAGCGCAATACAGTATTCTTGGACTGGGCCCGATCAATTCTTGACACTGCATAATCGACGGAAAACCTTTGCTACTTGGGTGCTCGTAAGTTGAGCCAAAATCTCACATATAAATCTTTCTGAGTTTCTCTTCGCCCGTCGAACTGAGGATTGGACAAAGACAGCAAGGAATGGCCCCACAATGACATGTTGGCGATTGCTTTCGTACTTGATAGTCGTAACTTGATAGTCTTAGTCGTTTTACGATTTTTAAGCAACCATCGACTAATTGGAACAGTGTCCTAGGAGTAGGTTTTGTTGGCCAAGTCGCGGTAAAATCACTGCCATTAATTTGGCCGCAATGACATGAAATAGTCTACGTAGTTAGCTCCGTAGTGAAGTACCAAGATTGACAATGATCATTATTCTTGATGAAAGTTATGTTGGCCGAATGGCCATGTTCGGTAGGGGAATGATGCTAGCCGCTATACTGGACACATCTACTCCTAGAGAGGTAGCTAATCCTCTAGAGTAGTAGCTAGTAGGAGTAGCTAGTAAGGGGGTAATAGAGCAAAAACTTGAACTATAGTTGTACTCCGATTGCTACGGACTACGGAGAGACCGCTTCCACATCCATCATTGAGAAAAGAGAAACCATTCTTGACAATTGTTTCGGATTTCGGACTTCGTTCCACGATCCATGATGGGGTTTTCATGAGAAACCAATCGGTCAAAAATGAAACGCCACAAAAAATGTGCAGCAGCAGAAACCAACTCCAACGGGTCCACAAATAAAAAACAAGAAAACACGTATAACTCGTTATCTACAAGTCCATCATGTCTAATAGCCTTGTCAACACATCAACCTTCGATCCATCGGTGAATGTGATTGAGGCCACTGAAATGGCTCATCCCGTTTTCAGACCTATCCCAGTTGAATGCTTCCAACCCACTGCACGGCCTGTTTCCATTCAGCACGAGAATGGACATTTGGTTCAGGGCCGCTTCGAAAACCTTGATATTACGTCAATGTTTGCTCAGCTAAATTTTCAACTCCAAGAACAGGGAGAACGACTCCAAGAACAAATCCAACTCCTACATTTTCGAGACCAAAATAAGGAGGAAACGATCCAAGGACAGGAGGAAAGAATCCAAGACCTCGTCGTTCAAAACTCTGGACAGCAAGAACAAATCCAAGATCTCGTCGTACAAAACTCTGGACAGCAAGAACAAATCCAAGATCTCGTCGTTCAAAACTCTGGACAGCAAGAACAAATCCAAGATCTCGTCGTACAAAACTCTGAAAATCGTCATCAAATTGCTCGATTGAAGGCTGCCGATGATCACAAGCAGCGTCAACTTGATTTGATTCGGCGCGACCTACGACTGCGATTTTGTCCGATATGTCAGGACACACCACGTGAGCTGTTTGTCTCTTTCTGTGGACACGTGCTGTGTCGACCATGCATCGATTCCACCCAGAACAACATTTGCCCGCTTGGGCCTTGGGCACCATGAGAATGGATATGTGCGCAATCCAGACACGGATTCTCCTCCCAAGCCTCTTCGCACATCCGAGTTGTAATGATTGACAGAAGATGCTGCAGAAGACCGAAACGTCTTTGATTTGTTTACCCTTTCTGCTCCGTCGGATCATTCATGTTACCCTACCGACACCTCCTCACCTAGGGGAAAGATCCACTACCAGATTGTTTCTTAAAGCGTGTCCCTTTCCTACTTTTAAGTAGTGAAATTTCTGTAATCTGAAATAATACCGCTTTATTCGTATGCGAGTAGGTAGTCCTTTCCTGAAACTAGTACTGCGTGCGCTGAGTCGTATTACAAAACGACAGGGAGCTTTTGTCTCGCCTCATTTCGTATTACACAAGGGCAAGGAGCTTGTCTTGCATTCCATCCTCGCTGCTGTCATGTTTCAGTCATGTGTGTTCTTAATCAAATTGATTGGGATTCGGAAGTCCCCATCCCCCATTTTCCGGATCGTTGAGAGCATCCAAGGCGTTGACTTCGTCGGCCGTCAATTCAACATCCCAGAGTTGCGTATTGGATGTGAGCAGTAAAGCAGAATTGGTCATGGTAGTAGTATTGCCGGTCTGATGGACCGTTCCTCGGAGGGTGGAATAAGCTTGTAAGACGTGTTGCAAACAATATTCTCGAATGGGAGAACCGATTAAACTTCTACGATGGCTTCCATCTGATTGACCATGGGCATGATCTTGGCCCCATCCTCTTGCAATTGCTTCAAATGCCGGACATCCAAATCGGATACCCCAATGGCGCGACACCAGCCCATTTCATACATTTCCTCAATGATCCCTTGCCAGTACCAACATGTCACCAGTTCACAGCATCCAATGATGGTACAACCGCGTGTCCCCATCCTTCCACAAGCAAACGAACCCGTTTGGGTGTGCGAACGAGAGATTGGGTCCGATTCCTTTCCTTCCTCTTTCATTTTCATTTTTTTTGTGTCACTACTTGACACTTTCATAGGTCAATTGGGCGGCAATCAAGGCCGCTTGTCCCAAATCGTGGAGGGAATCTTGTTTGCCAAACACCACTTGGACCTTGCTCGTTCGACAATCGTCGTTTTCGTGTTTGTGTTTGTTGGGTGGATGGACCAATTGATAATGGGTACGGGCCAAGGGATACAAAATATCTCGATTGGCCCACACAAGCCATTTGTCGTATCCTACACGACGACGAGCCGTGGACGACGACAACGACGACGACGATGAAGATGATGGATTCCCCAAGACGACTTGTTCAAATTCGGCCATGGTTTCCGCCTTGCCCCATTCTAACAATTGTGTTGAATTCCCCAACAAATCCAAACAAGAATTGGAATCCGTCACAATATTAATTCGGTACGAATGAGCCGTAGTAGTACTCGTTGGTTGTGGTGATGACGGCAACGCTCTTGCCACGGTTGTTGTCGTATTCCGTTTGGCAGTCGACAGGTCTTCTTGTTGTTCTTTTACGAGTTCTTGTTGTTGTTGTTCATCTTCCATCCACCGTTTCGCGGCCCGAAGAGCATCGCGAATGGCATACAAACAACATCGCGGTCGGCTGGGACGAAGGTAGGGGTATCCCAAAATCAAGGTTTGACCATTTTTCAACACTTGGACTTTTTGACCCTTCCACAAGACGGATACCAGGCGTCGCCAGGTATCGCGTGTAAATTTGGGCACATGAAAGGCCATGCCCCCCGAACGACGGCGACCTCGGACCTGAACTTCGGATGGATAAGCACGAGCCGTCACGTACATGGTGAGGGAAGAAGAAAGAGTTGCTGTGGTGGTTGCTGTGGCATTCGGAAGGTTGTTCTGGTCGGGAGGGTGATGAGACGGATTCCGTTGCGTGGGGATACCCGAGCCACTTGCAGAACGACCACGACCCGATATAGAAGAAGAAGAAGAAGAAGCTGCATCCTGGTCCAAGAGTACCATGCGAGCGGCCAGGTCTTGGGCCAAGGAACGTGAGGCGGCAATTTGAGAGGAGGGAGATACAGGCGCCGTTGGATCGTCCCATGCAGGAACGCGCGTCATGGAGACAGGATTGGAGGTTGCACTTTGTGTCACGCTTTCCCTTTGTTTCGTTTTCTTCCTCTTGTTATTCTTGTGGTTCAATGGTGGCACTGAAGGGGCATGTGCCCGTGTTGTCTTGGTGAATGGCAAGGAGTGAGTCAAGGACGACGCCAATTCTTGAATGGCCTCATCCTCCAAAGTTCTGAAAGCTCTTGCCGTTCGTCCACGACGACTCGTTTGCCCCGCTTGGAGACGTTCCAATCGTTTGGGTAAGGCCTTTTTGGACAAGAGCAACACGGATGGTGTCGACTCCAGCAACGTTTCCAAGTCACCATGGTCATGTTGCTGTCGAATCAATTGCAATTTCCATTGGAGCGTCTGGATGGATTGACACAAGACGCGAGGAGTTTGCGACAAGATTCGTTGTGTGACCCGAGTACCACATTCCTGCCACAAGACGTGTGCTTTGGGTTGGAGATTTCGTGTCCAATGAAATTTGAGCAACTCGGGGGCCTTGCCAATCATGCACTGTCCGACTCGTTGCCAGACCTCACTCGAATGGGTCGTTGTGGTTGTAGGATTCGTTGGCACGGTACCATTGTCGTCAAACGGATTGTTCTTGTCCTTGTCCTCCATGGCAATGATACGAACCAATCCTTCCGTCATGGGTCGAATATGTCCCTCCAAGGATCGTCCCCAAATGGTTGGATGGGACACGGTCATGGATAGAATCTGTTGGGAGGTCATGTGAAGGCAGGTGGTAAAAAAGTCGTACTTGGGTTGCAAATTGTCTTTGACACTGTAGTGCCACAAGGAGGGATGGTCCAAGACCGCCGTGGCCACTTGCATCCGGGAGAGACCAATGGTGGTCGTCCAAAAGTTGAAATGTGCCTCGTGCGACGCCTGGGACATGCCCACCACACTGGGCATTCGCAACACGAGCGACCGGACTTGGGCACACTCCAAGTGCAAGTGGTGGGACAACCAGGCGACCCGACGTTGAATGTGCGACAAGGAATAGGACGACAATCGGCCATGTGTTTTGAGCATGGCTTGAATGTGCATGGGACGCATTTGAAAGCGAACTTGCCAATAATCCAACCATTCCATGGTCAACCGAGAAGAGGGCGATACGAAGGACGACGACGACGACGACGATCCGTGTTGGGAGGATCGGGACGGGGACTGCACGTTGGTGGTGATGGTACCCTCGTCGTCGTCGTCCAAGGACTCGGTGGCACGATTCTGGGTGGTCGGTGTTGTTGTTGATGGACGACGACGACTCTGCCTGGGTCGGGTCGTGGTCGTCGTCGTGGCCGTATCGCCAGTTACCAGTAGTTCGGACGAGACTTGCAGGGTGGCGGGAAGGGCTTGCAGGACGGACCGAAGTTGGGAAAATTCCCATCCCTTCCAATGCAAATAACTACAGGCGGCCCAATCCAAGGTGGAGGCTCCTTGTAAAAAGTAGGACAATTGCGGATGCGTCACTTGCATGACAATGGGCGGTGTTTCGGTAAACAAATACACGAGGAGCGCCTGTTGTTGTTGTTGTTGTTGTTGTTGTTGTTGGACCGCCTCGGAGGAGTGGGCCGTATCGTCGTCGTCGTCCTTGTCGTTGTCCTTGTCGTTTACAACGGTTCGGAGTTTGACCCGCAACAACACGTGTGGAATGGTCAAGAGTCCATGGGTGAGCTGGGCCACGGACATGCCAGCCCCATGGCCATGATTGTAAAACAAACAGGGCCAATCGACGGGCGGTGGTCCCAAACTGGAGGCAAAGGGTGAGAGTTGCTTCTTGTTGGCAGAAGAGGAGGAGGAGGAGGATACCTGTCCCGGGTTGACGGAGGAGGAGGGTGGTGACGATTGATGCAACTTCCCGGGGGATGGAGCAGGAGCCAAAAAGAATTCAATCTAGATACATGGTTCATAAAAAAAGAGACAAACACACACACACATACAGGCCCGAAGTATATCCAACACATTCAAAGGATCCAGGAGAGAGGTGAGATTGGCCGTATCTGTCCCAAACATATTCATACACATGATGACAATCGTCACAACAAGACCAACAACAATACGTACTCGTTCTTGCAAGACGGGCAAGGGCCACTCCATCAAGGGTGGATACAAGTGCATCAATGTCTCGACTTGGGAGGGAAACCAGGACAAGGTCGTTTGCAAGTACTCGCTCAATTGTTGTCGTCGTTGTTGTGCCGGTTGTGGTTGTTCTTGTGTAATGGGATAGGGACAGGTTGTCCGGGAACAGGCCGTCGTTGCTGCAATTTGTGATGGTGGTGACACTGATGAGGGTTTGTCGTCAAGGACTGGCGGTTCTTCTTCGTCTTCGGTGGGAACTCCCGCCACTTGAACCGTTGGCCAATCCAAGGGTTGCGCTTGGGCGTGCGGATAGTGTCGTACGGCTTGGTCCCACCAGGCAAAACTTTGAACGACGGTCCCCGTCGAGGCGACCCCACTCCCCCGAAGCAACGTGTGAGGAGGACTGGTCGTGGTGGTGGTCGTGGTCGTTGTACGAGTGGTGTCACTGGGTTCATACGGGGCATTGGAGGCCTGGTGTGGTGCGTCGATCGAACCAGATGACGACGACGACGACGACGACGAGGATGATGGTGGTACATGAACGACCAAGTGTCGATGAAAATTGGGCGAATAATGCAACCTCCATTCCCCATCACTCATCTCTTGTTGTGTCGTCGAACCATTGGTGGTTGTGGCAAACAATGTCGTCCGGCTGCTGGTCCATCGTTTGGTCGGACCCACACGGACGGGTCGTCGTATCGTCTCCACCCACCAGGCGTCCACTGAATGGGTCCAAGCCACCAGCACTACAAGGACGACGAGACGTAGAATGTGAAGGCCAGTTCCAAGTTTCGCCTTGGAGACACACCGCGCTCCACACATTGTCGTCGTCGTCATGTGTCAAATCACCACCACCACCACAACTAGCAAGGCCGATCAAACTATCGGGAGTGTCCCCTCATTCTCCATATGCCGTGTTTCACACCAATGGACGACAAGTTTTGCGTACAGAATCCTCCTCTCTTGTTCGCAAAATGCCGGAGGGGATGTGGGGCATCCATCATGGTCGGAAGCGTCGGAACCGAATCTTTTCGAGTCGCACAAAATCCATTGTGCTACTAAGAAGCGATTCTAACAGTCGCTCTTATGGAACGGAAAAATTACGACGGTCTACCTATCACAAATAATAACTATGGTATGCCTATGATCATCCTCATCATCCTCTCATTCTTTGGCGTTGGAACAAGAGAGAATCCACAATCTCTCTCTTGTACAAGATGATGATGATACCGGCCATTGTTTCCCACGAACCAGGAAAAAACCTGGTCGATTTTGCCAACGAGACGGGCATCCACTGCCGTCGTCTCTCAAACCACACACCACCCACAATCACCACGACGTTCTCTTTCGCTCGGACCACCACCACTCGCCTGCTCTTTGCTGGAGAAAGTGTTACGGCTGGAATCACCACCATCATGATCATGATTGCCCACGTCTTTCCTGTACCATCACACTAGGACCCACGCGCAACTCCACACTTGGGCCTCATGATTCTAACATCACCATCCACTCCATCCACAAGAGTCGCACCCTTCGTGTCATCTGGGTCGTCCTCGGCTTGTTGTTGTTGTTGTTGTTGTCACTGTTCTCCTCTCTTGGAGGGTGGTTGCAAGAGAGTTGTTCTTTTGTGCAACTACTACTACAAGAGCGAGGAGGACAATGGGTCGGGCGGACTGGAAGGACTGCTGCCGCTGCTGCTAGTGGTTGACGTGGGCGTGGGACTGGTCGTCGCCGCAGCGACTGTCGTGGTTTCCTGGGGAGTAGTAGTGGCACTGGTGGGACCCGGTCGTACTGTCGACGACGACGACGAGTGGAGGAGAGAGGGCAATTCCTCGACAATATTGGGAGGAGGCGCATGGTGGGGAATCCTGGGAAAGAGACGACGCATGGTTGTGGTAGATGTTGTGGTCGTATTGGTTCGTGTGGGAGTCGTCGTGGATGCGGCACTGGCCCACCAGTCGGCCAGTGGTTGGGCGGGAACCAGCAGTTCGGCGTCGTCGTCGTCGTTGTTGTTGTGGGGAGACATGGCTCGGATGGACGAGGTTCGAACCCAACACAGTGCTCCAATCACCACCTCGGTCGTGGTGGAGGACTCCATCTTCTTGTTGGATCGGCATGGTCCTTGTTCTTCGTCGTCTCCCTCGACCAACGATGGTCGTACGAGAACGGGACGTGTGGGACGCACCTCTTTGGCGGGCAGGGATTGGTCGTCACTACGACTGCACCACCAGCACCACCATCTCCTTCTGGGTGTCGTCGTCGTCGTCACATCAGACGAGGGTGGATCGTAATAATAATGCAATTGAATGCCATGACGACGATAGACGGCATCCTGCAATTCATGTTGACAAAAGGCTTGCCACTCGTAGTGTAAGCGCTTATAGGTGACAGTCGTGGCATCCCAGTGTCGTGCCACGAGGCCATAGACAAGGCCATACGACAGGGCCCAGGCCAGCACCACCACGACAGTCCATTGCCCCACAATCCACAGCGTGCACCACGAGTGGTCGTCTGGTACGTCTTGTTTGTCTGGTACTACAGAACAAGTAGACGCAAAAGGCAATCCCCACACCAAAATGGGTGCCGCCACTAGATTGGTGCACCAAAACCAGACAATGTGGTACAGGGCGAGCAATTTGGATCGTCGGCCCTGCCAGAGTTGGACTTGGGCAAACCAATGTTGGACGCCGCGATAGGTGGCCCGCCACTTGATTTCGGGAATTTCTTGGTCGTACAACAAGGGTGGTACCGGGGTCAAGGGACAGCTCCATTGGACTGGTTGTGTGTGTGTGGTGGTTGTAGTGGTTCGAAACGACCAGAACGATGATGAGGACGACGACCCAAACGCGGTCCTTCCGCCCTCGAGTATGGGATACAATTCCACTCGATCCTCCGGATCCATGTCCATGATGACGGTCGATGCCTTTTTGGCATTGCTGCTGACCACTAGGGCTGTCGACTCCATTCTCCTATTCTACAATACCTGTTGGCGCTCTCTGGTTCTCTGTCTGGGGCTCTTATTGGCGAGGATGATTGATGATGATGTGTGATGGGAGGATGACCAACAGTTGACACGATGTGATGGCAAGACTTTGTGAATCGCCCCCGGGCGGTCTGGTCGGTCGCACCTATGCATCCCCCGGCAAGACGCCAAAAAAACCACGTAGGCATCGACGCGATCTTTTGGTCACGCAGATGGCACAATGGCCGCCGTCTGGCACCAAAGATACCAATCGCTTTCTTGTTGCTGGGGAAATTTCAAAACGAGTTTCCAACACGAAGGCAGTTGACAGTTGACACACACACACACAGTCTTGAGTTCATTGTTATTCCAAGCATGAAGAGTTCGGTTGCCTTGTTCTTGCAGGCAGTATTGAGTCCGTGGTGGAGTGGACACGCCTTTGTCGTCATCAATACCAATACCAGGGCATGGCCGGCCCCGACGACCGCACTGTTCAGTTCCAAGAATAACAACAATTATGGCGGTCCGTCCTCCTTTTCGTCGCCCAGCGAAGGCGCGGCCAATACGGGTCGTGGTGCGGGCGGCATGCCATCGGGTCGATCGGTGGGAGGCGCCATGGTGTCGTCACCCAAACCGACGCGTGAATTGATGCGCACCCAAGATTTGGTCCGGGTGCAGGGCAATACCCTCAAAACGTGGTCCTTTACCAAGTCGGAAATTGATCGTGTCCAAGTCTTGATGAAAACCAATGGCCGTCCTCTCAATGCCAATTTGGATTTGTGGGAAGGTCCCGACAACAATCCGACCAAAATTACCATTTACGTCGAAGATGGTGAGGCTCGGCCCTTCAATGCCATTTTTGAAACGCCCGGTCAGCAAAATGCCGTGGCCATTTACAACAGTGCCCGGATGGAATATCCTCTCGATGCCAGTGTCGTTCCGGAAACCTTGGATTCTGTCACGACCAGTATCGCCGGCAGTATGGATCCGACGGATAGCATGATGGGGTTGGTCGATGGTTTGGCCAGCCGTGTCGTGGGCCGTGTCGTGCAGGGCGGTGCCGTGTATACCAAACCCTTTGATCCCGTCGTGCAAAGCATTCAAGTTCTGTTGCGGACCGATGGCCGACCCATGAATGCCCGGGTCGAATTGATTCAAGGACCCAACAATCCCAAACAAGTCATGGAACTGTACAGTGAAGATGGTCTCGAACGACCCTTGTTTGCCATTTTCGAAAGTCCCGGTACCGGCAATCTCATTCGAATCATTAATACCAGTACCATGGAATATCCCCTCACAGCCTGTATTGAACCCTTCAAGAGCGATGAGAATGTCGTGGGAGAAGGACAAGGGATGGGGGGATTCTTTCTCGTGGACTAGTTTTATTCGTAAGCCAGTACAATGTCGAATCCTGGAAACTGTCCACGGTTCGACACACAATTGCTTTTTCTTACGGAAGTACCTCTAGTCGAATGAGCCAAGGCGGCTGGTTTCCTGTTATTCCTACAATTGTTGGGTGTATACGACAAATAATAGAGTATCATCGGTGACACTAGCGCGCTTTGCGATCCATCCAAAAGTGTGCTGTCGCACTCCCTTGCCTCACTCAACTCTACCTAGAAGAAGTACTGGAATGGAGACTCGGAAACAACAGAGTCCATGTTTCTTCTCTTGTGTTGTCCATGGGCACTCGTTCCACTTGCCGCTATGGCTAGAGCTTGGGGCTAGAGCCTCGTAGAGGTCATAGCTTTTCTCCGAGTTGGATTCACGTCTGGCCGTCGTGCGGGACTTTACCGCTTACCTCTTGCTAAAACGTCAGTTCGCTCACGTCTCCTCTTCATCTGCTGCCTTTGCTCTATTGCACCGAGCGAAACCTCTGCAACCAGCAAATCTCTCCGGCATAAAGCTACATTTGGTGATTTTCCAAGTTTATTGCAATCTCCTTGTAGGTATGTGTTCGTGACGATGCATGGATTTGAATTCCTTGGCAGCTTCAGCATAAAGTCAAACCGCTGGCATCCCTTGAATTTGGACTGTGGATTTCGGGACCGGCGATCCATGGACGTCTCTGGTAGGATTGGCTTTGTGTGGGACACGGCTTGGTTCCTCGTTCGATTGTGGGATCGTTGAATTCCCAAATACTTCACCTGCAAATATCCGGATCTAACAATTTTTTTGTTTGTTGCCTTGGTGGAATGACGCTGCTCGGTGTATCGCCTTGCTTTTCTTTGGCTGATTCTCTTGTTTGCTGTCCTACAGACACTTTATTGTTTCTCCATTCAATCACCATGCCGTACGATTTGCTAAACCCTCCTGCCGAAGTGGAAGCCCGCACACACAAGTTGAAGCGATTGGTACAAACCCCCAATTCCTACTTTATGGATATCAAATGCCCCGGTTGCTTTCAAATTACCACTGTCTTTAGTCATGCCCAAACGGTGGTCATGTGTGCCAACTGCAATATTCACTTGTGTGAACCCACGGGAGGAAAGGCACGGCTGACAGAGGGATGCTCCTTCCGAAAGAAGGTGGATTAGAAACCACACATCCACGCACCCAATTTGACACAATTCTACACACTAATAGAAGATTCTTGTCCACCAAGTCGGAAAATGATTCGTTTCGTGGAGTGATGACAACCTCGTGTTCTTGAGGAAAACGGTAGAAGTGGCTTTTTCCATGGTGGAAAAAGTCCAGAGTTGAGTTCAGGGAACCGATACAGGGAAACGTAAATCTAGCAATACCTTTTGCTCTCTAGCCGTCGATTGTTCCATTTATGTATAGAGTTTACCCTACAACGATGAGGTCGGATACTTGATAGTTTCGTGGGAGATGGTTTGGAGTCTACCTTGCTCTAGGAGTGAGGCACACATACACAAATGAAAATGAGAGGGGTACGAAAGGAATCGGAGCCAATCTCTCGTTCACACGCCCAAACGGGTTCGTTTGCTTGTGGAAGGATCGGGACACGCGGTTGTTCCGTCATGGGATGCTGTGAACTGGTGGCATGTGTGGTGCTGGCAAGGAGTCATTGGGCAGTCCGGATGTGCTTGTTTCCCTGGCATCCTCAACTCAACTCCATCATGATGTAGGCTCTACTCTTTGTTCCCTCCCTTCTTTGTTCTACACACTGCAGCATTTAACACAAGAGAGACAAATCCATATCATCCATGGCAAGTTAGTCTATTTTCAGTAGCCGTTCGTATCTACGGAGCTACCTACATGACTATTTCTTGTCCCATTGCAAAATTGGGCCATCAAAAGCTGCGATTTTACCGTGACTTGGCCACCTAAACCTACATAGGAGTAGAAAACTGTTCCAAATAGTCGTTTGTTGCTTTTACATAGGCAAAACGAAAAACGACTATTTTCAACCATGTAGACTCTCACTGTTGCTTCAATAGGTAAAACGACTACGACTATCAAGTGCGAAAGAAATCGCCAACATGTGATTATGGGGCCATTCCTTGCTTTCTTTGACCAATCCTCAGTTTGACGGGCGAAGAGAAGCTCAGAAAGATTTAGTTGTGAGATTGTGGCCCACCTTACGAGCACCCAAGTAGCAAAGGTTGTCCGTCAATTATGCAGTCTTAAGAATTGAACGGGCCCAGTCCAACATTGCTGTCTTGCGCCTGGACATCCTCCCAAACTTCAAGTTCAAGGTTTCCAAGGCTTTCTCGGTTTTCTCGCGACGATCTACAAAGCACCTATCATGGGGTTTTCTCTCATAAAAACCTTCCCAAGGAATCGGCACACCTGTGTTCAAAGCCCAAATGGTAAACAACAAAGACGCGGTATCATGGTCCGGCTTGGGAGCCCAAGCCGTGAAGTTACCCTTTCGGTGCACTTCTAGATGGGCAAAGGCAAGGCTGCCTCGAAAACCCACGGCCTTTTTGCCAGCCCCATAAACCGAGCAACCCCAGTCAATGAGCATGAACTTTTCACTGCTTTGGTCAAAAATGATGTTTCTAGCGCAGACATCCAAATGGAAGACTTCCCGTTCATGTGCAAAGTTCAACGCAGACTGGATATCTGTGTATAGACCCTGAAGTTGCTCCGTATTAAGCTTGCCATTCACGAGCGATCCTTTTGGTGAGAACTTGAAGGCAGGGACGTTGATCGTAGTTCCTCGAATCGTGTAGCAGATGCTTCCAAAGTCTTTAAGAACGGGAATCGACGGTGGGCGGGAGGCATGGCTATCGTTTAGAGCCCTCAAAGCTATCAGCTCCCTTTCAATGTGTTGAACCTCCCCAACGACGGAAGATTTCACTACGAAGTTATCATGCTTGGTTCCTCCATTTTCCTCCTCCTTTCCTTGGTACACAATCCCATGGGTTCCATATCCAATAACATCATGAAGCTCTAGCCGTTTTACCTGGGCAACTTGTGTAGATTGATTGTGCACATGGTAGCTGGCATTTGTTGACGTGTCTCCACCGAAGAACTGCAACCCAAGAACTTTGTCGTCCGAGCAAACCAGTCTGAACAGCTCCTGCATCCCGACCGGTACAGACGTATTGTCGGCAGGAAACGGACAAGAAGCATTATCGGTTAGAAAGGTTTGGTCGCATTCTTTTTTGACAAACTTGTTCATGGCAACCTCCGAAACCAAGGGGAGAATTCCAGATCGCTCGACATCCAGGGACACGTCGCCAGTTTCCATTCCTGACAGGTCATTGTGATCACCTCCAAATAAACTGGTGTCATGGCCAGAGCAATGGACTTGAGATTAATACTCACTCCACCAAGATTGAAGGCAACCAGAGTCCGCTTTGCGAGATGACCAATGCATTGCTTCACGGCCTCCATACGCGTCTCTGCGGGGGTCTTGTGCCCGCATGAAACGTTTTTGGCTTCCACAGGTATTGACATTTCATGAGCCAGCAGATAAGGATTGAAGGCCATGCACATCCGATCGAACCGCCGGCTCCAGCGCGTACTTGGCACCTTCCGGATGCCCTGATGCCGCCACCGCTGCTGGTGCCACCGCGACATGCTGCTGGTTTCTGGCTTTTTCGTCTGCCGTTTTCTCTTCAGTGCCAATGAGTGACAGGGTTCGAAGCAGACACGCTAGGATCGGCTGCACCGCTTTCTTCTCCACGGCCGCGTAGGATGGAACCGTGCATTTGGTTTCGGTGTCTACCCGCTGCGTGATCCATCCGTGAATGTGACGGACAGTCTTGCTGATTTGTGCGTCTGTTGGTTCCTCGTCGATAGTTGCCTGTTCCATGGTATCATTCCAAAACGAGGCAAACTGGAGCAAATTTGCCGGTGGTGGATCTACCTAGTTTCGCAAGGGCTTGAAAAGCGCCAAGATGTTTTTGTGCTACCTGCTGTGCAGGTCCAGGACTGTCCATGTAAACACCCCTCATCATATCCTTATAATGATCTTCGGTGCATTCCTCTCCAATGACGGTTGATTGGATCTCTGTTTTGTTGGCATACGCAGCCATGGTCTTGAGGTCGTTGTACACTTGTGAGAATTTCTCCAGGGTAGCGTTTAGTGGGCGCACAATGCCACGATACAGAGCTCTATGCAGAGAATTAAAATCTTTGACATGCAGGTTATTAAAATCATCACTTGACCAACCTTGCAATTTCTGGATATTCAAGTTGGGGAATCGAGCTTTGAGACATTGTAGATTGTCCCTCGAGAGGAACTTCTTGAGACTTTCTCTTTGTCCTTCTTCCAATTCATTTCCCTCAGCGACAAATCCAACCTCGTCAAGGTAACGGTCGACTTGCGCATGTATCTTTTGGAGTTCGGTCATGGTTCCCTTTGGTTTTTGCGCATGGAAGGTATGCCAGTGGCGAGTCACGGAATCCTCGTCGGCCGAGCCAGAGAGATTTTCTGGTTCGCCATCGCCGAGAGGATTGCGTTTGCGCGTCGTACTGTTACGACTCGTCATGGTGGCTCTCGTGTCCCGTTCTTTCACAATGTGGAAAGAAGAATGACCACTACTTGCCGATTGGATGGCAACGCCACATGGAGTTTTGAGCGTTCTCCTCAAAACCCGAGAACAATCGTGCATGTTTTATGACGAACGGCGGACAGATGGACTGCTCCCATCGAGGAATCAAACTGTGGGTGGCCTTGACGATGATTTCCAATAACGAGCGTGAGAGTTTCATTTCGGACAAAGTTTGGGAAAATCGGTCAACTTGCGCATATATCTTTTGGATCTCGATCAGCGTTCCCTTGGTTTCTTCTTCGGCATGGAAGGTATGCCAGTGGCGAGTCACAGAATCCTCGTTCGAGATTTTCATGTTCGCGATCGCGATCGCCGAGAGTATCGACCCTTTTTCCCATGCTCACATTTCCTGTTCCAAGACCAGTGACTCCTTTCCCCCGAACAACAACCAAGCATCCCATATCCCAACCGCCATCCCACCACCTTCGACTCCGAATCCTTGACATCCTCAGGTCGACGGGCGAAGAGAAGCCATCGCCGAGAGAACAGCGTTTGCGCTTATTGCTGTTACGATCGGTCATGGTTTTGCTCTCGTGTCGTTCCTTCCGAGTGCGTTGGAGGTGACCAGGCGAAGTAGTCAAGAAAGGGAGGAAGGTAAACGGAAGTGTGTATAGGGGAAGGGTCGATTCCGTAGAGAGGTACTTCTGTTTTCTGTTCTCCAAAAGACGATTCTGATGACTCTTTTTTTCCTCATGTCACACATGTCACATTTCCTTTGTTATTGGTCTTATCGTACGCAGTCCTAAACGAGCGCCACGTGACGATGGCGCCGGGCCAATGGCGCGGCAAGATCTCCAAGAAGAGCAACCTCATATTTTAAGCTCCATGTATTCAGTCATGAAATTCATCAATTTTCTTGTTCGCGTTCGCAGGGCCTTGCACGTGTTGTGTATGCTTGCAATCTCGAAGAGACTTGACTGACGCAGCCAACAAATAGGAAAAACACTTTGACTTTCTGTCAATTAGTGGAAAAGTCTCCAAGTGTCTCTCTAAAAAAATGAATTTGGAATAGCAACAAGACCATTGGGAACGGTAACAAAACAAGAATTCAACCTGCCCCTTGTTGTTGTGGGAAAACACTGGAACGTGTTGTTCTTTGGGTCCATGATCGTTACACGGTACTCCGGGAAACATTTGGATCACACAACTATGCACGATCCAAGTCTAACCACAGAAATGAAATGTTTGTGGGTGAGAACAAATTCGTTCTTAACCTTCCAATGGAGAGACGACGGGAAAAGATGCGTTGCATTTGGGGTCGGATGCACCGGGCATTCCTCAAGCTCCAAATATTCGACCGTTTTCCGAAATCGGAAAGTGCCACGTCCCCTAACAACGTAAATCCGCCGACCAATGACAGCCATTCCGCAGGCTGCTCGACAGCTCGTCATGGAGGGCCCTGGAAATGCAGTTTCTGTTACTGTGTCAAGTATCTCAGTTGATGACAAGGCGTTTCCATCCAAATTCGTTCGATTGGCTGAAGCTCCACCAACCACGACAATGTAGCGATCGTGAACCGCCGCAGCCGCACATTCCTGTCTTGGCACTGACAAACGGCAAGGTAATGTCTTCCATGGTGTAGGATTGTTCCCTGAAGTCGTGTGAAGTAAGGCAACAACGTCGATTCGCTCGATGCTATCCAAGTATTTATATGGTTCCTTGCATCCTCCAAGAACATAAACACTTCCACCACAAACCACCGCAGCATGGTGATATCTCCCTTGGTGAAACGTGGTCCTTCTCGCCACCGCTTGTCAACTTCTTGAAGATTTAACAAGGAAACGAAATTGGCGGCCCTAGCGTATTTACTTCCCAACAAAACACCAAAGCTTTTCCCTCCCAACAGAACAATTATTTGCGACATATCCTGACGCACAACAACTGACGCAAAAAAGCCAGGCGAACCATTCAACAGCGGAGGTAGTGGGCTGTCCATCCATTCCATTTCATGACCGGGAGCAATCTCAAGTCCTGCATCTATCAGATTTCGACAAAGGTCCATCGTATGGTTGCTTCCACCTGGTTTTTTATGGCAACCGAGGTTCCAGAGTTGCCACTTTGCCAAGCAAAGAGGATACGACAGAACCGGACAGGGTGTCATCGATCGGATAAACGTTCCACGTCCACGAACCAAATGGGTCCAATCCGGTGTTGTTTGGACCGTGGAGGTACTGCAGTGGCACCTTCACATCAAAACCAACACGAGCTCACCAGTGATGTAGGTCCAGAGCAGAGAACCATTTGTTTGGCCGCACGGACGGACATTTTCTGTTTGGTGCGAGTCTTGTGGGTGCAGAGATGAAACATCATCCTGCTCGAAGCTGAATGACTTTCTCTTGGTCCACTCCTGCGTTGAGGTACAGTTCCTTGTGGGACAGAGCAGATCTTTTTGAGATGACGGAAAAAATAAGATACAACATTGATGAGTCTTGATTCCATCCCAGAACAAGTGCACAGTGCTTTGCCGTAGGCAGCGTCGTTTCAGTGGTTGGATCCCCAGGCCGCCATGCGTGTGGCGGGGGGCGGATGCGACGACACCGAGGACGACGACGTTGTGGTCGTTTCGAACAGGGGTTCGGTGGTGGCAAATTTCCAATCGTCCGCATGGACTTCCTCCACCAATCCACGGAGTGCTTGCAAATTCTTTTGCAACAATTTCGACGTTTGACTTTTGCACAATCGGTCATGTTGCAAATCTTCTTGCAACTCTTGAATGTGAACTTCCAAATGCGCCGTAGACGGAGGAGCATGGTGGTGGTGATGGTGATGCTGTTGCTGCGCCGTGGAAGAAGAAGAAGAAGAAGAAGGATAACGGACTTGCGCCGACACGTTAGACCATTGTGTCGAACTGGAGGGAAACTGAAGATGCGATGGATTGGGAAAGGAATAGGACGACGGAGGTGTGGCTCCTGTATTCATCATCATCATCATGGAAGGAAGAGGACCCTCCGCCGTTGTGGAGAAGCGTGGAGGTGGAATCGAGGAAGGATGGTGACTGCCACTACTACTGCTGCTACGCGCGGTGGCGCCATGGTGGTACGGAAGCGAAGGAAGACGCGTCGGAGGACCGGACGACGAGGTTGTCCCACTGTGAAACTGATAGGGAGGACTGTGTACCATCATGGGAGAGGAATAGGAAGAGGACGACGCTGTTGCAGTTGCATGGTGATTTCTCATGGATCGTTCTCCCGATCGAGATCCCTCATCTTCTGCGTCGTCGTCTTGCATAAAGGACACCGGAGAAGACGACTCATCCGCACCATGGTGATGGATAGGACTTGTGGGACGACGAGAACGGTGGCTGGCCATGGTCAAGGGTCAAGAGGAGAGATGTGGCGTGTGACAAAAAATGACACTGGACATGTCTATGCGCGCAAGCGTATGCGAGGCGGCAAGGGCCCTGCCCCGCGATCATCAACGACACAAGGGCGAATGACTGCATGATTTTATCTCGAGACGGTCGTCGTTGGAGGGATCGCAGGGATGATGCCGACGATGACCACAAGAATCGTCGTCATTCCAACTTGTCCCATCCCAGAAGGTCGATGGTGAACCATCACCCACCAGTCGAATAGAGAATTGAGAGCCGCGCATCATCATTGTCTACACATTGAAACATCCAGTCATGAAGTGGACGTGGTCGGATGTGGACAATGCCTTGAGTTTTGTCCCGGTCGTGGTGTGGATTTTGGTGCTGGTGCACAGTCTGCTTGTGATGCCGATTCGGTTCTTGGTGGGTATCTGTTGGAACATGTCGCGTCTGAAACGACCGTCACGAACCAAATCGGACAACAATGGCGTCGTCGAGGACAACAAGCCAAAGACCCAAACTCGTTGGTTGGACCGTGTGGGAGGGGTGTGGGGACTCGTCTTTTTGACATTGGCCTTGGATCCCAGTAGCATGGTTGCTCATTGGACGCATGGCAACACTCTTTACTCCTGGAACCTCCCTCCCTACAACAATACACCCATTTATCACCAACACTGGCAGACGGACAAGTATCAAACCATCTTGTCCAAGTCCAACCAACAAAAGACGAAATCATCCTCCCCAACCACACCGCCACCCACCTTGAGCTTGTACGATTTGATTGTGGGCAATCATGCCTCAGCGTTGCGAGCGGTGGTCCAACAAATGCCCGACTTGTTGCGAGGTCCCACCTCACCCGCCTTGTTTCGCAATCGACATTTGCAACTGGTACCATGGTTGCTGCAAAATGAATATCATCGTCAAGTGCAACCCATTCCCTTTCAACAAGTACCTGTGACCGTCACTGCCTGTCATCGATACCCCGTGTCGTCGTCGTCGTCGGGAGCCGTCCAATCCTTTGCGCAGTGTCGTCAGGACTCGACGAAGGACGATGCAAGGGACTGGACGGACGAGATTCGGTTGGATATCTTTCCACCCCTGGACGAGACAGCCTCCAAGAAGTATCCACAGTTTAATGCCAGTTCTCCCGTCATAGTCTTTTCGCCCGGTTTGCGATGCGACAGTCAAGACATGCCGGGAACGTCCTTGATTCGTTTGGCGTACGGTGCCGGCTTTCGGTCGATTGTGGTGAATCGACGGGGACACATTTATCCCTTGCAAGCGCCTCGATGGAATTTGTTTGGCGATGTGTCGGATATGGAACAAGTGTATTGGTTCATCCAGGAACAATTGGGATTGGACGAACATACACCCTTGTTTTGGCATGGTATTTCGGCCGGCACTGGTTTGACCTGTTCGGCCTTGGGCATTTGGGATGCGCAACGACGACAAGAACAAGAACGACAAGCCACAGCCGCGGATGGATCCGCAACGGCAATGCCCAACCACACCAGGACGACTCGTTCGAGTACGAAACTGAGGATCCCCTCCTTTGTTGCTTCCGTGGCTGTGACACCCGGATACGATACCAGTCGCAATTTACAAGTGGATCGATTCCGGTTTCCGTACAATCCGCTCTTGAAACAATTGGTGCAAGAGTGGTTTGTCACACGCAACCACGAGGTGCTCCATGCCTATTCGTCCAGCACGGTCCAAGCGGTGCACAAGGCGGAGACGCTGCAGGAATTGGTGGACGCGGCGGCCCCCTTTGCCGGTTACGACAGTGCGCACGAGTACTTTGCTGCCACCAATCCCATGAATCACATTTTGCATACCACCACACCCATGTTGGTGTTGAATTCTGTGGACGATCCCATTTTGCATGTGGAAATGTTGTACGAAACATCGCCCTATTCCCAACACAACGGACAATCGTACGCCTCCTATGCCCACCACCATGCTCATAATGTCCTCGTGGCCGTCACTCATACGGGATCCCATTGTCCCTTTTTGGATACCACCGCCACTCATGGTAGTCGTACAGTGGGAGGCTTGTTGCCGGGATGGGTGGAGGATCCACTCTTTGGAGGATTCATGTTAGATTCGTGGGCCGATCGGGTCTTTCTCCAGTATTACCAAGCCGCCTTGAAGGTCTACCACGATCGACGATTCTTGTTGTAGCTCGTCCACGAGATTGTGTGGGGAGAGTTTGGATCGGAAACGTCCAATGTTTGGAGTTGGGAGAGATGCGATGCAACTATGGTCCGGAAACTACTATGATAATAGCGCTATGTCGATTGTCGATATACCTTCGATGAGCAAACGGGACTCACGATGGGATGCGAGCTGGTGCTGCGAAGGACAGACACAAAGAATGAGCGCGATTGGAAAGGACTTGCCAACATCCAACATATGGATCTCGATAAGGTACAAAGAACAACACACGTCTCCTCCTGAGAGGTCTCCTGGAAAAGGACGACAGAGCATGAAAGACGTTCCAAGAAAAGACCATGGGACAGGTCTGGCAGGACGACTGAAAGAATGCATGAAACGAGTACGAAAGGAATGCCAGACATTCCAACCCAAAAAATAGCATTGTTACGATCGATGGGATGCCAAGAAATGTTCCTTGGCGGAGCTGGAAAACCACTTGGTTTCTGATACAGCAACTCTCTACAGTCTTCTCCTTCACCATGATCAGGACGACAATGGAACACCTGTTTCAGGGGACAAACTGGCTGGCCGATCCCAGGAGAAAGCTATCGAACCTGCTAAGATTCCCGTTTACGCAGACTTGTTGAAACAAGCAGTGGATGCTCTTTTGACTATTTACAGTCGTCTGACAGACCTGGAAGGCATGACGGATATGACTTTCAGTGATTCAGTAAATCATGCCATCTTCCTGAGTCATCGAGGCGAGACTGCCATCAAATCCTACGTGTTGACCTTACAACATTTGTTACAGCAGAATCCTTCCCACAAGTGCTCCACGTTTGTGGATTGTTCCGAGCTGAGACCATGGGATATGCCCCATGAGACCATGATTAGGACTGCAATGACTTGTCGAATGGGTGTTGTGACACTTTCGCGAGGATATTTTACTTCCAAGTGGTGCCTTCGGGAATTTGGCATCTTTACAGCCCGTCGAATCCATCAACAGCAACGAGATCGTAACCCCAAAGAACACAATACCGAAAGCTTGCGGTCATTGCGCCATAGTCGATTCGTCTTGGTGGTGGACGGCTATGAAACGAGCGCGGTGGATCTTTGCATCTCATCAATGAACGGCGAACGAACAAAGCTTGGCAAATGGGAATTGCCTCAGGTACTGCCTCGTGTACACGAACGTGACTTTGATCATGCCAAAGAGATTGCCCAGTCACTTGGCAATGTGATGGAACGGATCCAAGAAGAGAGTTTGGACAGACCCAATTCCACTCCTACCACGGACCAAACACCTGTTTCGAATACAAGACGTTCAACTTCGAATGGCGTCGGGGAAAGCGCCACCCATTGGACACTGGACAGCAACCCTTTTCGGTTTTCTTCAAACGCACAAACATCATCCAGACCGCAAAGTACATGGGACAAGGATGACGCAGATTGCAACGGGCTTCTCACGACCTGTGTGGTTGTGGTGTTTCTTTGCTGGAAACTCTGTCTCGAGAGTCGACAGTAAAACGAATGATGATGTTTGGTCAGCACCATTGGTCGTATGCCCCAAACTCGAGGCTGATAAGTCGCTACTAGAGACAATTATGTCTATGCCTTGATTCAAAGAGTGACTCCACTTAATAGTCGGTGTGCTGGTAAGAAAACATGTTTGGCTTCTTTGCGAAATCAGAGTTTCTTGGATATGACGACTCTACTGGAATCTCCATCGCCTACACTAGCGAGCCGTCATAAATGTGTTGGAACGACTCGTTTCTTTCATGTCCCACCGCTTGGTCCTAATGTCCCAACCCAATTCACACCCAAGACCAAAAGATTATCATAGTACGTGAAACCAACCGATAAGGCTGAGTGGTAGTCCTCTTGTCGTTTTTGCGCTTGTCTTCTGTTCAACATGGAAGAACGCAGTTTGCTCCAACATGGAGGAGTTCCATGATTTCGCCCCCCCCCCCCCCCCCCCCCCACACACACACACACAGACAGTGATTGCACACTTTGACATCTATCTCCTATAGACAAGCTTGTTTTAGTATTCTTTCTTCTAAATAGTTTCGTATACAACTTTGGGAAGTGATTTGCAGTGGTGATGTGGTGTAAGGATCTGCCTCCACAGCAGCAAACCCATTTATGCAACAAGATCAACGGCATACGAATGCGTACCGTCCAAACCTCCATCCTACTCCACCACAAGCACAAGAAATACCCAAAAGGTAGATTGTATCGTTTTTAGTTCCAGCCGATTCCAAGCAACCATGTCTCTCCCAGAAAAAGCGTGTGACAGTATGGATTATGCCAATTCGACGGACTTGCCGCTGGCATTTCCCCACTATGTGTTGAAAGCAACCCAAACATCAACAGGAATCGCATAGCGACACCACGACAAATACAATCCATTCAGACGTCCACTCAGTCCATTCAAGCACACACACACACACAAATGTCCAGAAACCACCTCACTCACCTTTTGGAGTGCTTCCAACATGGATTCCGGCGTCACGGATGGATCCGCTTCGACAATCACAGTTTTGGCTTCGACATTGGCTTCCACGCTTTCCACACCTGTGCGTATACAATATCATCACAACACAACAACAAGAAGAAAAATGGTTGGATCATATGAGTGACTCCAACAACTGCCAACGAAGCAACACCGAAGAATATCCCCCCACCATGCCACAAATGAACACACACAAAGCAATCCACAATTCTCGTCTAGCTCTCTGGTTTCAAATCATAACAATCCCTTTCTTTTGGGGCGCCGTGTGTTTCGTACCATCCATTTTGGTCAGAATTCGTTTGACGGCATTGGAGCAGCCTTGACTGTATATATATATTATATACATATATAGAAGCATACAGAACAAAAATGTGTCGTCATGAGAGAGACTGCGCATCGACTCTCATTTTGCAACATCTGCCTTTTGCACGTACCATGTCATGCCCACATTGAACTTTGTTTGAACCATGGTTTCACAATTGCGGGTCTCTAATTCGAAGAGGTCTCTTGACTTCGTTCTAAGGACAGCGCAAAAAGTCGACAACATGGGAAAAGCGAGAGAACCGTGCAGGCAAATGCCCGTGCAGCTTTTTGTATCGCGGATCGGTCGTGTTCTACGACAGGGTGAGTCCTGGTCGTGAATGACGGCTGTTACCGCGATCCTCGATTTCTCGACTTTGGGACACAACCACCACCTACCTAGCGTATGGTAGGTATCTCATATTCATCTTTTCTGTGCATGAACAAGATCCCAAAGCCAATATCCATCCACTTTGAGCGTCCATGTCTACAAGTATGCTCTACTCGTACTGTAAGAAGAGAGTTGGCTGGACTTTAGCCATCTATAGTTTTTCATAAGTCGAACAACTGGTAGTTTATCCCTCGGTTACAAGCTATGTTGATCTTTCTACCTACGATGGTAGGAAGGGAAATGTTTCATGGCCATTGCGCATGTATCAGGAATACAACCATCATCTGCTTTTCGTAGAGTAACTTCCATCCGGTTGCTGCGGCAATCCAGCAGCCCAGACCCCTTTTCTACGGTGTTGGCTAAGCAATGCCGCGGTCCTTTCCTACGCTCGAAACGGCTTTGTACGCTTTTTCAACACTTCTTCAATCCTGGCTTCATTTTCCATCAGCTTTCTCATGTGCAGGACCCTTGTACAATGATCCAACTGGTTTCAATTCTCTTCATAATCCATTAGGATGTACAGCTGCTAATTTCCGAAGTTGCGTCAACAGCTAGACTGGGAGCACTTACTTCACTGGGTACACGGCTCGAAACTAAACCACAGGTTTCGTGAGAGAAACTATTCCAAGAATCGTGCGTCGAAGAGAATAATGTGGAGGGTGGCGCAAAGCACCCAGGGAGGAGCTTACGTCCGGAGAAGCTGGAGAACATAATTGCACTCTTGAGGCAAAGCAACCAAGGGTCACAGGTGGTTGCTCGCTTTCCATCGTTCGCGAGTGTCAACTTCAACACATGCAGCGGATTGACCCCGGTCGGACGAAGGTTCGGAGTCACAACCCTTGACCCCTCAAGAAAATTACGTGCCGGACGCAGCGCACTCTTTTCCGAGACTATCGAGTTCAGGTCAGCCTCTTTAACATTGTCCCTGGCATGTTCGGCAACGGCAAACGTAAACCTTCGCAATGTTTCCACGGCAACTTCTAGATGGTTGTGAGTACAGGTTTCGTACTCGCCTGTGAGTACCATCTCCTTGTAAACGTCAGGCGACTGACAAAGAACTGCGATTGAATAACAGTCAGGATGTCCTTTTGTACCAAAGCACAATACTTCCTCAACGGTCAATATCGGTAGGAAGAGAACTTGACTGGGGTGCTGGTCCATAAAAGTCTTCTGGTGCATGACACGAATCAGGTTCATGCTGCAGTGCTTGATTCCAGTTTTTTTCTCCTTACCATCTGGACCCAGCTGTCCATGGACCAGGACTTGCAGTCTTTGTTTCTTCGGCTCGTCAAAGTCTACACCGACCATGGCCTCCAATAATTCTCCATAGAGGGACGCGCATTTTGGGCTGTGGGGGACTAAATGAGCAATTTCTGCTGCCTTCTGATGCGTCCCATCAAGTCCCTTGGTTTGTAAAATCCGTTTGCGTTGCCTTGCCTCATCTACTTCACCCTCGTCGTATCCTGACGTTCGTGATGCATTTATTGAAGGACGGAGATGAACTTGCGACGCCTCTGCTGCTTCGATAGCCGTCTTATAGAATCGATCACACCTTTCTTTTCTTCGAACGACCTTCAAGGAATCTTTTGGAATGTCCTCTTCCGAACCTTGTACAACGTCAATTATTCTTGCGTAATAAGTTCCATTTTTCAACGCTTCGGCCTTATCAGCTCTAGCCTTTTCCTCCTTCGTCTCTGTCTTTGCCTTCTTCGTCTCTGCCTTTGCCTCCTCCGTCTCTGCCTTTGCCTTCTTCGTCTCTGCCTTTGCCTTCTTCGTCTCTGCCTTTGCCTCCTGCGTCTCTGCCTTTGCCTTCTTCGTCTCTGCCTCCGCTCTTTTCAGACGCTCAATCAACTGCTCTGGTGTAAGCTTTTCAATATTCATCATTGGAAGAGGACACAGCACAACACAAAAGAGAGTCGTGACACAACAGGAGACAGCGACGAGAGAACAGAGAACGCGTACACATACCGCGGCCGGGCCGGACCCGTCCCCCACGGCCAATTACTCGAACGACTGCCCTGACGAGTTTTGTATCGCGGATCGGTCGTGTTCGTGTCGGGCCCGGACTTGGGGGGATGATCGGGCGTGCGTTTCTGAGGACCGCTGACTGTCATTTGACAGACATTGACATTTGATAGTTCATTAATCCTTTCTTCTTGAATACTGACAGTAAACCGACATTCAACGAAATCCCGCGCTATCCCGCTTTTTCCAGCGTCGGGTTTCACAATGGCCTTCTTGTTTCTTCTCAACGACACAAGACGAAACGAAGCCTTTGGTTTTCGACGTCAAACGAGAGCGAATCATCTCTCCTTCCATCATATCCTATGGAAACGAGACGGCGAGTAACTGTGTGTGGTAGAGCAACCATTATCGTCCATGATTGATCCTGGAGCCAGCACCACGTCGACGCATCACATTCCGCATTCCCCTTCCACGACCTTATCCCCCTCCACAACCACCACACCAACCACAACGTCGCCCGGAACTCGACTACCCGTGTCGTTGGAATCCACCATTCGACGAACCGAATCCCATCCGAATCCACCCAGTACTAGTAGTAGTCGCCGTCGGAGTCGTCGTCACTTGCTGTTGTTTCCCGCCGCTCACAACGATCCCCTCACGGAACCACTCTTGCTCACATCTCCCACCACCACCACCACCACCGACGAGGTCGGGACGACACGAGAAGGACCATTGCAACAACAAGTGAAAGGCGAAAACGACACTCACAGGAGACGGTCTCATCCTCCCAAGGACGACGCCCACGACGACGACATGCTTGGTCCCACGGAACGTAGCAGAGGAGACGAATCGGAGCCACAGGGTCGACACATTTTTTGTGCCTCGTGCGACAACGACGACGTTGGTTCCTCTCTCGATGAAGACGACGAACAGCAGCAGCAGCAACATCATCACCATCATCATCATGTTCCATGGTACAAGAATCCCTATCAACGCATGGCCATGATTTCCAATTTTTGTACTTCGTACAATGTGGTCAACATTTCCTTGGTGTTGCCCATTTTGGAACAATTGCAAACGATTGAAACCGTTTCCACTTTGAAGAATTCCAGTTTGAGTACGGGCGTGACGACCAACTTGGAGGATGTCAGTACCGAAGATACGTCGATTGTGGCGTCTAGTTTATTGGCGGGTATGATTGTCGGTCAAGTGGTGGGTGGTGCCTTGGGCGATGCCGCGTGGATGGGTGGATTGGCCGGTGCCTTAAGAGTCGTCATGATGGTGCAAATTGTTGCCAGCTTGGCCAGTGCCAGCGTCTCCTTTCCCACGACAACGACAACGACGACCGATACGGCGGCCGAGTTGGATCACTTTTATTGGAAATTGTCACTCTGGCGGTTTCTCTTGGGCATTGGGGCTGGAGCCGTCTATCCCTTGGCGGCTTGTTTGTCGGTCGAACAAGCCGGATGTCGGTCGTCGGGTGGCAATCATGTCAAGGCAGCCTTGAAACGGGTTGTTCGAACCTTTTCCTTGCAAGGAGCTGGCTTTTGGATGGTGCCAGCCGTCACCTTGCCCCTCTTGTCGATACGCGCCATTCCACTTGCCTATACCTGGCGGATTGTCTTGGCCTTGGGGGCCGTGCCGGGATTGGGCATGTTGTGGATGCAATGGCATTGGTTGTATCGCTCCCCGCAAACGAGATTGGTCGTGCCGACCCAAGACGATGACGACAACGAAGAAGAAGAAGTGACATTTGAAGCACAAGAGTGTCTGGGAAATGACAACCAGGAAAACACTACGAGTCAATTCGTGGAGAATGGAGGGTTGCGACATTGTCATGCCGATGGTATGTCCATGACCCCGGAGCGGAATGCGTCACAGAGCACCATCATCCATTCGAATCAGAGTCCACCGCGTGGTTCCGTCTTGTTTGCCGGTGGTCACGGTGGAGATTCCGCCGTCCTGGCGGGAGGAGGAGAAGATTCGGACGGCGAAGTGGGAACCTTTTTGGATTCGGCACCGGATTTGAGCAGTGGCGATGGCTGTTATGGTGCCTCGGAACCTCCCGTGATTCGATATGGATGGTGGGCCTCCATTGTGTCGGAACCAGACTTGTGTCGCAAACTCTTGGGTACCGCCGCGACCTGGTTCCTCTTTGATGTTTTGTTTTATGGCAATACCTTGTTTCAAGCCATTGTGGTGGAAGCCACCTTTGGACCCGCCAAGAATCATGGCATAATGATGATGCAATTGTCGACGACCACCCCCAATGACTATGCCCGACGCGAATTGCAACGAACCGCCTTGGATTCCCTTCTCTTGGCCAGCATTGCCTTGCCGGGGTACATTGTCGCGGGTCTCTTGATTGGACGACGCGTGTGTCGTGTCCGACAATCCGTCCGTTATGTCATGTTGCAAGGGTTTGGGTGCATGTCTCTCTTGTATTTGATTTTGGGTTGGTATTGGGGTGAATTGCGTCGATACAGTCCAGGGACATTGATTGTCTTGTACGGCTTGACCTTTTTCTTTGCCAATTACGGTCCCAACACCACCACCTTTGTCTTGCCGGCCCTGGTGTATTCGCCCGAATGTCGATCGACGTGGAATGGCTTTAGTGCCGCCGCGGGCAAAGTGGGTGCCCTGTGTGGGGCCACCCTTTTTGCCCCCGCCGCACGACGCTGGGGCGATGCGACTGTCCTCAAAGTCTGTGCCGTTTTGGGGGCCCTGGCCTTTGGCATGACCCTCGCCTTTGTGCACATTCCGGCCTCCATGGAGGATCCTGCGGCGGCAGCCGAACGACGACAAGCGGTTCCGACTCGCGACGACGAAGAAGCACTCGACCGGGACGCACTTGCTGCTGGAGCACTGGAACCGACGACGGACCATGGGGATGGTACACCACCAACCACTTTGGTGGAAGAGGGACGCAATGCCCCCGGGCCGGCGCAGGCCGATGCGGGAGACACGCAATGATATGCCACACGACCGCCACCAGACGCGCCACACGGGGGATGTTGGGGAACCCGTTCCACGAGGCACATACTGCTACCTTCATCTCCTCTCATGTCTGGGGTTGGGACAAACCCAAGCACTACTTGATCGAGGACTGGGCCATTCTTGTTGGAAAATAAGGACGATTTGTCCTTTTGGGTAAGATGCCTCTTTGAGTGTGGCCCTTGTGTTTGGTCTGCCAAGACACAATCATTGTGGTGAAAGTGCTCGAGCAAATCTGTCTGTATCCATGGTCAGGGAGTACGGTCCGTGAGTGATCCATTCGAACGACATTGTTGGTAGGCCGGATTCATAGATTGTTGGTCGTAATTTGCCGCTGCGTTTTTGGATGTATAGGTGACCATGGTGGAGGAATTGGGTGCAGGATTCAAAATCACGTGATACTCATAGTATTATAGGTAGTTTGGCTCAACTTTGCCCTAGCTTTTAGACGGACAAATGCTTTCTATTACTTCAAGTTTTCTGTCAGTTGTTGTCGGCGAAGAAAAGTGGTGCGCGGCCGGCGTTGTGTGACGACATTACAGAAGGGTGTGACTGTAGCGTGTTCTGTAGGATTCTAGGCTAAAATGTAGGAAAGCAAGCGAAAACTCCTTCAATGCTGCAATGACCAAAAGACGCCAACAAAACCAACAGCGCACCGACCAAAACTAATAAAAAACCTGCAAGATATTGGGGTGTTGAACGATTCTCGTCTGTTGGGTTCTTGGTCTCTTTTCTATATTGTGTCCTGTCGTGAACGAGACAAAAAGAGGCTCTGGTCCTGCACTCATAGAATCAAGGCAAACCAACCTGCGTCGGAACAAGAAGAAACCATGTCGGGCTTTCCTCCGCCTCCTCCCAATCCCAACTTCCAAGCACCACCACCCAACCAACCACGGTTTCCACCTCCACCGGGTGCCGCCAATCCACCACCACCGTTTCAACCGGCTGCCGGCACCAACTTTGCGGCGCCTCCTCCTCCTCCGGGAACGAATTTTGCCCCTCCTCCTCCGAATCGAATGGGTGGTGCCCCACCCCCACCTGGTGCGGGTGGAATGACTCCCTTGACGGCGGGCATGAACACTCTTTCCATGGGTGGTGGTCCACCAGCACCACCACAGCAACAACAGCCATTGGGACCACCGGGTGGATCGTTTCGACCTCCTCCAGGGTAAGTCATGGATGATGCTCGTGTGTCGGCCGTTTATGTTTGTGTTTTCCAGTCTGTGGTGTTGGGTCCAGACGATTTGTACATTCCATCATGCCAATAAAGGCCATTGTTGCACTAGGGTGTCCTTGTTTGTTGGCAAAGGATTGAGTTTGGAGTACTTTGACTGCGAAACGTGTCGGATGGTTGAAATGTCAAACAAGAGAGCTACATGCCTCTCGTTTGGAGATGCTAATACCTGTTCTGTGCTATCATGGAGGTGTAGGAACGTCTCACCTTGTCCTCGTTAATCTATTTGTTTGTCTCTGTATATAGACCGGGTGGCATGCCCCCACCTCCTGCTCCAGGTGTCGGCTTTGGAGCTCCCAAACCACCTGTTCCGGGAGGAATGGTCCCTCCTCCACAAGCACCCAAGCCGCCGTCCGCCTTTCCGGGTGCACCGGGAGCACCTCCTGCGGCTCCCAGGATGATGGCTCCCGGAGGAGGTCCCACGATTTTTCAACCACAAGCTCCGGGTGTGGGCGGACCTCCTCCACCACCGGGAGGACCTGCCATGGGCGGACCTCCTCCTCCGCGTGGCGCCGCGGCACCACCGCCACCGGGGGGAGCCAATTTTTACCAGGCGGCATCTCCGGCCGTTCCGGGAGGTCCGGCACCTCCCGGTGGTGCGGCACCGGCGGCGGCGGCGGCTGCCCCTCCCTTGGTCAATGACAATATTGATTTTGGTATCAAAGTTCCGGAACGACTCTTTCGCTTGACTGCGGCACTTTTGCCTCAAACGTCTTCCCTGGCCGCCTTGTCCAAGGTTCCCTTTGGTGCCGTCTTGCGTCCCCTGGCACCGGAATCCGAAGAAGCGGCGGCGGACGATGCCATTCCCACGGTCCAACCCGGAACGGCCGGCATTATTCGATGCAAACGGTGTCGGACCTATATCAATGCCTTTGTCACCTGGTCCGATCACGGTCGACGTTGGCGGTGTAATATTTGTGCCCAAATGAACGATTGTCCTTCGGCCTACTTTTGTCATTTGGACGATATGGGATTGCGACAAGATCGCTTTGATCGACCCGAATTGAGTCGCGGTGTGGTGGAATTTATTGCCCCCGCCGAATACATGGTCCGACCTCCCCAAGAACCCTGCTACTTTTTTGTCATTGACGTGAGTGCCTTGGCCGTCCAAAGTGGCTTGCTTCATTCCGTCTCGGCGGCCATCAAGGCGAGTTTGGATACCTTGCCGGGGCGGAATCGCACCAAAATTGGTTTCATTACCTTTGACACTGCCGTGCACTATTACAATTTGGATTCCGATTTGGCCAATCCGCAAATGCTGGTGGTTTCGGATCTCAAGGAATTGTTTGTTCCCTTGCCGGAAAATTTGCTGGTCAACCTGCACGAGTCTCGAGACATTGTCGAAGCCTTTTTGGACAATTTGCCGGAAATGTTTGCCAAACGACCGGTGGAGGGTCGATCCTGTTTGGGACCCGCCCTCAAGGCGGCCTTTACCGTCGTCAAGGCGATTGGTGGCAAAATGTGTGTCTTTCAATCCACGCCACCCAATTTGGGCGATGGCGCCCTCAAACCCCGCGAACAACCGGCCATTATGGGCACACCCAAGGAAGTTACCTTGCTCAAACCCGAAGTGGGCTTTAGCTGGTACAAGGATACGGCGATTGAATTCAGTCGTCAACAAATTAGTGTCGATTTGTTCTTGTTCCCCTACCAATACATGGATTTGGCCGCCCTGGGCGATTTGGCCAAGTATACGGCGGGGTCCATGCATTCCTACCCCATGTTCCGCAAGGATCAAGACGGACCTCGGTTTGAAGCGCAGCTCAAGTCCATTTTGACGCAGAAGACCTGTTTCGAAAGTGTCATGCGAATCCGTTGTACCAAGGGCATGCGGATTACCAACTTTTATGGTAATTTCTTTATTCGTGGGACAGATCTCATGGCCTTGCCCAATTGCAATTCCGAATCCGTCTTTGGGTTTGATTTGGCCTATGACGATCCCAATATTGCCTCGTCTCATGTGACCATTCAGGCCGCCTTGTTGTACACGAGCAGCGAAGGAGAACGACGCATCCGGGTCATGACACAAGCTTTGCCCGTATCGGCTCTCATGTCGGAAGTCATGGCCTCGGTCAATGCCGATGCCTGTACGTCCTTGTTGGCCAAACAAGCCATTGAAGTGGCGCTCAAATCCGGTCTCGACAATGCTCGAATGCGATTGCAACAAGTCTGCGTGGAGATTATTCGGGCCGCCAAGGGAGGAGATAAGCGGACCGTGTCGGGATACACGGTTCCGCCCCAAGCAGGAGGAGGAGGTGAGGGTCCCGAAGAAAAACCCATTCCGGACAACCTCAAGTTGTTGCCCTTGTATACCTTGGCTACCATGAAAAATGTGGCCTTTCGAGGAGGTACCGACGTTCATCCCGATCAACGTGTACAGGCCTATTATTTGTTGAATGAACTTTTTGTCACGGACATGAAACACTTTATTTATCCTCGCATGTTTGCCTTGCATGAAATGGGACCACAGGCCGGACACCCCGCTACCACCAATGGTCAAGAGATTGACCCAGAAACCGTGGCCGGACAGAACAAGATCCAACTTCCACCCGCCGTGAACTTGAGCGTGGAACGGTTATCGAGCAATGGAATCTTTTTGTTGGATACGGGCGTGGAAATGTTTTTGTATGTGGGCAGTGGGGCCGATTTGAACATGCTCAGTGCCTTGTTTGGGGTCCATTCCCTCGACGACGTGGATCCCTCCCAGGTACAGGTCCAATTGTCCGGCGATGACTTTGCCAGCCGTGTGGGATCCATTGTGTCGGCCTTGCACGAGACCAAGTATACCGGACAAGCCTCTCCCAAGATTCATGTTATTCGAGAGGGTGACGGTGCGGCCGAAGCACGATTCTATTGGTTCATGGTGGAAGATCGAGCTTCCTTCCAAGGTGGCACACACAGTTACGCGGAATTTATGAAGTTTGTGAACAATCCCAATGCCTCGGCGGGGGCCGGACCACCAGGACCCGGTGGAGCGCCACGGGCCAAGGGTGGTATGCCCCCTCCCGGTCCTCCTGGTGGCATGGCACCGCCTGGTCCACCGGCTCCTCCTGGTGCCCCCGGTCAACCCATGCGTCCTCCGACAGGTATGGGAGGAATGCGCCCCCCTCCCCCCGGTGTTCCTGGTGGCCCTCCACCACCCATGAATGTGCAGCCACCTCCTGGACCCCCGGGAGGAATGAGAGGTCCTCCCCCACCTGGACCTCCTGGACCTCCTGGTGGCCCTCCTCCACCAACCTTTGCGGGCGGTCCTTCTGGTGGACCGCCTGGTCCTCCCAGTGGATATGGAGCACCACCGCCTCCGTCCACAATGGGACCTCCACCTCCTAGCATGTCAGGACCTCCTGGTCCACCACCTCCGGGTGCAGGGCCACCACCACCCATGGGTGGTGTTCCGTCGGCACATCGGCCGTCCTTTGGTCAAACGGCTCCCCCGCCACCTCATGGAGCCATGCCACCACCTCCTCCCCAGGGCGGCGGTATGCCACCACCTCCGCCTCAGGGTGCTATGCCACCTCCTCCTCGGGGTGCTATGCCGCCACCACCGCCTCAAGGCGTCGGAATGCCACCACCCCCTCCTCCTGGAGGTTTCAGATAGAAAGAATCGTAAAGTAGTAAACCAGAGAATTCCTAACTAACACCATGTTTAAAGAGTACAACCCGTTCAAAACAATAGTAATTATGCACTAAACAGCTCTCAGCAGGGATGAGGTTGACATAATGGAACGAAAGTGATATGTTTAAAGAGTACTACCCGTTCAAAACAACACTAATTATGAACTAAACAGCTCCCAGGAGGGATGAGGTTGACACAATGGAATGAGAGCGATATGGAGCATAGTTTAAGGATGGCGTAATCGTTTTCAAGTCCATCATTGGTCATGTGCTTCCTCTTGAAACGAAGGGGATTCGAAGCACCCTTATCGGCGATCATAGGTAATGACGCGGCGGCTCGATTGACCCACGGAGTAAGCACCCTTGGGCTTGAGTTTTGCCTTGTCCGCGTTGAGAAAATCGAGATTGTGGATGGTTGTTGTGGATCCCTTGGCCGACGACGATCTCACACCACAATAGCTCTCACTGACAAAGTCCATCTGATGTTCCTTGTGACCAACAATTGCCTTCATCATGTCGTTCGACAACTTGAATCTATGCAGCGTTCGCGCCAAGATGGGGGATCCACAAAAGGCCAGCAACGAACTGGAGGACCGACTGTTGCTCAAGTCAATCAGCTCCAAGGTGTGATTTTGGATAACCTCCTCGAAATCAGGTCGAGCAAAGTGCACAAACCCATGTTTGTACAGAGACGTTTTGGAGATTTCGGATCGCAAGGCTCCGACCGCGAATCGGTTCTTGTCGGTACAGTAGACGGAGACGCGGCATACATGCAAGGCATCCTTGAGTCCCCACTTTTTGACAACCTCGTTCCAGAGTTGATCAATGTCGGGCAAAATCTTGGCCACTAGAGGGGCGGACCGCGCGACCCATACAATCTCCATGCGTTCCAAGGTCCCGGCACACGATTCGCCCGATCCATGACGCCAGGAGGTGTGACGACGTCCCACTGCCTTGACCCAGAGACGAGCCGTCATGTATCCCAGCAAGAGTGCTAACAACGTGGTAGACGTTGCACCAAGGCGATTGTTCCGGTCGTATTCATTGTACCACGACACATTTGCTGGGATACAAACAATGCACAACACAATGTCAATATATGCCAGGAATTGGTTTCCATCCCAGACACAAACGGCTGTCCAGGCAAACAGAATCTCAAAAATCCATGTCACCACCTGTAAAAAGCCTGTCATTCCTTTGTACAGATCGATTGGGATTGTGTTCCAAGACTACGAAACAGCACGCAAGGGTCATGTTAGAGGGGATCGAAAATGCCAGTGTCTAACTCCCTACGGTCGGAAGAACTTACCAGTGAGAGACTGAGCACTGTGGCGGCATACACAGTCAAAAAGCCCATAAAAACCACACCGTAGATTGACTTGGTCGCCTGAAAGGCCGCCCGTTTCAAATCATTGGTCGATCTCGATGGAATGGCAGCATTGAACGAGCTATCTGATACGGATTGCAGTGCTTCGTTGGACACTTCGGTCAAGGTACTCATAATGGTGTGGCGCCGTGAATCCTTTCGGGTTTGTCCAAAGGCTTGGTCATCAAGTCCTCCTCTCCTCTGGTGGGATGGTCCACAACACTGACTGGCAATCTTTTTGGCCACGGAACCCTTGCGTTCTTCTTCGGCAAATTCGTATTCGGCCCGATGCTTTCGTGCCTCCTCCACAATGCGAAAATGAACGTCGGGAGAGAGACGAAGAACATTTCGGACATGTTCTTGAAACATGGCCGACACGGGGACAATTCCTACACAAAAGAGAGAGAGGAAACAAAAGGGCAGTTTCAAAATGAGACTCATGTGACACACTACAATACACAATGTGGTTTTTTGGATCCACATTTGTGGAAGTCGTTCCTCTTCACACGTACCTGTTCCAGCTCCAATGGCCAAGGCATGCGAGTAGTCTCCCGTGCTAGCACCCAGGCTGGTTCCATAGGGCCCCATGACTTCCATGTCGACCTGTTCAGAAGGATTCAAACCATCGACATCGTCGCCACCGAGCAGGGTCCAGAGTTGTCCGGTCCAGGTGGCGGGACCAAAGACTTCAATATAAAACTCGAGATTGCGAGACGAGGGACCGGACGCAATGGAAAAGGGATGCCAATGATGATCAATGGCGGGAACTTTTAAAAAGGCGTATTGGCCCGGTTTGAATTGAAACAAGGCCGGTCGTCGCAATTTGACCAAGAGCATGCGGGAACTATCGGCCCCTTCCACAGCCACGGACGACAGGACCTTGGCGCGGTATCGGTGATTGAGATGCATGGCAATGCGGTCACAGGCATAATACAAGAGCGTCGAGGAGAACCACTTGAAGGTTTGACTCCGTTTGCGACCATCGTCACGCTCTACCTTGTCCAAGGTGTGTAGAATCGTGACCAAGTACAAGAGAAATACGGCATGATGAATCTATGACAACAACAAATATACCGCAAAACCGAGAAAAGAAGAAACGGTAAGTCCATTGAAACGCTCCAAAAGGCCGTAGAGTTTTTACAGCTCTTTTGACCAAACATGTCTTTGTTTGTTTTTCTGTTTGTTTTGGTCGTACCACATAAAAGACTTCATAGGGGATCTTGTGCCGCACGTACGAGGTACCACCAATGAGGAGCAAAAATCCCAAAATGAGATAGCCGGTAATCATGATTTCCGACGTGAACTTGTCACAAAAGGCTTCTTCTCCCCGACTGCACAAGAGACCAAAAAAGAGAAAGAAAAAGACGACGGCCAGAAAGACAATGCCCACCTATATAAATCATCATCATGATCATCCAATTTCGCCCAAAACAAAACAAAACATAACAAAACACGCATGAACAGTGTCAGAGATTAAAGATTCCCAACTCACACGTGTCTCGTGTGTGTGTGTATGTTTCCACACAGGCCTTTTTGGTTCCCACAAAACAGTGGTTGTGTAGTTGTTGTGTTGGTTGATTGGTATCGTACTATATCCGACGACAACAACAAAAACAACAACAAAGGACGTACCATGGTGTATCCGAGATGAATGTGAATGCGCAACATGCGATTCATGGGAATAAAGCGATCGACCAGGGAATCGGACAGGGCCGCAATGGAAAAGCGAGACATGGTGAGGGGCAGGAGGGCCATTTGAAACAAAATGGCATGCATGGAGCCAAATTCCAAGGGTGGGGCAATGCGTTTCCACCAATAATTGGGTGCCCCGTCGGGTACCGTGGCGCGTTGTTCGTCCCATTTGATCAAGCCAAAATGGACCCAAATGGCCATGGTGGCCACAAAGTGCAACCAAAAAAAGACCACGAGTTTGCGTTCCCCATACAAGTGGACAATCAAGCGAAAGAGGGAACTGGGTTGAATGAAATCGGCCGCCCGACGAAACAAGGTTTTGGTTTCCTCGTCCAACTCTTCGATACAAGAATCGCCTTCTTCCGGAACGGCGGTCATGGGCCTGTGGTCGGTACTATAAGGATTTTCTTCGTCCGTGTTGTCGGTGTCGCGATTGCGATCTTTGCGACGTCCTCGACGACTCTTTTTCTTGCGGGTGGTTGGTTTGGATTTGCTTCGTTTGCGTCGTCGTCGAGTGCTAGCGCTGCTGGGAACTTCTTCATCTACTTCGTCCTCTTCTTCTTCAATGATATTGTCATATTGAAAGAATTCGGTTGAAGATGAGGATGTACTCCGAGTTTTGGTGGATGCCACCGAGGGTTCTTCTTGCTTGTTCTTGTTGTTGCGTTGTCGTCCTCGAAGGGCATTGGTGAACTCTTCGGCCGATTCGTACTCCATGTTCTGGTACGGCGAAGGTCGCGGTTCCTCCTCCCGAGTCGTTGTTGTGGTCCGGGTGGTGGTGGGAGGAGCATGTTGTTTGACAGTGGAAGTGGTGGGTGTAGATCGAAACTGCGATATGGGTTGACGATAACAATATTGTGCATTATTGGACGACGACGAGGCCTTTTTGTTGCTGCTGTTGCTGTTGCGACTACCTGCTGTTGGTGGTGGATGATTCACCACAATTGTGTCCGAAGGGGGACGTTCCTTGTCCACGGAACCTCGACGAGGCGTAGAAGTGGTAAGATTGTCCAACGAGTAGCCGCCGCCATGGTTGGAAGAAGGACGGGTCGTACTAGCAGTGGTTTGTTCCATGGTTGGTTATACAAGATGAGTTGTGGGTGAAGAGAGAGTGTCCCGGTTGCTACTAATGACACAGTTTTGAAAGAATACAATCCATGAGAGAGAATGAATGACTGAATGAGGCAAACAATGCCTTTCTCTATACCGAGTTGTCACTTCTTCGAAAAACAACAATAAAAAAGAGAGAGAGACAGAAAGAAAGAGAAAAGGAGAATCCAGCAACCTGTGTGGTGGTAGAATTGCCCGTGGCATAAGGCCCTACCAGAATTTATAAATCGACGAACGTTTCGCAGTCAGTCCATGTCACCGAGCTCGAAAACTCGACAATGGCCCTTACTGCCCAACCAGTAATACCCAGTCAGCGAGCCTACCGAGCAGCCGGCAAATGACCGATCGCCACACAGTCACCACGTTCCTAAAAGATATGCAAGTAGTGCGTCAGTCCAAGTGTGAGGCTGGTTGGGCAAGGTGACGTAGGGCCTTGTGAGTCAGCTCTAGAGGCTAGTCTCCATTAGGTCGCACCCTTTTCACCAACAAGCCAGTTCCACTGTGCGTCTATCCTTCCATGACGATGGAGCCAATTCGTTTCAAGTATTGGGTGGTCCTTGCGTTGCAACTGTCGTCGCTCTTGTGTTGGTGGTGGTGGCAGCCGACCGTGTTTGCGGTGCAAGCGGCGGCATGGTCTCCTCCTCGTCCCATGACGACGAATCCATCGACGTTTGGTCCAAAGACCACAATGGTCCTTTCTCCTAGGAGGAGTTTATAGATGGGTCATTGCCGCTATCCCACAAGATACCAAGGACGTACTAAAATCCAAAAGAAATGCCGTAACCAGAGTAGTGTGTTACAGTTTTACTCCTTGTCCTTCAAAATAAGGCGCTTGATGCGCTCATTGAGCTCATGAGTTCCAACTCTCTTATCAACCACTTCTGTTGCCGCCTCAACGCGCCTGTCCATTGTTTTTTTCAGTTCTTGTGCCTCACTCGGTGTCGGATTGCTCTTGTATATCGGATAGTGGTCAACTGACCACATGCGCACAGAGCCAGCAGCAAAAAAAGCCAAAGCGAAACCAAGCCCTGCCTCATCATGCTTTTCAGCAGGTTTCCAGTGTTGCTGTCCCTTGAGATAAGCATTGAATATTTCCCGATGCGCGTAGTTGGGTGTTCCAAAGAAGCCCTTGACAAGATTTTTGCCACGACCGTTGTTTTTACCGCTCGGACGTTTGTATGCAAGCGAATAATCAATCAGAACAGCCTCTTGATCAACAAACACAATATTTTTGGGAGAAACGTCAAGATGAAAGATATTTTTCGAATGCATGTGGAATAAAGCACAGCCTACTCCATTCAGAACTGCAGCGAGGTGGACATGAGTATCTACTGGAGCCTGCGAAAAATGATGCGAAGCCGGGGTTCCTTCAGGTTTCGTTCGGATCGCTGGCAGGTCTGCCCAAACTGATCCAATTTGAACCCGAATGGATTTCGATTTTTCGTCAATGATTCTTGGTATGTGCTTGTTCATTGATGAGGTTGTAGTGAGCTCTTGAAGAATTTCCAGTTCATGTTCAATATCTTGTTTGACTCCGTACCGAGATACTTTTACTACACCGTCAGGCTCTTTGTCAGAATTCAGTCGACGGAAAACTACAGCCGTACTGCCTGAGCCAAGTTGAGTACCAAGTTCTTTGCTCTCCAGGTTCGTGGAGAACCCTTGCAGATGGTCACTCTTTTGTAGCATCAAGTTGAATAGAAGACAGAGACCTTTTGGTAAATTACCTTCAACACCCTCGTTGCCGTTCTCACCGTATAGTTCCTTTCTCAAGTCATCTCTTCCCTTTTGCGGGACATCCTTGACCCACTTATCAAAATTCGCAGCACTCATAAGAGGTAGGAGATGGGACTGGAAAAGTCTCAATTTAGCTTCCTCGGTACCCACTTTCTCGTAACGTAAATAGATTACTCTTACTCCAGCCATGTTTGCAACCAGTCCTGTTGCATGGCATGGAACACCGATTCCAGCAAAGTTGAAGCCGAGGAACAATTGTTGTGCTAAATGAGATAGGACCTGGTCTCTACCCTCATCGAGTAGTGACAGTGAATTTCTTCCTTTCCGCCAACCAGGCTTGGTTTCCATAGGAATCTTTATCATGTCGTCAAAAAGGACACCATCTTTCGAAAGCATAAAATCAATAAACCGCTTGGAGCGGTATTGGGTTTGAAGAATAGGGACCTCTTTCCGAACGGAGGATTTCACAGGACTTGATATGTTCATCTGGGGAGGTTCAAGGCATTTACCAACCAACTGCATCAACGCCTGCAGAAAGGGTTGAATACCCTCTTTTTCTTGTGAGTAGGGACCTGGCATAACAGCCCTGCCACTTTTTATCAGTCCTTGGTTGCCATGCTCCACAAGAGCATATTCTTCCATCTGTGAAATGGACTTTCGGATTTTCTCCGCATAGGACTTGTCGCTCTTTTTCAACACATGGCATTTCGACAAATAGGAGTCAAGGCGAGCCGCGAGCTTCCGGAGTCGACCTTCTGCCTGAGAATTTTCTTCGTTCCCCAACTCCGTAATTTTTTCAAAGATGCTATCGATAGACCCGGGGTTTTCTAGGACAGGAGAGTATAAACTCTTGTTCTCGGCAATGGAAAGCGGTAAGCGTGATTCCCAGGAAAATTTTGGCATCTTCGAAGAAGTTTCCCTGGTGGAAGTGCTCAAGCTGCCCTCTGCTTGGCTAAGACCAGAGAGCATACGCAGTTGTGTTTGGATCTCACGTGTTGTGGCTTGTATGCTATGGAGCTTCTCAGCTAGCCTCCTGTTTTGATTCGTCCGCTGCAGCATTTCTCGAAATTTCTCTTGCATCTCTTCATCCGAGATTGCGGCGAATATTTGTCTTTGATCAGAGTCCATGGTGTTTTCTGCTTCATCAATCGACTCTCCAGCCACAAGTTCCTTCAAGTATGGTTTCCCCCTCATCCAATTGTGCAAGTCGTGTTCTTGAAAGGCATCAGTTCCCACTGTGAGAAGAAACGTTTTCTTCTTTTTGTCACCGTCGCCATGTTGATCCGCCATCCCAATGCCGTCTCGAAACATTATATTGTCACAAGCTACGTCTCGCTCCTTAAGTTCTTGTATTCTGTCAACCGTCAATCCCGAATGTGCACCGTTTGGATTTTGTTGTGATGCGAGTCGACAGATTTTGCGTCCGGGAGTCCATGGCCGCACACTCTCTGGCGAGTATATTGTAGTATGCATCGCCGTTCGCCTTCCCCCTTTCGAGGGTTGCTAGCTAACGCTACTCTAGGGTAATCCTACCCCGCTCGGGGTACTGCGGCCTTGTACTCTCGATCGAAAGTATCCGCCAATGGAAAAGAGGATTTATGACCATTCAAAGGATCCCACCGCTGAGTAGTAACGGTCGGAAAAGATACCCCCAAGGAATAAGATCAGGAGAACCACCAAATAACACAGCCACAACGACAACGCCGTCAGGATGACACTGATAAGTCCTTGTTCCAGGATGGATACTTTTGGTCGAAGCAATCAGAATTCCAAAAATGGGGAAGTCGTTCAATCTCTGGTCCTTGCGTTGCAACTGTCGTCGCTCTTGGGTTGGTGGTGGTGGTGGCAGCCGACCGTGTTTGCGGTGCAAGCGGCAGCATGGTCTCCTCCTCGTCCCATGACGACGAGGAATCCATCGACGTTTGGTCCAACCACCATGGTCCTTTCTCCTCGGAGGATTGGATGGGCGAAAAATTTCTGCTCCCCTCGTAGTTCGACGAAAACGACTACCTTGTGTCTCTACCGAGACACTCCTCATGACGAAAACGACGAGTATGACGACGACGACGATCCTCCGGAAGTGGACGTGTCGCAATTTCGCCATCCCCTTTCTACTTCGGCCAGTAGTAGTAGTAGTAGTATTTCGTCCTTTGGCTATGGCCGCGGACGGTCGAGTCCCAATCAACGCAAGGCCATGGGCAAATCTTCGTCGTCCCTTGCTACCGTTTATTTGTGCAGCAATTGTGGAAGTGAATTTGTGCAATGGCGAGGCAAATGTCCCACGTGTCATCAATGGAATACCCTTCAAGAACATGCCGTCGTACGGGATGCGACAACCATGACGAGTGGTAATGGTGCAGGATGGCCCGTGTTTGGACCAGCGGCCGGTCCTTTGCCGACTTCTTGGCTCGATGGTGTCCTGGCGGATGCTTCTTCTTCTTCTTCGTCCTGGATGCCACACGGCAGGCCGGTCCGCATTACCGATTTGTATCCCCAACAAACCGACGACGACGACACGGGAGAAGAAGCATCCTCCAATCGTCCTCGTCGTCGTCGAGAACGCATTCCCATTCCCCATGATGACGAATTCACTACCGTCTTGGGGGGAGGCTTGGTACCGGGATCTCTCGTGTTGATTGGAGGCGACCCGGGTGTGGGCAAATCAACCCTCTTGTTGCAAATGGCCGGGGCCATTGCGACCTACAGTTCGCAACCCACACCGGGCATTGGCATGGGACCCGCCACGACTACTGTTTCAAAACCAAACCACAACCACACTACTACTACTAACAACAACCATCCTCCACCACTGGGGCCCGTCTGGTATTGTTCGGGCGAAGAGAGTCCCGAACAAATTGCCGCCCGGGCGCATCGCTTGGGACTGGACTCGTCCGAATTGTGGCTCTGGTCCGAAACCGTTGTCGATACCCTGTGTGCCAAGGTCATTCAATCCTTGCAACACTACGAGCAACAACAGCAATTGTCAAAAAAGAAGAAGAAGAACACGGAAAAGAAGAACCAGTGGTCGGAATCCGAGCAGGACGAGGAGGACCCGTCCTTCTTGTCATCGTCGTCGTCTTTTGTGTGGCAAGCCTTGCCACCGTCCGTGGTGATTTTGGATTCCATTCAAACCATGGTATGTCATTCGGCCTCGGGATCGGCCGGTAGTATTACCCAAGTTCGGGAATGTGTCGCCCTGCTGTTACGCTTGGCCAAATCCACGGGCATTCCCATTGTCTTGGTCGGTCACGTGACCAAATCTGGCACTGTTGCGGGTCCCCGTACCGTCGAACACATGGTCGATGCCGTCTTGTATTTGGAACACTATGGGACCAGTAGTAGTACCATTCATCAAGTGCGACTGTTACGAGCCAGTAAAAATCGATTTGGATCGCAAGATGCCGTCGGCATGTATGAAATGACAACGGGTCGATTGCGACCCGTTTCGGATCCCTCCACCTTGTTTGTATCGTCGCGGTCCGAATCCGAGGACGCGGAAGGCTGTGCCATTGCCATGGTCATGGAAGGAATGCGAGCCATGGCCGTCGAAGTTCAAGCCTTGGTGACACCCCTCACGGGCGGTGGTGGTGGTGCTGCTGCTGCTGTGGGTCGACGAACCGTCCAAGGCATGGCCCCCGCACGATTGCTCCTCTTGTTGGGTGTCTTGCAAAAACGATGTGGATTGCCCTGGTCCTTGTCTCGTCATCATGATATTTATGTCAATGTCGCCGTGTCGACTACCGAACAACAAGACACTGCTGGTCGTCGTCCAAATAATAAGAACCAACATGCCACAGATTTGGCCACAGCTGTGGCGTTGGTGAGTAGTTTTGTGCAAATTCCGGTTCGTGCCGATACCGTCTTGGTCGGGGAAGTGGGCTTGTTGGGAGAATTGCGACCCGTGGCGGCCTTGGACAAGCGATTGGTGGAAGCCCATCGATTGGGATTTTCCCGAGTCATTACACCCCCCGCTTCCCAACAGTATCAACAACAACAGAAGGTTCCCTCGGGATTGCAATGGATTCCCTGTCGTCGCTTGTACGATGCCTTGCAAGCCGCCTTGGTTCAACCACTGCCCCCGTTGACGACCAAAAGGAGGAGGAGGACGACTCCGAGTAGTTCTGCTACTACTCGTGGTGATGGACGTCGTCGTCGTCGTCCACATGGAGGAGGAGGAGGAGCCGCCCCATGGGGCCAATCCAAACAGGCTCGAGAGGAAGAATCAAGTCGACAAAGTAGTTTTGAAAGCAGTTTTTCAGCAGGAGGTATGAGGAGCCGCATTCACAAGTCAGACAACAACGACAAGAATGATACACACGACGACGAACAACAACAACAACAACAACAACAACAACAACAACAAGAGTCAGAGGACGCAAGTCGTGACTTTTGGTCCCAACTGGGTCTCGATGGTGATGAGGAATATGAGACTGCCATGGATTTGTGGTTGGATGATGATGAGGATCGAGAGGATGACGACAAAACTCTAGGCGGTACGATCGACCAGAACGACAAGGATGTGGACGAGGAAGGGGCATTTCTGTAACAACAGCAAAAAAATGGTCCCTCGCTTCAACCACAAACGGCTATTGGGAAGGCTGGTACTGGATCGGTCGTCCGATAGTATAGATCAGGATACTGATGTTTACATATGTAAGAAATTTATGGTGGAACGCGAGGGATGGGAAACGGTTGCTGCGTGAGAACAAGGTGCCATTATTTCTATGCCGTGGAAACCAATCAGCTGCATGGTGGTTGCCTTGGCTAAGCGGACAGATACGGCGTTGCTTACAAAGACTGTACGGTTGTCCTACCTCGTTAGATTGACGGCGACAACGACGACTATTTCTGCTCGTTTCAGAGCCAAACCCACCACATCCTTTTTCTCATCCAGTAGACTCTAGACTTGTACGAGTTGGAAGGGGAAAGCACATAGAGTATCGTTGCTACTCCAATATATTGTTAGTCTCCGTATTCCGTAATCCGTATCCATCTGAATGGCACAAAATGTTTGCGCGATCCACGGATAGACTTACAGACGCGTCATCATCACATCATGTGGATTCGCCGCCACCAGATCAGCAAACCGACGATCATTGCATTGATGCTCAGGTTGTCGACAAGAGAAGACAATTGTTGATTATATTATTATTCATCTGTAACCTATTTCTCACCGGTGGATTCCAAACCGCATAGGTTCCAAATTAATACTATCAAAGCATCCTCTACAAGTCCACGCACACACACACACATATGAGTTTGGTGGATCAGTGGGTGAATCGTCTTCCCGGCAGTGTGGGTTGGAAAGCTTTTGGAACGGCCGTGGTGATTACCGTGGCGTGTGCCATTCCCTTCATGAATGGGATGGGAGATAAGCGACAAGGACACAACATCTTTTCCTCTGACAAACCCGAAGTAATTGCCGCTCAACAAGATCAAGAACGACGTCAACAACGCCTTCAGCAACAATAATAATAACACAAGTGTCGAAGAAGAAAGCAAGACAAAAAATACAAGAATCCACATCAAGAACACAAACCAGTTCCGTTGATCCACAAGACTTTTGTCATCTCCCCATTTTCATCATTCAAAATTGACCCATTGACCCATTCATTCAAGAAACCTTTTTCCCATCGAAGCAAATCGGAAACGCTTTGACCCTATTTACTTTTTCTAAACTAGAGAACAAAGCAAACCACACAGTCACAAGAGAATCACCACACTCCTTTTGCCACACACGTCCAACACAAACAAACCGTATCAAGGCCTATCCAAACGACAAACAAACATGCCTTCTTCCAGCTCTCCAACTAGCAGCTTACAGTCACACGAGAAGAAGGACCCATCCAGCGAACCGGGCCTGCAAGGCCTTTCGGAAGCAACTTTGGACTTTGATTCAGCGGCCTATCAACAGTTTCTCTTGACCGGAAAACGATCTTCTACTAATTTGTCGACGATGACTGTACCACCCGCTCCCACTCCCAGTAATCCAGGCTCAGTTTCGTCTCCGGTCCCTCCATCTCATGGTCGCCCAACACACTCTCAGTCAAAGAGGAGCAACCAAAAGAACAAATCGACAGACACCCAAAAGACATTGCAATTGGCAGTCACATCCTTCGAAAAACGATTTGTCTTGGATTGGTATGCAACCGATCAACACTTGTTTCAAGTCATGGAATCGATTGCCAATCTTCGCCATCGCTTGGCCTTGATCGGTCGTACAATGGAGAGACTGCCTCAAAACGACATCAGCAGCAGCAACAACAACAACAATAACCATTCAACCACTGACGATTGGATGCACTGGGGGTATCGTTCAAGTAGTGGTACTACATCATTGACTCGTGAGGATTTAGAGCTCTCCATGTCCTATACCTTGTTAGCCCACGAACGCATGTTGACCGCCTTACGTCACGGCATGTCACAATTGAATCAAGCCCAAGATGGATTGGGACGACGTTTGGACAATGTTCTGGCTGTGCCAATGGCGATTCCCCCTGAATCCCCACTACAAGAGCGTACTACTTATACGCCCCTACTTGCCGATCACCAAGTCCACAATTGTCTCGAACTCTATCGAGCTTGTGCGCAAGACTTGTATCACAAACAATGTTTGGTACAAGACGTGTTGGATTCCACATGCGACGACTTGGTGGTGGTCGGTGGTGCAAGGTCGTCCTCCTCGTTGGCTTTGTCGACTCCACTGGAACTCGCTCAAACAGCAGTATCACAATGGAAGCATACGCATGTCACCTCACCCTTGAAACCATTCCTCTCAGTCATGGACGCCATGAAACAACGTGTGGATCAACCACCCAGCAAGGATTCTGCTTCGACCACGGTCCATTCTCAATCTCCACAACCCAAATCCCTCTTTCCAAACAATTACTCTTAGTAGGTAAGTTAGATATCCAGAACCAAACTCGATCGTAGAGACAGTAATGATACCGAGTAATAATAGAAGATGTTCTTTTACGGTCTCATCCACAAGAGACGAGGAATCTCTCTGGCTGAGGTAGGCGCCTTTTTTTTTGGTTTCGTTAACCTCCAGAATATTGTAGGAGTAGCTAGCATAGCCAATATCTAAGAGAAGTTAGCAATGCCTCGGGGCGGCGATACACAGAAGAGAGGACAGACCCCTTTGGTGGTTGTTGCGTGACAAAAAAGGAGACAGAACACCCAGCAAAAGAACGAGAGAATCCATTGCCCGAGAAATAAGGTATAACAGAGGTACAAAAACACCATGGCGAAATCCAAAAAGAAGAGCAATAACAACCATACCAATAGCAGCAGCAACAACAACAAGGGTGCTGGTTCCAATAGTAGTACGAAAGCAGTGACAAAAGCTCAACCGCAGACGGTGGAAGCCTCCTCGCAACCAGCAACCAATGGCAGTGTCACGGCGGGTCCCTTGCCACCGGCATCCCACTCGTCGTCAGTGTCCAATACCAGCAACAACCACAACAAATCCAACAACAATAATAATAATAACAGCACTGGCAATAGCAGCCCTCCCTTGGCTCGAGAACGTGTGGAAAATTTGGATACCTTGGATTGGCTGCGCTATTGCTATGGAGAACAACCCACCACCACCCACAGTGCAGGTCCTCCTGGAACAGCAACAACCACAGCAACTTCCTCTTCGCCTTCTACTACTTCTTCTTCTTCGTCGAATTCTGCATCTGCCAATTCCATGTTGTTGGAATATCAACCCGACGATCGATTGCTCAACTTGTTGCAACAATTTTTGGAACATTCCATGGCGACCAAACAAGTGGTGGAATTGGTGTATCAGATTTGGCAACAAACGGTATTGTCCACCTTGTTGGCGAGTGCCAAGGTATGGCGTCAAACCCATGCCGTCATTACCACGCAGGATCAACGAGCCTTGAAACAACGGTTTAAATGGGCCCGATACAAGATTCATTTTCTCTTGCATCATGTCGTGGGGGGCATGTTGTCGAGTCCCCTCACGAAATGGCACGATCGACGATTGGATGTCTTGCAAATCATGTGTTGGCAAAGCTTGGCACTGCTGCCACGGTTGGCCGAAAGTGTGCCCCATCACAAAACCAATGTCCGACAAGTTTTGATTCATTTTGATGGCAAGGAATTTTTGGCGGCCGTCGCCTGTGAAACCTGGGATACTCTCTACGATTATGGTATTCCCGAAGCCCTCGACCCACCGCAGTGGTTTATTCCTGTATTGCGACGGTGTGCCATGCTAGATATTTTGGATAAGGATTGGAACATGCTCGGGGGATGGGAAGATGTCTTGAGAGGATTGGAAGCCAAATGTGGAGGAGCCGAAGGAAGCAATCCGAATGCTTTGAATACGTCCTCCTCGCCCCAATCTAGCAACAACACCACTATTCCCACAATTGTTCCCCGCTTGCCCTGCGATGCCATTTTACATGCACAAACAACCATTCTGCGCAATGCTCGCAATTCCATGCAATGCAAATTCTTTTCTGTCCGCTTTTTACGCTATACCGATGATCAAGCACCGCAACGATGGCGGTACTTTCCCAAGTGTTCGGCACCCGCCTGTTCCAATTTGGAAACACCACAACGTCCTCATCCCTTTCGTTGTCGAAACTGTTGGTATTTTCATTATTGTAGTCCAGCGTGTCGTGATTACTGCGATGATCTCATGGGCTTGCATGGCAAATTTTGTCAAGATACACCACCCGCCAAGGCGGCGCAATGTCAATTGGAAACGGAACATTACTTGCTCAGCTCCCTCTTGGCCTCTACGACAACGCCTTCTTGTATCCCTGTGACTGATCAAAGCTCCAACGCCAGACCGCACGAGGACGGCAACAACAACAACAACAACAACAACAACACAGACAGTGATGAACCTTCCACTCCTGCCACACCCATTGTATGCAATGCCTGTGGTGCCGCCGAAGATTGGATCCTTCCCACCTCCCTCCCCTCCTTATCGTCGTCATCGTCCTCCCAAAATAGCACCACCACCAACAACAACTCTTCCAATAATGGCAACGGAAGTACCACCATGAAACGATGCAGTCAATGCCAAGCCGTATATTATTGCAGTCGCCTTTGTCAAGAATGGGATTGGAGGAATGGAGGACACAAGCAAGTTTGTTTCCCCAAAGGAGGAGGAGTCAACAACAACAACAACAACAACAACAAAGCACAACCGGCAACAACGAATACGAATGATCCCAAGAAGCAGCATGGTCCTTCGGAAATTGTCGTCTAACTGGCATTCTTACAGGCATTGTGAGTGAGAGTGTGTCGTGGGAAATATCACGAAACTGGTGGCCGATCCAAGTGAGGCACGATTCGGTGGTCTCCTTCATGACTGTCTATAGGACGATTGGAACATGTACCAGAACGAAAGGAAGGAACGTAACTTCAACCCAAACAAAATGAGCTATCCGAAACATGCGAGCGCGAAATGTAACTCTCGACTTTACTAATAGTACGACTCTTACAGCAACAAGAGCAGAGACAAAGCATTTTGTCGACGTGCTAATTCACAAAACTTGAACTTACTTGGGGAAGAGAGAACCTCTTTCTTCTTTTATCGCAGAGACCTCTGTTCGTCCATATTATTTTATCGTCTCCAGGACCGAGACTGGCCCTTTTAGCGTATGACAACCATTTCATTTTGACGGCGTCTTGTTTGCTGATGAGTAGCAATAGTGCTGGACATGTTTGAGATGCTCTTCGAAATACTCAACAGTGGTCTTGACAGAAGACAAGGCTTCGGGTCGCTTTTTTTGCTTGAAGCAGATACCCGATTCTCTTGACTCCAACATTTGCAAGCATCCTCTTTATCTCCCATTCATCAAATGGCGCAGAGGGCGACGAGGGAAACGCGCGATGAGGAGGGCGCAAGCCCGTCGGGACGTGTTCCGGAGGAGGAATTCTCTCCCCAAAAGCTGGGCACCGGACAAGAAAGGATGACCGGACACAGACAGAATTAGCTTCACCACCCAGGTTTGAATTCGTCATCGGCCGGACTTTAAATGCGTTCTAGACGAAGACGAGGATTGGAGGATGCATCTCCCCTGTCGTCGTGTTAGGGATACAAGTCGCCATTGAACAAATTCACTTCCACAATTGCTACACAAATAAACGGTAACAAGGGACGACGAGGATTTGCCCATGGCCTTGCATTGATTGGGACTCGACCGTCCTCGGCCATAGCCAAAGGATGAAATACTACTACTACTGACCGAAGTAGCAAGGGGATGCCGAAATTGCGACACGTCCACTTCGAGCTAGTCCTTTTCGTCGTACTACTAGGGGAGCAGCAATTTCCCGCCCATCCGAGGAGAAAGGACCATGGTGGTTCTGGTGGTTGGACCAATCGTCGATGGATTCCTCGTCGTCATGGGACGAGGAGGAGACCATGCCGCCGCTTGCACCACCAACACGGTTGGCTGCCACCACCACCAACCCAAGAGCGACGACAGTTGCAACGCAAGGACCACCCAATACTTGAAACGAATCGGATCCGTCGTCTTGGAAGGATAGACGCAAGGTGGAACTGGATTGTTGGTATGGTTGTTGTTGTGGTTGTTGTCAGCATCGTTTGGCCGAACGACGGATTCGTTGCTGCCGCCGCCAAGAGATTGAATGCCATTTTGGAAATAGTGATTGCTTTGAAAAGCATCCATCTTCTGGAACATCATCACGGCGTTGTGGGATTGAAACCGCCAAGGCGGTATAGGACGGCTGAGTTCAGTATCCGTCGTATTCAGGAGCCACATACCCCCAAGCATGTAAGTGAGTCACGCGTGATCGCATGCACTGCGGGGCCCATTCTATCGACGCGCGAAAGCGCGATTTTGGTGCTCATGCTCACCAAAATTCCTTCCAAATCGCATCGCGCTTTCACGCAGGCCATTCTATCAAAACGCGATTTTGCGATTGCGCTCATTATACGCATGTGCGACCGGACCCGAAAATCGAAAGATAGCACGAGTAGCTTTTGCCCTAGTTACCCCTAGATAGTTTTTACAAACCATAGCTTTTGTTTATGCCATTGTCGCATTTACGCAAGATGAGGAACAAACCTTGCAAACAAGCAACACCTCGAACATGGATCCATATCGAATGACAATGGGTGTACTAAAGAAGGCTACTTGGGCCACGGATTGGGTTCGTGTGACCTTGGAAAGACAAAGGCCTACAAGGTCACGACAATGGTCATGCCTGTACATTTGCGAATATCGTGTTCATCGGCACTAATATTCCTCTAGTTCATAGCAAGGGAACCATGAATGGTTGGACTGGTTCCAAACTACTAAGCTCGCCAGAACTTATCTATCCCGCAAACATCCAAACGAGGGCGAAATCCTACGATTACTATTGATGAGGAAAGGGTAGCTCGAGAAGCACCTTGCATTCGCTCGTGTCCCCATGACGATTCCACTTCCACCGAATACGAGTGGAGTGGAGTCGCTACCAGTAGTCGCTAGACGATAGCGAATGGTAGCGATGTTTTTGCCCCGCACTTTTCTGTTCCCCAACCAAAACCACAAGAGAGAGGGATATCTACGCATTATCGCCGCCAAATTATGGGGGAATGAGAGAGAGAACATGGTCAGCATGATGGCGGCCAATGATTGATTTTGGATTGTTTTGCCATGGGCGAACCATGAAGAAACAACCACAAGGTCCTGCTGAGGTGGGTCGTTGACCATACGAACCGACCTCATATACTCCTCATCATTTTGGATCATTGTTGCTAAAAGAAAAAGAAGGAGAATGATCGAGGCTCGTCTTGTCCTTTTTGCCATGCCACCACATCTTGTTGTGATGCGGGTTCTTGTTCCACCACCACCTCTTAGGGTGACGCTGCAGCTGCTGGTTCGGCTCGGTTTGGTTCACCACCATTCTTCGATTACGGGACGAGTAGTACTCTGGAAAGGACCAGGCCAGGTCTGTGGAGTCCTTTCCTTGTGGTTTTTTTGGCAACTCGTGGAGGATTCGCATCAAGGCTTTTTTGTTTTGGGCCGTGGTACCCGTTTGTTGCAAGCGATCCAACACAATGTTGCACAGATTGCTGGACAAGGCTCGATCCAAGGCTTGCACGTGCAATTGTTCGACACCAAAGGTTTGAAACAACCAGGACCAGCCCAAGGGAGGATCATGGTTTGTACGAGTGTCTATTTTGTGATTGTAGTACTTATTTGAATGGCGATTGCCTCGTCGTTTCCCACCCATGGCAGTAATACTCCTCACCCACGACGACGACGCCAGTGTCACGGCCCGCACGACAGCCACCTGTGTCGCCGCACCAGTCGGTGCTTGCAGGCGAGACCAACATTGAAACTGCACAAATTCACAGGGTGGCAATTGTCGCACCACTTGCGAGCGAGAAAGAAGAGTCGCTTTTGTACTGACATGGCTGCTATGGCTGATATAAGGATTCTCGGACGAAAAGGACCAGGACAATGATCCTGTTTCGGCATCCGTTTCGTCTCCCCGCCCACGATCTGTACTGCTCCTGCTTGTCCTGCGGCTGCTGCTTGTCGGCAAATGACGCGGCCAGGTTCCGACATCATAACCAATGGTAAAGGCAGCCGTCGGACACGAGGTCAAATACGAGGCTGTGGAAGAAACAATCCTGGAGTCAACGGAATGGGGCTTGTCGTCGTCCTCCTCTAAATCACGTTCTGGATGTGCATGTGTTGGAGGTCGTTTCTTGGCATAATTCCAAACATAGAAGCGACTAGCAGTACTCGAGGAACGATTCTCTGGAATGTCCTGTTGGTTCTTCTTTTTCTTCTTGCTGGTGTGCTGTTGTCGCTGGTGATGGTGGTTGTTTGGATGCAACCCTCCGTGCTTGTTTCCGTGATTGTTGCATTCGTAGATTGGGCACAGCCTCGGGCACGACCATTTTTCGTCCAGTCGTGGTCGTTGTGGCCGCTCGTCAATAATGACGCTGTGTGACTCAACGTTTGTCGCATGGCGGAAGGAGAAGAAAGACCACGCGATCTTCGACTGCCACCACAGCTCCACGGTATCCACTCGAAGCAGCAGCAGCACTGCCACCATTGTCGCCGACAACAGAAGCTGTGTCGTCGTCTTCTGACAGATACTTCCTTGATGCTTCAAAACCACCCGTCTGATTGTCGTGTTTCAATTTCCGGGTCGTCCATCATTCCTTGACCCGAATTGAATCTTTCTCCGTCGTTCCTCCGTTGTGATCTTTATCTTTCCATCGTTATCTGTCTCCATTGTGTTGATATTCTTGTCACGACTTTCCCTCATCACTCATCAAACTGGAAGACATTGCAAATGTAGTTGTAGCTCGATCAAACTATCCAACTCATCGCCGCCCTTTTCAACCTTCACGGTACACTCCATTCTGAGGCATGCTTGATGGTCGGAGGAGTGCTAGCACCTTTCGTTGGAGGTGCACTGCGGCTTTACTGTTCATGGTGATGGTGGTGCTATTACTCCCTCCGGCCTTTTTTTATCGCACGAAGTTGAGAAAAATGAAATAACGTCTCGAGCGTCAGCCCGTTCGCGCTAAAAATTATATAGATCGAAAGCTTATTACTAGACTCAAATTTCCATGTATAATTTATATGTTCCATCTCACAATCCTGAAGAGCTACATGGAACTAAAAGAGGCTAAAAACGCAATCCAAACTTTGGGGTACCGGTTCTGGCCCCCCAGGCGCACCCATGGGATGGCACCCTCCAGCCAGGCCCGCGAGGGGGTAAAGTACATAGACTTGCCGGCTAATGACTGTGGACGTTCTATAGACATTCATCTATCCTTCCCCATCTGAATGGCACCTTGCCAGAGGTGTTTTGTCTTTCGTCGCCAAAATTTTTGGAGTTCATCGATCCATCATAAGTTGGCTATGAGAGTGCGCAGAGCAACTCGCACGCGGTGGACTTAATTAACTCCCCCGAAATTTCATCCAACGCACGCGCGCGTGGTCGATTCCAATGTGTTCTTCGACTGCTGCTACAGAAGCGGTTAAAAGTGTCACGCGATAGAAGGATAGTTAAGTTGTGGCGCGTGTCACATTGAATGTTCATCTATAAAATTCGACTCCGAATGAGCCGGCCATCCTCCTGTAGAAATGTACCAGGTCCTACGACGGGTGTTTATGCGACTGATTTTTCGAAAAATAGATCGTGCGATAAAAAAAGGCCGGAGGGAGTAGCTGTTATGCATTGGTGCCGCACCGTACCCCTCAGGTCAAGAAGGGACCGACGGACGAACGACGAAGATGAATGACGTGTCCCTCAACGAGATTGCACCTCCACGTCAGGATTGGTTGGGTGAAGTTGGAAGATACTTCCCCAACCAAATACAAAACGAACAAGAAGTTCATAAGTTGACGAAAGGACGCAACTGCAGTGAATACACGGATCTGATCACCCAGTGTTTTGTTGTGGTTTTTTTTCTTTTGGCTTCTTTTCCCTCCCTGTCGACCGTGCCAACCACTCTTACCTCTTGTGTTCTTCTTTTTCACCATGAAGTTTGATTGGGTCGGGACTTCGGAATCCTCGCCCTCTGTGGGGTCGTCAGGTGAGTCTATTAGTGTTGCGACCGGGGGGGGTGCCCTACGTTCGGGCCCTCTCTACGGTATCCTTCGGATGGATGAATCCGAGTTTGTGGGCTTATGTCGGGGCGTAATTGGGTCGGGGCAGCGAATCTGTCTCCGTCAGGATTGTACCATTGCCTCCCATACTTCCAAGAAGATGGCCTGGATGGCGTTAGCAGGGGAGGAATCCCATTGTATGTTTATTCGGGGCGCGAGCGGGAACGACGCTGATTCTTCAAGCACCATATTCTCCTCTCCGGTTCTGCCTGGTTCCTACATTCAAGATGCGGAATGGTCCGAACTCGAAACATCCCCAAGAAGTCTTGAAAGTTGGCAGGCCACGTTCTCGGCAATTCGAGATACGTTCATGTCTTCAGGACAGGATGCAATCGATAAACGAACGGTAGCTGATTTGCTTGAGACCACTAAATCTGAAATCAAGTTTGTGTTTACTCCGGCTCGAAAGAAGGTCAAGCTGCCTCCGATTCAGGACGACGAGATGGATGTTGATCGCAAGCTGTCCCCTTCGTCGTCGATGGGATCGTCCGTGTCCACCTCCTCTTTATCATTCGTAAAGGTGCCACATGAACTTGGGACGCAGCCTACATCTGCGTTTAAGAACCTCTCCCAAGGTGCTTGGAAGGACTTGCTTTCGAACGTGGCCGTGCTGAAGGGAGCTGTCGAGGAAGAACAATCAAAGCGCCGTGGAGTCCATTCTCGCGTTGATCAACAGTTGGACGAGATACACGTGAAGTTATCAGTCCTTCACGAGCTGTTGGGTGAGAGACCGGCTGCTTTTGGTACATTGTCGGCGTTTGGTCTGCTGGGACAGTTGTCAGAGACAGTGGAGTCCATGAGTCAGACTGTTTTGGATATCAAACAGAAGGAATCGACGGCGAACGTCCATCCAGAGGTCCACCAACGACTCTTGGTTTTGGAAGACCATGTTGACGATTTTTCGAGTGAAGTGGACAAGCTTTGCCGGAAGCAAATTGAACAGTTTTTTACGAGTGGAGATTTTCGTAACCACTTCATCGATCCAACCATGAAACTGCTTTCGCGATCATCGTTAACAACAATGGATCCTGGTGGCAAATGGGATGGAGAGTTGTCGGATTTGAAGACGCGGGTGGCCACCCTTGAAAGTGTGGGACCTACAGGGACTCCGACTGCACCAACGATGGGTCAGACTCCCCTATTCGCCTGGGGAGCAGGTGCTGGTCGACCAGTGGTTGCTCCTCCGACGACAGCAATCCACAGTGGATCTGGGCCTGTTCCGTCTGTTGCTTTGGTCGCGCTGCAAGAAGAATTGAAGCAGCTAAAAGCAGACGTGAAGGACCTACAAGATCAGGCCGAATCAGATTCTATAATCGTCGGTTCTATTGTTTTCTCTTCGCGGAAATTTTGTGACGCATGGTTGTTGCTGCATGGTGCAGATGGGGACCCACATGTTTTCGAAGATGCTGTCTCCCTTCTCTCTTTGGCGACATCGGACGCTAGTCTTGACGAAGGACACGCCGCTAACCAACGGGCGACGACGGCTAAGGTCAAGGACAAAACACCTTACCACACAGCCTTCATTGCTTCTTTTAACTTGGAAGTCCCGCCTCTATTGGGCAAGGGCAGCGATTCGTCGCTCACAACGAATTCGCGAGCATTAGCTGGAGTACCCAAGTTTGTGGATTTCCACCCTCCCTCGGGTCGGGAAGGAATCCACCAGCGAATCTTGGACTACGTGAAGGATGGCCGTAAGACCATTGAACAGGCCATCGGAGAGCTGTTTGCGTTTGGTTCCGAACCGTCCAGCGTGTCTAAAGAACTTTTGTTGTTAAGCAAAACGTTCTGGGACGACCTATGCCACTGGATGGTTCGGTACCACAGAGAAATAAAAGAAGAAAGTGATGCGAGTGAGCATGAGGTGTGGGTGCTAATATCGCACTGCGTTAGAGCAGTCTTTAAAAGTCTACGTGATGCGCGGGCCCCTGGACGAGCTACGAATACGGCGGGTGGTATGCTTTGGGGCACTCTACGAGCCCACGAGGTGATGCGCGAATACAGGGCTCATGAGTTCAGTGGGCATCCCAAGATTGCCCTCATTCTGCATGAGCACCTAATTCGATTCTCCACTCCTCGATCGAAGTTTGATTCACTTCAGCTCGAATTTTCGGAACGGTTGGAGAAGGTCCAACGTTCCATAAACCAGGTAGTTGCTGCGACGAATAAGAAAAGTGGGGGAGGAAACAACAAGGCGGCAACAGGAGCGGACGCGAAAAACAAAGGAAACTGACAAGCTATGCTTCTCATCTCCACCGCGACCGTTTCGGGAAGAAAGCGAAAGGAAAGAGAACAGTCGCTTGCATCAAAATCACCCACATCGATGGCGACTCCTCTCAGCGAGAAAGATAGCGAAGATAAGGTAGCTATAGCCAATTCTTCTTCAACGATCTGCGATGCGGGAGTTTTGGAGAAAAAGCAAGGAGTGCTCAAGGCATGTGCAGGAGAACACAAAATTGGAATAGTTTGTCGCTCTACCCCGTTCTGGTTTTGGGCTGTGACGACCTTGGGACAGGTAATATGGATTGACAGGATAGAGGAATCCGACGCCACGATCTGCGAGACGGCCTCGGAACAATGGTCCTCATTGCTTGTACCGAAGAAGCCTCAAATAATTGGGTCCAAGCGGAGCTCCAATGGAAAGTTGAAGCCGGTTTGGCAAAACAAGACGACACATCGTCAAGAAGATGAGAAGCACTGGAACAAGGCTGATATTGTGTTCTTCGACGATGTCTCTCCCGGACCACACCATCCTGTTTGGTTAGTTCAAGATGGACCAAAGTTCGTCATCTGGTGGAAAAGCAGAGCGTCTGCTGGACCTCCTTCTACACTTGACTATTGGAAGACGGCCAAGTTGAGACTGGACCACGGCATCTTGGGAGGCGTCACCACCAATGTAGATTGGATGTTCATATCGACGAGGATGTGCCCGAAAGAAAGCACGAGTCGATCGTTTGAAGAATGGTGGGAAGGATCCATCGAGCCGGGCCTGTCGTCAACAACAGTCCGGGGCATTGTTGATCCCACGCTGCATGGACGTCCAAAGTCAAAAATTGTTGGATCCGCCGAATTGTTGGATCGAAAACTAAATTGGAAGGTGGATCGAGGGAAGGAACATATACTGCCCAGCGTCTTTTCTCCCACGGGCTTTGTTTCACGCAAGTTGGGGATACGGGAGTTGGCTTTGGGTCTTGACTTCCCCGCGGTGTTGAGTAAACGGGCAACAGACTCCGAACTGGAACGCTGGATTGCTAAGATCGGTCCACCATTCAAAACACGGATTCAGGTGGCACATTTGTTGCGAAGATTTTCTGAAGGTGTCATTTCAAAAGTGCTTTCTCCCGAAAGAAACTCAGAGTCGGACTCGAAAAGATCGACGTCGGACCACTATGGAATGAAGGAGGACGACGGTGAAGTAGTTTCTCCAGACGACATAGATCCATCGTTGATTGTTGTTTCCAATCTGGAAGAAAGGGAAGAGGACCGAAATCTAAAGGCAACCAAGTCGGACGACGCCTCAATTCCGTATCACCTGTGGAACGACCGCATATTGAGCCACTATTCTTTTGAAACGGCTCCAGAAGTGAAAGAAGCGATCGATGCGTTGGACACAATTCGCAGAGGAACACTCCGCTACTGGAAGCGAGTAGTCGCACAAGACTTTTGGACTTGGTGGCGGTTGCACTGCAAAAAGATGGACGACAGGGAAAGAAAGGCATCGATTGAATCAGGGTTGAGTGCTCTGCGGCATTCTGCACTCGCTTCATGGTGGGACTGGGATCAGGGATCGTCACCCTTTTTCTGGAGAATGCCGGACCTTACCTGGATGACTGAAATGCGCGACGGAGTGAAGCCAATGTGGACAGGACCTCCGCCTAGATACCGAATTCCCCAGCGACCAAACCCAGACCCCATCAGTCTGAATTTAGAAAAGAAGAAGATTGGGAAAGTGAGGCAGAGAGGATACATCGCACCACGTCCAGGTATTCTGTCTCTCACAAGCTTCTTCTCAGTCCCTAAGGGGACGGATGATATACGAATGGTGTACGACGGCACCAAAAGTGGCTTGAACCACGCGTTGCACGCTCCTTGGTTCGGACTAGCAACGGTCGACACCATGTTAAGGACGGTAGAAGCGTGTACTTGGTCAGCTGACAATGATTTCGGGGAGATGTTCCTAAATTTTTGGATACACCCCGAAATCCGCAAGTACACTGGCGTCGACCTTACCACCCTGTTTCCAGAAGAGATGGAAGACGAGAACGGTACCAAAGGAAAGCGAAAGTGGGAAACTTGGGTGCGATGTGCCATGGGGGTAACCGTTTCCCCATATCAAACAACCCAATGTTCACAAAGAGTCAAGCGAATTGTTTTTGGGTGCCGAACAGACCCGGACAACATTTTCCGATGGTCCGAAGTCCGGCTGAATCTTCCTGGGAACAACGATTACGACCCATCCAAGCCATGGATCTGTAAACTCAGAGAGGATGGACGAATTGCAATTGATGTCCACACGTATGTGGACGACCTCAGAGAAACCGCACCAACTCAAGAAGAGGCCTGGTTAGCCGCAAGCACCATGGCCAAAGGCTCTGCACATTTCGGTCTCCAAGACGCGGCTAGGAAACGAAGACCGCCAAGTCGGTCACCAGGAGCGTGGGCAGGTGCTGTCGTAGAAACCACAGACGATGCGATATACAAGACAGTCTCCCAAGAGCGATGGGATAAGACACGCAACCACATAGCGTCGTTGAGAGAATGGTCGAAATCCGAAAAGGAGATCAACCGAAAAGAGTTAGAGAAGATAAGAGGGTTCCTGGTCTACGTGTCCTTGACTTACCAAAGTCTCGTACCGTACTTGAAGGGAGTTCATCTTACCCTTGAATCGTGGAGACCCGACAGAGATGAGGAAGGCTGGAGGTTGAAATCGAAGGAACGGAACGAGCTTTTGAATGACGCTGAGGTTAGGAAGATCGTCCAAGGACCGGCGCCAAAGACTGTAAGGAAGGCTCGTCGTTTTGATGACGACGTCAGGGCAATGTCCTCTTTAACAGCCTCTGAACAACCTCTGAAGCTCTTGGCCAGACCAAAGAAGGGAGCAAGCGTAGTAATCATATTCGGGGATGCCTCGGGCGAAGGATTCGGCTCATCCCTTTGGGTGTACGGCTCGGACGATGTCGAAACTGAACATGGGTTATGGACCCGGGAATATGGCGCTCGGTCGTCCAATTTCAGAGAACTTTATAACTTGATTCTGCGACTAGAGTCCTTGGTTGCATGTGGCAGTTTGAAACAAGGGACGGAAGTATTTATGTTCACGGACAACTCGACAGCCGAGGCCGCGTTCTATCGAGGAACCTCCTCAACAAGACTGCTGTTTGAACTGGTTCTAAGAGCAAGAAAGTTAGAGATGAACGGTAACATTTTCATGCGAGTGGTCTGGGTGGCGGGTACTCGGATGATATCTCAAGGCACAGATGGACTGTCCAGAGGTGACTTAATGACAGGAGTCATGTCGGGAAATTCGATGCTGTTTTACGTACCTTTGAACAAGTCGTGTGAAGAGAGACAGCCTGGTGTGGTCGATTGGCTTATCAGAACGTCAGGAACGGGGTTCTGGAATCTTCTGGACCCACAAGATTGGTATGACAAGGGTTTCAAGCGCGGAAGATTCGTCTGGGCGCCACCGCCCGCAATAGCCGACGTCGCAGTAGACTTACTTTGCGATTCGAACCACATACGCCCCGACAATGCCCACATTTTCGTTTGTCCAGCGCTCATGAGCAATCGCTGGCGCAAGAAACTGGGAAAGGTTGCAGACTTTGTCTTCACCATTCCGGTTGATTGTGACATCTGGAGCAAAGAGCAACATGAACCTCTAATAGCTGCGTTTGTTTGCCCTCATTTATCTTCCAGGCCATGGCAAGTCTCCAAAGCAAACAGATTATTGGATGAGACAAGAACTGCCCTGTCTGAAATGTGGGCATCCGGTCCACCCACTGATGGGCGTTGTTTGCGCAAATTATGGACGTACCAGGGGCACGAGTAAAGTGTGCAGAAGCGTTTGGCATGCTGGTTGTTATCGCCAAGATGACCGAGACAGATTTCCCATCTTGGAGGCCGGCGATTTGGACGATGCATTGTTGGATACAGAAGGACATGGCGAATTGGAAGATGACGAGAATCGCTTCAAAGAAGCGAGAGATGGAGACCATCTCATGTGCCCCTTTCAGTGCGACTCATGCACCTTTTATAACTTAAAGGGACGATATGCCAGAGAAGACTCGGAGCAAGACATGTTGTTAGCCGTGTGCATCCGCCGAGCAATTTTAGATTCCTTTTGGTCGAGAGAAAGATCAACCGTAGAGAAGAACACAAGAGAAATGAAGAATTTGCGAAACTTGGGCGAGTCAATTGGGCTTGATGAGCCATTGCCCGAGCGTGGCCCATTCCCAATCGGCGACACCCAGGGGGTTGGGATCGCCAGCTTGATGCTCATGAAAACCTTGAGTGTTGGAAGAAACGCAAAACACATACAATACGAGACGGCAAGAAAAGTAAGGTCAGTGGTGTCCAATTTTGCTCACACGTTGCCAGGATACACTGGATTGTCGACCATGGGAGGAAGCGACCGATCATCGATGATGTTTACTGCCAGTCCCACGAACTCCCTGTGGTTCAAAAGATTTATGGCTGGGTGTCACCGACGAATGGGTGACGTCTGGATTCCAGACCGAGCAGTTACGTTAGACGAAGTTCACTGTGGATTGGAAATCTTGGAGGGGGAATGGAAGAAATCACCACAAGGACAACGACGACTGGAGCTAGCTCTTACCGGTGCATTGGTGGTAATTGGATTCTGTGCGGCATTAAGAGGCGAAGAAATACCGCAGGTTGACGTTGGATTGCTGCGAAAATACTGGATGGAGGGCATTAATTACACACCTGCTCCGCACATCCCTCTGGCACTCGCTGGCCGTTTCAAACAGACGGACGGCACCTTTCGCCTTTACATCCAACCCCTGGCCATCAAGACAGGATCTGGAATAGAAATACGGGTATGGATCGGGCGTGCTATCAAAGAGTTGGAACTGAGGAAAGTAACCTCAGGACCCATGTTTTGCCAAACAGACAAGACAGGAAAAACCAGACGAGCTCTAGTGGGAGATCTGGATCACCTGTTCCATAGTCTATGGAAGCGCATTCAACATCGAAGACCAGACTTGATGGCGGATAATATCAAAGTCGATGAGGTGTACAGCGCGAGGCGATCTTTCAGACGAGGAGCCACCACAACTGCACAAAACCGAAAGATCAAGACCGAGGTAATTGAAATGAACAATAGATGGCGGAAACACATTCGGAGCCGAGGAGTCTTGCCCGGAATGACAATGCTGGAGAGATACTCCGACGCGAAGACTGCAGTGGAAGCCTTGATTCAATTTTCAGCAGGAATGTAAGAATGGAGAAACAAGAGAGGAGTAAGAGCAAGGACAACAAGAAGCGGCAAAGCAGAGAAGACGAAGACAAGAAAGAGAAATTACTTGCATGACCGAAATGGGGGAATTGGCTCGGCTCAACTCTTCGGAGTTGGCCTAGCTCGCTTGTCGTTGCCAGCTTGCCTGATGATAATCTTGTATGAAATCCTCCAAACGTTGACCAGGGCTTGGCAGCTCATGGAATATACGGCAGAGAACTTGTGAAGATATTTCGAGGTTTCTCTGGCTCCGTACTGGGGTTTGGACTGGGATGGATTCTTGATCGGAGTCACACTCGCGCGTAACGGACAGACCATGCCAGGATCCGAGTCCTGACATGACTGGAGCGAATCACGATTCTCGCCCACCTTGGGAAAGGAGGGTGGAGGGCATAGCCCCCCCAGAGTATTGGTATGCATAGTAATATATGTGTTATATCTATTTGGATGTGAGTTTGCACACGAGACCGTTGAGGAAGCACGACCGTTGGATGAGAAGCGAGGAACTAGTACCGCACCGTACCCCTCAGGTCAAGAAGGGACCGACGGACGAACGACGAAGATGAATGACGTGTCCCTCAACGAGATTGCACCTCCACGTCAGGATTGGTTGGGTGAAGTTGGAAGATACTTCCCCAACCAAATACAAAACGAACAAGAAGTTCATAAGTTGACGAAAGGACGCAACTGCAGTGAATACACGGATCTGATCACCCAGTGTTTTGTTGTGGTTTTTTTTTTCTTTTGGCCCACCCACCCGCCCGGGGGATTGGCTCGGCTCAACTCTTCGGAGTTGGCCTAGCTCGCTTGTCGTTGCCAGCTTGCCTGATGATGATCTTGTATGAAATCCTCCAAACGTTGACCAGGGCTTGGCAGCTCATGGAATATACGGCAGAGAACTTGTGAAGATATTTCGAGGTTTCTCTGGCTCCGTACTGGGGTTTGGACTGGGATGGATTCTTGATCGGAGTCACACTCGCGCGTAACGGACAGACCATGCCAGGATCCGAGTCCTGACATGACTGGAGCGAATCACGATTCTCGCCCACCTTGGGAAAGGAGGGTGGAGGGCATAGCCCCCCCAGAGTATTGGTATGCATAGTAATATATGTGTTATATCTATTTGGATGTGAGTTTGCACACGAGACCGTTGAGGAAGCACGACCGTTGGATGAGAAGCGAGGAACTAGTACCATGGTGAGCCGGGAGCTCGTAACGTCATTCAACGTCAAATTACAGGCTTCGACAGAAAAATGGCTTGTAGAGGTCATAGATTGATGGTTGGGAGTCATACATTATTACTAACGATACGTCAAGGGTGAGTCGCCACTCACATTTTACGCGGTTGGAGGTGCACCTCCAAATCATACCATGACTGACCATTAAAATAATCATTGCTATATCATTGCCATATATATTTAACCGTTTCATCAACCGCCATGTTTGCTCAATTGTACTTTTTACTCTATTGTCCGTCCGTTTTCGGTACAGCTGGTCTTTCTGGAAATTCCCACCCCAGACCCCAAGCCTTACGGCCCACCCGTCCCGTTCATACTGAACTCAGACGAACATGGGGGTATCTTTTCCGACCGGTACTACTCAGCGATTAAAGCCTTTGAATGGTCATGAATCACTCTTGATCAATGGCGGATACTTTCGCTCGAGAGTATCAGGAAGCTTTACCCCCAGCGGGGGTGAGTCATGAGAGGATTGCAATAAAGTTAGCTAGCAACTCTCGAAAGGGGGAAGGCGATGCATACTCGCCAGAGAGTGTGCGGCCATGGAATCGCCATTGTCGACTCGCATCACAACAAAATCCAAACGGACCTCGTGAAAACAGAACAGCGATGTTTCGTGAAGGAACCTTGTTCCCACCGCAAAACCTCAAAGTCTTTCTAACCAAAGCAGCAACCACTGAGCCACCGAGAGAAAGAAAGAGACACACACACAAAGACAGAGCGACAGAATATCGAGAGACAGAGTGGGCGATCTGTCATGGAGCATTGCCAAGGAAATGAACAAGACAGGATCAACATCGACGAAGGAGTGACTCCAACAAAGCCTGGCGTTTCCGTAATCGGGAGGAAGCGGCGGTATCCCGAAGACGACTCAAGGGACGAAGATGCATCAGTGATGGCAGCCGAACTGAGAGCGCGAAGCGCAGATTCTAACAATGCAGTGTTTCGAGACGGCATTGGTATGGGCGACAGTGTCAAAAAGAAGGAAACGTTTCTTCTCACAGTGGCGGGTGATTCCTTTCAACAAAAGGACTTGTACAAATGGATGGAGGGGAAACCATACTTGAAGGAACTTCTGACTGGAGAGGTGTATATTGATATTACTGGAGAGGAGTCTATTGATATGACTGGAGATGCTATTGACAAAAACGTCATGGACCCTGACGACAGGAAAATATTGGCCGCAATCCCAGATCCACAGACTCCAGAGAACTTCCGAGAATTGCTGCAGCAGCAGTATCAAAAAGCTCAGCAGGAGGCTCAAAAAAGGAGGCTAATTATCAAGCTCCATGACATACAAACAGCAACAATGCAGATCGAAAGACAACTGTTAATGCTATCTGGTCTTGGCCAAGCAGAGGGCAGCTTGTGCAGTACCACCACCAGTGGAACTTCTTCGAAGCTGCAAAACTGCTCCTGGGAATCAAGATTACCAATGCCCGTTGCGGACAACAGCATTATCCTCTCTCCTGTGCTAGGAAACGCAGAGTCTATTGATGCAATCTTTCCCAGAATTGCAGAGATGGGGAAAACCAGAGATTCCACTAAAGCAGAAGAGCGCCTCAAGAGATTGGCGGCTGGCTTTGATTCATATATCTCGAAATGCAAGGTGTTCCAAAAGAGCAAAAAGTCCTCCTGTGTCGAGGAAATTGCAAACTCCATCGCAACGATGAAAGAGTTTATGCAAAATTGTATTTTTGCGGAGGATAGCAACCCCCGAGTTCTACACCAATGGCGAGGTAGTAGTGCCAGGTCCTGACGCGCAAGAGAAGGAGGGAATTCAACCGTTGCTACAGGCATTGATGCAGTTGGTTGGTAAATGTCTGGAGCCTCCCAAGAATAATACATTAAGTTCTTCAGAAAGCTACATTCGAAAGGAGGGGACTATCCCACCAACAGACCAGCGTTCGAAACGATTTGTGGACTTTATGTTCCACAAAGAAGGAAGATACCAGAGTATCATTTTTGATCACAATATAAAAATTCCTATGGAAACCAAGCCCGGCTGGCGCCGCGGAGGAACTCCACTCTTACTCCTCACTGAGGGTAGAGACCAGGTCCTTTCCCATTTAGCAAAGAAGTTGTTTCTTGGTTTCAACTTTGCCGGAATTGGTGTACCATGCCATGCTACAGGTCTGGTTGCAAACATGGCTGGAGTGAGAGTGATTCATTTACGGTACGAGAAAGTTGGTACAGCAGAAGCAAAGTTGAGACTTTTCGAGTCCCCTCTCCTACCTCTGATGAGTGCTACGAATTTTGATAAGTGGGTCAAGGATGGCCCGGAGAAGGGAAAGGGCGACTTGCGAAAGGAACTTTTTGGTGAGGACGGCACCGATGGTGTTGATGAATGCAATGTGCCAAAAGGTCTCCGCCTTCTGTTCAACTTGATGGTTCAAAAGAGTAACGATCTGCAAGGGTTCTCCACAAATCTGGAGAGCAAAGAACTTGGTACTCAATTTGGCTCAGGTAGTACGGCTGTAGTGTTCTGTCGACTGAATTCTCGCAAGAAGCGTGACGGTGTAGTAAAAGTATCTCGGTACAGAGTCAAACACGATATTGAACATGAGCTGGAAATTCTTCAAGAGCTGACTGCAACCTCATGCCAACAAAACGAGCACATCCCAATACTTATCGACGAATCATTGAAATCCATTCAGGTTCAAATCGGATCAGTTAGGGTAGACCTTCCAGCGATCCGAATGAAACCTGAAGGAATCCCGGCTTCGTTTCATTTTTCAGAGAGTCAAGATAAAGACGTCCAAGGTGTCTAGCTTACTGCAGTTTTGAATGGAGTAGTCTCTGCATTGAACCACATGCATTCGAACAACATCTTTCATCTGGACGTTTCGCCCAAGAATATTGTGTTTGTTGACCGGAAGGCTGTTCTGATCGACTATTCTCTTGCCTACAAACGTCCGAGCAGTACAAGCACCGGCAGTAGCGACAATAATGTCGCGGGCTTTTTTGGAACACCCATGTTTGTGCATCGGGAAATATTCAATGCGTATCTCAAGGGACTGCAACCCTGGAAACCTGCTGAAAAGCATGATGAGACAGGACTGGGTTTTGCTTTGGCGTTTTTTGCTGCCGGTTCTGTTTGCATGTGGTCTGTTGACGACTATCCAAAGTACATGAGTGATCCGACACAGACCAAGATCCAAGAACTGGAAAATACAATGGATTGCCGCGTTGAGGCGGCAACAGCAGTGGTGGATAAGAACGTTGTATCTCGTGAGCTCAAGGAGCGCATCAAGAGCCTTATTATGAAGGACAAAGCATTTGAAGAAACTTCTCCCAAAGTCTAGTTTGTAACCTCTCCGTTGGTCCCTTTTTGCTTACAGGAAAGTATAGGACTGAAAACGTTGCTCCAGCGCTGTACAGTCACAAAGCGGAATCTCTTGATAGGAGGAGGTATGCTTGCGTCCACAGAGTTGAGCATTTGGACTTGAGTCTTTACATTCAGTGGAATACGAGCGAGTGCGACACGCTCTACAAGTCGAGAGACATGCAGCCACTCGCATGATCTCACCTCCTCGTCCTCTGTCTTCTTCTAGTCTTTGTTTTTCAATTGGATTCACCCGATGCAACATTTTCGTGGGTGCTTCCTGCGAGACCACATGATGTTTTCGAACACGCGATTCTCCGCATTGCGAGGAACTCTGGCACGCCTACGACCGACCGCTCCATCGTACAACGCTCAGTTCTGTGGGCACATTCGAGGGACGCATTGTTGTCGCACAGGGAAATTGGTTCTCTGTAACCCTGTAGACGCCAATGGTTGGCAGCAAAAGACGAGAGGGTCTTGCATCGAGACACACGGAATGGGAGACGGCTATTGTCCACAGTATGTAGAGGATGGAACTGGAACGGAAATGATACTCAGTTGATGCAGTATAGGATCGATACAACCAACAGCTCGAGTGTTGATAGAGGAGTAGAGACAATGCCAATGGTCCAATTGTGTGGTCCTGTCATCACATAGTCGGTTCGGTAGATTCCACCCTTGCCGGTCTGGACACCACAAGTGGTTACCCCAAGATGAGTGCCAACGCAAAATAACAACAGAACTGGAATCTTGTGTGCCGTCCTCTGATATTCCGACAACGACTCTTTTGTGCCATGATGGCGTTGTGTCCTTGTGTCCTTGTGTTGGTTGTTGTGTGCGTGGGGTATCTTTTCCGACCATTACAACGGAGCGGTGGAATCCTTTTTTGGTCATAAATCACTATTGACTTTTTGCGGAGACTCTCGATCGGGATTATACGATTTTTGGAGCGACGGAACCGCGACGCATCTGATGATGAATGATTCACTTCCGAGTTCCGTAGCAGCTGCTCACCTCCATTTACAATCAATAGAGAAAAGTGTACAAACTCAACGACATTCCAAGTTCGATAATGCATTGGGCTCAAGGAGGGCCTACCCCCCAGCGGGGGTGAGTTTTTAGGCTGCTAGAGAGTCATTTTCTACGAGTACATTCCCTTACTCAACTTGCTCAAAGTCATTGATCATCCCAATATTCTCAAGGCCGTTGAAGTCTACGACACACAAAAGAACAACAACAAAAAGTCCTCCAAGTCCAAACAACCATCCAGAAAAGGACCCGGGATTAGCATTGTCATGGAATATTGCAGTGGCGGAGATTTGCACACCCGATCCCCCTGTTCGTCCGAACACCAGGCCAAGGTGATTGTGGCCAAACTGGTGGAAGCGATCAATTACCTACACTTGCTCGGCATTATCGTACGTATTATATATCCTGTGTTGCTAAAGACGTGTGTGTTTGCAGCTTGGTGGCAAGTCACGTCGTCGTCCATCGTCCCTTTTATACCCTGACTATTTTCTGTTGTGACGTCCATCTCTCCATTTGGTGACATTCCATCTCGTACATGACACATCAGCATCGCGACATTAAGCACGAAAACATCATGTTTGAAAGTACCGCGCCCGACGCCGAAGTGAAATTGATTGATTTTGGATTGGCCCAACGCTATGGTAAGAATCAACGATTCACCGACAAGGTTGGTACAGTCTATACCATGAGTCCGCAAGTCATCAAGGGTGACTATGACAAGCAGGCCGACATGTGGTCGATTGGAGTCGTCACATACATGTTACTGGTCGGTGACATGCCCTTTGGCGGAAGCACGCGCAAGGAAATGGCCAAAAAGATCGTGGCCGGCAAATATAGTATGGAAGGCAAGAAATGGAAGACCATTTCCAAAGAAGCCAAGGACTTTATCAAAAAGTGTTTGCAAATGGAACCCAAATTACGATACACGGCCGATCAAGCCTTGAAATCGCTGTGCTTGTCGGAAATTACCACGCAACAATCGTGTGATTTGCGACGTCAAAAGTACCCTCTGTCTCTTGGACCATATTGCCGCCTCACAGATGGAACAATTGCTCGAACACGACAATGAGGATCACAGTGATGCGGGAGAGGATGCTGTGGAATCGTCCGAATTTCGCAAAATGGTATTGCTCACCATTGCCCACAAGAGTTCATCACAACAAGAAATTCTCAAACTTCGTCAAGTCTTTCATTCGCTTGATTCCAATCACGATGGAACTCTTTCGCTAGAAGAATTGCAGACCGGTTTGCAACGGGCTGGCTTTGGTCAAGACGTTTGTGTCGATACTTGGTTTCAAAAGGCCAATGTGAACCCCACGGGTGAAATTAGTTACACCGAATTCATTGCTGCCTTGCTGGAAACCCTGGGTGAATTGCAACAAGACAAGGTTGCGGAAGCCTTTCATAGTTTGGATTTGGATCGATGCGGGTACATTACCCGACAAAACTTGAAGGATGTCTTGGGCGTATCCAATATGGACAGTGACTACCTCGACCGCTTATTGAAGGAAGCCGATACCGATGGAGATGGAAAGATCTCGTTTGAAGAATTTCAAGCCGTCATTAATCGAGAAACGGTCAAGAACAAACAAGTCCTAAATCGATCCGGTCTCTCCAACATTGCCGAAGAAGACGAGGAAGAAGAATAGAACACCATGGTATCCTCCCGATGCTTTGTCAGCCAAGCAATGTGATGTTGTGGTGGTAGATACGGCTCTACTAGTATGGAGAATGGATAGTGACAGAACGCAACCAAACCTATTTCGTGATTGGCAGGAGGCCGTTGTACTCTGCAGTAATGGGACGTGAGCTGTTGGACTTGACGTCCATGTAAGAGGAGTATGAAATTGCCAATCTGTTTGGTTGACGTGACATGGCTTTGCTGTGGTTGGGTTCCATACATCGTATTCTTGATGATATCGCACTTTGGAAGGTTTTCATAAATTATGTTTCCTCTTCGATATAAAATCTAACTTCTCCTATACTCTTTTGAATCCTGGTTCCTGGTAGAGTTGCAGGTTTGGGTTTTGGGTAATTCTTTCTATTATTTCGGTCTCTATTGTGTACCAGCTATTCACCTAAGGAGTGAAAGTATGGTATGAATATGAAGTGCTTGGGGTTCAAGCCCTGGAGTAGCATTTTCCATAGCAGATAGCAGTAGCTACTATAAGACAAAGCGAACTACTCCTACGGACTACGGAGAGACCGCCTCCTCCACCCAATACTATTTTTAAGTCATGGCGAGGGACTAAAAAAGCGTGTTTGTTGCACATATTACATGACGAGCGTGGGCGTGGGCGTCTCTCCATTGTTGCTGTCCGTCGTTCAATTCGACGACAAGATGCTAAGAAAAACACATCGGGGAAGTGTCCTTGTTGCATCGATAAGAATCGACCAGTGGCGCTTCACAATCGTGAACTGCATGCCCCTTGTCCCTTGCAGTATTTGTACAGCAATTTGACTGTTTTGCCGGTGAATAATCCACTTACCTCTTGAGACTAAACAAGATGAATCATCCCCACACTCCAGTTTCGTTCGAGAAGAAAGAACGGGTAGGCACCGATGCCGCCGCAGCCGTTGGCCTCCCCCAAAACCCGACTGCGACTACGGAGGGCGACTCCCCAGAGTTGAAGTTGAGCGAAGAATCGCTAGTTGTGGACGATGTCAACTATCTTGCGCCCTGCAAGTTCGACGTTCTCTTGACCGATATCACTGCAGCATATCTGGCGCATGACCTCTCCTCCCGTTTTGAAGTACAGTACCTTTCGCACTTGCAGAAGCACGAGGAGCTTCTGCGCTACAAGAACCGAAAAGTTTACGGAAGCATTATTGGCAACAACAAGCGATTCCTGCTGAACCTTCCTTGCCGACGAGTGAGTGCTCACAACGATCCCGTCAGTCCCAAGAAGCCGTTGCCTTTCGTCAACATTTTTTTCCTTGTGGACACTGGTTCCCCGTTCTCTTTCGTCTGCACTAAGGCGATGGAAGCATTGTGCGGCGGAAATAAAGGAAATCCTATCCCGAATTGCGTGAATGCTGAATTGCTCACGGGAAACCCCCTGGAGTTTCATGTGTCTCCGAATGACTCGCACTTTTCGGATATCAATATTTTGGGCGGGAGCGCCTTGTCCATCGCCGACCTTGTTTCCCAGAATCGCCACAACAGTTTCTTTCTCGAATTCAATGAAATGTAGACAGTGTGGAAAGAAGGGGGAATAGAAATATGCATGATGTTTGCTTCATGCTATAGAGTAACTCAGTGTGGTGTCAAAACTCGCACGATAGATTGCCCTTTATCAACGGCCATGGTTGTCCATCGTCGCGCATCCACGATCAAAGATTGCCGCTGGGTGCGCTGCCGCTCCTCTTTCTGTTTAGTAGAATTCTTTCAAACTCATGGGGGATAATGCTCGGTAGAGCAGACAATCAGGTAGGTCACCAACCGATAGAAGTATCTCCACGGGTCAGAGATACAACCAAGTCGTAGTCTATCAAAAGGATAGTCGGGACACAAAAGAGGATGTGATAAATGGTGATATTGTTAGATTGTGAGCTTTAGGACTACGGTGTGTGTTTTGATGTTCAGGTCTGGCCAGGGTGCATGAAAGATATATTCATGGCGCTGACAGGACTGGTCTGGTTGGAGTAGACATGGATATTGTGTATTGGAAGTATATGCACTTGTATATCATATACCAATGCCAACAGCTCTTGCTTTGTTGTGATATAGGTAGTTCTCTTGGCGCGTTGCTGATTGCATTTTTGGAATTGTGGGAATGGAAATATGGTCTCGCGTGATCGTGAATCGTGCTTCATTTACTTAAGCCGCTGAGTTAAGTCGTGGAAATGCGCACTCGGATAGTAGTTGCGCGCGCTTGAGAATATTGGGCGCGCACGTGTAGGGCCATAGTTCATTTCTGAGCGGTCGTTGAAAACACGCGCATTGCGAGCATGCCATGGCCGAAATTAAAGGTCCGCGAGCATGCCGTCATTCTGATCTCACTTTTCATGAAATGCGGGTCGATTTAGCGCCAGCTAGGGAACATAGGACGGAGATGGGTGGCATAGATGGTGCTTCGAAGCCTCGGGACTCGGCTAACCGATAAGATGCCGGATCTAACCAATGGATAACGGTGAGAATCCTACTACTCCCCACAATTCGTTGGTTCAGCCTTGTCATCGTTGGATTTGTTGAGTTCTCGTACTTCTCCACTCCAGAATAACAATGGCTTGAGTAGGGGTCAGATGGTTGCAAATTCCCAATGCTTGCTAAGGATGTCAGCAGGGTTGGTCTCCCCATCCTTCCAATAGGATACAACATACTTTGCTGCGATGGCTTCTTGTACCCGGTAATACGACAGAAGCTTCCATTATGTGTTGTATGCTGGAATGTATAAACGATAACGTCTTCAGATTGCCGATCAAAGAATGGACAGAACTTCTCCCAGTCATATGCTTCCTGGTAACGACGGTGGACAGAGGTATGAAGGGTAATAGGATCATTACCATTTGCATCAGCATATACAGAGAATAAGGATGTATTGTCAGGTCCATGGTCATATGGCAAATCCAAAAGAAGATTGAGATTGCAGACAACACGATCTTTGTACTCCCCATAATTGTCATATGGATAGTTCACCATGCTACCATCAGTGTTGACTTGTTGCCAAGAAGTAGAAGCAGGGTCATGCGATGGGTCAGAATGTGAATGATCCAAAACACCAGGATCCCATGTATCAGGTGATGTGAAGATGATCTGAGGTAACGTCTCCATGTCATCATCACTGGGGATACCTAAGGAGTGAATGTATGCTAGTCCCTCTTTGATGTGCAGAGACAAAGCATGGCCATCAAGTGTTGTGATGCATTGTTTTCCTTCAACTTTAACGGATCGTTCATCAACAGCATGTCCGAAGTGCTCGAATTGTCCAGGAGCATGGATCGATTGTCCTTTTCCGTAGAATGCATATTCATTGAAGATGCCAATAATGGGTCCATCATTGGTTTCAAACTTAGCGGCACATGTGACAATAGGAATCCCAGCAAGCTGATGATTGTCAATACCCATAATGGATATATGACGACCAGTCTTAGAAAGGATGCGCATGCCAGAACCAGCAAGTCCTCCATTAGCACCACGGTCAACCAATTGGTTTCCAGGGAGAGTAGATTTCCTGGAAGACAGATAGCGCAGTATGTGTCCTTCCTGTTTATGCATATTGGCCTTGAGGCTAACCTTCTTGCTTGTTTTAGACTTGGCGTTAAATAGAAGACTGGTCAAGTCAGATGCTGGATGATTGATGTCAGTCGTCATGGCTTGGTTGATGAATTGTGTAACTGGATCTGACTCATCTTGATGCTCGGAAGTTGCACCAAGTGAAGCGTTTTTAGAAACAGCTTCTTGACTGGGGTCAGGATCAGGTTCTGGATCAATGTCAAGGGCATGCGTCTGCACTTTCCTTGGCGTTGTTGATGATGGTGCATGAATCATCTTGTTGTACTCAATGATCAACTTGCGATCTTCTTCAGAAAGTTTGAACCATAGGTCACGCGGCAGACTAACCTTAGATGAAGAGGATGGAGAGTCAGATGTCACGTTAGTGTTGTGAACATGATACTCCATATCATCTTGTGGAAGTAAGTCAGCATCTGTATCTTGGCCGTATTGTGAATCATGTTGTTTGACATGTCGACGGCGACTATGTGCAGATGACTGGGTTGCTTGATCATGGTCATAAGCTGCGTCTAGAAGGAGACGGAAGTATGATTGATAGCAAAGGGATTTTGCACCGGATTTTGTGTTCACCACATTGTCCAAGATCTTGACTCGGCGGAGATCAGGTACCTTTTCTACAGCTTGCATGAGGAAAGTCATCCTGGTATGATCAGGGATGCGATCAGACAATGTCACAAGATTGTCTAGCAAACGTAGCTGCTCTTGAAAGTGTAGAAGAAATTGACGTGTTGTTCCGCGCCATGTGTCATCAAGACGTAGATTGGAAATGTAGTTGGTTAAACGTAGGACTTCTCGTTTTGCAAGATCAGATTCGGTATGTCATGAATGTAACTTCTTCAATACGGCACGCGCATCTTCATCATGTTCATGTTCACGTACATAGGCTCGACCTTGGTCAGTCTGGATAATACGGACAAGAACGGAGTAAAGAAATACTTGTTGCTCTTGGAATAGTTCTTCAGCATACTCATCATCTTTGGGAGGTGTGTACTTGAAATTCAGAACGTTGGATAGGCCTTGTGCCTTAGCTGTAGTCTTGAATACACGCCAGAATGAATCGTAGTATCGTTCATCCTTGAATACCTCATATGCAGTTGCGTCGCGCTTAGTTCCCTTTCTGAACGCCGTTAGGTCTTGTTGAGATTGGGATGCGGCAGTAACTGTGCTGACAGATTTTGCAGATGACGGCGACTTCATTGGCGAGACTGGGACTTGGCTAGGTTGTCCATTGGAGAAATTTGTATTGATCCTCCAAATGTTGAACTCTTTCCTCGTTAGGTTCATCCAGTCGCTATTGGATAGCTCATCTTGAATTTCATTGGTCTTGTGTATGGCCCAATAGGCTAAGAGCTTGATCTGTTGTCTTGTAGGACCTTGCAGATCCTGCGTCTTGTTGTTGACCTTGTATTGGGTTAATTCGTTCATGGATTCCTCAGTATTGGTTTGCATGTACGAGATAACATGAGTGATGTTCTCAAAACCATGGTATTTCATCCACTTCATTAAATAGTCAGCTCTTTCTTTGGTAAAGTATTGACAGACAGTATATATGATGTGGTCGAATAAGTCTGTGTTCGAGACATTGTCTTGGTTATCTTCTCCCTTAGGAGTCGTAGGTGTCTTGGGTGGTTGAGGATCCATGGTAGGACTTGATTGGTTTTATTTAATGTGTGGTGTGATATGAACCCGGATGTACCACGTATATGCCACGTATAAAGTACCCGGATGTGTGTTGTGATGTCCAAAAGGTAACCCGGATGTGCGGAACTCAGTTTTGTCTCTGGTTTGGTGTGAAAACGACTTAAAGATACTTATTCTTGGTCACTTCCAGACTCGTTGCGGTGATCGAGTTGAACCGGGGAGTCAGGAACAGTGGTAGGTTGCTCGTCTTGCTCGTGGTCCTCAACAAAGTGGTTTACTGGTCAGGTGAGTATTGGGAAGGTAGTTGCACGGAGTCCTGGTGCAGCTTGAGGTCCTGGTATAGGAGAGGGTTGGTGACCCTAGCCTTAGCCAGGCTGGCCCTGTTGTTGGGTTGGGTAGCTTTGTCCTCTAACTCTTGTTTGTTGGGATATCTCAATCTGTAATGGGTGTTGATGGGTAAGCAAGGTTCCAAATGCAACTGCAGGGAAATAAGCAGTGAGACTCTTAATCTAGTAGAATTCTTTCAAACTCATGGGGGATAATGCTCGGTAGAGCAGACAATCAGGTAGGTCACCAACCGATAGTAGTATCTCCACGGGTCAGAGATACAACCAAGTCGTAGTCTATCAAAAGGATAGTCGGGACACAAAAGAGGATGTGATAAATGATGATATTGTTAGATTGTGAGCTTTAGGACTACGGTGTGTGTTTTGATGTTCAGGTCTGGCCAGGGTGCATGACTGATATATTCATGGCGCTGACAGGACTGGTCTGGTTGGAGTAGACATGTATATTGTGTATTGGAAGTATATGCACTTGTATATCATATACCAATGCCAACAGCTCTTGCTTTGTTGTGATGTAGGTAGTTTTCTTGGCGCGTTGCTGATTGCATTTTTGGAATTGTGGGAATGGAAATATGGTCTCGCGTGATCGTGAATCGTGCTTCATTTACTTAAGCCGCTGAGTTAAGTCGTGGAAATGCGCACTCGGATAGTAGTTGCGCGCGCTTGAGAATATTGGGCGCGCACGTGTAGGGCCATAGTTCATTTCTGAGCGGTCGTTGATAACGCGCGCATTGCGAGCATGCCATGGCCGAAATTAAAGGTCCGCGAGCATGCCGTCATTCTGATCTCACTTTTCATGAAATGCGGGTCGATTTAGCGCCAGCTAGGGAACATAGGACGGAGATGGGTGGCATAGATGGTGCTTCGAAGCCTCGGGACTCGGCTAACCGATGAGATGCCGGATCTAACCAATGGATAACGGTGAGAATCCTACTACTCCCCACAACTCGTTGGTTCAGCCTTGTCATCGTTGGATTTGTTGAGTTCTCGTACTTCTCCACTCGCGCTTGAGAATATTGGGCGCGCACGTGTAGGGCCATAGTTCATTTCTGAGCGGTCGTTGATAACGCGCGCATTGCGAGCATGCCATGGCCGAAATTAAAGGTCTGCGAGCATGCCGTCATTCTGTTCTCACTTTTCATGAAATGCGGGTCGATATAGCGCCAGCTAGGGAACAAAGGACGGAGATGGGTGGCATAGATGGTGCTTCGAAGCCTCGGGACTCGGCTAACCGATGAGATGCCGGATCTAACCAATGGATAACGGTGAGAATCCTACTACTGTTTCGGGACGGCACTCATCCTTCTCCAGCTGTATCCCTTGTTGCCAAAGTTGCGCTTGTTCTTGAAAAGATCTCATGACTAAGGAACCACAGCCACTTGCTCACTGCTCCTTTAGAGCCTGATGCTATCCTCCCCCATAAAGGCATTGATGTGATAGTGTATGTGATAGTGATAATGTGATAGTGATAATGTTTTTGTCGGTGGATGAATGTCGTGCAGCAACCAACCAACCAACCAACCAACCAACCAACCAACCAGTTTGTCATGTCCGTCCTGTGGAATGATGGTGGCGCCTAAATGAACTTCACTCCTTATCTCTAGTGCCCGTTCGCAGTATGCTGCGTAAAAAGTTGGACCTATTGTATCTCTCAGACGGTGTAGTGTGACGTGAGCTATTGAACTGTACGTCCATGATGTAAGAGGAGTATGTGATTGCCAATCTGTTTGGTTGGCGTAACATGGCTTTGCTGTGGTTGGGTTGCAAACATCGTACTCTTAGATAATATCGCACTTTGGAAGGCTTCATTTCGACATCAACTCTAACTATACTCCTTTGGATCCTGGTAAATGTTGCACGTTTGGGTAGCTTGCTATTCTTTTGGTCTTGCTCGTTTATTTTATCAGCTACTCTCTATACTTATACGGAGTATAGTGTATTGAGTAAAAAGTAAAAGTATGAAGTAGTCATTTCTGGGGATGCGTGAACAAAATGATTCCATGCGTGTCTGAAGTTTGTTCACAGGGTGCGGAAGTTGGAAATGCCCAGCTAGAAGCTCGAAGGGAGTAACGGAGAAAGCACCAAGGGCAAAGAACAGTCGGGCAAGCTGCGAAAGAATGTCACTTCCGAATACTCACCATTTAGCCGATGGTTCAATGTTGATTTCGCCCCGCGCGCAAGGATAATTAGAAGTGTACATTTTTATCTACAGTCTATCGGATCGATGACATCGCATATCGCAATCATCTCTTACTCGTATTACTTATATCGTCTGCACTCCATACTCCATACTCGTTCGTATATATTATGGACTATGAAAAACGAAAGCCCAGCGCTCGTTCTTGGCTCGGATGAAGCATGAAGCATGAAGCGTGAATAGTCTCATCGTGCTCCGTTCCAAATTCTAAACAGCGGTTCATACAGAGTTGGCGTCCCAACTCCCAACGACAAGATTTGTGCAAGGTGCAGGTACCATACGACACTCTCACAAAAATACGTTTTGTCTTTTGTAGTTTGACCAAGAGACTATGGGTTGCACGCAATCGACTCAACACGCTGCGGTTCCATCCGCCTCTGCGTCTCACAAGAAAAGTCTTCCCGACAAGACCTCGTGTCAGGAGTTTTCGTCGTCGTCTTCGTCGTCGGCCGAGCCAATGCATGGACGCATTGTGGAGTTCTCCAGCAATGTCAAGGATTGTTATTCGGTTCAAAAGCAAATTGGGGAAGGATCCATTAGCAACATTTACCTGGTGCAACGAAAGATTGATACCAAATCGGTAACGTCATCCAAACCACAACGAAACGAAGAACAGCCCATGACTTTGGGAAGCAAGCTCTATGCGCTCAAGGAAATTGACATGGATTTGCTTGAACCCAAGTTTCTCGATGAAATGCGCAATGAAATCAATTTGCTCAAAATGATTGATCATCCCAATATTCTCAAGGCTTATGAAGTCTACGATACAGTCAACGCGACTGCTTCCGCCACGGCTTCCTCGGCCCAGAAAGGACCCGGCATTAGCATTGTCATGGAGTATTGCAGTGGCGGAGATCTCAACAAACGGTCCCCCTGTCGTTCCGAACAGGAAGCCAAGGTGATTGTGGCCAAAATCGTCGAAGCTATCAATTACCTTCATCTATTGGGAATTATCGTAAGTCGAATCATCACTGCAATCATACAGCTTGTATCTGTTTGATTCAGCATTCTAATAGGTGCGTCCTGGATTCTTTTTTGTTCTTTGCCTCTCCAGCACCGAGATATTAAGCACGAAAATATCATGTTTGAGAGCACGGCACGTGATGCTGAAATCAAGTTGATTGATTTTGGATTGGCCCAACGCTATGGTAAGAATGAACGATTTACCGACAAAGTAGGGACTGTGTACACCATGAGTCCGCAGGTCATCAAGGGTGACTATGACAAGCAGACGGATATGTGGTCCATTGGGGTCGTCACGTACATGTTGCTTGTCGGCGAGGCATCTTTTCAGGGAGACACCCGCAAAGAAACTGCCCAAAAGATTGTGTCGGGTAAGTACAGTATGGAAGGCAGGAAGTGGATGAATATATCCAGGGAAGCCAAGGAATTCATCAAAAAGTGTTTGCAAATTGAGCCCAAATTACGGTACACGGCCGATCAAGCTTTGAAGTCGCCCTGGTTGTCCGAAATTACGAGCCAAAAGTCAGAGGATTTGCGCCGACAAAGCACTCGAAATCTCTTGAACCACATTGCAGCAGCAAACAGTGCCAAGAATCTTTTGGGCGAGGATGATGATTTTGACAATGACGAAGAGGAGGCGGAGGCGAAATCATCCGAGTTTCGAAAAATGGTCTTGTTCAATATTGCGCACAAGACCTCATCTCAAGACGAAATCCTCAAACTTCGTCAAGTCTTTCATTCTCTGGATTCCAATCACGACGGCACCCTTTCTATGCAGGAACTACGAACGGGACTCAAACATGCAGGGTTTGGCAATGACGTGAAAGTGGATAAGTGGTTTCAAAAGGCCAACGTCAATCCCTCGGGCGAAATTAGCTACACGGAATTCATTGCCGCCCTGTTGGAAACACAGGGCGAATTGCAACGCGACAAGGTGTCTGAGGCCTTTCATAGCTTTGACTTGGACCGAAGTGGATACATTACTCGTCAAAATCTCAAGGATGCCTTGGGGGTTTCCTTGGACAGTGACTACGTCGAACGCTTGGTACAAGAAGCCGATACCGATGGGGATGGGAAAATCTCGTTTGAAGAATTTCAAGCTGTCATCAATCGAGAAACAGTCAAGAACAAGCGACGTCTCATGAATCAAACCACTGGACTATCGCTCGTGGCCGAAGGCGAAGAAGATGAAAGCGAGTAGCCTCATTTGGTGGTTTGCATGTTTATATATATTTGGGAATCGTACTACTACTCCTACGAAATCAGTCGTCAAAGAGTGAAATATCTCTACCCGTAAGTTCCTAACAACGCTAGCTAGCTACTCCTATGCTAAAAGTCGTTTTTGACGCACCGAAACAAGTTCGTCTTTCTGCTATATAGGAAACGGCAACATAATTCGTAGGCAAGATGACTGCTGGTGGTGAGAGGCAGCAGTTACAAATCGCGACGGCCCGAACCCGGGACCTGCTTCATGGTAAACAAGAGAAGGTGTGCCACGTCGGTTCCTGTTTCGTTTGTTTCCGTTTTGGTTGCCTGAATTCTAATGGTAGTGGGAGAATCGGCAGTTCCTTGGATTTCACAAGCGTCGTGTCGTTCCAAAGCCTTGCCATTGACCTTGATGCCGCCTTCAATACACAACAAATAGGCTTGTTCACCGGCAGGTAATTCATGAAGCACTGTTTGATTCAGATCGAGTTCGGAGGCAAAGGCATTGACACTTTGATTGACTTGTACAGGTGCCACCAAAGCGTCATTCTTGTTGTTGGGTTTGTGGCTCACGCTCGATACGAGGTGTCGCAATTGATTGTGACGACCGGCCCTTGCATCTGGTGTATCACCTCGATAGGAGCCATAATTGGGTGAAAGACTTCGTTTCGTTGGTGTAATCCAGGTTTGAATGAACCGAAGGGGTGTATCGCCATGATTGAACTCGGAATGTCGCACTCCAGTGCCGGCCGTCATGAATTGAATACTGCCACGACCCAAGGTTTCCTTGGTTCCCATGGAATCTTGATGGGTCAATTGACCTTGGACAATATAAGTGATGATTTCCATGTTGGAATGGGGATGTGTGCCAAAGCCGCGATGAGGTTGGACCAAATCATCATTCATGACACGCATGACACCAAAGTCGGCATTACGGTAGTTGTTGTACTCCGCAAAGGAGAAATGAAATCGAGACTTGAGCCAGTTGTCGTTAGTCCAGGACGGATCGTTCTTGGGATTTTGCTTGTTGCCAAACCAACGAGGATCAGGTTCCGAGACAGAGTTTTTGGTTGGGTACCACGCGAACGGTTGCCTCTGAAATGGTAGAACTTGTCGTCATGGTAAAAGTCGTTGTGGATGTAGCTGTCATGGACATGGTTGTTTTTATCGTTCTAGTTCGTGTTGTTTTGTTTGTGTGATGTTGTCTTTGTCTTCCGTTGTCGACTATTTGATTTTTTATGAGACCGGTCGTGACTTGAGTTTTTTTGCAAACGCCATTTTGTGAAGAAGCTGGTTCACTCCCGAGCGACGGAATTTCGAGGATCAAGCTTGAGTACTTTAAAAGTAATAGTGAGCTTCAAAGATTTCGATCGGTATCCTTCCTAAACCAACAGGAAGCTCTTCGAAGTGCTTCGGAAATCGGCTCCTGACGATCAGTCGCCCTTTTCGAGGCAGTCGTCCACCACATCGTGTTGCTCGCTGACAGATATCTCGCACCCGTTGTTTCTGAAGTCTGAAGCCTCAATCGTACCTTGTCCATTGTCTTTCCTTTCTTTCGTATAGTGATGCATTCTATTGAGTAATGTATTCTCGATTGGTATTGAAGAACCTGCCTTTGGCATCGCCAAGGTTTTGTCCCCTACCACGACCACTCCTTTCGCGGCCAAGCAGTAAAATCATGTTTTTTTCTTCAGCGTCCGAGAACGAGAGCGACTCTCTGGTCAAACGTGAGCGCCCCAGTCTTTCAGAGAAACTCTCCAGTCTTTCAGAGAAACTGAATGAGATTAAGAAGCGCCAGCAAGATTTAGATGTTGAGATTGCAAAGCGCCTTGAAGAGATTACAAAGCGCCGTAAAGAGATTACAAAGCTCCAGCAAAACCATACAAAGCTCCGAGAAGGGATCAATGGCCTTCGATGTGTTCTTTCGCCCGCAACTACCCAGGCCATGGCCGAAACATGCATCTACAAGCAAGCGGAGGGACTCACTTCCCGTTTGATCTCACAAGGCATGGTGATCTGGAATGGCCAAGAAGGGCTTCAATATAGTTGGTCCCAAATTGGGAAGAAGGTTCTTGATGAACTCCTCTTGGCAAATGAGGACGACCAAGCATTGGAAATAAGTTGGGAACAGGAGCTTTTTGGTGGAAAGGATAATACTGCATTTCATACCCAAGAGCTTCGAATTGAAGCGATCTGTGCCATTTTATCCGGACTGACCTATTTTGTTAAAACAGTCCCATCGAGCACACTGTTGAGTTGGCCACAAGACCGAAACACTTTTTCGAATGGTGGCGCCTACCTGAATGCGTTTCTCGGTTCAGTGGAGAGCAAAAGTGGGATCCAAGATGATACAAAGAAAGTTGTTGGTGTAATTCATTCGTGGGTGCCGTCCGAAATCCCATTCCAAAAGGTCCCCGAAGGAGGAGGCGACTACAACAGGGAGCAAACGCGAAGAGAAATCGTTAAGCCGTTTCTTGAATCCGTGGTTAACGAGCTGAAGGAAAAACTACCAGAAGACAGCATTGTCATCAGTCGTTTGGATACCACCAAGCAGTCTGTTCTTTCAGAACTCTGCAGGAATTAAGACTATGATGCTCCGAATCCGGCAACTGGCTGTCAACTAAACTCGGATTGATTGGAGGATCTTGCTTCGACGTTCGCATCCCATAAACGTTCCAACAAGGATTTAGCCTTGACGGATGGATTTTTTGATTAGCATCCACAACTTATGCGATATTCTTCGACTCACGTAGGTGCGGACTTTGATGGGGCGAATGTATTCAGATCAAATCGCACACTGTCAGTGCATTTGTCCCAATGAAGGAAACGCTTGCCTTGGACGCATTTTGTTAGATGTGAAATGAGTGCTCTTTCTGTAGCAGAACAAGGCTAAGCTCTAACTCCTTGTAGACGCTTTACCCCAATCTATCGCTCCATGTGGGACGAGAAGGACATGCTGTGGCAGCGGTGGTGGGAGATGGCTTCATTCTCTTGTGGTCGGTGGATGGGATGCACACTATAACCATTTGCCAAGAATCCAAACCCGTGGAATGGGACAGGGTGTGGTTCGTTTGATTGGTCTGCGGAACGTACACCAATGGCGTCCCACTCTGTCGGTTGTCCAGACCACAAAAGAACTGGGGAGGGAGCAAGTGAGGGCAACTCTGCTAACAAATGCTAGAAGGGTCGGTCCAGATCAAAACAAAATTGCCCATTCCCTTTTGCGTTCAATCGGCCACATGACGTCAATTCAGGAGCAAACGCGTTCATCCGGGCTTGCATATTTGTTAACATAGTAAAACGTATGAGCTACAATGGTAGCAACTACAATGGCCGAAGCTTCAGATTGATTCTCATGCTTTCTGTTGTCGTTCACCATCCTGATAATGCAAGTATCGATATGGTCGTTGTGTTTTGGGGGGGGGAGCACAGTTGGGAAAAGCTTGAGTCATTCTGTGCGGCGTCTCAGCGTTGGAGACCGTAACGTCATATTTTTACGTCAATTGTCGTGACGCGCGTCAATCGTGAGATGCGACCCGTGACCCGTGATTGTTTGTTTCGGTCATCAGTCATCACCGACAAACCATACCAACAACAACTCCTATTTTCACGCAGAATGAAGCTTCAATCGTACCTTGTCCACTGTCTTTCCTTTCTTTCGTATAGTGATGCATTCTATTCAGTTATGTATTCTCGATTGGTATTGAAGAACGTGCCTTTGGCATCGCCAAGGTTTTGTCGCCTACCACGACCACTCCTTTCGCGGCCAAGCAGCAAAACCATGTTTTTCTCTTCAAAGTCCGAGGACGAGAAAGACTCTCTGGTCAAACGTGAGCGCCCCAGTCTTTCAGAGAAATTCTCAGAGAAACTGAATGAGATTAAGAAGTCCCAGCAAGAGAAACTGAATGAGATTAAGAAGTCCCAGCAAGAGAAACTGAATGAGATTACAAAGCAACAGGATGAGATTAAGAAGTCCCTGCAAGATTTACGTGCTGAGATTACAAAGCAACAGGATGAGATTAAGAGGTCCCAGCAAGATTTACGTGCTGAGATTACAAAGCAACAGGATGAGCTTAAGAAGTCCCAGCAAGATTTACGTGCTGAGATTACAAAGCAACAGGATGAGATTGCAAAGCGCCAGGAAGAGATTACAAAGCTCCAGCAAAACGTGAAGAAGCTCCAGGAAGCGATCAGTGGCGTTCGATGTGTTCTTGCGCCCGCAACTACCCAGGCCATGGCCGAAACTTGCATCTACAAGCAAGCGGAGGGACTCACTTCCCGTTTGATCTCACAAGGCATGGTGATCTGGAATGGCCAAGAAGGGCTTCAATATAGTTGGTCCCAAGTTGGGAAGAAGGTGCTTGATGAACTCCTCTTGGCAAATGAGGACGACCAAGCATTGGAAATAAGTTGGGAACAGGAGCTTTTTGGTGGAAAGGACAACAGTGAATTTTATGCCCAAGAGCTTCGAATGGAAGCAATCTGTGCCATTTTATCCGGACTGACCTATTTTGCTCAAACCGTCCCATCGAGCACGCTGCTGAGTTGGCCACGAGACCGAGGCATTTTTTCGAATGATGGCGCCTATCTGAATGCGTTTCTCGGTTCAGTGGAGAGCAAAAGTGGGATCCAAGAAGAGACAAAGAAAGTTGTTGGTGTAATTCAGTCGTGGGTGCCCTCCGAAATCCCATTCCAAAAGGTCCCCGAAGAAGGAGGCGACTACAACAGGGAGCAAACGCGAAGAGAAATCGTTAAGCCGTTTCTTGAATCCGTGGTTGACGAGCTGAAGAAAAAATTACCAGGAGATAGCATTGTCATCAGTCGTTTGGATACCACAAAGCAGTCTGTTCTTAGAGAACTCTGCAGAAAGTAAGACAACGTTGCTCCGAATCAGGCAACTTGCTGTTTACTAAACTTTCGGATGAATGGGAGGAATTTGCTTCCACGTTCCCGTTCCAGGATGGCAAGGATTGAGACTTACGTATGGCTTTATTGTAAAGACTAATAGTATCCACATCTTGTGACATAGTCTTGGGGGACTCACGTAGGGGTGGACTTTGATGGGGCGGATGTATTCAGATCAAATCTTACACTGCTCGTGCAGTTGTCCCAATGAAGACACATGTTGCCTTTGACGCATTTTTTCTTAGATGTGATATGAATGCTCTCTATCTATAGCCCAGAACAAGGCCAAGCTTAAACTCCTCGTGGACGCTTCACCCCAATGTATCGCTCCATACCTCGATGGTGGGAGATTATGATGGGGACAACTACTTTGATCGGTGCCTCGGCAACAATGGATGAAACCATGACAACGCAAATGTCTGAGCTGTGGAGATGACGAGGACTTGTATGGGTGGTTCATGGAGCTCCAACGTCAAGATCACTGTGTTCGATATATAACTTGACAGCATCCTAGAGTCAACAGAATCTTGTGCAATGCCTTAATGTATCTACTATTAGGAAGAGCTAGCTTTATCATGGTTCTGTCAAGTCATACGTCGCGACTCTTCAAACATGGCACAGTGTGAAGGCGAAACGGAACAACACGAGATTTAGAGGGGAAGAAGATACGACAACAATAAAACGAATAGTGCAAGTCCATGTGGATCTGCCTATACCTAGTATTCAGTCGCCCTTATTACTTGATGGTGCGAACAAACAAAGAGGAGGAAAGTCGATCGGTTAACCCTTTCAGCCCGGCACTTTTTTTGGCCCGGTCACTGACAAATTTGTCACCAAAAATACATAACAAAATTGCAATCCAATTAACAAAATGCCACGTGAGTTATGACCAGCAACTCGTGATTCAAAAAATGATGACAATATCGTCATTTTCCAAATTTGTGATTTTGCAACGATCATATTTCAATGACCAATATGTTATAGGCCTACTGTTTGTCACATATGAAGCGTATTGTAATGTACTTTCGTACGATAGTCAGAACTTCGTATTTTGACGGCTGCTTGTTCTGAAATCGCCAATTTCCCATTTTCATACAAAACCCCAAAAACCACTTGTCTCTATCAACACCAATGGACAACCCGACTCTCTTGTAGAGTCCATGGTCTCCTATGGTATCACAAGATCAATGATCACTTACAAACGAAGAGGAGGTGAGTCCTGGGCGAACACTCCCTATAGATTAGTCATACGTGGAGTGACGTGGATTGATATACCCATAGAGTATTTTGACTTTTTTGTTAAGTAGTTTGTGCGGTCACTAAAAAAGTGAGATGACTGACATATTTGTCAAAAATTTGACTTGCCGGGCTGAAAGGGTTAAGGAACACGCCATCCAAACAGACCTGGTTGGAGATGTGGATTTTGCATCGGTAGAGATTATTGATACACTGGACTATCGCTCGTAACCGAAGGCGAAGAAGACGAAACCGAGTAGCCTCACTTGGTGGTTTGCGCCATGTTTATATATATTTGGGAAATCGTACTATCTATAATACTCCTACGAAATCATTCGTCAAAAAGTGAAATATCTCTACCCGTAAGTTCCTAACGCTAGCTAGCTACTCCTATGCTAAAACGTTGTCTGTGATAACACCGAAACAAGTTCGTCTTTCTGCTATATAGGAAACGGCAACATAATTCATAGGCAAAATGACTGGTGGTGGTGAGAGGCAGCAGTTACAAATCGCGACGACCCGAACCCGGGACTTGCTTCATGGTAAACAAGAGAAAGTGTGCCACGTCTGTTCCTGTTTCGTTTGTTTCCGTTTTGGTTGCCTGAATTCTAATGGTAGTGGGAGAATCAGCAGTTCCTTGGATTTCACAAGCGTCGTGTCGTTCCAAAGCCTTGCCATTAACCTCAATGCCGCCTTCAATACACAACAAATAGGCTTGTTCACCGGCAGGTAATTCATGAACCACTGTTAGATTCAGATCGAGTTCGGAGGCAAAGGCATTGACACTTTGATTGACTTGTACAGGTGCCGCCAAAGCGTCATTCATGTTGTTGGGTTTGTGGCTCACGCTCGATATCAGGTGTCGCAATTGATTGTGACGACCGGCCCTTGCATCTGGTGTATCACCTCGATAGGAGTCATATTGGGTGAAAGACTTCGTTCCGTTGGTGTAATCCAGGTTTGAATGAACCGAAGGGGTGTATCGCCATGATTGAACTCGGAATTTCGCACTCCAGTGCCGGCCGTCATGAATTGAATACTGCCACGACCCAAGGTTTCCTTGGTTCCCATGGAATCTTGATGGGTCAATTGACCTTGGACAACATAAGTGATGATTTCCATGTTGGAATGGGGATGTGTGCCAAAGCCACGATGAGGTTGAACCAAATCATCATTCATGACATGCATGACACCAAAGTCGGCATTACGGTAGTTGTTGTACTCCGCCAAGGAGAAATGAAATCGAGACTTGAGCCAGTTGTCGTTAGTCCAGGACGGATCGTTCTTGGGATTTTGCTTGTTGCCAAACCAACGAGGATCGGGTTCCGAGACGTAGAGTTTTTGGTTGGGTACCACGCGAACGGATGCCTCTGGAATGGTAGAACTTGTCGTCATGATGGTAGAAGTCGTTGTGTATGTAGCTGTCATGGACATGGTTGTTTTTATCGTGCTAGTTCGTGTTCTTGTTTGTGTGATGTTGTCTTGAGTCGTCGACTGTTTGGTTTTTATGAGGGAGGTCGTGACTTGAGTTTTTTTTGCAAACGCCATTTTGTGAAGAAGGAATTTCGAGGATCAAGCTTGAGTATACTTTAAAAGTAATCCAGTGAGCTTCAAAGATTTCGATCGGTATCTTTTGTAAACCAGCAGGAAGCTCTTCGAGGTGCTTCGGAAATCGGCTCCTGACGATCAGTCGCCCTTTGCGAGGCAGGAGTGTGGGGTAAACCTGATAATATCAGCCCCACGTCATCATAGAAAGGCAGACCGACTATGTTAGCTATTGCTAGGTTAGTAATACGATCAACAGAATAATAGGTAACTTAAGATATAGTGTAATCGGTCCCCACCACCACCCGGTTTTTGCAACCGCGACACAAGAACACTTTACAGCTATCTAAAGGGCCACCATTTTGTGGCGCATTCCACCCTCGAATTTTGCATCCGGTTCCTCTAGGAATACCATCAATGCACGAAATCCATTGATAGTGTCAAACAAAAACTTGTAGTCAAACTTTGACTGTACTGCAAAAGGCAAAGAGAGGACAAACTTGGATCTCACATAATCAGTCTGTTTTTCTTTCAATTGATTGAATGCATCTTCTAGAGCCAATTTCTTACGAATGTTTTCATCCTTCTCCATCCACTCCTGGGAGAACTGCTTCAACAGTTCTCCCACATCTGTGCTATTGGTAGGCCAAATCACAATCAGTTCCTTCTGTGACTCACCAACCTCAATGTCGCAATTTGTTGTATCTCTGTGCGCAACCCCAGTGGGCAGGTTGATCACTACAACCACATGCTTTTGTTTGTTCTGATCCACCCACTGGGTCAGCACATGAGGGGGCGTCCATTCTTTCATCATATCCTTCTTTTCTGACTTCTTTCTCTTGTTTTCCAATGCTCCAAGGTCAGCACCACCAACTGGAACGGCGACTCCAGACCTTTTTTCTCTTTTCCTTGTAACAAATTCATAGCTATACTCTTAATTTTATCTGTAGAGAAAGAGAGAAAGAGCAATAGATGAGAGAACATTAGAAGTCGCCAATTTTGATCACGTACCATGACTTACCTGGTGCACCTGGTGCCTTCTTCTTCCCAAACAAACCAGAACCAGGGGGAAGGTCGTCGTCTGCATCATCCTCAACATCTTCCAATGGATTGAAACTCTCTTCCTTGCTGGTCACCTTACTGTCCTGTTCCTTTGGGCCATCTCTCAAATGGTATCCATATTTTTTTTTGAGTTTATTCAATGCAGTACGAAATGATTCAAGCTTGTACTTCATGAACTGTGGATGATCAGACCACACTTGCTTTGGTGCAGCGCTTGCTGCAAAGGCACGATTTTTTACCAAGTCTTCCAGGTACTCAGCGTCTGCTGTCCTGGAATCCCAAGAGAGTAAGGGACCTTCACCAAGGGAGTTCCTACCAGAGCGTGTCATAACAATTTTGGAATGAACGTTGGGGAGTTTAGTACCTGGGTGGTTTTTTTGGCGAAACCAAACTATGACCAAGAAAGCATACTGGGTAATTGGTATTCTGGTCTGACCAGGATCAGACCGGGTCTGATCCATTTGACCCTAAGTGGTTTTCCCACAAATTCAAGGGACCTGGGCTGCGTTATGAAATTGGAGTATGCATCAACACTGGGTGGATTGTGTGGTGGAATGGCCCATACCCTTGTGGGACATGGGCAGACCTCAATATCAGCAGAGATTGGCTCATAGACGAAGTGGATGAAGGGGAAATGATGGTTGCAGATGGAGGCTACAATGATGGTGGAGAATACTTCATTACACCGTCTGGACACAACAACTTTATGGACAAAATGATGGCTGATGCAAGAGCACGACATGAGGTAGTCAACAGCTACTTCAAAAGGTACAACATTCTAAAAGACAAATACAGAGGTGACCTTGGATGGCACAATGTGGTTTTTGGGGCGGTGGTAAATTTGGTCCAGCTTCGTATCGAAAACAACGACCTCGATGTATTCCAAGTCGAAGTAGAAGATTAGTCTAGCTAGTAGTGCTAAGTGTAGTGGTCGAAAGACCGGGTGGAGGTGGGTTTAGCTACACTAAGGCTATCTCCACCCGAGCGCCGCTATGCTGACGTATTGGGGCTTTCTGATTGGCCTCGCTATCCGGATAGCGGATTAGCGGAGCCAAAGGGAAATAAACTCCACGATCTCCGTTAAAAGAACGCCGCTATCTCGCGTTGCGCGTACGCATTGCGCATATGCCCTCTTTTGTTTCGGTTAAAAAGGGGTGCGACCGCGGAAGTTGCGGAATTCAAACAAGACAATCAACGAGAGCACAAAGCATAAACCAAAGATGGAGGACCCGTTGTTCTCCCTCTTCATTGTTGACTGTCATGGTGAATCATGTTGTTGTTCATGGCCAATGTAGATGTAGGTTGTAGGTTGTAGGTTGCAGTCCAATCTTCCTATTCCCTGTCCGATTTCCGACTGATTGTCTGATAATTGATAATCGAACTCATCAATAGTTTGAATGATGCATTTGTTTGATTGTTGCATTCCTTCCGATCCGTGATCCTCGAATCATCTTGCTGTGCATGGTTCTTGTCCCAATTTAGGAAGTAGGGAACACAACAATGGAAAAAGAGATGGTAAGCGATCGTCACAATCAATACGTGCCATTGCCATGTTTTCGACACGAGAGATTCAAAGTTTCACTGTTGGCAGCAGACGTTAATTTATTTATGCCGATGGTTATATTTTGCTCCGCTATCCGCTATTTTCCCCGCTATTCGGGGCCCTAAATAGCGGCAAAAATAGCGGATGGCGGAGCTGTTTAGCGGTTAGAGGAGATGGTGGAGTTCGATAGCGGTTTTGGGGCCTTTAGCGGGCCCGGGTGGAGATAGCCTAATTACGTTAGACCGTTCTCCTTTGTTATGACTACCTATCTTTTCAATACGTATGGAAACCATATAGATAGATCTACGTTCTGGTATCAGATAATATCAGGTTTACCCCACACTCCAGTCGCGTAGCGGGGATTCCTTCACCACCAACCAGCAACAACACCTGTTGCTCGCTGACAGATATTTCGCAGAATGAAGCTTCAATCGTCGTACCTTGTCAATTTTCTTTCCTTTCTTTCGTATAGATATGTATTCTCGATTGGTATTGAAGAACTTGCCTTTGGCATCGCCAAGGTTCTTCCCCCAACCACGACAGTTGTCTTCCCGGCCAAGCAGCGGGCTCACATTCAAATCATTCTCGGCCAAGAGCGATGACATTGAGCCCTGCGAATCACTTCGCAATTGTGAGCGTTCCAGTCTTTCCCAGAAAATGGACTTTATGCTCGATGAGGTGTCCAATCTCCGAGAGGAGTTCGAAGCGTATAAGACGTCGTTCGAAGCTATTAAGAAGTCCCAGCAAGATTTACGTGCTGAGATTGCAAAGCAACAGGATGAGATTAAGAAGTCCCAGCAAGATTTACGTGCTGAGATTACAAAGCAACAGGATGAGATTGCACAGCGCCAGGAAGAGATTACAAAGCTCCAGAAAAACCATACAAAGCTCCGAGAAGGGATCAATGGCCTTCGATGTGTTCTTGCGCCCGCGACTACCCAGGCCATGGCCGAAACTTGCATCTACAAGCAAGCGGAGGGACTCACTGCCCGTTTGATCTCACAAGGCATGGTGATCTGGAATGGCCAAGAAGGGCTTCAATATAGTTGGTCCCAAGTTGGGAAGAAGGTGCTTGATGAACTCCTCTTGGCAAATGAGGACGGCCAAGCATTGGAAATAAGTTGGGAACAGGAGCTTTTTGGTGGAAAGGACAACAGTGAATTTTATACCCAAGAGCTTCGAATTGAAGCGATCTGTGACATTTTATCCGGACTGAACTTTTTTGTTCAAACAGTTCCATCGAGCACGCTGCGGAGTTGGCCACGAGACCGAGGCATTTTTTCCAATGATGGCGCCTATCTGAATGCGTTTCTCGGTTCAGTGGAGAGCAAAAGTGGGATCCAAGAAGAGACAAAGAAAGTCGCTGGTGTAATTCAGTCGTGGGTGCCCTCCGAAATCCCCGTCGGAGTCCCAAAGGTCCCCCAAGAAGGAGGCGACTACAACAACGAGCAAACACGAAGAGAAATCGTTGTGCCGTTTCTTGAATCCTTGGTTGACGAGCTGAGGGCAAAATTACCAGGAGATAGCATTGTCATCAGTCGTTTGGATACCACAAAGCAGTCTGTTCTTACAGAACTCTGCAGAAAGTAAGACAACGTTGCTCCGAATCCGACAACTTGCTGTTTACTTAACTTTCGGATTGATGGGAGGAATTTGCTTCCACGTTCCCGTTCCAGGATGGCAAGGATTTAGACTTACGTATGGCTTTAAAGACTTATAGTATCCACATCCTATGACATAGTCTTTGGGGACTCACGTAGGGGTGGGCGTTGATGGGGCGGATGTATTCAGATCAAATCGTACACTGCTCGTGCAGTTGTCCCAATGAAGACACACGTTACCTTTGAGGCATTTTTTCTTAGATGTGATATGAATGTTCTCTATCTATAGCCCAGAACAAGGCCAAGCTTAAACTCCTCGTGGACGCTTTCACCCCAATGTATCGCTCCATACCTCGATGGTGGGAGATCATGATGTGGACAACTACTTTGATCGGTGCCTCGGCAACAATGGATGAAACCATGACACCGCAAACGTATGAGCTGTGGAGATGACGAGGACTTGTATGGGTGGTTCATGGAGCTCCAACGTCAACATCACTGTGTTAGATATATATATACCTTACAACAACACTGCTTGACAGCATCCTAGAGTCAGCAGAATCTTGTGGAATGCATTAATGTATCTACTATTAGGAAGAGCTACTACCATGGTCGTGTCAAGTCATAGGAGTAGGTCGCAAGTCGCGACTCTTCAAGTGTGAAGACGACAACGAGATTTACAGGGGAAGAAGATACGACTACAATAAAACGCATAGTGCAAGTCCAGATGGAAGAATTCAGTCGCATTTACTCGCCGCAATGAATGCTGGTGGTGCGAAACAAAGAGGAGGAAAGATTTCGATCGATGGGAGATGGGTTTAGGGACACGCCATCCAAACGGACCTGGTGGGAGATGCGGCTGTTCGGTGTCGTGGAACGAGAGGTTGGATGGAGCAAACATCACAAGAGTCATTCTTTTTGCATTCGCAGTGCCAAAAAACTTGGTTGATTCGAGACAATGAACAAAACCCAACAGCAAGCATTCTTATCTGGCTTGGAATTTACCGACTGTGACAACAACAAAACATCCGAGCCAGAGTGGAAGTCATGCGATTGGCCTCCGCTTTTAGGCGGATCGCGTCACGGCCACACCTGCATTGTGGTGAAAGATCCTACCAAGAATCAATCGGAGATTGTGGTTGTAGTGGGAGGAAGGACCAAAGACAAGAGAACGCAAAAGTCGGTTCTTCTTTTTAATGTTGATGACGAGGAACATGTCAAAGAGTGGCGGGAAGGACCCTGTATGAACCAAAAACGATGTTGGGGTAGCCCAGTGGTGTGCAATGGTGCTCTCTATGTCATTGGGGGATTATATGGGGGCAATTGCTTGGATACAATTGAACGAATTCATGTTCAAGACTTGCTTTCAGCCAAAAGCAATAGTGCGTCACGATGGAAAACGTTGGAGTGCCGTTTGTCCACAAAACGCGCCCAGTGCGGCGCTGCCGCTGTACGGAACCGATTCATTGTGGTCGCTGGTGGACACACCAACGCCTACAATTTTGCATCGGTAGAGATTATCGATACGGCCTCTGGGAGGGACTCCTCTTGGCCCGAATCGAGACATTCCTGGAAAACAGCCGCTCATCAGGCTCAATGTTCCATCACATTGGGACCATCCTTGAAAGCAGTTCGGCGCAGTACTCAAATTGCTGTGATTGGTCGACGTATTTATGTCGTTGGAGGGTTCAATGCTTCCAAGTCGCGACGATATGTAGAATACCTAGAATTCGAGGACTGGGTGGACGATTCCTCTGCAACTGCAGCATCTGTGTTCCCATTATCAAACCCATGGAAAACTCTCAAGGATCTTGGTATGGATACCTACCGAGGTCACCGGGTGGCAGGGCAGGTGGGTTGCTGCCTGGTGTTTGCAGGGGGGAAGATGCAAAAGAAAAATGGGAGCGTGGAGATCTTGACGTCGGTTCAAGTCCTGGACCTGGAACGCCAAAAAATATGGAAGCTTCCAAAAATGACACGAGTGCTTCGCGATAGTCTGGCGGTCACTTCCAAGGGTGTCATTCTGATTGGTGGGAGTACTCGTACCAACCGAGATTCGTGTGAAATCCTGTCCCTTGTGGACAAGAATACAAGACTGTTTGCTCGCTTGTTGGCAACGGAGCCCTTTCGATTCCAGATTTGAAGAATGTGTCAAGTCATACGTTATACCACAATGGTGGCCTGTTGACAAATGTTTCAGCCAAATGCCGTCAAGCAAAAGACAGGAGAGCGACACGTACTATACAAACGACAAGGAAACTGGATATGGCAACGTGCAGTATATAGTCTTATAGTACTGTTGTCTGTCCAAGCCGAAATGAAGGTTCATTGTAAGCATATTGTTCTGTGATCAGTAGTCGGTTGGGGAATGATAGTACAAGTCGCAGAGACACGTGTTGCATACAGGGATTCGTCGTATCCGTTCAGGTGGTGACACATCAGTATGCGTGTGACATGGAGAGGCTCGAATCCCAAACAAGGCCGTATCGTTGTGAGCACGGGCCATGGACACAGACCCAGTTTGATTGAGACAGACTTGACAATGCAACTCTGTACTATCAAGAACCACCAGTTTCCTTGTACAAGCTGCTTCCCGGTCTGGGTCGTGATCAAAAAGCTCCGATTCGGTCCAGGGAAAGCCCAATCGAGCAATGAGGTAATGGTCGTTCAACAAGAGCTTTTGATTACGTGGTTGGCCCAAGGTTTCCAGGGATGCCGGTCCCATGTCTTCCACTTCTCCCACTGGAAGCAGCGGACAAGGAGAAGACTTGCTAAGCGTAGCGGGAGAGACGTTTTCAGCCCTATCCACGTTGTGATTTTCTGGTTGATGGTGTTGCTGCCGTTCTAGCATCAGCTTGCGAAAATGTACCTTGTTGCAGACTTGGTCCGAAGCATTCAAACTGACACCTCCAATGATGGCCAAGACCCCTCCCGGAGTCACGAGGGTCGCTCCCATGGCAGTGCTATTCGGTACAGCTCCCAAACGCTTCCATTTTACCACATGCTTGATTTTGTTCCCTGGACTTTCCTGTGGCGACAAATCGATTTCTAGGGACGCATGTTTTCTGTTGTTTGGGTCGGTGGTCCATTTGGCATTGCAATGATCAATGGCCTTTGGGGGTGGTAACTCCATTCCAAAACAAAAGGTGCCACTGGGCATGGGTCCGACTGACAAGATCCACTCACGAGGCAACCCCGTATCTTCACAGGAAGCCAACCACATGTTGGGTGTGAGCATAGTTGTAGGGAGTTGGGGCCCCTGGATCCAACCAACACTGGGGCGTTGGTCGAGTGGAAACGTAGCCGCAGCCCATGCTGTCCATGGTTTCAAGTCCAATATCCATGAAGCATCGGACAAATCAGAGCCGATGATGCCACCAAACAAGAACACGAATCGATGTCGGACCACAATCATGCTACCTCCTGAAATCTCGGTTGGAAATCGTGGACCCCGGTCCGCATACCAGGTATTGGAGGGAACGTGAAAGATATCGCAGTTGCGACTATTCTCCGCGACGCCTACACCATTGACCTCTGTGGTTCCACCAATGACAAAAAGGAAGTTGCCCATGGATACCATGTGGTGACCTGATCTCCCGCAAGGCATTGGAGGTACTTCGCTTCTTGTCAAACCACCGTCTTTCTCATCGGTCATGCGCAAAAATTCCATGGATGACAGTAGCCGGCCCTCCTTTCTACCTGGCATGGCTTCGGCTCGACCGCCGCACACGACAAGCGCCATTGGGTTGCCATTGAAATCGTAGTGCACACATCCGGTATGATTGCGTCGGGCGACGGACAATTCGGGTGCACAGGAGCTCCAAGTTAACATGGGTGACAGAGGGAGCTTGGTTCGGTACACAGAGGTAAAGCAGGTGGTAAAGATTCCTGTGTCGGGATCGGCGTCGCCATTGGTACCGCCAATGACATAAAGATAATGATTCGTGGCCAGACACGAGAAACCCGCCCGTTTCACGGGCAACGTAGTTGTGACCCATGGATCCAACGTGGAGGGCCCATTCACAACGGATGAAATAATAGGTCTCAAACACTGAGGAACATCGTGACGACATGGTGCCCATCCTCCCATACATGCAGGTTCTTGTTGACAAAAGGAGTGATGCAAGGGAGGATCAGTGGTGTCAAACGAGAAGGATAGGCTGTCTGGATTCTCTTTCAAATACGAATATGCCTCATGTCCCAGATCAAACCAATTCTTGAGGCTCACATTGGAATTGGCACCCAGCTTGGTACATGCCATGTCGAGCAACACCCATCTCGGCAAACGTAACAAAATTTCAACTGGAAGTGACTTGATTTTAACCCCAGTTGACAAAGCATTAGAGTAAAGCTCGACTGCTTTTACAATAGCATGACGAATCAAATGGAGAGGGCCAGGGTCAATGGACAGTGTTTGTTTGGTCTCCTGCGGATGACTCTTATCGTACCCACCAGCACACGAAGAAGGAATTCGTTCTTCCAGCAACGTGTTGCGAAGAGAAAGCAATCCGACAAAGGCGGCATCGTCCGAGTTGGTGCATTCCAGACCAAATCGTGTCAAGATCGATCCGGCCAATTGAAACAAATCGATCGTGACCCGAAGCTCACAGAGAACTACGCGTTTCGTTGAATGTGTAGACCCTCCTGTCATTGTCAAGGTTTCCATGGCCCGCTGTAACTTTGCACTTTGCTCTTCCAACGAACAGGCTTTAGAATGGTCATGGAGGCCACAGCGAATTCCGACATTGACAACACAGGCATTGTAGTCTCCTGGAACTGGTGGGCGTTCTGGGTAGCTACCGTCCCCTTGTTGGGAATTGGGGACTTGTGCGTCTCGACATGACATGGAAAAAATGGCGGTATATAGCTCCCTCATCAAAAATGTCATGGCCATTTGCAAAGGAGGGTTCGATGGAGAGATTGTGGCAGTGGAATTTTGAATACGGAACCGAGACTTTGAAAGGTCTGGGACAGGAATACTTTGACAACGAACACGACTGGTGCATGGCTTTTGTGGATGTCGCATTGGTTCCAAGTGCTGGAGAAGCTCTTTGCCGTTTTTGTTGTGTGCTTCGTCGTTCACCTGCTGTGAACTACTGGTGGATGACACAACTTGCGATGGTACGGATGCGGGGTAGCACCACCCAAGAAACCGAGAACACCCTCCTTTTCGATTACCGGATGGCTTGCGGACTTTTCGTGGCACGTTCTCATTGCGTTGGCTGTTCTGTGTGTTGTTTTCTTTGTCTGCTGAAGTACGACCGTGTTCTTGCACCGTTGGCGAGTCTCCACCATCGGACGCGTGAGGTCTTTTTATTGGTTATTTTAGAGAGGCATTGGACGCTTGAACGTCCGCAAACAGTTTGTTCCAAAGAACTTGTGCGGTTTCAAACTCTTCTTGACGAGATTCTTTCATGACGTCTTGTACTTGCGCCAGAACCTGGAGCAGTTCCATATTATTTGTACTCGAATCCTCATCTTGCATTGTCATGCCGTTGTTGTCGTCATTGTGGTTGGCTTTGGGAAAAAGGCACCAATCAACGAGCTGTTTCTCTACTACTTGATGACATTGCATAGTAATGGCTCCACCCACTCCATGATCCAAGGCCTTTTGATAATGTTCAAAGGCACACCAGGCTCGTTGGTAATAGTCCTTGGTCAAGAGACAAACCAAATGGCATTTTTGGGCCAACAAGTCCAAGTTTTGCAAACCGACACAAAATTCGTGTGTTTCTTCTCGTGTTCGACCATTTGGAAAAATTTGGGGCAAACAGGCACAATCATACCATAACCAAATGTGGTCCAAGGGTTGTTGCGCATATTCGGAGAATCGGTCATGATCGGGAGAAAGCCCCGCGACGATCCGAGACACCAACGAGACCGCTTGTGGCATGCCTTCCACGAGCTGGTGCAAGTCTTGGGGCCACGATGAGAGGAAGCGGGCCTTGTTCTCGACCATGCCCTCATGGTTGTTGTTGTTGTTCACGAGGACGGCCTTGAGAAGTTGCTCTATGTAGCGCACCAATTGTTGAATGGCGGCCAATTGACTTCCATCTGCATCTGGGCTTTGAGGAGCCATTCAGCGATGCGAAATCATGATATAGGCCAAGGCATTGTCGTTGGAAATGACGCGTCGTTCCGGTTGCTGGGACAGCAATTGACGAGGTTGAATCTCATCAAGTCCCAGAATTTGAGTTCCCGAAAGAAAACAAAAGACAGCCTTTTCTGTAGACTCGAAAGTACTTGTTGTAGTCGGCTCCTTCTTTATCGAAGAAGATGGGAGATGGGGCGGTAACTGACTGTTACTGGGTCAAAAAGAATGAGAACCATTTCTTGATGCAAGAAACGAGACTATTTGGATCGTAGATCGTTTCCCATTTTGAAGCAAGAACTCGAGAAACCTGAGCTTCCGGATGCCATCATGTCATTGATTCTCTGTGCTTGCATTGTATATTATAGTCGCAATGTCGATTGCAATCGTCTCTCAGAAGAAAGAATAATTGTGTCCCTCTTTGATGGGGGTGTCTTGGTTTCCGACCACTTTTTCTGCTTCCGTGTACGCGTGGCATGCTTACGAAAGTGATAGGCTGGCGCAATGTACCACGTCAGATCTTGACCTTATGGTGCGGTTTGCTCTGCTTCTTAGGAGAAGTTGACTCGGCTGGCGTGATTATTTGATATGCCCATAAAGAAAAATAGAGGTGAGTGCTCAATCGCTAACTCTAGGTAGATTGGTAGCGAGCACGGCGGCATCCACAACAGAATCGATTTGCTGCTTCCACTCACCCCAAGAAGTACTTACCAAAGACCCGTGACTCGCTATCCATATTCAGTCCCTACCACAGACCACACATACAAAATGTGGGCTACTTCCAAGAAACGAGTGCTTAGTCGCACATGTGTGGGGTATTCTAGCGAATCGTATACTATTGGGTGCAAAATAGAAGATTCATGCGCGACCAGGCAACTCACCCTTGCTTGGGGGTAGCCGCAGCGCTGTCCACATCGTAACGACCTCTCTCACAACTCACAACATCATCATCTTGTCCCTTGACGCGGCGCAGAATTGCGGCGGGATCTACGCAAATTGTCGCCGTTGGACAACGAAAAGCTCACAACATCATCCTTGAAGCCATCGAAAACTACTACGCATCTCAACAACGGCCCAGAATGAAGATTCATTACGCTCTTCATTCTCCATTCGTTTCGAAAACCGTCTCTTTGACATGGACAAGGTTCTTCCCCCAACCACTGACGGCCGCAGGCATTCCTGCCGTGCTCACAATCAATCGTACTTCTCCTGGCGTTTCTGGACCTAAGATATCGAGTACAAAAAAGTTTTTGGCTGTGTGTGGATGTTCTGCTTGCACAACGAGTTCTTGGGGTGCCCTGGCAAACCCAAGCATGTCTGGCTTGGCAAAGGCAAAGAGACGGCCACCAATGTCATTGCCTTTCTTGAACTCCGTCATCATTTCACAAGAAGCGTCTTGGTGGTCGTTTTCCAACATTGTTGTCGTCAATGCTAGCAACAGCATGCGGAACACATTGCCGTCCTGTACAGTCTCGCTCCCATACAATAAAGGACGAAAGACATTAACCTCTACTCCATCGCAAACTTGCGTGTCATACGAAGCAGGTGGATCATTGACACTCAACTCCTTGCTTTTCTCCGATCCACTCTGTCTCTTCGAGTCCGGAGTTGATGCCTGTTTCTTCCTGTCAGGTTGTTTCTCTGGCCAGATATATACCATTGTCGTGTTGAGCTTTTGTTTCGCATCGTCAAACATGTGCGTCTCAAAAGAGTCCAAGGAGACCAGTCGTAGCGCATTAAAAGTACAAATGGCCCCCATTGGTTTTTTGACACCCGATTGCTTCATGGACATTAAGTACAACCAGAGTTGCCCACCCACCACTGGATCTTCCAACACATTGTCGTCGGTTCCTGGTCGATTGGGAGCTTTGACTTGAATCACAAGGACGATTTGACGGGTGCGATCATGGCGGAGAAGGACCATGTCTGGAGACACTCCATAAAAGGAACTCTCCAGATACAAGTCGAGTAGTGTCCGACAGCCGATACAGAAAATGGCATCCTCGACGAGCAAACGAACATGAACCAGAACTTCGAGTTCATTGTGATACTTGAGTGGAAAGTGTAGGGGATTGAAACCACTTGGAATGATGGCACGGTCTTCACCAGGCGCAGGGATAAAGTACGTGGGTACCACCATGTCGTCGTTCCACAGATTACTAACGGAAAAGGTGTGAGCGAGGTAGGACGCCTTCTGCGGATTCATGTTCCTCCCGTTGAAACGTCCCATGCTTGGTTCCACGCTGCTGTTCAACGCCAACTCTGGCAATGCTGCGTCATGGTTGCGAAAATACACATGTTGAATGGCCTTTTGGATGCCAAATCGGCGTTCATGGAGCCACGCTTTTAACGCAGCTGCCCGTTGCTCCAACGTAGCTCTCTCTTGCTTCGCCGCAGCTGCCCGTTGCTCCAACGCAGCTCTCTCTTGCTTCGCCGCAGCTGCCCGTTGCTCCAACGCAGCTGTTTCTTGCTTCAACGCAGCTAATTCCTTTTCCGAAACTTCACAGGCCTCACGAAAGCGACCGGCAGCTTTTAATGCATCGTAAAGCTCGGAGAGTGCTTCTCGACTCAACTCGTCGTTGCGAGCCTTCTCAAGCCGTGCTTCCAGTGATGACTCTTGCTGATCCGCCATGATTCCTTCTTGGTGTGTGTGTTTGCGTTTGTTGTGTGCAATGACCTTTTGTGCTTTCTTCCTAGGACAAAACGTGTGCGAGTCTCGGGCTCTCGGGCCGTTGTTGGTTTGTACGTCTCTCTACTGATAAGTCGATGGAATGCAATTCGTAAGGCCCTGTGTCCACGGAATGTGTTTTCGAGGTCTGAAATCGAGTTTCGAGTTTTGAGGTGGGGCTCTGTCCCTACCTCGAAACAAGGATCTGAAGACACATGTCCAGGTAAAACGTAACCCGATGTCTCTATTTTAGATTCAAGAATCGAGCTTCACTGCTGTGAATGTACAAACCTCCCCCACCCCCACCAGTGTCGTTCGACATAGTCTGCATTGTTTCCAAACACGACAATGGAGATGACTCCAGGGGAGAATGCAACAAAGAGCCCATATGAGACAGCACTCATATGTATGTGTGTTGTTGACTCTCTTGGGCTACTTGACATTGATCAGACTGCATCAACAGCTGGAGATCGGCCAAAGAAAATACCAAGAGTCCGACATAGAGTCGAAGATCTGATGTATGAACTTGGCCCCTCGGCATGCCGTCGTTACTACCGCATGGACGAAAGTTGCTTTTGGTCTTTGCACCAAACCCTCAAGCCGTTCATAGATGAAGTCACAGCCAAACGCCTTGCTCTTAAAAGAGCCCGAGTCAGAGGGAGATGATGTAGAACCCAATGTTGCCTGGGTTGCGGTTGGGCCATGTGGTCTACTAAGTCTTGAGGTCTGTTCTCTTGATTCCTCTGTCTCTAGAGAATCTGTCAAATGATCTGTGTCACTCATTTTCTTTTGTTGCAAACAATAGTGGAAGTATCCTTCAATGCTTTCTGCCTTCCGGAGGATCTTTTTTCCGGTGCTGTTGGTGCTCGGAGGGAAGTGGGAACAGTGGGGCTCTTTGGAAACCTCGAAACTCGAAACTCGATTTCAGAATCTTGGCAAGGTCGTTGGGGGATTGCCAAGATTTGGGGGATTCGAGGTTGTGTTTTCGAGTTTTCAAGGGGACCATAACCTATTGGCTCAACCTCGAAACTCGAAACTCGATTTCAGAACTCAAAAACACATTCCGTGGACACAGGCCCTAAGAGCACACAAGGAATGAGACTTTTGCGATGAGAAGAATGGACTGGATGACATGTCGGAGTCGGAGGTCCACGAAACGAGATTGCGCTCGATCACGCGGGACTCCTACTCGCCCCGCTTGTGGTTGTGGGACCACGACATTCGGGGTTCTCGGTCGGGCGCGCGCGCTCCGAAACGAAGGGGTTCTCGGTTTCCTCACAAAATCTTCGTACACACATTCCAGAAAGCCGCACGGAGAACGAATCGTTGCACAGCAAAGAACGACACTGCTCGTCGTCGTTGTCGTCGTCATCCTCGTTGTGTGGATTGTGTGGCCCATCCACATGATCCAACCACTCTCCACAATGTATGCGTCAATTGTCTCCGGCATCTCGAAACACCCAACCAAGTGGTACGACAAACGGAACAAAAGTTAAGACGACAAAGACCTCATCAAGACAAGACGACCACCTCAAGACAGTTTCCACAAACAATCCAGCCGCAAACACTCCAGCCGACAAGGACCACCGCAAGACAGTCATGAGCACCACGTTTGCCAATCAACCACGACAACAACAACGCCGACGACAACCCTCTCGTCGAACGGCCTTGGCCGGTCTGATTGCTCCACGACCCTTGGTCTTGGTTCCTCCCTCGTCGTCGGCCGAATCGTTGTAAGTGGAAGAGTCATGCTTACCCAGTGCTGCCAAAGCAACAACGACAGGTACCACCACGAACCAACCATTGCAAGCAGATCCACAACCACATGAACAACAACAAGAGCACAACGACAAGAACACTTCCACCCACAATGATCCTCCTCCGTTTGGTTCCGAAACTGGATCCTCCACCAATCCTCCTTATTGTTCCATGGAGGATTTCTGGTCGTCTCGGTCGTCCATGGACCACAAGAGTACCTTGACGCGGGTCGATCTGTCCGAGAGTACTAGTACCATTACCAAATTGCCGTCGCACGCCTTGTCGCATTGTACCGTCCTCGTGAACGTTACATTGCCACCCAATTTGACCGAGATTGGCGAGGAATGTTTTGTGCATTGCACCGCCTGCACGGGTCCCTTGATTCTACCACCAACCGTGACACGCCTGGGAGCGCGGGCCTTTGCACACTGTACTCGCTTGTCCGGGGTCTCCTTTCTGGATGCCACGACCACGGTACCATTGGAAGTGGGACCGGGCCTCTTTCAAGGGTGTACGCGATTGGTCCATGTGCGCGGGTGGCCGTCGTGTTGTCGTACTGGGGGCATTCCCGCCTCCACCTTTGCCCAGTGTCGCGCCTTGCTCACGATCGACCTGTCGTCGTCGTCGTCGTCCCAAAAATCGACGACCACTACTACCACTAACAACCACAACAATCACAACACTGCACCATCCTCGTCGTCGTCGTTTGTGATTGGTCCATCCGCCTTTGCCGGATGTGCCTCCCTCTTGTCCTTGGTCCTACCCGACCATGGACCAACAGCAGCCAACACCAGATCAGTGACGTTGCACACACAAGCCTTGCAAGGCTGTCATTCCCTGTCCTTATTGACGACCCAAAGCAGTCGTGTCTTGCTGGAAGGACCCCACGTCTTGGATCAGTGTACGGCCTTGCACTTTTTGTATCAACGCTTCGTCCACCAAACCACCACCACCACCACCACCACCACAACAATTCGTCCCGAGCGACCACCACCCACGGACCAAAATCTGGTGGACTTTGTCGTGCAGCAGCAATCCCATTGGACGTGTCCCTGGAATCCGAATGGTAGTAGTAAGACTACTTCACGGTGATTCATTCCTTTAGAGGAGGGTCGCCCGGCGCGGAGGGTAGAATTACGAGAAGGGCATATGTTCGAGGAGGGCATAAGTTTTTGGCTGTGTGTGGATGTTCTGCTTGCACAACGAGTTCTTGGGGTGCCCTGGCAAACCCAAGCATGTCTGGCTTGGCAAAGGCAAAGAGACGGCCACCAATGTCATTGCCTTTCTTGAACTCCGTCATCATTTCACAAGAAGCGTCTTGGTGGTCGTTTTCCAACATTGTTGTCGTCAATGCTAGCAACAGCATGCGGAACACATTGCCGTCCTGTACAGTCTCGCTCCCATACAATAAAGGACGAAAGACATTAACCTCTACTCCATCGCAAACTTGCGTGTCATACGAAGCAGGTGGATCATTGACACTCAACTCCTTGCTTTTCTCCGATCCACTCTGTCTCTTCGAGTCCGGAGTTGATGCCTGTTTCTTCCTGTCAGGTTGTTTCTCTGGCCAGATATATACCATTGTCGTGTTGAGCTTTTGTTTCGCATCGTCAAACATGTGCGTCTCAAAAGAGTCCAAGGAGACCAGTCGTAGCGCATTAAAAGTACAAATGGCCCCCATTGGTTTTTTGACACCCGATTGCTTCATGGACATTAAGTACAACCAGAGTTGCCCACCCACCACTGGATCTTCCAACACATTGTCGTCGGTTCCTGGTCGATTGGGAGCTTTGACTTGAATCACAAGGACGATTTGACGGGTGCGATCATGGCGGAGAAGGACCATGTCTGGAGACACTCCATAAAAGGAACTCTCCAGATACAAGTCGAGTAGTGTCCGACAGCCGATACAGAAAATGGCATCCTCGACGAGCAAACGAACATGAACCAGAACTTCGAGTTCATTGTGATACTTGAGTGGAAAGTGTAGGGGATTGAAACCACTTGGAATGATGGCACGGTCTTCACCAGGCGCAGGGATAAAGTACGTGGGTACCACCATGTCGTCGTTCCACAGATTACTAACGGAAAAGGTGTGAGCGAGGTAGGACGCCTTCTGCGGATTCATGTTCCTCCCGTTGAAACGTCCCATGCTTGGTTCCACGCTGCTGTTCAACGCCAACTCTGGCAATGCTGCGTCATGGTTGCGAAAATACACATGTTGAATGGCCTTTTGGATGCCAAATCGGCGTTCATGGAGCCACGCTTTTAACGCAGCTGCCCGTTGCTCCAACGTAGCTCTCTCTTGCTTCGCCGCAGCTGCCCGTTGCTCCAACGCAGCTCTCTCTTGCTTCGCCGCAGCTGCCCGTTGCTCCAACGCAGCTGTTTCTTGCTTCAACGCAGCTAATTCCTTTTCCGAAACTTCACAGGCCTCACGAAAGCGACCGGCAGCTTTTAATGCATCGTAAAGCTCGGAGAGTGCTTCTCGACTCAACTCGTCGTTGCGAGCCTTCTCAAGCCGTGCTTCCAGTGATGACTCTTGCTGATCCGCCATGATTCCTTCTTGGTGTGTGTGTTTGCGTTTGTTGTGTGCAATGACCTTTTGTGCTTTCTTCCTAGGACAAAACGTGTGCGAGTCTCGGGCTCTCGGGCCGTTGTTGGTTTGTACGTCTCTCTACTGATAAGTCGATGGAATGCAATTCGTAAGGCCCTGTGTCCACGGAATGTGTTTTCGAGGTCTGAAATCGAGTTTCGAGTTTTGAGGTGGGGCTCTGTCCCTACCTCGAAACAAGGATCTGAAGACACATGTCCAGGTAAAACGTAACCCGATGTCTCTATTTTAGATTCAAGAATCGAGCTTCACTGCTGTGAATGTACAAACCTCCCCCACCCCCACCAGTGTCGTTCGACATAGTCTGCATTGTTTCCAAACACGACAATGGAGATGACTCCAGGGGAGAATGCAACAAAGAGCCCATATGAGACAGCACTCATATGTATGTGTGTTGTTGACTCTCTTGGGCTACTTGACATTGATCAGACTGCATCAACAGCTGGAGATCGGCCAAAGAAAATACCAAGAGTCCGACATAGAGTCGAAGATCTGATGTATGAACTTGGCCCCTCGGCATGCCGTCGTTACTACCGCATGGACGAAAGTTGCTTTTGGTCTTTGCACCAAACCCTCAAGCCGTTCATAGATGAAGTCACAGCCAAACGCCTTGCTCTTAAAAGAGCCCGAGTCAGAGGGAGATGATGTAGAACCCAATGTTGCCTGGGTTGCGGTTGGGCCATGTGGTCTACTAAGTCTTGAGGTCTGTTCTCTTGATTCCTCTGTCTCTAGAGAATCTGTCAAATGATCTGTGTCACTCATTTTCTTTTGTTGCAAACAATAGTGGAAGTATCCTTCAATGCTTTCTGCCTTCCGGAGGATCTTTTTTCCGGTGCTGTTGGTGCTCGGAGGGAAGTGGGAACAGTGGGGCTCTTTGGAAACCTCGAAACTCGAAACTCGATTTCAGAATCTTGGCAAGGTCGTTGGGGGATTGCCAAGATTTGGGGGATTCGAGGTTGTGTTTTCGAGTTTTCAAGGGGACCATAACCTATTGGCTCAACCTCGAAACTCGAAACTCGATTTCAGAACTCAAAAACACATTCCGTGGACACAGGCCCTAAGAGCACACAAGGAATGAGACTTTTGCGATGAGAAGAATGGACTGGATGACATGTCGGAGTCGGAGGTCCACGAAACGAGATTGCGCTCGATCACGCGGGACTCCTACTCGCCCCGCTTGTGGTTGTGGGACCACGACATTCGGGGTTCTCGGTCGGGCGCGCGCGCTCCGAAACGAAGGGGTTCTCGGTTTCCTCACAAAATCTTCGTACACACATTCCAGAAAGCCGCACGGAGAACGAATCGTTGCACAGCAAAGAACGACACTGCTCGTCGTCGTTGTCGTCGTCATCCTCGTTGTGTGGATTGTGTGGCCCATCCACATGATCCAACCACTCTCCACAATGTATGCGTCAATTGTCTCCGGCATCTCGAAACACCCAACCAAGTGGTACGACAAACGGAACAAAAGTTAAGACGACAAAGACCTCATCAAGACAAGACGACCACCTCAAGACAGTTTCCACAAACAATCCAGCCGCAAACACTCCAGCCGACAAGGACCACCGCAAGACAGTCATGAGCACCACGTTTGCCAATCAACCACGACAACAACAACGCCGACGACAACCCTCTCGTCGAACGGCCTTGGCCGGTCTGATTGCTCCACGACCCTTGGTCTTGGTTCCTCCCTCGTCGTCGGCCGAATCGTTGTAAGTGGAAGAGTCATGCTTACCCAGTGCTGCCAAAGCAACAACGACAGGTACCACCACGAACCAACCATTGCAAGCAGATCCACAACCACATGAACAACAACAAGAGCACAACGACAAGAACACTTCCACCCACAATGATCCTCCTCCGTTTGGTTCCGAAACTGGATCCTCCACCAATCCTCCTTATTGTTCCATGGAGGATTTCTGGTCGTCTCGGTCGTCCATGGACCACAAGAGTACCTTGACGCGGGTCGATCTGTCCGAGAGTACTAGTACCATTACCAAATTGCCGTCGCACGCCTTGTCGCATTGTACCGTCCTCGTGAACGTTACATTGCCACCCAATTTGACCGAGATTGGCGAGGAATGTTTTGTGCATTGCACCGCCTGCACGGGTCCCTTGATTCTACCACCAACCGTGACACGCCTGGGAGCGCGGGCCTTTGCACACTGTACTCGCTTGTCCGGGGTCTCCTTTCTGGATGCCACGACCACGGTACCATTGGAAGTGGGACCGGGCCTCTTTCAAGGGTGTACGCGATTGGTCCATGTGCGCGGGTGGCCGTCGTGTTGTCGTACTGGGGGCATTCCCGCCTCCACCTTTGCCCAGTGTCGCGCCTTGCTCACGATCGACCTGTCGTCGTCGTCGTCGTCCCAAAAATCGACGACCACTACTACCACTAACAACCACAACAATCACAACACTGCACCATCCTCGTCGTCGTCGTTTGTGATTGGTCCATCCGCCTTTGCCGGATGTGCCTCCCTCTTGTCCTTGGTCCTACCCGACCATGGACCAACAGCAGCCAACACCAGATCAGTGACGTTGCACACACAAGCCTTGCAAGGCTGTCATTCCCTGTCCTTATTGACGACCCAAAGCAGTCGTGTCTTGCTGGAAGGACCCCACGTCTTGGATCAGTGTACGGCCTTGCACTTTTTGTATCAACGCTTCGTCCACCAAACCACCACCACCACCACCACCACCACAACAATTCGTCCCGAGCGACCACCACCCACGGACCAAAATCTGGTGGACTTTGTCGTGCAGCAGCAATCCCATTGGACGTGTCCCTGGAATCCGAATGGTAGTAGTAAGACTACTTCACGGTGATTCATTCCTTTAGAGGAGGGTCGCCCGGCGCGGAGGGTAGAATTACGAGAAGGGCATATGTTCGAGGAGGGCGCATGCCCGACAAGACATATGCCCGTCGAGTCATTCTCCCGACAAGCCGGGCGCCCGACGAGGAAGGAATGAGAAATCACAGGGGAGTAATCTGCTTACTTTATATCTAGATATGTAGGTAGTGACTACCGCCCGGTTTTATTATGAGATGGGATGTCGCAGGGACATAATGTTCCTTTCGCGGTTCACCCATGATGTCGCGCGATTCGCACGATCACTACTTCCCGGCTCTACAATAAAATTCTACTGTAAAATAAAAATGTGAGACGAACTACCTGCATAGCTAGGTATATAGTTAGTATTAAGCGTAACAACAAGAATGACAAGGACGAAAACGACGACGACCAGCATTCGCCCATTGACCCCGTCACGGGACGCAATCCGTGGCATGTTTGGGCCTTGCAGGGCACCATCCCCCCCTGTTTGGGCCTTGCAGGGCACCACCCCCCAAACTGGTCCACCACCAGTATAGACCACCCACCCCGATGTATGGGGTCGGACTCCCTTGCATTGAAATTGCCTTAAAAGCTGGTTCCGTCTCGGACGAGAGGCTGCCAAGAGATTTGCTATGACCTGTCGAGTCCGGACGAGAAGTCAGACAAAAGCCATAGCACAACCTATCCTAGTTAATCATTCCTTGAAGTAGATAGTGTTCCCATTCCATAGCTAAAACCCCGAATTTCGATAATGGCTAATAGTACTCCTAGCTATCTAGTCAATAGAGAGACGAGTTGACCTGTCAAACAGGATATTGCGAGCAGGCACGGCAACTTGAAAACCGTTCAACGGAAAGACCAAATTCCGAGATCTGGCCCGAATTCCGAGATCGACCCGAATTCCGAGATCTGGCCCGAATTCCGAGATCGACCCGAATTCCGACAAAAGTATACTTTATTTCAGAGTAAACACCCGAATTCCGAGATCTGGCCCGAATTCCGAGATCGACCCGAATTCCGAGATCTGGCCCGAATTCCGAGATCGACCCGAATTCCGAGATCGGGACCAGATTTCCGACATCAGGACCAAAATTAATTAAAGACACGTGCCATCCAACTGACCGGCGCACTTTCTTACGCTTAATCGGTTGTAGATATACGCTGAGACCTGAATTCTGTCCTACGAGAACACGTTGCCTCCCCGAAATCTTGGATGATGTTTGGACGAACGACCTAGCCTTTTGGGACATTGACGCGACCTCTCTAGGACGAAAGGCTAGCTTGTTGATAATCTATCTGTAGTGCAATCCGAGACGGAACAAGCTTTTAAGGCAATTTCATTATGCCTGCGTCAATCCGGCCCTGTGGTGGAGCATGATGGAGGGAACTGAGCACACGACGAATCGTACGAGTACTAATACGACGCGAATGGAGTGGATCCAACGTTTGGCCGGAGCGGACGACGAGTCAACGACGACGATTCATCGTGGTGGTGGTGCTGGTGGCAGGACCACGGCCATGAGTATGCGGGATGCTCATGGACAATTGCCCTTGGATCTCGTTTTGGAACAATACCTGCATCAACAACAACCACCATCATCATCATCATCACTCACAGCAACAACAGCCGCAGCATCCTCCCGGGATCCCCGGTCGTCGTCGTCATCAGTGTCGTCTTGGTGGGACTTGCTGCAATGGTTGTACCACTACCATCCCGTCGTGCCCCACGACACGAACCATGACGACAACGACAAGAACCAGCCGCCGCCGCCACCATCGCGCCCAACGACGACAACAACGACCACCAAAAGGACTGTACAACCAAAGAATATTAAGCAACCCAAACGAGACACGGGACCACAGAAAAAGCAGCCCAAATGGGACAACGCACGACCTAGCAGCAAGAACAACAACAAGAACCAAACTCGTGTCAAAACCAGTACAAGGAGCAGCAAGGACAACCACAACCAGAACCGAACCAGCACGGAATCGACGCCCACCAACGTTGGTTCGACTGGCAGCACCAGTACCGCGTCGACAACAACAAGAACAAAACGAACGACCACATCCCAGCAACAACGACGACAACACGTGTTGGGTCAATTGGCCCATGGGTATTTGGACACGCTTCGAGTCTCCCTGGCCCAGCAGAACCAAGAATTGTCCTTTTCCGTGGCTCAGCAACAGGTCTGGGTTCACTTTGTCCAGCAATTGCAGGAACCACAAGAATATGTCGCGGCAGCGGCCCGTGACACGGTACAGCACAAACTGGTGCAACGTTTGGTGGCCTTGTTTTGTCCCAGCAATGACAATGACAACACGGTGAGATTGAATTCTTCAATGATCCATACTTTGGTCCATGCTCAAAACAATCAAGGAGAAACGGCTCTGCAGGTGGCACCGCCATGCTTGAAACAAGCCATGGAAAACGCCATTCGCCCAAGGACGGCAACGGGGACCACTAGTACTAGTGACAGTGATGCCATGGAACATATCCCACGAAACCACCACCAACAACAACATGAAGGAGAAACAAGCGACAAGGACACCCACAAGGACAGCCAACGACAAGAGTGCACCACACAGCACTCGAAAAACACGTCGTCGTACCAAATGTGTGCCGCAGCCATGGACACGACCCTCGAGTTTTTGGCTCACCAGCTCTTGTTTCATTCCAAAATGGTTCAAACCATGGTTCCCTTTTCTGGAGCACTACCGTACTATTGCATCTTTGTGCCGCAGTCACTGGGTACAAGTACTGCGATGAGTTGGTGGGATGGACTGTGCCATTCGTCTTCCCCCGGAACGGTTCACATTTATTACCTTTGTCCCGTCACACTCACCGTGGCGGTGGACCACGAAGGAACGCCCCTGTCGAATCATCAACTGGAACTATCATCCGACGACGAGGATTGGATCGAGACGTTGGGTCCGGCCATGGTGTTTAGGTTGCACATTCTACCCGCCGCCTTGGCGGTGGGACACTGTACCAATCTTTTCCGGTTGCCCGTGTTGGAAACTGCTGGACCATTGGACGACCGCAGGAATGGATTGGAAGCACGATTGAATGCCACCCTGGATATAAAACGACAGTTGGTATCGGCCTTGACACAACGCATTGCCGACCGTTGTCCCGAAAAGGCGGACGATGGTGAGGACGACATGGAGCACGACGATGAGGAGGAGGATAGCAGTACAGTCATGATGATGAAACTGATGAAACGAGTCTTGGAATCCAATGGTTCGCCGCTCGAAACCATTCTCAACGATTCTGAACTGGACCAACTCCTAGAGGGAGTCGTCGAAAGCTTGACTTGTATTGCCCATGCCGTCCAGGATCCCGAATGGGAAGACTGTGGACTGGTCCCAGCCACGAGCAACCAGGACGACGACAACGAGGAAGATGGAGAATGCACGACGACAACCAGTCTGGTCTCGCTGTCGGCCAAGGCATTGTACGAGGCGTGTGGACACGCCTGTTTTTCCACCGACCTGCAGTACTCCACGTCCGAATTGTACCGGGAACTGCAATTGCATAACTTGTCCTTGATTTGGGAGGAGCAGGAACAACAACACCAATTGGAATGGGACCGTCGACAAACGAAATGGGACGCGGAACGAACGGAATGGGAACAGGAACGTCAACGACTCGAATCGCAACACGAAAAACAAGTGGAACACCTTCGTCAACAAGTGCAACGGCTGGAAACCGAACAGAAGCAGCAACGTGCGAAACAGGAACACGACAAAGTGAACCAAAAATTTACCCAGAGCCTGTCCAAAGACAACCTCACCAACAACCACAAGAACAAGAAAAAACCGGGGTTTCGTGGATTCGTTCTAGACAAACGCGAAGAAGAACCATTGACGAAACGACGCGTCGATCGAACACAACGGCGTCGCCGTATCATTCTCTAAGCTCTCAAAAAGGAACAGCATGGTGTTGCACGAAAGAAGATTGCATGGTCTTTTGGGTAGTCAACTTGTGGGACACTAGAGATCCAAGCACGGATCAACCATTTTTAATGCATCGTGGTTGGAACTGTCAAGAATCAGTTTCTTCCACAAGACTATAATAGTATTATAAAATGTTACATGGCTTTCTGTGGAACACGACAAGACTCTTGCTTGCGCGTGTTCTGCCTGGTCGTTCGAATATGGTTGTTTCTCCTTGCGATGCATTCATGTCGTTGTTGTTGTGTTTGTCGTTATCGTTGTTGTCGTCCACACAGTGGAATTCCACCCTAGCTGTCGAAGCAATCGATCCTGGTAGGGTTGGAGAATGGCCTCGAGCTTGTCTCGTAATGCTCGTGGCATGGGTGGTATGAATACGGGCGATCGCGTGACATGGCGCGGTTGGGGATTGTGGAGGGTATGCGGCGCCAAGTGCAAATGCTGTAAGACTTGATGGTAGACGGCTTGCGTATTGGTTTTGAGCGTTTCGGATTGGAGAATCAACAAGTCGGAGCGCGGTTTGCCGGCCTGATCCATGGCGGCCCAATACACGTCCAACTGAATGGCATAGAGGGATTTGCCGACAATCAATTGACAGCCCCGGGGATGCAAAATATACTTTCGCCAGGCCCTGCGCTCGGCGGGCGATCCGGCAAAGGCGTCAAATTCGGCTTGGTTCGTCCACGAATGTCGCAAGACACCTGTTTCGTACAAGAGTTGCAAATCGGCTTCGATCCACGTTTCCCAATCGACAAAGTCCTGCGTCATGGTTGCTTTTGTGGTTGTGGTTGTTCCAGCTTGGGACACGGCTTGGGTCCATGTCGTAGAGTTGTGCTGGGTAGAACGAGTCTCGGGGCGACCTTGTTCTTGTCGTTCTCGTTGTTGTCGTTTTTGCGCTCGTTGTCGTTGATTGTATTGTCCTTGAATGTAATAGCGATATTGCGATTCGATGCGGTCCATGGGATTCCGCAACAGGACAATCCATTTCGTCCAGGGCGCAATGCACAAAATGGCTCGCGCCATGCGATCGCCCCCGGCCAACAAGTAGGGAGTATCGTCAATGACAATTTTGTTGTGGCGATTCTTGTTGTTGGAGAAACTATCCTGATAGCGCTGTTCCAACTGTTGTTGATACACGTGTCGATTGAGGCCTTGGGGAATGCCCTGGGCCGTTTGAATCAAGCGTCGATCAAAGTAATGGGGTTCGACAAAGCCACGGGCCGTGGCGACGTTTGCATGTTCCGACAAGTACATGGTCAGGGCTTGGGTTCCCCCCTTCATGACCCCCAGTAAAATGGCGTGGGGCACCAATGGTTGAGATGATTGGGATGCATTGGTGGGTGACTTGTCGTGGTTGTCGTCGTGGTCGACCAGACATTCGAGTTGTTTGGCATGAGGTCCCCAGCGTTGCGGATCGGGGATCGGGGGTGGAATCCGGGTGTCGCTCCAGCGGCCGTGACGGACCACCCCACCAGTTGTGTGGTTGCGCTTGTGGTTGTGGTTGGAGTTGGAGTTGTGGTTGGATGTAGGGACCGTTTCGCTTGGTGGAATCCAGACGCGGGTGGAGAACGAGGGTGCCACTGGCAAGAGTCTTGCAGTGTTGTGGTGGTTGTTGTTGTTGTATGGAGTCCCATTTCTCCATACTACCGGACTCGTCCACTGGACCAGAACCAACACGGCAATGGCCAGCCACGAGCCGCCCGTCACGACACGACGACAATGACGACGGCTGCTGCAAGAAGACAAGAAGCACCACCCTTGTTGGTTCGGTTGGGTCGTCGTTTGGAGTGTCATTCTGGAAAAAGGGACAGTGCACTTTTGTCCAACACCACCCAACGAGAAGGAATCAATTCACAAGTGTCTCTTGCTGATATACAATTCAAGATCTAGGTAGACAGAGGACCGAGTTTGAGTCGGACCATACCATGTTATTCTTGACGAGGCCTTGTGTGTGAGGAGTCCGTTGGACTGGAAAATTGAGTCGACCGACGTGCGCGCTGACGCGACCAATTATTCGGTCGCGATGCGGGCGGCCCTCCGCTGCTCCACAAAGGACGCACTTGCAAACTGCCATACAAAACAGCACCCAAACCACCACCATGACCAAGGCAGCGAGGCTTCAAGAGATCCACGCCTTCCTTCATGGTCTTTCCCCGGAAGAGAAAGATGCGAGAAACAAAGGAATCTTCTTTTCCAACCTGGAGGAACTATGGGAACCAGTGGCAACCGTCATTGACCGTCGTTGGTACCATGCCATGGTCCGGACTCGGAGTCAAGCACGGGCGTTGTACCCGGAAACTGTGAACGATTCGAATTTCCACAACGACCCAATGGCTCCGACGACAGAGACGACATCCGATGCCACCAACACGACAAGTCAGTCCAACAACACGCGGTTTGATTTGTTTCGGAACTTTGGGGCGGAAACGGCACATTTACTGTCCAACGACGACAAGTTGTGTTCCAAAGCCTTTGGGTACATGGCAGGTGCAGCCACCGGAAACGTAGACGGCACGAAAGAAACTCGATTCAAGCTCTTACATGGTGTCCAACCTACCAGTTCCTCCAAAAAGATACGTCACAGCGGCCTAACACACCACAAGTACAACAAGTTCTACCTGTTTTGGCAGGGGCTTCACTATGACTCCCAACCGCCGTCCATGCTCACGATTCCCCTCCTCGACCTGGAAGATGTTTTGGGTTGGAATGGTACAGACAAATACAATGTCATGGCAATTACGTTCGGAGAGGATGCTCCTTTCTGTCAAGGGCAAGTTTTGTCCATGGCCGATGCGATTTCCGGTAGCAATGGCCCAGTCCAGGCGCAGGTTGAACAAGGGCGGCACCTGCTAGAGGCATTCCTCAAGGGACTCGCTTCCTCCGATTTGCAGCACCCCGTCGAGGAGAATTTTGGACCTGACGAGGGCCGAACCCATCAACCCTATCAGCAATGGCGACGACTTTTGGCGGAACTCCGGAATCCCAAAAGTCCGCAATCGATCCACGTGCCGGAGCCAAAAAAGGACGTGGATTGGAGCAACATAAAGATTGCCATTGGCAGGGCCGGCCTCACCAGCAGTCTGCCAGATCCGTTTTGTATGGCGGTCAAAGCAGCGATCAACTACTCGTCGTATCATGGCATGGCCCTTCTTCCATCCGGCCCGCCCGCAGCATCGGAAACCTCGTCGAATGACCAAGTCAACACGTTGCAGGGCCAGGACGACGACCACCGCATGGCTGGAACCAGCAGCGAACGTGATTTTTTGGCGGTCGCCAGATCCTTCCAAAATCCCAATCGCCGGCTGGTCGAACTGTTCCGCTCGGAAGAATAAGGGACGGTCCTGGCAGTGCGGGATGGACTCGGTCGAATCCACCGTAGGTTCCGTACGACAGTAGTACCAGTTTGGCCGAGTATATGGTACCCCCAACACGGTTCCGCAGTCACGACCATCCTTCGGAAACCCGATTCTCGAGTCTCGTCGCTTCTGCTTCAGGAACGCATACAAGCTGCTACTAGAAAGATCAAGAGCGTCGAAGAAGAAAGATGTGAAATACAATGGCAGCGTTGCGCTTGCCGGAAATTTGTCGAATCCATAGTCTTTGGAAGGGAATGAAGTATCGTTGGGGGCTTGTGGAGGAGCGTTCCCCGACGGGGACAAGACGAATGCACTGCCGGTTGGTATTCCAAACTACTACTCGAGGGGAACAGATGCGACCAAGAACCAGCGAGGTTGAACAGTGTCGGAAATTGAAAGAAACCAAATTGGTGGTGGTGGCTGGGGGGAACCGCACCCTAGTGTCGTTGTTGTGGTTGTTTGTAACAGAATGGACGGCCCGGATCAAAGGCGAACAATGATACGAGGACGAGGATGCGTCGTCCATCCTCCCGGGGTCCTCACAGAAGAATCGTTTGGTCAGGTTGTGGGAATCTTACCGGACTCCACCACTGTACCAGAACCAACACGGCAATTACCAGCCACGCGCCGCCCGTCCCGACACGACGACAACGACGACGGCTGCTCGAAGACAAACAGCACCACCCTTGGTTCGGTTGGGTCGTCGTTTGGAGTGTCATTCTGACAGTGCGCTCTTGTCCAACACCACCCAACGAGAAGGAATCAATCCACAAGTCATGCCTTGCCGATATAGAATTTTCAACATCTCTAGACAGAGGACCGATTCGGACCACTCGACCATGTTCTTGACGAGGCCTTGTGTGTGAGGAGTGAGTCGTGCTTCCACGACCAATGTATGTGGTCGCGTTAAAACTCGGAAGCACGTCATGGGCACAAGCTGCTGTCGGTCTGTCTGTCTACGGGTATTTATTGGGGGAGAATGACCATTGACACTTTTTGCAGTTCCATTCAGGTTCGTTGTGTGCCGCCGGCAGTTTGATCCCGGATGCAACGGACGCTCCTCCTCTGTCGAATAATGGAATAATGTATTCTGTAGATACATCATATTGCAAGAGTACTTAGGGAATCGAATCTACGATCCGGCCTCAACGGATGAGGAGAGCGCCGGCCAAATTCGTCTGGTCTCTAGTTGTATGTGGAATACTCCTTCCACTTAGAGCAGCTCGGCGTGCCACCAGCGAGGACAGACGACGCATCCAAAACTATTCATCCTTCCTTCCTTCCTTCCATTCGTTTTGTTCGTTGTGTGGTCATTTTGGAACACAAGGCGCAAACCTCCTCTCAACGCCAACGATTGTTGCGTTTCGTGTGTGTCCTTGGAAGAGCGACACCACCCATCCAAAGAACCACACAAAGCGGGCTTCCCATCCTTGGCTGTTTGTTTGAGCTTGGTGGTTTCCTTGTTTGGTTGGGTCGTTTCCTTGTTGGTTGGTTTGGGTTGGTTGTGGTTGTGGTTGTGGTTGGTTGTGGTTCCTTGTCGTTTGGTTTGTGCGTCCGTCGTCCCACGAACAACAACAACAACAACAAGCTCATGCACGCCAGGTCACACGACGATATCATACATCCCTCGGAATTGTTTGTAGCATTCTCATTATCATGGGACGTCGTCGAGGAAGCATGCTCGTCCATCGGTGTTTGCTCCGAACCCACAGCAACAACAGCCGTGACCAAAAGGACTTCCAGAAGGAGAAAAAGATTCCCTCTTCCGATCCTCCCTGTCCGGTAATGGTGGAACACAGTGAGGAAGTTGGCACTAACCAATTCGTGGACGACGAACCCGAACCGGACCCAACCACGGAATCCGAGTCGGGGGCGCAGCATGCTTCTCTTGGATCCACACAAAGGGAGGGCCAGGAATAACCACAAAAACCACCACCACAAGATTCTGCCTCTGGTGGGACGGCAACGACACCCGTTGCGCCTTGCTCCGAATCTCTTGCTGCGTCTTGTCCAGCTGGGGAACCACACAGAATACCGTACGTTCCTTGTTCGGTTTCCGATTCAACTTGTCGTCGTCGCAGTTGCCTGGCTTCTACTTCCAATCGCCCTTTACAAAATCGGAATCGTCGTCAGGTTTCCTTTTCGACCTTGCAAATTCGGTCCTATCCGGTCGTGGTGGGCGATGCACCGGCTTGTTTGGTGGGCGGCTATTGCTTGAGTTTGGGCTGGACCTATTGTCAGGGCCCCTGCGTCACGGTGCACGAGTATGAACGTCATCGTCATCGTCGATCCCTACAAGAATTGCGCTTGTCGCCCGACCAACGCTATGGACGATTGGTCGAAACGACCGCCAGCAAAACGGTGCGACGCCATGCCTGTCGGCAATGGCAGTCGCGCAATCCAGCGGCGTGGAAACAAGACTTTTTTGGAACAACCGATCCACCAACGACAACGACTGTGCCCGACAGTTCCTAATCGTTCCATAGACATTTGTACATAATACTCATAGAGCCCCTGCTAGAACGGCGTTGTTCATTCCATGATATTGGGTGGATGACACAGAGATTGCGGTCTCACACGGCAGATGGAACGATACCTATGCCTATGCCTGCCGGTAGGAAGGGGTAGCGGACGTTCGTAAACCATTGAATGGTCGCAGATAGGTCGTCCTCTGTGGAGTTCGGGGCCAGAACCGGGACTGCTTTCCCCGCACACCTTTTCTTCGGCAAACGATCTTTTTTTCCTTCTGGTGGCGTTCTTCCAAGAAGTGAGTCGTTTGTGGTTGCTGTTGTTGCTGCTGCTGCTGCTGCTGCCAACACAAGTTTTGGTTCCTCTCTCTTGTTCCTGTTGTCTTACTTCTTGTTTGCTCCAGTCTCGTCTCTACCGGCACCCTTGTTCCTCAATCTACATTGTTTTGGATTTTTGGTTGGTAGTCATTTTTAGTCATTTTTTGCAATCATGACCGATTCCAACAATACTAATACGATTCACATGACGGGTGTCGAAGGGACGGTCAAGTGGTTTTCCAATCGCAAAGGCTTTGGATTCTTGACACCGGTGAATTCGACCTTGACGGAAGAAATTTTTGTCCATCAAACGGGCATTGTCACCAATGGACAATTTCGAACCTTGGCGGTGAGTAGTGTTTGTTGTAGTGTGTGTGTATTTGTCTCGCGCGCAAGAGAGAAGAGTCAATGTCTTTGAGTGTGTCGTTGATCCTGGGAGCGTGAGAACCATTCCGGAACGCAGTTCGTCGGCCAAGGCAAGAGACTGTATAATTTGTCAAGAACGAATCAAAGAAAGATACCAAGGAACATGGTTTTTGTACCTTCCAAATCGTTTCGACGACAAGCGACAAATCAAGACCTGCCAAATTGCTCATGTGTGTGGATGAATGAAGCAATGGGGAAAGGAGAAAAAAAGAAATCTTCGTAATGGAATAAGGAAGAAATATATCTGCCTATCAAGTTGGAAGCGACCAAGAAACTACAATTTCTTTGGTTTCTGGAAGCAGTACCGTTAAATTATGCTCGATGCAACGGCCTGCTTGGTTTCGTGTTGACCATGGCTCGATTGTAAATTGTGTGGCGTCGTTCGTGGATTGTGTCGTTCTGTGATGCCCCATGAAACAGCAACAGCAACACTGTGCTTTCTCCAGGCTAGAAGTACTCACCTCTGTGTTTTTTGTTTGGTTCGTTCGCTCATTGTTTCCAGGGCGATTCCGAAGTGAAATTTGATGTGGAAAAAGAAGCCGATTCCGGTCGTCTCAAGGCGGTCAATGTGACCAATCGGGATGGAAGTCCCATTGTGCCGCCGCCTCGTCAACCACGACGCAATCGACCAACGTCGGGTGAGGGTGACGCCACTGACGATGCGGCCGCGGCGGCCGCCGAACCCGAAGGAGGCACGGCCCCAACAGATACCAAGAATGGGGGACGAGGACGGGGGCGTTCCTCACGCGGTGGACCCGGCGGCGGCAACAACAATCGACGCACCAATGGAGGCAATCGACGAACCAATACGGAAGGAGGAGGTGAAGGGACCGCCGGCGAAGGAGGAGCCACAAGTAACAACAGTACTACACCGCGAGAACCGCCCTTTCATTCGCACTTTAGTGAAGACTTGCGGACGCAAATTTCCAACAAGGGCATTGTCTTGGGCAATCGTACCACAATTGATGTGGCCTTGGCGCCCCATGCCCGCATCAAATTGGGACAGGGGGGCTATGCCGGCATTTGTTTGCAAACGGCCATTGTCGGCGAAGGCACGTACGTGTGCGATCCCTCGGGTGCCCTCGTCACCTTTACCTGGCTCCGCGCCTTGAAATGCAGTGCCGATGGGGATGCCGTGGCCTGGAAACCCTACGATGCCACACAATTGCTTCCCTCCTTTTCTCTCTTGGATGGTACGTGTTCTAGTAGTAGAAGAAGTCCTCTTTATGTGTGGCACGGACCATGGAGAACCAGACTTCTCTCCTCACTCTCTCACCATGGTGTTTGTCTTTGGACGTGTTTGTGTATAGAAAATGTCGGTCCGGTCCAACCCAACGAAACGGCTGCCACCTTGTGGGGTGCCGACAAACCGGATCCCCGCGAAGCCTTTGACCTCTCCAAGAAAATGGACTTTCTGTCCAATGAGATGAAAGCTCTCCGGACGGACAACAAAGCTCTGCGAGAGAATCAAGAAGCTCAGGCCCGTCAGATTACGAAACTCCAAGAAAATGATAAGAAGCGCCAGCAAGAATTGAACGGTATAAGATCGGCTTTGGAACCTGCAACAACCTTTGCCATGGCCGAAACTTGTGTATATAAACAAGTGGAGGAACTCACTTTCCGCCTCATCTCGCAAGACAAGGAAATCAGCGAGGAAATCAGCATTGACCAAGAAGGCCTGCAGTATCTATGGTCCAAAGTTGGGATGCAGGTGCTTGATGAACTTATCCAAGGTAAACGAGCTCAGAACAAACGTTGGAGAGGGATGCTTTTGGGTAAAATGGATGCTGCATTGCAAACTCAAGAACATCGAACTGAAGCGATCTGTGCCATTTTATCGGGACTGAGCTTTTTTGTCAAAACAGTCCCATCGAGCGTGCTGCTGAATTGGCCACCAGCGCGAAATATAGTAGTTCATGATGGCAACTTCCTTCATGCTCTTCATGGTCCATATGAGAGCAAAAATGAGATTGACGACGTTCAGAAAGTCGTCGGTCAGATTCAATCGTGGGTGCCTCCAAAACTCCCCGCTCTTCAGGTCCCGAATGGTGGTAGTTATGAAACGGAAAACACACGAAGGCAAATGGTTGAGCCTTTTCTAGATTCCCTGGTAAACGAATTGGTGGGGAAATTTCGGGGACATGACATTTGTATCAATCGTTTGCAGACAACAAAGCAGTTTGTTCTTACAAAACTCTGCAGGAATTGAGACTTGATAATATCTGACATGTGGTCGTCTTGTCGCTCGTCAATCCGAAGATTCATGTGAAACGCTCTCACTTGGGGACAAGAACACTGGCCTTTTGTTCGTTTATTGGCCACTTTTCCCTTTCGGACCAGTCTTGAAGGTGCGAATATGACGTCAAGCCACTGATTTGTTTTGCATCAATGGAATTGATGTATGAGCACATCATGACTCATTCATCCCTCTAGACTGTTGGCTTTAAGACTTTAACTCTGTTGTCCACAACTTGGTTCTTTGGTAGATGCTAGGGGAATGACAGAAACTCGGAAAGCGGCGCAAGAGCAGAGGACTCAATCATGATGCTCTACACTTGCAAATATGTGCAGGGACGCAATTGCTGCACTCAAAAGTCCAATGTTAAGACACTCTGATGCAACCTTAGTAACTCCGTTCTCTGTGGACTCTCGTTTGCCAATTTACAGAAAACATTCGTTCAATCTCTCATATTATTAGTACGGCAAATCTATAAACTTTTCTGGTATGTCAACAATTACACAAGCTCCACTTGGCTCATTTCCTTGTTCTCCGAAGGATTTTCAGGCGATGGTTGCTCCGGTGCTTGTGCACCACCACTTGTGTTGTTAAACTTGCCCTGGTCTCCACCTGGAACTTCGTCACTGTCCATACTACGAGTGGCAGACAGTTCCACAACATGTTCTTCTTCTTCAAAGGGTGCGATATCCAAATGTTTGTTATCATCGGCACGGAAAATGCTGTCAGGTCCGGTATGCGGATCGCCATCTTGATAGACCATGCGTTTCAAGTACCGCGCCCGACGACGGAAATAGAGCATGACAAAGGCAATGCACGCCAAACCGACGGCCACCACCAAGACAATACCAAATTTGCCCCCACCTGATATGTTGTCGTCATCGGTGCTACTGTTTTGGGACAAAAGAGTGGGTGTCGTCGGTGGGGTAGGCAATGCATAGGGTGGAGTGGTGGGAGGCCGAGTGGGTGCGACGGGCATGTCGGTCAAACTGGCTTCCACAGTGGGAGGCCAAGTGTCGGTCCATGCGGCCGTAGGAGCCGCAGTCAAATGCAGCGACTGTTTTTGGGTTTCGCATCGGTTTCCGGTAAACAAAATTTCATCACATTGACAATAATAGTGATTCAAGGATTCCACCATGTAACAAATACCATCATTGACACAAAAGGGCGATACTTCATCAGTATTCAATTGCTTTGTTGGACTAAAGGATTGCACGGCATTGGTCTCGTCAATGAGGACAGGATTATTGCAATAATCGGTCGCTTCAAATTCACAATAGGGTCCTGTCACTGTGTAACCCGATTGATCCGCCCACAGATTGGTTAGATTTTGGACGAGAAGACTACATGCTTCCACACGTGATATATATCATGCCCGCTTTGGTTAGGTACGTACATTTCTTGCCATCATCACCATCGCATTCACATACTTGTTCTCCGCCCAAATCCGGTCCCCCGGCCACATCGATACAGGTGGATCCATGAAAGCAATATCGTTGGCGTCCGGCACATTTGGTAACCTCATATTCGCAATTTATTCCCGCAAAGCCTTCGTCACAAATGCAATGCATAAAGTTACTAGAACCTTCATTGTCCAAATTCAAAAGGCCATTGGCACCCTTTTTCTCGGTGGGATTGAGCCCATGTTCGCATCTCCCATTATTGGAACAAGTGAGGCCACAGGACTCGGGTGCATGTTCGGCGGGGATTTCGCAATTACGACCTTTGAAACCATTGGGACAAGTGCAGGGTTTTTGATCAAAGTTATTGGCATTTCCTCGACAAGTGCCACCATTGATGCAAAATTCAGTCTGCTCGGTGCCCGGACAAAATTGCGGATCCAAGACTTCAATTTCACATTCTCGTCCGGCATATGCCGTAAATCTGTCTTCACCCTCATCCTTAATGGCGGTTCGACAGTCGCATACGGCATGTTTGGACTGGTAATTATGACCCGAGGCACAAAAACCACCATTTCTGTACGACACACATGAGACAAGGACCAAACAGATCACGCCGCCAAAAGAGACAAAATAACGGGAGAGAGAAGGGGAGACAGTAAGAATGGGACCCGTACCACAATTGCCCTTACGATAAAGAAAAACCGTCTCTAAACCCTCGCTTCACATAAAGAAATACGTACAGACAATGCAAATTTCCACATTGGACAAAGGGCACCGTGGGAATGGGTGCATCGGTGGGAGCCTCGGAACTGGGTCCATCGGAACTGGGCCACGTTGTCCAACTGCCATCAATAGTGGGTCCCCACGTATCGGTTCCAGCCGCAGTCGGTGCTTGTGTGAGATGGGCGGCCATGTAGGGAATGGTACATTGCGGACCGGTCCACAGTCCACCATGGTCATCGGCGGCACACAAGCAATAGTAATCATTGGTAGTTTCCACCTGGAAGCAAGCTCCTCCATTGACGCAAAAGGGCGGTGGGTCATTGACTTGGACGGCCGGATCGTAGGTCAACTTGTTGGCTTCGTCAAATTGAAGAGCTGCCGCGGCAGCATCAATCACAATAGGAGTCGCACAGGTATCCGATTCCTTGAATTGACAGTAATCACCGGCAACTGTATAGAGATATAATACAGAGGGCAATCAATGGTTTATTTAACAATTGTCAAAATGACAATACGAAGCAAAGGCAGTGAGTGACACGTGAGAAACCACATGGTTGAGCAATTCAATCGCAACTACTACGTACATTGGACTCCTTGATCATTTTGACATTGGCAAATGCCCGTGCCTGGCAAACACGTGGCACCATGATAGCAAAAGTGTTTGGACACTTGTCCCTGCGGATCACGGCATTCGGTAAAATCAAATTCGCAATTGGTTCCCGCGTGTCCATCCTCACAAATACAATACATGAAATCATGACTGTTGGTCGATGGCAAGGCCTTGTTGGCCCCTTGATCGGCATGAGGATTAAAGCCAAAATGACAAGTCCCCTTGCCATTGCAGGTGAGGGAACATGCCGAGGGGTCGGGTCCACCCGCGCTACGATCGTATTCGCAATGCCGTCCGGAAAAGCCATCCAAACACTTGCAGGGACGATCGGCAAAGTCCTTGGCCTGGTTACGACACGTGCCACCATTGACACAATAGGAAAATTGATTGTTGTTGTTGCAATAATCATTGTTGGTAACCCGAATTTGACACGATCGACCCACCCATTGTTCATAGCCCTCTTCGCCTTGACCGGTCCCCAAAATTTGCACGGCCGTCGTACAATCGCACACGGCACCGTCTTGGTGATAATTGTGACCCTCCGCGCAATGGCCATTGTTGCTAAAAACAGCAATACGAAAAGAGCATGTCAACCAAGATGAAACAAAGAGCAACAACAAGAACAAGAGCAGCGCAACAAAAAGGACAAACAAAACCAACAATTGAGAGGAACGATTCGGTAACAAGAACCACAACCGCAGAATCACTCAAGAACGTGCTGCTGCACTGCAGAGTTTGTCGTATGTTCGCAAATAAACCATTCAAAAGACACTTACAGACAGATCAACCCTCCGTCGCAAACTTGCGACGAGGTGGTCAAGGAGCGAGCATCCTGGTTGAGAGTGTTGCTGTTGTTGTTGTTGTTGCTGCTTGTTGTGGAAGACAATTGTGGTGGTACGTCAACAAAGGAGGACTGGACAAAACCGGGAAGAAGAAGGGTCGACCACAAGAGCATTCGATGGCAGGACGACGGCATGATTGTCAGTGTCGTGGTGTTATTTGTTTTGGTTCACTCTTTCACTCCGGTTGGTGGCTTTTCGGTTCTCGATCCCAGAGACGGGTGTGTGTGTTTGTAGGATTGCTAAAGACAAGAACAACAAGACAACAATTCTCCAAGCTGGGATGACAGTTCCACTGGTAATCCCCCCAATGAAGATGAAATCGTGTGTGATGAGAGGGATGAGAGAGTCTTTGTGGATCTTGTAAGGTTGGTTGGTTCCAAATTCCAAAATGCTTGTTTTTGCTGGGACACTTTTTGGATACGTGGTGGGATCGCTCTGTTTCAAAACCGGAGCGGTCAAAGGATCGAAATGGAATGATACATAATAAAAAAGTTCAGATTCTATCCGATAGGATGTAGTTATTCCGAGAGACACCCATGGTCACGTCATGGTGGTCGCGTTCCACAAAATGCCTTGGGGACCAGTGGGGGGAGCCGAAATATACGCTCAAGCGCGGAGGCGTGTAGGCGTCTTTGTGGGGCGAGTACTCGTGCCGATAAAAAAATTTGAAACCAATGTCCTACTTGAGTTCGCTGGGCTTCTCGCAACCACCGAACCCTACCATGGCTACTAGGAGTAGGTATCGTGATCGACCATGAGACACAACTATCGTGGCCCAGCCGCTCTCTAGGAGAAGTAGATTTCGACACTGCATTCCAACAAAGATTTACAATGAAATGTGATTTGCCTGGAACTACGCCGAGATTGTCCGGTGCAGCAGTTTATAGCATCAGGCCCTGGAGGAACCGAATTTTCTCGTTTCCCGAGACTTGACTGGGTGTGTCATGGCCGTATTTCCGCCTCAAGAAAAAAAAGACAAGATCCATCCATTCCGTCCTCCATCCAGAATGTGCCGCCACAGCCGCCGCCTCCTCCTCCTCAAGGCTAAATCCTTGTTGTCTTGGGATGGGAACGTTTATGGGATGCGAACGTGAAAGCGAATTCCTCCCATCAATCCGACTGTAGGTGACAGCAAGTTGCCGGATTCGGAGCAACGAAGTCTTAATTCCTGCAGAGTTCTGTAAGAACAGACTGCTTGGTGGTATCCAAACGACTGATGACAATGTTGTCTTCTGGTAATTTTTTCTTCAGCTCGTTAACCAAGGATTCAAGAAACGGCCCAACGATTTCTCTTCGCGTTTGCTCGTTGTTGTAGTCGCCTCCTTCTTCGGGGACCTTTTGGAAAGGGATTTCGGAGGGCACCCACGACTGAATTACACCAGCGACTTTCTTTGTATCTTGGATCTCACTTTTGCTCTCCACTGAACCGAGAAACGCATTCAGATAGGCACCATCATTCGAAAAAGTGTTTTGGTCTCGTGGCCAACTCAGCAGTGTGCTCGATGGGACTGTTTTAACAAAATAGGTCAGTCCGGATAAAATGGCACAGATCGCTTCAACTCGAAGCTCTTGTGTATGAAATGCAGTATTATCCTTTCCACCAAAAAGCTCCTGTTCCCAACTTATTTCCAATGCTTGGTCGTCCTCATTTGCCAAGAGAAGTTCATCAAGCACCTTCGTCCCAACTTGGGACCAACTATATTGAAGCCCTTCTTGGCCATTCCAGATAACCATGCCTTGTGAGATCAAACGGGAAGTGAGTCCCTCCGCTTGCTTGTAGATGCATGTTTCGGCCATGGCCTGGGTAGTTGCGGGCGCAAGAACACATCGAAGGCCATTGATCCCTTCTCGGAGCTTTGTATGGTTTTGCTGGAGCTTTGCAATCTCATCCTGTTGCTTTGTAATCTCAGCACGTAAATCTTGCTGGGACTTCTTAATCTCATTCAGTTTCTCTGAAAGACTTGAGAATTTCTCTGAAAGACTGGGGCGCTCACGTTTGACCAGAGAGTCGCTCTCGTTCTCGGACGCAGAAGAGAACAACATGGTTTGGCTGCTTTGCCGCGAAAGGAGTGGTCGTGGTGGAGGACAAAACCTTGGCGATGCCAAAGGCACGTTCTTCAATACCAATCGAGAATACATTACTCAATAGAATGCATCACTATACGAAAGAAAGGAAAGACAATGGACAAGGTACGATTGAGGCTTCAGACTTCAGAAACAACGGGTGCGAGATATCTGTCAGCGAGCAACACGATGTGGTGGACGACTGCCTCGAAAAGGGCGACTGATCGTCACGAGCTGATTTCCGAAGCACTTCGAAGAACTTCCTCCTGCTGGTTTAGGAAAGATACCGATCGAAATCTTTGAATCTCACTGTGACTTTTAGAGTACTCAAGCTTGATCCTCGAAATTCCGTCGCTCGGGAGTGAACCAGCTTCTTCACAAAATGGCGTTTGCAAAAAAAACTCCAGTCAGGACCCCCTCCATGTGGTCTCATAAAAACCAAAACAGTCGACAACGCAAGACAAAGACAACATCACACAAACAAAGAACACGAACTAGAACGATAAAAACAACCATGTCCATGACAGCTACATCCACAACGACTTTTACCATGACGACAAGTTCTACCATTTCAGAGGCAACCGTTCGCGTGGTACCCAACCAAAAACTCTATGTCTCGGAACCTGATCCTCGTTGGTTTGGCAACAAGCAAAATCCCAAGAACGATCCGTCCTGGACTAACGACAACTGGCTCAAATCTCGATTTCATTTCTCCTTTGCGGAGTACAACAACTACCGTAATGCCGACTTTGGTGTCATGCGTGTCATGAATGATGATTTGGTCCAACCTCACCGCGGCTTTGGCACACATCCCCATTCCAACATGGAAATCATCACTTATGTTGTCCAAGGTCAATTGACCCATCAAGATTCCATGGGAACCAAGGAAACCTTGGGTCGTGGCAGTATTCAATTCATGACGGCCGGCACTGGAGTGCGACATTCCGAATTCAATCATGGCGATACACCCCTTCGGTTCATTCAAACTTGGATTACACCAACGAAACGAGGTCTTTCACCCAATTATGGTTCCTATCGAGGTGATACACCAGATGCAAGGGCCGGTCGTCACAATCAATTGCGACACCTCGTATCGAGCGTGAGCCACAAACCCAACAACAAGAATGACGCTTTGGTGGCACCCGTACAAGTCAATCAAAGTGTCAATGCCTTTGCCTCCGAACTCGATCTGAATCAAACAGTGGTTCATGAATTACCTGCCGGTGAACAAGCCTATTTGTTGTGTATTGAAGGCGGCATCAAGGTCAATGGCAAGGCTTTGGAACGACACGACGCTTGTGAAATCCAAGGAACTGCTGATTCTCCCACTACCATTAGAATTCAGGCAACCAAAACGGAAACAAACGAAACAGGAACCGACGTGGCACACCTTCTCTTGTTTACCATGAAGCAAGTCCCGGGTTCGGGCCGTCGCGATTTGTAACCGAGCGACTTAAGTCAACCTTTCTCTTTCATGAGTTGACACAACCATGATAAAGCTAGTTCTCCTTAGCAGACATATTAATGCATTAAGTAATGAGATTATGTATGTTGCCGAAGATACAAGGTTCTTCTCTAGGACGTTTTCAGGCAATGTTGTATATCTAGCACCTTGATCTTCACGTTGGAGCTCCATGAACCACCCATGCAAGTCCTCATCTCCACAAATCATACGTTTGCGGCGTCCCCTTTGCTATAATATCTCTACGTCTGTCATACCTTCATGCTGTTCTGTTTCGGAGTAAAATTCAATGGTTTCATCTTTGCTACTACTCGACCCACTGGGTACACCACCGTCGTCATCTGACGTGTTGCCGAGGTACCGATCAAAGAAGTTGTCCCCACCATGCCCTCCCGTCGAATGCAAATTCCGATCTCGAAAGGAAGTGGGACTGTTGAAATTGGACCCCCCGCGCGCTGGGTAAATCATGGCATGGGATTGCTGCATCCGCCGTCGCAATCGTTGTCGTTGCAATCGATGGCGGAAATAAATGACCACAACAAAAATAAAGGCAATGCCTACAACCAGAATCACACTGAATTTTCCATATCCGGACATGTCATTGCGATTCTGCGAATCCTTTGGGCTGCTGCTGCTGCTCGTGTTGTTGGTGGGTTCAGAGGATGGAGCCGCGGTGGGCGCCGCCTTGGGGACGCGGTGAGAACATCTCTTACCTTCCCACTTGGTTTCATCACATTGACAATAGTAATCCTCCGTCCCCTCCACAACATAACAGGCACCGTTGTTGACACAAAAGGGACTGTTCTTATTGTCACTGTTGCCAGTCGATGCACCCCCTAGTTTGTGGTGAACATTGAAAATACGGGCGGCTGTATAGGAATCGACTCGCACCGGATCTTGACAATGATCGGTTGCCTCGAATTCGCAATGTTTTCCTCCCACTGTGTGTGTCTCATGGTATGTGAACAAATTGCCAAGTGGAGGAAAGATTGTAAGTTCAAGAAATTCACATGCCACACATTGCCTGGACGTTTCGACTTACGTTTTTTGCCCTGTGGATTGGAACAGTCACAGGCATCATGTCCCTTCTCGTCTACGACACACGATGATCCATGAAAGCAATAATGGGTACTCGTATCTCCGCACTGAACAGCCTCGAATTCACACTGACCTCCAGCATATCCATGATTGCAGGCGCAGTGCATAAAATTGCGAGTGAGTTGTTCTTGAGGCAAATTCAACAAGTCGTGCGGTCCCTTGATTTCCGTCATGTGGTCGTCAAAGCTACTGCCATAGGGACTAATGCCATGCTCGCAGGCGCCATGATTGTTACAAGAGAGGGAACAATCGGCATGGACTTGTTCGGTCGTGTATTGACAGGACCGTCCTTCATATCCGCTCGGACAATCGCAAGGTTGTTGATCAAAGTCATGGGCCATGTTCCGGCATTGACCGCCATTGACACAATATTCATCACTGTTTCGATGGCAATATTCTCGTTCTTGGACTTGGTATTGACAGGTTTGGCCGACATGACGGGTCAAGCCTGTTTCCGAAGTGGCATTTTGAACCACAGCAGACGAACAATCACACAATTCCACACCGGTACTACTTCCGTGGCCCTCTTGATGGGGCACAAAGTCTGGCCCTCCAAAGCATTGTCCTCCATTGCTGGAAGGTGTTTTCATATAAACAAGAAGATTGTGTGAGGATAAAAGACCAAAGAGACAACGCTATCAAATATTCTTGAAATCGTACAGGCAAATGAGGTTTCCACACGGGACGAACAAGGTTACCACGCGTTGTCGGGGCCGACTGTTTTGAGAAAGCTCACAAAGAGTTCCCTCAAACCCTGGGGGACAAGTGCACTTCCAGGCTATTGCTTCATCATCATAGTGTTGTTGTGTCTTGTTGTTGCTAGATTTACTCATGCTGTTATCTTTCGTCTGTTTCTCCCTGCGGACACATATGGATCCATTCTGACAGGCCAAAGGACAATGTGATTCCTCAATAGTTCTTGCTCCATGAGGTATGACTCTGGTCGATTCCTTGTCCTTGGTGGTATTGGTCTTGTTGGATTTCCGTGTCCTTAACAATAAAGTGTCACTGTTGGACTGTTGTTGTTTGGGAAACGAATGACGAGGCACTTCGATCGAAAAGGAATCTACTCCATATAGAGCACTGCCCCAGTAAATTGCATTCAAACAGCAGCAAAACCTCCATATTGTCGAACACGATCGAAGAGAATCCCTTGCCGTCATGGCCAAGTGCTTCTGATTTTCACAAAAAATGATACGAAGGAACGTTGTGATCAATCTGCGAGATGAATACACGCTATCAGTTCTCTTTGGACCCTGAGTGAGCCCAAATAGAACCCCTTGTGCTCGTTCGAATCGTGGGGTATCTTGCGAGTGGTTGTTGATTGTTGTTATTGTAGAATTAGTGTGTGTCAAGGTGCTCCTTCGGTCGTTTTGAGCGATGCCAATCCATTTGCGAGAAGCAGTGTGTCGGTATGCGCGCAAACGCGTGCCACTATAGAGACTGGCGAGCTCGACATGAATTTACTGCGACTCGAATTCTCACAAATATTATGGGACAAGCAATTCTCAACCCGAAAAAAATCAACGAACCAAAAAGAGGACGAGCCTGCTCCTACAACGCTGACAGTTCAGGACAAAGGCCGGAGTGATCCACACAACCTAGAATAGATCGGTATAATATCGCTAGATCCTAATGTCTTTTAACTCCCGGAAATATATGCACTCGTATCTATCATGTATAACGCTGCGGATCCTTCGCTCTGTCCTCAACGTTTTGTGAGCGGATGGTCAGCCCAGTCCCTAGACAACCTCTTTTGTGGATTCTTTTGGTATCTCAGGGTAATCGGACTCGGGAATCATACTGTTCTCTGGTGACGCCGCTTCCGTCTCGCTGCCGCTAATGCTGTCGCTGCTTTCCGAGCTCTCATTCAAATTGTCACTCCCACTGTCTTCGCCACTATTCTCGGTAGGCATGACATCGTCACTTGGATCTTCAAAGGGAGCCGAATCCAAATGGCTGTCCCGAAAGACGCCATCCTTTTGATTTTCTTGGTGCGTGGCCGACTTTAGCATTCGGGCACGTCGTTGGAAATACATTCCCACGACAGCCATGGCACCAATGACCACAAACACTACCACCACAATGCCGAATTTCCCACCACTCGACAATCCATCACTACTACTGCTGCTGTTGTTGTTGTTGTTGCTGGACGCAGAGGCCGGTTCTGTTTCATGGACGGCCTGAACCTTGGTTTCACATCGAGTTCCGGTCCAACCGGGCATGCATGAGCAATAAAAGAATTGTCCCGGAAAGCCCAACACACGATAGCATCGTCCATTGTTGACGCAATAAGGATCTTCCTCCATGGTCATTTGACTGGGAGTATCAAAACTTTTGGATGCCGTATGCTCATCAATATCGATTGGATCCGTACAATAATCCGTCACTTTGAATTCACAATAATCTCCCATCACTGGCACACAATGCAGAGAAAAAAAGACAACATTGTGAGTATATCGACAGTGCCACAGTCTCCTTCTAGTAGACACTGGATGGTATTACTTACTTTTTTCTCCGTCCGTATTGCTACACTCACAAACCTGCTGCCCGTCATCCTGGAAAACACATTCCGAACCATGAAAGCAGTAGTGCTCGTGTTGTCCGCATCTCATGACTTCATATTCGCAGTTGAGTCCAGCAAATCCATTCTCGCAATTGCAATACATAAAGTTACTCGTTCCATCATTGGGCAAATCCAACAAAAAATTGGGTCCATCGGCCGGCTTGGGTTTCACACCATGGTGACAGGTTCCGTGATCCGAGCACGTCAGCGAGCAGGATTCTTGAACGTCGGCAAAGGCATATTCGCAATAGACGCCAGTATAACCGGGGAGACAGCGGCATGGTTTCTCCCTGAAATCATTGGACCCGTTTTGGCACGTACCGCCATTGACACAAAACAAGTTGTCATCGCCATGGGCTTCCGGACAATACTCATTGTCTTGTACCAAGAGTTCACAGGTGGGGCCGACAAATTTGTAAAATTCGCCCTTTTGGTAAAATCCAGACTGGGAACAATCACACAGGGCACCATCGACTTCGTAGTTCTGTCCATCAGCGCATCTACCAAAGTTTCTGTAACGAAAAACGAAGAAATGCGTAGACCGCAAATGATGGTATAATTTGTGAGACTTGTTTCAAAGTGCACACATGTCATCCTTGTTGTGTGTCTTACCGGCATTCCAAGTCGCCACATTGTTCATAGATTCCCGATGCCGACGGTTCCGGGGTCTGATCGGCGTAGGACGGAGAGGCGGAAATGACATGCCATTCATCATTGGCCAGACTGGGAGGCCAGACTTGGGACACTGTGGGTGGACGACTGGTATCATGGAGAGGAACGTCGGGCACATCGCATCGTTGTCCCTTCCAATGACCCACCGCGTCGGCTGCACAATCGCAGTAATAGTTATTGTCGTCGACACGGTAACAAACACCATGGACACAATGAGGATCCTCCTCCTTCGCCATGGCATTCTCGGGATCAAAGACGGCCAAGGCAGAGTCGGCGTCAATGTCGACCGGAACCGCACAGTCATTGGATACCTTGAATTGACAGAATTCACCAGCAACTGTGTACATACAAGGTAATGTCAACAAGAATGAATGAGATGGCGCTTGGACCTCATCCATGGCAAGGCAGGTTGTCGTGGAAATATAGTACGTACGGGTTTCCTCTGATGTATCCGTGTTACACTCGCAAACATCCGATCCAGGTCCACTGCATGTTGCTCCATTAAAGCAGTACGGACGTGATCCTTCGTCGCATTGGGAGTAGGGCACTTCGCAATTGATTCCGGCCCATCCCTGTTCGCAAACACAATGCATAAAGTGAATCGTTCCTCCATTGTGCAAATTCAAGACCTTGTTGGGCCCAATGTCGGCCCACGGATTGGCCCCATGTTCACAGCGACCGCGTCCATTGCAGGTGAGGGTACAGTCGGATCGAACATCGGCCGCATTGTATTCGCAAAAGCGGCCCGCCTTGCCCGCCGGACACTCACAGGGCTGATCCCTAAAGTTATTTTCCGCCGTGCGACAGGTCCCTCCATTGACACAAAACATGAACGGAAATTCCTGGCAATAGTCGTCCTTTGTCACTTCAATTTCACAGGTTCGGCCAATGTAATGCTTTACATCTTGCGGATATTCACCGCCGACCGATTGCGCCGTGTTGGTACAATCGCACACGGCGCCCTCCGTGTGGTAATTCTGACCTTGAATACAGGTACCATGGTTTCTGAACAAGACGTGTAGGGTGAGAGAATACACAGCAAGATACAACTAGCACAAACAACCGTATCTTACGTACTGGCATACCAAATCCTCACACGTTGTCGTGGTGGTCAATTGACGATCCGCATCCTGCAGGGGCAAAAAGGACCCCCAAGCCTGTTCCGTTCCCAAGAAAGCCAGCAAAGAACTTGCCGTCAATGATGAAACCTTCATGGTTGTCTCACTCAGCAAACACTTGTATGAATGGAATCGGCAATCTATGAGCGCCGATGGAGTTGTGTTGTATCCATCTGCTCCTCCCTGTGTCTCGTTTTTGGGACGCCGACACCTCTTTTTGTGAGGATCCTGGCCAAATTCTGTGAGTGGCAAAGATTCTTCTACACTCTAGGATCGATAGTAGCACGTGTCTCTCTCACGGGACGATACTCTACTACAAAGAATGAATTATTGCAACCTCTCGATCGCAAGCCAATACAGAGTTAAGTACGGCGAGATCCATAGGATCAAGACTAAACGCAGTCCGACAAACGCGTAAGCCAAGCTCCAAATTCTGCGTACTTACAAAGATTCAACAAAGGATTGGAAAGATTCCTTTTCCATGGGACTGCTGCGCCGGGTGGCAGCTTCTGTTCTCGTCGTGATTCGAAGGCGACAAAAATGGCTGCCCATTGGCCGCTGGCGACAGCAACTGTTGAAGCAGCAGCAAACAGCAAACAGCAAACAGATGTTTCTGTACCGACTCTTATCGCTCACGAGAAGCCTACAGCTACAGAGCATGGAGCTGTTACGGTAGATCTCATCCCCAGCAGCTTTCATCTGGGGTTGTCGAGGCGGGAGGAGTCGCACAAACACTGGACTTGGCGTTGTTTCTGCGTCTGGATCTTTCTGTCTGGGCTACAGAATGTGATAAAATTCTGAGCGATACCCTAGGCAGGTAGTCACTGAGAAATTATATAGGAAATACATAGAAAAGACTCGACGACTTGCATACCCAAGCGACGGGAAACTAATCAGCCAAAAAATGCTAAGAGTAACCGCTTTCAAGAAAATTGATCTACTATTACAAGACTATACTTCAGTGCCAAGAGCCATCCAGTGGGCAAAAAGCAGATCCCAGTGCCGTAGCACACATGGGTCCACGGATTCATAATAACAACTGCAACGTTGTGGAACAAAACTTGGTCCTACAACAACGTCGACTTGTCGCATCAATCGTTCCAACACTCTTCCAGAACGCACGCCAGCAACCGATCCTCAGGTTTCATACAGCTGGTATCCACCCATCCACAGTCACGTCAGCCCTCTTTCACGGACAGACCAAGAGTTTATCGGTAATAGTCGTCGTCCTTCTTGCCGCTGTCCTTCTTGCCGCTATCGTCCTTGTCGCCCTTCTCCTTCTTGCCCGACTTCTTGTCCTTCTTGTCGCTGTAGTCGCTATCATCGTATCCCTTGCCCTTACCCTTGGAAGGTGGTTCCGGTTCGTATCCCTTGCCCTTACCCTTGGCAGGAGGTTCAGGTTCGTATCCCTTTCCTTTGCCCTTGGTAGGAGGCTCAGTGTAACCTTTTCCTTTGCCCTTGGCAGGGGGTTCGTAGCCCTTTCCTTTGCCTTTGGTGGGTGGCTCAGTGTATCCTTTTCCTTTGCCCTTGGCTGGAGCCTCGGTTTCATATCCTTTACCCTTGCCCTTTGTTGGAGGTTCGGTGTATCCCTTTCCTTTTCCTTTGCCCTTTGCAGGAGCCTCGGTTTCATATCCTTTTCCTTTTCCCTTGGCAGGAGCTTCAGTCTCGTATCCCTTGCCTTTACCCTTTGCTGGTGGTTCTGGCTCGTATCCCTTGCCCTTACCCTTGGCAGGAGGTTCTTCCATCTCGTATCCCTTGCCCTTCATCATCATCTTGCCAGATTCCTTCTTTCCTCGGCTGCTGCTATCATCGTATCCCTTGCCCTTGGCAGGAGGCTCCATCTCGTAGCGCTTGCCCTTGGTAGGTGGTTCGGTGTATCCCTTACCTTTGCCCTTGGCCGGAGGTTCATCTCCCTTGCCTTTTCCTTTACCCTTGGCCGGTGCGGGAGTGGGAAATTGGGGATGCGCCTTGAGATCACGTACGTTCAAGTCAGTCGTCGAATCGGCCAATACACTGCTGCTGCAGCTGCTTAGGGCAAGCATGAAGGCGACGGAGGCAATCGAGTACTTCATGGTGTTGGTGTTGTGTTGTTTTGTGATGGTTTGGAGTTGGGATGAAACCGGAAATTGTGAGAACAGAGTGGAGGTGTGTCTGTCGTGCGTACGTTGGAGCGGGGCAGTTGATCGCACATAGACTACGACAAGCCCCACTGGACTTGGACATCTCTGATGCGATGTCCATGCTCACAATTCTTGAGATTGCGAGCATCGCAACTGCCATCTTGAGAGGTCTACACAGAGATAGATAGACTAAGACAATCAAAAACAACTTTGGATCTACGATGACTGTTACTACTGCCTTTGACGACGAGATGTTTTCCAACATGGAAGACACGGCTTCTCCTTCCGATTCTGGCGGTACTGAAGGCAACGGGACTGCCACTTTGGCTCAGTTTATCTCGCAGCCTTCCCAGCCCGAATCTCATTACGGTACGAACGATGATGATGATTTGTTGAGTCTTGATGGTAACCCTCCTTCTGTCGAAGACTCTGGCCACGATCGTCGTCGCACTCGTTCGAACAGTTCCGGAAGTCATGAGTCCCGTTCGTCTAAGAGTACGAAGCTGTCGAAGACAACGACAAAAGCCTCGTCGAATCCCGATCAGGACGATGAAGGTACTACCCCAGCGAATTATACTTCCAAGAAATCTTCTATGTCCACTTTGACCCAGAAGAAGATTTCGAAGAAGGATTTGGTCTCTTCCATTCGCCAGCAACCCCAGCGCGGATCTGATGACAACTCCAAGACGCCGACTGCCCTGTCCCGTCCTTCAGACCTTTTTCGCCTCCCTATCCCGTTCTCTCAGGAACATCTTGATTTGGTTGACTCTATGGAACCTGTGGATTGGTCCGATGCCTTTGTATCCCCTTTTCACCGCTCTTTGGACAAGTTCCCCAACTCGTGGACCGAGTTTTGTGATAAGTTTGAAACTGTTTCTTCGGCTGAGAAACTTCAACGCTTCCTCACATGCGACCTAGGCTATACTCCCCTTGCCTTTTTGGGAGTTGATCGTCGAGGCAAGATCCGTATTGTCCACAATATGATTGTTGCGCCGAACACTGGAAACTTTGTCAATCCCGATCCGATTTTCCTTGGGCTTTCGCAGCGAGAATTTGGTTCTCCCCCGATTTGGATCGACCCCGAAGATGTCGACGAACTCCTTTTGACAGTCGAATATCCCGATGTACCAACAGCCCAGGAAATCATTAAGTCTTGTTGCATTGACGAGAACGCGTCTTCGACATCCAAGTCCCGTTCCAAGAACGTTCTCCCATCTTTCAAGTTCGATTTGTTGCGTTTCGGTAACCTCAAGAAACCGACGACTGATAAGGATGAGGCTGCGACTACCTTTTCTTTGAAAGGCTTGTTCCCTCTTCATCCTTCCATCTCGGGTTTATTGTTGGATCACTTTGGTTCCCAAGATCTGAGCTCTTCTCGTTGCACTGCACCTTTTCTGGCCTCCCTCATCTTCAAGTTCCTCAATCAACGATGGATGACTTCCACCCCACAAGAGCTTCAGATGAAATGCACCTCTTTTCCGATGTACCATGAGCTGATCAAATTCAGCCACGATCTGTTTCGTTTCCTTTGGTTCGCCCATCATATGCGTTCCCGCACTGAACCAATTGCTATCGAAGTCCCACCCAACTCTGTCGAAGCTTCGACAGCCTTTGAAGCTTACTCGACGAAAATTTTTCCTTCCTTGAAGGCGAAAGCTCCTCATAGTCCATCTCAGGTCCCCTTGCCACCGATCAACCCCAACGTCCCAGTTGCTCCTCCTACTGGTCAACCTCCGAATTTTTCTCCTATCCAGCAGCAAAATTCGGGTGGCGGAGTTTCGGCCGATACCATTTATATGACTGAGAAGTTGTCCGAGAATTTCTCCGACGCAATCGCAAAGCATACCTCGAAGATCACCCGTGAGAAGGAAGACGAAAAGAAAGAAATCTTCAAGCATACAACTCACCTTCGTAATGCGATTGTTTTTGGCCAAGTCGGTCCCTCGACTGCCGAATTGCCTTCCTCTCCGTCCGAGATTGCGACTGAATTGTTTCACCAAAAGAGTACACACACTTTATACTCGACGATTCATGCTCGAGTTTTCCGAAAGTCAGACAATGCTTGCTACATCCTTTTCGGTCAATGTGGCGTATTGCAAAAGTTTGGCTTGCGTTGGCGAGGAAACGACCACCCCAGTGGTTTTTCTCCTTTCTCCTTTGACCCTTATTGCTGCTCTGGACCGGATTCGCACCTTGCCCTCGATCACGACATCCAGCATGCAATCTATGAGAGTTCCTTACGAAGTGATAACGGACTGTCAACAAAAGATATGAGAGACATCTTTGTCAATGAAAAGCTGTTTTGCCCACTTACCTGCGACGAATATCAGACACAACTTCGTTCCTTCTACCTTTTTGCCTGTGCAATCTGGAACAACGAGTGTTTTGTTGCGTTGCAGCTCCACAAGATGGTAGAGCACTTACTCTCTAATCGATACATCTACCGAAGCAGTCAAGCCGTGGACCCGACATTTTTATGCCGCGTCCTTTTCTCGATCGATTTCGCCATCCAACGCTTTATCGATACATACCTTGAGGACGCCAAGTGCGTCGAAGACATTCGCAACGACCGTCTGGACTTCCACATAAACAAGTTATGCGACAAGATTGAATCCAAAGAAGACATCTGCAAGATGCTTCCAAAATTCATCGAGTCGGCTATTAGAGCCAAAGCACGAGGACAGAACGACCCCCCCAAGAACTCTTCGACCAATTCTTCCTCAAACTCGCAGAAGCGCAAGGCTTCTGCTGATCCCAGTTCTTCTCCACCCACCATTGTGCGCTTTGACTCCCCGTCTGATTGGTGCATCCCGACGGAACTCCAGTATTCTCGAGTCTTTTCACGTTCCGTCCTTGCGAAGATCCCACACATGACGGCAGAAGGTGTAGACCGTCCATTTTGCAACAAACTCTTCACCTTGAAATACTGCCGAAACGGAAACCAATGCCCCTTTAGCCACGCGGATCCTCGAGAGCATGGAAAAGGTGCAGCAATGTCTTCCTTTTACAAGAAAGCTTTTGCGGATGCGAAGAAGAGCAACACCTGACAGAGTGTTGGGTGGATTGATGATTCTGGTAACAGCGTATCTCCTTCTTCTAGAAAAAACGGTTCCTCTTACTTCTCATCTCTCTACCCTCCATCACCACCAATCACACGAAGACAACCAATTACAATCCCTCCAGATCCGAGTGATATTCCTTTTCAAGTTCCAAAAGCACCGACTCCGTTGATTCCCCAAGTCTTTTCTGATGAACGCCGAATCTCTTCTTCTGATGTGAAGGAAAAGATCTTACGACCGTCGCCAGCCCCCTCTGAACCGACAGTCCGTTTCCAGAAGAGTTTCAAGACCAAAATTTTCGATCGATATAAGCCCGCATCGACAGTTGCGAATTCTCATTCCCCCAAGATTGACTGCACGACCCAACCAATCTTACGTTCCCCCCAGGATAAATCTCGGAGTTCTCAATCCTTGGCTCCGTCTACGAACCCTTCTACCGTACCAGCAACTGCAGATTTTATTCGGAACATTGAAGAAGCTTCCATTCGGAACCACGAGCAAGGCGATGTTCTCTTGACCCCCAAGCCTGACCAACTAATTCCTTTTGGTAAACCGCGATCGTTTGGCTCGCCTTCTCCCATCATCTCATCCGATTTGACTGGGAAATCCCTCCAAAGGAACCTTTCCAGACTTGAATCTGAGATCGAACTCGGAGAATCTATGTTAGGTGAGTCCGACCCTGTTTGCCCCCAAAATCTTTCTACCAACAACCACAACAATCCCTCCCTTGTTGACTTTCAAGGAGACAACCACTATCTACCAAATGACCCATCGCTAATCTTTACGAATAAGATACGGCGCCCACCACTAGCTACACCGACCCATACCCACAAGATCGAAACTATTCTGGCCATCAGCGAGGAGGTTGTCCCAGCACCACTCCCTTCGCCATTCCAACACCAGACATCTGCCAAAGCTGCGAAGTTTAATTCGGACTTGATCAAACAATTCGACTTCGACCTCCAGAAACTTTTTGATGCCTACCCAGGCACGACAATCAGCCCCGGTTCCGAATTTCGTCCATTGAGTTCCATCGCCCGGCTCCTTCGTCATCACCCATTCTGGAATCGGATTCGAGATACCTTACGCGATGGAGCCAGCTATGATTTCAAGCCACTACCCCCAGATATAAATCGTCAGTTCGAGAATGATGCGATTCTCGCATACGGCAATCACGCTTCAGCCCGAAAACGTCCGGAAGCTTTGATCAAGGTGTGTAAAAAGGATACAAAATTTGGATACTCCTTTCCCATTTCCTTCGACTGCGCTCGCCAGATCCAACAAGGCCGAGCCGGACCACTCGGTGTTGCTCAACACGCCGGTATTGATGAGCATGGCAACATTGTGATCAAGGACCGCTTAGCCCATGATCAGTCCTTCTCCCTCGGCTTTGCACCGTCTCTCAACGACTTAGTCGATGAGTTGATTGATTTGGTTTTCGGGTGGTGTCTCGATAGGATCATCCACCAGATTGTCGCGTTGAGACTAAAATTTCCAGACAAGCGCATCCTTGTTTGCAAGTTCGACTGGGGATCCGCATACCGTCGCATCAACGGCGACGGTATCCTGGTGGCAAACACAATCACAACGGATGTGAGTGGAGAATTTGCAAATCTCCTCACTCGACTCACCTTCGGCGGCCGCCCACATCCTGCGATGTTCAGCGTTTTTTCGGAGGCATCCTGCGACCTCTGCAACGATGTTGCGGATTTGGACGAGTGGGAGCCTTCGAAAGTTCGTTCACCACTCCAGGACATGATGGGTGACGTCCAACGACTTGACGACTCTATTCCGTTCCACGCCGGCCAACCGATGGCGGTGGATGTAGAACCACGACCACAAGGATACCACGACGTGTATATCGATGATATGATTCAATTGTTTGTGGATTGTCCGGAGCACATCAATCGAGCACCGGGAATTGTCCCACTGGTCCTTCACCTTCTTGTCCGACCATCAAGACCAGACGAACCGATCGACCGCAATGATATTTTGGCCGAAGACAAAATGAAAGCGGAAGGAGCCCCATCCGAAGAAATGCGAGTCCTCGGATGGATAATCGACACTCGTAGATTGTTGATGCGACTTCCATTCGACAAGTTTACATGCTGGTCGCGAGAAATCGGAGAGTGGATTGACCCGAAACGGGTTTATGTCACGTTTAAAGAACTTGAGTCGATGTTGGGGAAGATGATTCATGCCTGTAAAGGCATCCCCTTGGCTCTTTACCACACGAAGCGAACACAGGAGCTGAAAGAACACATCCTCAAGAAACACCGAGCTAAACACGGCCAAGCACGACGGCAGAACAAAGAAACTCGTGATACTCCTTCGGCTCAGAACCAAGACCGCCCGAAACCTTGGTTCCGATACAAGATCCCAAAAGCTATCAAACAAGACCTTCGCATTTGGTCCAAACTTTTAGAAAAAGCACACAAAGGAGTGAGTCTGAACCTTCTCACATGTCGCTGCCCAACAAATGTCGTGCTAGCGGACTCTTGCCCATACGGCATGGGCGGATTCTCTGTACGTACCGGGAAAGCTTGGCACGTGCCATTAGACCCCGAGATCTACGCCCTCGCGGCCAACCAATCCGAAATGGAACAAGACGAACTGGGCCAAGACCCAGACCTGAAACTCTCGAACAACCTATTCGAGTTCGTTTGCCAGGTCGTCACGATCTGGGTTGATTGTTGCGACGGCGCCATCACATCCGAATCATGTGTCCTGGGACTTTCGGACAGCAGCTCAGCGACTGGATGGATGCACAAGTCATCCTTCGGGTCCAACAAACCCAACCACCAAAGGGTATCAGCAAAACTGACAGAGTTAGTGCTGGAGTACAACTTTCTGCTCCATCCTGAGCACATACCAGGGACAACAAACGTGGTTACTGACCTTTTATCGCGAACGTTTGATTGTTGTGATGAAACTCTAACCCAGCGTATCCACGATTTATATACTTCACAGATTCCGAAGAACTTCCGGATTTGCCCCCTACCCAGCGAAGTGCAGTCATGGATCTCATCCGTCGCACCGCTGCTGCAAGAATTTTCTTTGGACGCGTCGAATCGTCCAACGAAGCCATCGACAGGACTTGGCGTCGATGGCTCCAACACCTCGACCTCTTCCGACTTCGAGACGACCCCTTTTTGGACGGCATCAAGACCGTTCGAACGAGATCGCAGATCGTCGGCACCTTCTTGCAGAGACTCCGAGATGGAGCTTTCACAAGAGGGGCTACGGACCCTCTTCGAGCGTCAACTCTCGAGAAGGCCCTTAGCGACGTGGCATCGCGCTTCCGGTATAACGACCGGCCAAGCCCCTGCCACGTCCCGGGATGCAACCGGTATCACCCCATAATCGAGTCCCTTAAAAAAGCTTGGGCTCAAATCGACCCTGACGAGAAACGACAAAAAGCGATCACTCCACGCCACCTTCGATTCATGTGGGAGTACGCCACAAGAACCCATGGCGACATTGACCTGTCAACCTTTGAGGCTTGCATTGCTGACCTCGCCCTCGCCGGATATTTTTTTGCGATGCGGAGTTGCGAGTACTCCACAGTAAAACAACGTGGAAAAACGAAGTTGCTGACGATAGGCAACATTTGCATCTTGGTTCCTTCTGGGCCTTTCGGCAAAAGTGCGTGTCTACATCCTAGCACTCTCTCCTACTAGCTACTGTGACGACCTCGCGATAACACAGACCGCTCCAACCTGCAGGATGTGTTCGCTGGGTCGATCCCCGCGTGTCAATGTGTGGATTGAATGCGGAACGCGGGTTTGAAGTTTGAAGTATTTGAATCGGAGTAGTGGGCAGGCCTGCTTGCAGCGCATCATAAGTAACAAACCAACGGCTCATAAGGACGCTATATGGGGGTTGTTATCACTCAATGTAATATACACCAGTTTGGTCTTGACCGGTTACGAGTAGGTAGCTTATGTGTATTTACAGTACACAGATTCATTCAAACCGTCTGACCAACGGCAAGTCGGAGTGCACCCGGCGTTGCGTTTCAGTCGCACATTGGGTGAGCTACCTTTGGAAAGCTCTACCTAGCCGTATTGTAGGATTCCTCTAGTACTCCTAGTAGTTAAGTAGGTACTCCTCCCGCTCGAAAGCTTGTGTTCCCGACAATGGTAGGGATGAACGGTCGGCCAAGACTTCAGGTCCCAGCGTGCCGACTGTACTCTGTTTGAGTTTGGGAATCCCTTTGATGCGACATTGATCCCACCAAAAGTCACTGAAATAAATCATTGGTACCGACTCGACTTCAAAACATCTACGACGGACAAAACCAAACAGGAGAAGAAATATTATGTGGTGCATGGTTGTTGACGAACAATCACTGAGACCGTGCACCAACCACCAGGAAAAAACGACAACGACGACGATCACGACAAGTTTTGCCAGGAGTAGCACTCATCCACAACAATAACGACCCGTCACACAGAAACAGGCCTGGGACTGCAGATCCTGATGGATTGTTTGGGGAGAGTGTCGTCGTTCTTATGGTTCGTCCTGTGCCCAAACTTTGTGTGTTGCAGAGAACATACACAGAACCAACAAGCGAGAAGTGACAGTATGGGTCAGAAGGGGCATGGAGGTGGAGGATGGAGTTGTCTGCCCAGAATGCAGAAAAATGAGGGGGTAGTATCTACGTCCTAGCGCCATATTTTCAAACTGTTGAGACATTATAGCTTTGATACTGATACATCCGCTAAGGACCCAAATATTGGGGATGACAGTGCGTGTGACTCACACCGCGACACCATGGTCTCGATCTTCTGACAGCCACTTAAATATAGATCGACCATGACGCGATAAGAAGTGGACTGCCTTGATTCAACCGATTGTTGGTTCTGTTGTTTGTTTCGAGAGCATTGCCGATTTTTAACTTCACTAGAGCACTAATACAACAGTCCGTTGCGTTCGATCGGCATCCATTCCAATCCAGATACGACACTTTGACCATGTCGCTCCTGGGACGATCCAGTGTCATGGCATGTCATGTTGGATGCAAGCTTCACAGCCTTGCCATTCCTCCCATGGTCTTGGTATCCACCAACCACGGGAGTGGCGGGTGCTGCTGGTTCCAACACGGTCCTACTACCCCCACCACCATGGCCATTTCACGAGGCATTGCCACCGGGAGCACGTCCAGCAACAGCAACAGTAGCATGACAGCGGCTCACCGGTTGTTGGGCTTGACACAGCCTCCCACTTCGTTCAAAGAGTTGCGCTATGCCTATTACCAAGCCGCCAAAACATGCCATCCCGATGCACAACGACATGCCAATCCAAATAGTAACAACACCAACAAGAGCACCACGCCCAACGACAACAAGACTACCAATCAAAAGTTTGTGGAATTGGTGGAGGCCTATGAACTCTTGCAACAACACGTGACGGAACTGGAAAATGATTCGTGGTGGACTTGCAAGGACCGAACTGATGGTTCGTCGTCGTCGTCGTCGTCGTCTGTGGAAGAGGAGTTTTGCCGAGCCTGTGAAACGCAATTGGGCTTATCGGGGGAATTGGTGGAAGAATGCAAGGGCAATCCTCTCTTTTTGCAATGGCTTGCGGGCAACACGGATGCGGCTCAATTGTGGAATACCTTTTTGGACTTGCATGGAGGATTGGCACCGGTCTTGCGTAGTAGCAGTACTACGACTGCTTGGTTGACAGCCGGCGGCGGAGACTCGGCAGCCATGCACACGAATCAAACTACTACCATTGCGACGAGATCCGGCACGGCGAGTACTCCCCACAAAAAACAGCAACCGCGTCGGAAACGACCGCCTCGTTAACCATGGTTCCTTCCTTGCATCCGTACTCTACGACCCCCAAAAGAAGTCAGGCTTCCTTCATCATAGTATACCAAGCCACCATCTGACCCGAAACATAGTGAGGTCGACAATGAATAATGCCATCTGATCAATCTACGGAGAAAGAGAGAAGTGAGTCCATGCCAAGAGGGTACACCATTCCAGACAAAGAAATACATGGACCCAGTCGTGGCCAAACGAACAGCTTGTTGCGATAATTCCTCTGGCGTGCTGTTCTCCTGCGTGGCAGCAGGGAAGTGCCTGCCTGATGGTTTCAAACCATGACATCCTTGTCTTGGCATAGCATATGTCATGGATCGAAATTCGAAATACCTCGTTGGTCCACGGTCGCGCTTCCGGACAGGACACCACGAGCGAGGTGCGCGACTGGGAGACTCGAACGACCGTGCTGTTCCCCGAGAGAGAGAGAGAGAGAGAGAGAGCTCTTGTTTGAAACCACAAGAGCAGAAACATGAACAAGAACACCAAGAACAATGGCCTATCAGCATCATCCTTGGCGTCTGCCACCTGGCAACTGCTGGACAGCCATCCCCGCAAGTTGCCTCAGGGACCACGATACTCGCATGCGACTGTCTCCTTGTTTGATGGCACTCTGGTGGTGTTGGGAGGGTACGACGCGAACAGCGCTCGTCAAGCATCTGTTCTCGTTTATCATTCATCCCATTCCAAGAATCATTCTGGAGAATGGTGGGAAGGACCCATCATGACCATGGCACGAGCCGATCATTGTGCGCAAGTTTGTAATGGCTTTGTCTATGCCATGGGAGGGGAAGACACTCGATCCGTGGAACGGATTCCCATTACCGCCTTTTCGGCTCAGCAGACCAATCCTCGTGCGCTATCAGCAGCATCATCAACAACAAGAACAACAACAAGAACAAGAACAAAAGCATCAACAAGGGCAACATGGCAAACCATGCCTTATCAATTGTCACATGGACGCAGTGGATCGGCCTCAGTGATGGTACGCAATCGGTTTCTGGTTCTTTTGGGAGGTCGTGACGATACGGTTTATGAAACACCAGATGTCAAGGCGCTGGCCACTCTGGATATTATCGACACTGTGCACTCGGTCGTGGTCACGAATGCCGGACCCTCCATGAAGGTCGCACGACGAATTTGTGGAGCCTGTCTGGTCAATGAGACAACCCTCTGGGTGGTGGGTGGAACGGATTGTTACCATGGAACAGACATTACACTGTATTCGGTGGAATCCATTGACTTGCACAAAAATCCTAGACTTCTGGTTGTGCCAAACAAACAGTCTCCTCCTCGTCCCCGCCTTGGACGAGACGACACCACCACCAACATGGCCGCCACGTCGTCCTTCTTTGCCCCCAACTCCGTATGGACGCTTCACCCCAATCTATCGCTCCGTGTGGGACGAGAAGGACATGCTGTCGCAGCTGTGGGAGATGGATGTATTCTTGTGGTGGGTGGATGGGATGCATATTACAACGATTTGCCATCCGTCGAACTCATCCAAACCCGTGGAATGGGACAGGGTGTGGTTCGTGTGGCTGGTCTAAACATGGCCCGATGGCGTCCCACTCTGTCGGTTGTAACAAGAACTGGGAAAGGAGCAAATAACGACGACTCGGCCAACAGCAGCAACAACAACAGCAACAAGGAGCTTGCTATGGTGGTGGGAGGAGACGGACAAGATTCTATTGAAGTGCTAGAATGGTCATATTCATTATTTCATCAAACGCATGATACGAAACGCAAAACCAACAATTCTACCACAGGTCGAGTTCGAAAGAGGCCCCATCATGGAAAAGAGTCACCGAAATCTGTCCGATAGTCACGTTCCATGTCGTTGTCGACACTCCGTGAACAGCCCATCAACGCAATTCCACAATTTAATCACAGCAAGCGTCAACAGATGGAACGGATTCCTTGCGCACCACAGTGGCCTCCTGTCATCGACGAGCACAATAAAACGATTGACCGGAAGCAATCCATCATGTGGCCCATATCAGCATGTAGTCCACAATGGTTAAGAGTTGTTCCTGGAGGACGACGCGACGAGGGTAATGGCATCGATAGAACTTGTTTACCAACAATCTGTCATCCATTTTGATCACTCCTACAGACACATGATAGAAGATATCCTACACTGGAGGGCTTATATTCTACAAGGTTCCAACCAGCTGGAGAAGTATTGCAAATCACATCTTCTTGAAGCAAACTGTGTGTACGTCGACGGAGTCCAACTCAGTCGAATACAAACATTCCCACTATCATCAAAGGGATCAGAGTTTCCTCTGTTGTCCAATGCCGATAGAGTAGTTGCCGGTGTGACCAATCATGTTGTACATGGGTTTGTGAACGTCGACTGTTTCCAATCCAGCCGACGACATTCCCGAATCCATGTGGAATCTCCAGTCCCGTCTCTCACTTGTAGATACTTAGCGGCGACCTAAGACAATGGAGGCCCCGAAAAATGCTGATGACAGCACGAACGCCGTGGCGACCGATTGGTGAGCGTCTGCACCCGCTTTCATGGACTTGTCGATGGAATGGTGAGCCTCTTTGCCGGCCTTCGTGGACTGTTTTGATTTGGCCATGCATTTGAACATTTCATTCTGTATCAAATGCAGCAAGACAAAGGTCTGGTCAGAGAGAAAGCTTGGGAAAGGTGTTGGACAGCAAGGTGAAGATCCATTCCCTATGATTGTCAAGTTCTCGCGGCTGCGGCTTCCTTTTTTCAATTTCCGCCAGGTTCTGCAGGAAGAAGGGACTGAATCCGCTTTCACCTTCCACCGACGCAGGATAGAACCATTTGTCAGTTTCCTTTTCATGAATGACATACCTGTAGTTTTTGCACGTCCGATGACGACGCGTTCGGAGTGGTGGTGGTGTTTTCGTGGGAGGACCTCATGGCATTGGCAACAGTTCCTGATTTTTTTGACAAGGTGGTTGTTGTCTTTGCGAAGGATCTGGCTTGTGGCACGCCCTAGCGGGGTGATTCTGTGAGTTTCTAGTACCGCAGAGATACAGAGTGGTACGGGACTCCTCCTCTCATCCTCCTTTTTGAACACACGTCTGGGTCCGATGGCTCCGTGAAATGGCGCCATGTCCGTCAAGTCAGACAAGGAACACGGAGCTTTTCTGAAAACGCGACAAAAATAAATATACATAAGTGGTCGACGCCACAGCGCCGAGATATCCTCTTTGGAAAAAGGGACGCATGAAAGAATCATCAACATTCTCTAGATGGACACCGTGAGCAAGGATGAGTACAAGGTCGAGAACGGTACGAAACCATACTTTGGTGTGTGTCTGTGGTGCCGAAAGAAAGGGTCTGGTTTCAGTTCGTGGTTGAAGGAACCAAGCTACAGTGGAGAAGCTATAGCTAAAAAGTGAAAACCGGGTGATCTACCCGGAGAGTTTCAATGGCGCTTCGACATTAGTCATGGGAACCATAATTTAGCTGCATGGGAGGCCCAGCTTTCCCAATCCAATCTTTCTCTCGCTATTGAGATACGCCACTGTCAGCGGCATGGTTGAGCAGTCATCTTCACGCATGTTCGAGTACATGCTGGACGAGTTGAAATGGGAATGTAACTATCCGCGATCAAAGTTCGTGAGTCGATGCACGGCAAAACGCACTCAAGACCTTGGTCATTCTCACATGTGAATCCCTGTCATCAAAGATGGGCGCTGCTGGATCCCAATGTTGGGGAACACTTCCATCTGTGCGAGACATGTATTATTTCTAGGGTTGGGGAACACTCTATACACTCCCGGGCAAAGGGAGAAGACTTTGCTCAGCCATGTTGATGCGAGCCGTGTGGACATTGGTCTACGACACATGATGGATCGTCACGTCGCTATCGACCTTTCGCTGGAGCACAGCTATACCCCGTCGTGCTGGATGATGACGGGTTGTATCCAAAGTCTACCCCAAACAGTTTCAGTAGCAGAATGTTGCCCAACAATATTGTCTTGTGCAATGGACAATGCAGTGACTGCTGCAGACGTCCATAGAAAAGGCGGCACGGATTCGTGTACTACCTACCGAGATGATCCGACCGGCGAACACCACCAAGGTATTAGTACATTGATTGCGAAGAGACTGCCATTTCGGTAGCCATGTCAAAAACGTGGTAAAGAGTTTACGAAATGGATCAGCCACCCCAGTCGGTGCTGTGACTACTCCCTCCTGGGATCAAGTCAGAACGACTAATAAGTACTTCCGTTATAGTCAGAACGTGCCGGAAGGATTCGCCATGATGCAACATTGGATCAGAGAACAAGTTGTAGGGTGCTTCCACATGTCGTTGAAACAAATAAGAAGTTGGTGTATGGTCTCTTGTGGTTCCTTCTGGACCGCCGTCTCTGAAGTGGTCGTAGAGCTATTGGTTGGTCTAGTGTGCACAGCACGACTTGACTTGTTCCTCGTCCAATTACCGTCAACACCTGCCAATGTACCAGTCGTCTCTTCTTGTTGGTTTTGGTGTTGTCCTCCGTCGTCATCTTCTCCATCCTCTTGTTCGGCTTTTGCGGGCTCACGTCATTTCGGTCTGTCGTGGCCCTTCCATGGGAGCGGCTTGGGCTCCTTGAGGGAACTTGTGTTGGTTATGATTGTGCATGATCATTCATGGCTTAGTGTCTTGCCACTCCTTGTATCACTTTGTGGGATGCCGGTTCTCGCCAGTTCGACGACAAGAAAGATCCAACCCAAAGATTCCCGTCACTCCCGTCATTCTCGTCATGGTCTGTCGTCTTAGCTTCGTTCTCCGTCTTCTGCGCTTCCAGCTAACAAATCGATTGCGGTTCTCCAGCAAAACGTAACGAGGCTCGGAAAAGAGATCAACCGCATACGTGTTGCTTTTTCGCCTGCAACAACCCAGGCAATGACTGAAGCTTGCATCTACAAACAAGCGGAAGGACTCACGTCCCTTTTGAGCTCTAAAGGCACGGAGATCAATAATAATGGTCAAGAAGAGCTTCAATATGTTCGGCGACTCAATGGTACGGGTACTCTTTGCTCTAGTGTGGTCCATGCAAGTGCGAATGAAAAAAAATGATCGGCATGTGTGTCCGTCGGTGAATCATCCGGTCTCATATTTTGACAAATGCGACAAAAGAGAATCTATATACTGAATGCGTGTTCGAAGACATGTTTATATCAGATCCCTCTGATCCCGACAGCACCTTGCTGGTTGTCATCGGAGTGAGACAGAAGAACAGCATCTAGCTGGTTGTCATCGGAGTGAGACAGAAGAAATTAAGGATGGATTGGCCATTGCAATGGGGGGGGGGATTGGCCATTGCAATGGGGGGTGGTGCCAGGGCCACTTCCTCTTGTTCGTCGACATTGGCATCTTGTTCGTTGTCGCTGAACGGCGGCCGCTCATATCGCAATCATGCCATGGGTTGGAACAGGCGGGCGTGCGAGGAGCGATATCCTTCCAATCGTTTCTCTAACAACGACCGTAGTGTAGGCGCCTAAAAAGTTCGTGACGAGATACCCACACCAAAACAGATAAAGTTGAACCGAAGGAAAGAAAAAAGAGAAATCAAAATGTCTCGGTTTTGAGTTCTCTTCCTTTCTTGTCTTCGGTTCATCGTTCTTCAATTCATCAAGCTTGGCCCAGGACAGCCAATCAGTTTCCTGACTAGCAAATTCACGGATGATTCGAACAGCTGCATTGCGCCTTTTATCAATTCTTTCTCTTAATTCATCCCGATTCTCTTCCGTCAGAGAAAGAGGAAATCGACCCATATCCCATTCTACTTCCCCACGATTCAAAAGAGTTGCCACTGATAAGAGCCAGTGGCACCAGAGGCTCAACAAAACACAGGCACACGTGCTCTCTCTCCGGTACGTACTGTTGATAGATTGGCTGTTGGCATCCAACGTATTATCGACCAATTCCTTGACAGCACTTGCCAAGTAAAAGACGACCTGTCCAGCCACGGTCTACGAAACTCTGATCAATGGGAGGAATTTGCTTCCACGTTCCCGTCCCAGGATAGCAAGGATTTAGTCTTAACGGATGGCTTTATAGACTAATAGTATCCACAACTTGTGGCATAGTCTTTGGGAGCTCACGCTGGGGCGGATGTATTCAGATCAAATCGTACAGTGCTCATGCATTTGTCCCCATGTAGAAAACACTTTGCCTTTGACGCATTTTGTTAGATGTGATATGAGTGCTCTTTTGGTTTGATTTATAGTAGGCGTCATGTTTGAGCTGAAAGTGCACCACAACTTAGTCGGAAGTACTCTCACCCAAACGACAGCAGGAATGTGCAAGATTTGTAGACTGATGAGAGATCTATTCTATTACAGGCGTCGCTGTTTGGGATCTCTACCACCTATGATCCTCAGCTAGCCAGCTACAAGCGTTAGTAACCACAAGCTGACTCATACTGTTGGCACAATCAACGTCATTGGATGGCTACAAGGTCTTGTTAGTGTCACTCCGTTGCCTTACACATCAACCGCACGTGCTTCCACTATCTTTTGTCTTTGCTTGAGGTGGCGCTTGTCAGGTTGCTCGAACGCTTGTCATCCCAACTGTAATTGAGCCTTGTGTTGCTCGATTGCCTACTTGTTGGATTGGATAACAAACTCGTTGTTTCATCGGGGCTGGAAGCATCCGTCGTTGTTGTTGTTGTCGTCGTCGTCCGCACTGTTGGATCCACCTGAAAAATCTCCATCAATGGTGCAGTCGTTGCGCTTGTTTGCAAAAGACTCGGTTGCTGCTTCCCACTTGCTGCCGCTCCGTGCACGGATGCTTGCGCTGGCACCAAGTCGTCCTTCCACAGGACACGAGTGCATGTCGCGTGATGAGCGTCGTCCGACCCTGCCGTGTTATTGTTGGGGGTCGATTCGATCTTTGTACTAGGGGCCTGTGACTCGGGTCGGTGATACAAGAGAGTGGACGACGTTTCCGCCGACCAGGTATTGTTGTAGGCATATTGTTGTTGCTGCTGTTGCTTGTGGACATGACGGAGATGCTTCTCTTCTTGGGCCTTGGCCCGTGCCTCATAGAGGGCCAGTTGCTCGCGCAAGACAATGCGTGCCCGCATATAATTCATGGTCCCTCCCACGGTAAAGGCGATACTTCCCACAATGTAATTCCATCCCAAAAAGGTAAAAATCAGATTGGCGTCTGCGGTCGCTTCAAAGTCAAACAGGTAGGGGACCGAGGCGACCCCAAACATGGTCGATCCAATCAAATAAAAGGCGGCCGTCAAATTGGCCAAGAGCGCCGTCAGTAACGAGGCAGCCGCGCGGTCGTGTGATTCAAAGATTTGCACCATGTTGATGAGCGCGCCGACCGCAAACAAAAGGCTTCCAACAATGAACAATACGGCCCCGAGTTTGGCCTGTTCGATCGATGGTAAAAAGACCAGACTTCCTAGTATAAAGAGAATTGAGCCAGCGACGTAGATCAAAGCGGCTGCAAGATCCAATCGATATCGCGTCCGGCGACTAAAGTGCTTGCCATCGTTGTGGCCACTGGTACGTTTGCTCGTGCTTGCTGATGCCGCATCGTCGTCGTCGTCTTGTGCCGATGAATCTTTGTCGTTACTCTTGTCGTCCTCATCATCATCGTCGTCGTCATCCTCGGCTTCTTCGGCCGCTTGTAGGACTTCAAAGGTATCATGTGCTGCAACAATCAAATAGAGGAGGCTCCCAATGATAAAGAGATAGACGCCGACCGGCAGATAGGCGTGAAAGGCCGGTAAAAAAGCCACCGAGCCGAGAATAAAGATGATGCCTCCCAACTCGTAGGCCGCCGTATTGAAGGTTTCCCAAAAGAAGTGCTCCGTCAAGAGAAGAGGGTGCAACAACGACAATGACCACTCTTCATCGACTGGTGAAGGTGAGCCGAGTGGGAGGAGAGCCAGCAGCGCCTCGTCTGGTTGCGGTTCTGCTTGCGACTCTTGTTCTTCCGTGGACAGCCAATCTTGCTGTTGTTGTTGTTGCTGTTGATGATGCAGTTTCCGTTGACTTTTCCATTTTCCAGGAGGAGGCCACGATGGAAACCGTCGCAAGTCGAGCAATAAAGGCCGAGGACGTTCTTGTCGTCGTCGTTGACGACGGTGTTGCCTGTAGTCCTCGTACGCAGAAGAGTAGGGCATCACGACGCCCGTATGATACCGGGTACGGTTCACAAACATGTGCGGCATGGTACAACGACTCTTGTTCGGCCGTGGCTTACAACGTGGCTTTAATGTTTGTCAACGGTAGGATTGTAGGATTGTAAATGCTCTCTTTTGCTCTCCTCGTTACACTCCTAAATTAGCAAAACTGTGTGTTGAAGTGCTTCAGTGGGGTACTGAATACTGAACCCCCGTTTCATTCATTACTTGTTGTAAACACTTCCTGTTTCGTCTAGTATACCATTTCCCTTCTTCTCACTTCTCCTCGTTGTTGAGAGAGAATGCTTTTCATCGGTGCGGAGGGTGCAGTGAGTCCTGGTTTTTCGTGACTTGGCTCCGCACTGAAAATGCCCGACAACAACTTTTCATCCTTTGGAACACAAAAAACCCTCTGGGTTCTGCTCGAGAGGAGTGAAATGAGGGACTTTCATGACAGACGTTCGGAGAAACTTTCAAAAATTAGACTGACATCCGGACAGACCATCCAGTGACCGTCGATGTCTCCATTACTCTTCCATATTGACTCTTCTTAAAGAAAATGACCCTAGCTGTCTTGTCAGTGCCACTTCAACTGCATTCCCAAGTTTGACCCTATCCCTAAAAACGAAAGTTTCCCCGAATGTCTCTCATTTCGCTATGAAGGCCTGAAAAAGTCAAATGAAAGACTTTCGGATAGCTTTTTGAGAGACGTTCGGAGTTCTAGGATACACTCGATTGAAGATGAGCTATAAGCAGGTTTTGGAGCTAACTGAACGAGAATAGGAGATGAAGCACGAATACCCTAATAATCGGACTATGGATTCGCGAGGGGACCGAGAAATGGTCGCGTTTGTGAGCGAGGATTTAGCGAGACATAGACCTCTAGGCTAGAGGATCCTAATAGTCACTCTTTATGATTACGAGTCTTTAACATGACCGATCTTTGAAGGAATGGCCTTATACCACCCACCGGATCGGACAGTAGTCTTTTTGCAAATCGCATATCCCGCATATCCGCCTTCGACTACTAGAGCTACAAAAGGAGTAGTAGGAGTAGTAGAGAGCTCTAATAGTATGGTAAGGAGAAGAGGCACTGCTAATAACTGCTCTTTAGACTTTAGAGGTAGACGCAGTAAGACGACTGAAGACTGAAGCTGAAGCGTTTATTGCCAATTGCCATAGACGAGGCTCATGGAACTTCTGAGTGAACGAAGGAAGTACCTACTCCTAAACCCTATACACATACGAGATATGAGTAGTAATGAAGTGTCATTGCCGGAGGGGAGGGACAAGGCTCATGGAGAAACTTAGAGCGCAAGTGAGCCTCAAAAGTGCTTATGTTCATTTGGGCGCTACGTATTGTGTATTGTGTATTGTAGAGTGCGCTACTTTGCACCATTCCCCGATTTCCTGTGAATGTAAAATCACCGGTAGCTCCGCCTCCCTCAAGCCTCAAGGAGCACATCCCAATGGATACTCGTACTCTTCAAGCTACAGAGAGTAGACTAGGAGGCTCTCTTTCCTGCCAAGGTCCAAGGTAGAGGGTAGAGTGTGAGTGTGGCCGTCTTCATCTCATACCATACAATATAGTCCACAGTGACACTGCACATACAACATACAACATACACGTACAACATACAACGTAATACTACTACTCAGTCCCAGTAGTGTCCCTACGGCAGAACAGCTCACCGTGAAAATTCATCGGGGTCGTCGAAAGTCGAATGCTCGATGCTCGCACAACAGAACTCTCACAACTCACAACTTCATCCCTTGGCTCTTGACTCTTGATAGAATTGTTCTGGCGGGATTTCCGCAAGTAGCTACACCGTTCGAAAGCAAAGCCATGAAGCTTCCATCATTTCTTGTGCCTTTTCTTCTTTCCTTGGTTGCTCTTCTGGCTCCATCCTGTTTTGCTCTGCATTCTCCATGGGCTTCAACTAACGTACCGTTCACATCGCCAAGGTTCTTCCACTCCTCACCACGACCACTTTTTGCCATGTCAAGCAGCGTACTGATGTACAAGAATGCGAGCGACATTGAACCTTGCAAATCACTTCGCAATTGCGAACGCCCCGTGCTTTACGAGACAATGGCTCAGATACTCGATGAGATGAACACGTCGTTGAAGACTGAAAACGAAGCTCTGCGCAATTCTATTGCGGCTCTCGAGCAAGCTCTCAACAGTAGCGTTAAATCTATTGCGGCTCTCGAGCAAGCTCTCAACAGTAGCGTTACGAAGCTCGAAGCCCAGAAGATGGAGAACGAAAAATCGCGGAAGGCAGACTACGAAGCTCTGAAGATGTCGTTCGAAGCTCAACTGGAAGCCCAGAACAAATCTATTGCGATGTCGTTCGAAGCTCAACTGGAAGCCCAGAACAACTCTATTGCGGTTCTCACCAATAACGTCACGGCCCAGAACAAATATATTGCGGTTCTCACCAATAACGTCACGGCCCAGAACAAATATATTGCGGTTCTCACCAATAACGTCACGGCCCAGAACAAATCTATAGCGGTTCTCACCAATAACGTCAACGGCATACGTGTTGCTTTGACACCTGCAACTTTCCAGTCAATGGCCGAAACTTGCATTTATAAGCAAGCGGAGGGACTCACTGCCCTTTTGATCTCAAAAGGCATGAGCATCAGTAATGGCCAAGAGGGACTTCAGTATCGCTGGTCCCAAGTTGGGATGAAGGTGCTTAATGAATTGCTCGTCGTCAATAGCCGAAAATGGAATGTACATTGGGAACGGGATCTTTTTGGTGGAAAGAACAACAGCAATCATTACTCGCAAGAGCTTCGAACTGAAGCCATTTGCAGAATTTTATCGGGACTGAGCTTTTTTGTCCAAACAGTCCCATCGAGCACGCTGCTGAGTTGGCCACCAGACCGAAACACAGTAGTTCATGATGGCAACTTCCTTCATGCTGTTCATGGTCCATTCGATAGCGAAAACGAGATTGACGACGAGCAAAAAGTCGCCGAGCAGGAAAAACTCTCTGGTCAAATTCAATCATGGGCTCCGGCAGAAATCCCGGCCCTTCAAGTGCCTAAAGGAGGTACATTTGAAGATGAGCAAACGCGAAGACAAGTCGTTGAGCCGTTCCTTGACTCCTTGCTTGACGACTTGAAGGCGAAAATACCTCAAGGTAACGCTTTGACCAGGCATTTGGTTGCAACGAAGAAGTCAATTCTTCGAAAACTCTGCAGGTAGATCATAGTGCGTCTCACATGTTCTATCTTGGTGAACGACACGTGATGGAGGCTCGTTGATACGGCGGTCGTGTTTGATGCTAGCAAGCTTGATTGGCAGGAAAAAGTCAAACTTTTCTGTCTGTTGAACACTACACCCATAGATTGCGCTGCAAGCGATTCGATGTAGAAGTAACTCTCTACGATCAAAATCATTCCTCTAGAAGACAATCCTTCAGTATACTATCTCTACTATTGGGCAAACAAGAAGGAGGGATTGCTAAAGTAGTATAGACAGTTTTGAAACAAAAGGCGACGACCGTCGAGGGGACATGTGCATCGTATGAAACTACAAGTAGTGCGCCAGGAGGTCATTGTAGAGCGCGGTGGCTGCCTCGACCACCCCCGAGATGGTGGCATCGGGGGGCATGACACCCTCTGACACGACGAAACTGGAATCCAAAACGGCAGTGGTGTCAGGGTCCAACGTCAGGAATGCCGACGAAGATGGTACGTGTTCCCAAACCATGCCGGTGCTGGCTCCCGAATCCATAGTGGATGCTGTAGTATGGGGTTCCTCTAGGATGGTCCAGACCGTGTCCGTGCTGGCACTGGTCTTGGTCGACACTAGGACAGTGTTCGTCGTCGTTGTCCCCGAATCGTGTGCCAAGGCAACCTTTTCGGTGACAGCCGTGGTAGTAGTCGTGCTACTACTGGTGGCGGTGCTCGACCCGACAACTTCGGCTGGTGCTGAAGGTGGTGGACTTGCCGGAACGGATGCGGCAGGAGGACTGGGTGGTGGTGCGGCAACCGATGAAAGTGCCGCCGCCGCCGGAGGAGGAGATGCCGGCACTGTTGGCGTTGTTTTGAGAGCTTCTTCAATATCGGCAATGCCCTTTTCCAATTCGGTTTCTCCCTTATTGAGCAAGGCTTCGACTTTTTGACTGGCGGCTTCTGCTGCCGCTGGACTTGAATTACTGGTAGCTTCTTTGCTGGCCACTTCGGCTTGTTCCAAATCGGCAATGGCTTCTTCCAATTCATTCACGGCTGTGGCTAATTTGGAAGTGCCAGCAGAGGATGATGATGACGACGACGACGTTGTGGCGGATGTGACACCGACTTTTTGTTCAATTTCCAAAACTGTTTCCTTGACTTGTTCGACGGCGGTTTCCAATGCGTCTGGCGAATTGCCTGTTGTGGCGGCGTCCGTGGAAGTGGTCGATGAGGATGCTGTGATATCGGCGGCGGCGGGTGGTTTGGGAGGTGTTGGTGTGGTTGTGGCTGGTGGCGCTGGTGGGGAGGATGCGGGAGGTGTGGAACTCGCTGGAGGACTGGTCGCTGTTGTTGCTGTTGTTGTCTTGGAAGAAGAAGACGACGCAGTAGGAGAAGGAGGAGCGGTTACTTTGGAGGGAAAGGAGGACAGCGGGGATAAGGAGGGAAATTTGGGAGCTCCAATGGGTGGTACTCCCAGCGAGGACAAACCTCCCTGTTCTCGCAATAGTTCCACCCGTTCTTCGACGGCCTCCTTGACCAATTCTCCGGCTCGATCCAACTTTTCGACCAAATTGGCCAATTCCGTCTTTTCCGTCACTTTATCCAAATTGTCCAACAAACTGGTGAAATCCTTTTGCCAAGTTTCCCCCAAGGCAAACAAGGTAGTGTCTGGTCTTGTTGTTGTTGTCGTTATGGTCCTTGTTGGTGTTGTGGTCACACCAAAGGGTGATGACAGACGGTGCGACGGCAGGGTCGTCCCAAAGGCATGGACCAGCCATGCGCTTGTTTCCAAAAGCAAGATTGATGAAAGAATCTTCATCATTCGTTTCCTGTCGTTAATTAGGTCAATGTTAACAGTTGGAAACAATCGGTCCGAAACGACAAGAGAGGAGGAGAGATGAGATCTGACAACAACAACGGATCCGGATCAAAAGGAGGGTCGTCGCTTCAAAAAAGTGAGATCGAGAATCGAGACTGATGGGACGCATGTTTGACGTTTGCACCAATTATATTGTTCTCCGCGCGTGCGTGTTCAACCCAATTCGTCACGAGCTGGACACGTCACTGTTCCCAGTCGCACATTACCTCTCCCCTACCTACCTACCTAGCTCTAGTGCAGTGCTCGAAACTCGGAACCATGGCTTTTGTACTCCTATGTGCAGTTGTGTGGGGCGATATCAATCATTGGAAGCATCGAATCATGGAGAGGACTCTTAAAGGAATGTAATGGCTGGTCTACACAGAAAATTATGAACATGTCGATCCCGAACGAGGTACGTTACTTCTCTCAAAACATACACATGGAGTCTTCTCTCAAGGTTCTTCCTTGAGGGAATCCAATGGCCAAGGAGCAGTGGATGATTCTTTGCTTGCAATGGTTCCAGTTTCTTCATCTACAGCAGCAGCAGCGACAGTGGCTGAAGCTGCTTCGGTCCCTGAAGGTGGTTGTTGACTATTGACTGTGTGTTTGGCTTCGTTGGCTTTGGATTGCAACACTTGAATCGTTTTGACGGCTCGTCGCAGCATGGCTCCATACTGCTTCTTGCTATTCTCCAACACTTGCTGTTCTGCCATGGCAGTACTGTTGTTGTTATTGTTATTCTCTGCCGCGTCGTTGGATGCTCGGTCTGGAGAAAGAGGTGTCATTTCGTCATTGTCATCATCATCTTCCTCCTCCTCTTCATCGTGTGGCTCTAATGCAACATCGTGTTCGGCTGCTCCTAAATCCGTCTCGAGAGGCACCACCACGGCAGGTTCCGATGTCAAGGAGGCTTTTTCGGGTCCAGCCAAACACACTGGAACATAGGCCGCCTTGTGAGCATCCACCAAGAAACGACGGAAATCTTCTCGTTTCTCCATGCTCGATTCTTCCGCTGCATCCCACCCATCCAACAAGGCCGTTTGCAAGAGCGCCGCGTCATTGAAGGATCCAAGAAACTGTTTGCGATTGTTGCGGTAGGAAAGCAAGGTCACAATCATGGGAAGCGACGCCAAAATGGCGGGACCCGTGGCTTCCTTCAAAATCATTTGGAGCGTCAACAGAATGTGACCCACCAACAAGGCCGAAATGGACATGTCATAGACAAAGGGCCATCGCAAGCCTCCTCCATCAAACTTTGGCCGGTACACATAAATGGCACAGCGCCGAAGGACGGGCTGAGTCCACAGAAAGTAAAGGAATGACGCGGGTCCAATCAACGGGGAAGAAGGACCCAGCGCCACCAACGAAAGAAGCACCATTCCAGAATCGACAAACAGACGGTAGGGCGTTGGTGGACCAGCACCTAGAGATGAAAATCAGCGGGGACGCAATGCAAATCAGCAAGACTGGTGCAGCAAGAGGCCAGGGACTACAACCTCGTCGACGTACCTCCTCCTCGAGTGAGTCTGGAACAACACTTCATACCGGCAAACGAGTACAAGAACGTTGGCATCTGTAAGAGATACTGTGCCGTTATCACAAATGTGGTTCGCAAGTTGATCCAATTTAACCAAGTAGCAGCTGAATGTGAACCAAGAAGGGTTAGAAAAGTTTGAAAGCACCAAACTAGAGAAGCCCTCAACGTACCAGTTGCTGATGGAATGGCCCTTGCCATTTCCAGCAGGATCGTTCGTACTTCACCCCCTCCCAGTCCCCCATTCACACCAGAGAGAATCATTTGTGCAATAAGGGTACCCCAAAAAGCGGACAGTACCATGAACCACCAAAAGTACTGCAAGGCTTTTAGTTCAGCATTTGCCACACTGGCGGAACTGGAACCAAAGTTGGCCAACGCCTTGAAGAACACGGGGCACAATGCAAAGAAAAGCGTGTATAGTGACGATTGAATAAACCCTGCGATAGTTTCGGATATCCCATTCCCAAAGCGGGACTTCAAACAAGAACGAGAGAAAACGTTTAGATACATGTTGCTCCCGAAACAATTGGCGCACTCGTTTTTCATTTTCATACCTCGAGCCATCGAAACAACTTGGGCATTGTCTCTTCCAAAGCCTGTGGATTGAGCAGTGAGGTAAACAGCGAAAGGGCAAAGGGTGACATGACATAAAAGGCGACCAGAAGAAGAACGACACTGTGAAAAAGTACATTGGAATTAGAACTCGAGTATGCGAAATTTTGACATCATAACAACCCTAAATACGTACGTATAATGTCGTTGCGTTTTTTGTCGTTCATCAATGGACAAGGTGACGGGACGACAACAATTCCGAAACATGAATAGATCACAGGCGGCGGCATCGGCCAGAGGCGGAATGGGCAACTCATGTCCCGTCCTCCATCGGCCTGTCGCACGGCCATCGGCCAAACATTGGCGGGCCGCCACGGCAGCTTGTCGAGACGTAAAGGTGACAACAGCGTATGTGGACTCTCGGGACATGTCAATCAAGCCCTCCACCAAACCAGCCGCATTCAAGGTTGTAGCACCGGCTGTATCCTTGGTTCCACCCCAAACATCGCCCAACTTGGGCCATTCCCACGCTCCTGTGATTGCCGGTAAATGATCTGTTGACTTTCCATTCTTCTTTTTCTGCTTGCTGCGACTACCATTGAGTTCATGATGCATGGAGGAGACAATATATTTGACCTTGTCCCAGTGCGTCTTGGCCACACTCCGACTGGATGATCGCATGGTGGAATTCAGAGCCGAACTGGATCCATCCCGATCATCTTCCGACTCGCTATTGTGCTGGCGATTGTCTTTGCGGTACAAATCTGTGGTCCGGTAGAGTCGTTCTTCAAGACCCATTTCTTGCGAGCTCGATTGTCGCTTTGTTTTTCTTCGTTCCCGAAGCGACGAGCGGACATAGGTCGAAGGCGTAGCGATGGACAACTCTCGCGTCGTCGGTTCGTCATCCAAGAGCGGATCGGATCGTGTTTTGGGCTTGCCTCGTACATGTTTCGGTTGTACGTTTGGTTCTGGTGCACGACGAGGCGGCGCTGTTGTACCACCACCACCTCGTGGTGCGGAGTCAGTTGGAGTAGGGTTGACTTCAACGTTGGGGTAGTACATTTGTTGGTAAATCTCTTTGGCCTTTTGTTGTTCCAGAAACAACTCTTCGTTGGCCTTCCGAACTTCCATTATAGCCTCAAATTCCAGCAGTTTTAATTCCTCCAAGGTACAGTGATTCAAAATAGCATTTTCGCAACATCCATTGGGACAACAGGGTGCAGCTGCTTGGGCGTATTCACGTGAGTAAATGGCATATTGTTCTGGACCAAATGCATGACCTTTGTTGCTGTCTCTTCGGTTGGCCCTGTCCTCCCGTACACTGCTGCTCCTACGGCTGGGACGGTTCGTATTGTTGTTGTTGCTATTGGAATGATCTGGGTCGTCGTCGGTCGTTTGCGAACCGGCCCCGGCGGTGGTGATATTGTCCTTGACCGAATAGGGAGTCTTGATGGTGGTTTCGTCATGGCTCTTTTCGGAAAGAATGGGCTCCGGTACCACCACATCTTCTTCGTAATTAAACTGAATGGTGGAGGGTGTGCCAGGCACCATGATTCGGCTGACTCCTGGTCCACCACCACGAAACTGATGAGATCGCGTGCTTCGAGTGTCATGGGGGATGACAGCTGAGTTGGGACTCGACTGAACCGATTGCGTGTCGCCCGGTCTTCGACTCTTGATGCGTTTGTGGGTGCGCCGTTCCTTGGCAGCAGAAGAAGCAAAAGGTGGAAGGGCCGAGACGGGCTCTTCCATTCCATCCTGGCTAGCTTGGAGACTGCTCATGTTAGAATCCATTTCCTCTTCTTCTTTTTCCTCTTGTGATCGATGGCCTTGTGGTTCACTCATTGCTCCTCCGCCCTTAGTTGGTGTCATGTCCACATCGGTGAGGTCATTGGTACCCTCACCGCCACTGGATGGCACAACCTCGACCGAGTCACCTAGTTCGTGAGGAATGACGATGTCTTGGGCATCTCGGGATGGTTCCACCCGGCTGAGCTTGCCTTCGTTTTCTTCTTCTTCTTCTTCTTGCGTGTCTTCTTCATTATCCTCTTCTTCTTCTTCTTCTTCTTTCCCGACTGGGTGACTGTTGCTGCTAACTTCATCTTCACTGTCGGGTGGTGGGGGTGGCACTGGATCGTAATCCATACCATCCTTCATGCGTGGGCCATTCGTGTTGGGCAAAGGTGGTGGAGGGGGAGGCGGTGGTGAGGATGCTCTTGGTGGAGGAGGAGGTGGCGGCGGGGGTGGTTCTTCTTCCTCCTCCTCTTCCTTGAGTTGTTGTTGTGATTGCTTGCGAAACATGCTTTGTTGCCGTTTTAATTCGGCTTGTTGTTCTTGATATTCTTGTTGCAATTTCAAATCCATGGCGCGTCGTAAGAATCGCAATCGTCGATGTTTACTGGCCGCCTTGTACCATTTCCGCCAGGCCGAGGCAATGGCCTTGGAGGAAGGCAAGACGGTCACGGCCGCTACACTACTGGAAAAACCGGGTTGATTGGGGACACAATGATCGAAAAAGGCGGCCGTCAAGGCCAAATGCCAATCGACCGAGCGACGTTGCAAGGGCGGTGCTTCTTGTGGTTGATGCTGTTGCGGTTGTGAATGATTGCTCACGGAAACAGGTGTCGAGGATCCGCCAGGTCCCGAGGTGGAAGAAACCAAGGCTGTGGGAACTTCGTGTTCCTCCTGTTCTTCGGGAATACTACTCGTGTGCATGCGGGGTGCTGGTGCTGGTCGTGGTTGACTGGATGTCGTTCCCACATTGGAAGTGGATACTCCCACGGCTACGGCAGCTGCAGCCAAGGCCACGGTTGACAATTCGTGTGCCAGTTCGGGAGCTCCTGCGGTTCCACTTCGCCCCGAAGGATCGGTGGTTGCCATGGTTGGTTCAGGAGGAGGTGGCAATGCCGGCAAGCCACCCACCATGACACTGTACAATTGAACGTTAGGAACTGTATTGCGATGTTCCGGGTGCGGAATCCACGGGTCTCGGACATTTAACCGTTGATAATCTTCTTCTTGCTCCTCTTCTATAAATTGCTCTTCCCAGGCTTCTTCTTCCTCGTCATTGTTGTCGTCCTGGAGGCCGTCTTCCTCGTCGTCGTCTTCATCTTGAGCGGCATGTCGATGCTCCATGTAGGACGTTTGATAATTGGCATTAATGACGGACGTCATTTGCGCGGCTCGTCGTTGCTGTCGACGTCGTTGTCGTTTGAGAAATTTGCGTCGCTGGGCTTCTTGTGCTTGTTGATGAGGTTGAATTTCGGCCAATTCATCTTGTCGATCTTGCCAGACATTGGCTTCCAAATAATAGACACGTCGGAGCGCCAACAATTCAATCCATTCTCTTCGCAACAAGTGTAACAAATAGCCTTGCAGTATCCAAAAACAAAAGACGGCAAAATACAATCGGACGGAACTGGATTGATTTTGATCTCGAACTTGGACACCGGTACCTTCGTCAAAACCACCCGGTACATTGGCAATGGTGGTACGTTCGTAATTGGTCAAATTGTACGAACACGGAGGAATATCTTCCTCATCCTCTTGTTGTTGTTGTTGTTGGGCAGTCGTCCTATTGGACCATAGAGTGGTCGTACTGCTAGAGGTACCATCGTACAAGTGACATTCCTCCCCGGTGACATACATGGGTAGCAAGACCAACAAAAACAATATCGAGGCCACGGCGGCCAATTTGAGACAGAGGGCATGAAATCGCAACAAGACAATGGCATCCAAATTGACTTGCAACAAGGCTCCGGCTTGTCCACGATGTCGAGTGCCGGTTCCCGGCACTCCCCGGAGGAGCGTATCGTAGGTTAAACTGAGGGTCCAGGGAATAAAGTCCACGACCGGATTGAACCGGCGACTTCCATTGTCATAATACAAGCCAGGATGCATGGGACCGGGATAAATGACAGATTTGGGTCGAGCGGCACATCGCGGTGCCACAAATTCGTGTCGTTGCGAAACGGCCCAACCAAAACCCACCATGGCCAAGGCACCCAAGGAACATCCAGCCATTAAATTAAAGCCAATCGCCTGTAACGTCGTCATGGTGAAGAATCAATCTTTGGAGTAGTAAAGTAGTATTGGGGGTTGTTGGTTGAACAGCGTTGCGTTGTTGTTGTTGTTTGGAAGTCGCCCACTCGATATAGGATACAATAGAACAAACGTCTTTACCAAACACACGTTTGTTTGGAAAAACAAATTGCTGTTTTTCCTTGGATACTAGTACTTTGTCGTCTGTTGGTGTTGTTGTGGACTGATGATGGATAGAACTCTATTCGCAGTAGTAGTTCTGTATTAGTAGAGGGAGTGTTGGTGGTTGGTTCGATCCAAAGAGCACCCAGTCTCCACAGTTAGAACAAGCCGGTCTTTCCAAAAGACACCAAAGAGTTGAGAGAATTCTTTCTTGCCTTGTCAGCCTTTTGTTGTTGTTGTTGTGTCTTGTTTTGCTTGTCGTTGCACTAGAGATGATTCTCTTTCTAGGAGTAGACCAATACTGCTCGATAGCACGGTGCGTCGATTGATTGGCACGCAACCCAAAAACTCGTATTGTATCGTATCGTTGTGGGTTGCGGTCGAGTTTGTGGTTTGGCTTGTTCGGATTCAGCTGCAACTTACCACAGAAAGAAAGCAAGACTTGATGTTGTTGTTGGTAGTGGTTTGGCTGTGGTGGTAATGGGTTTTGTCGAGCGTTTAGTTCAATGACATATCGTCGTCGTTGTTGTCGTCGTTGTCGTGTGGTCAAGAGTTTGTGCGCCGAGATGGGTAACAGAAGAAGAGGTGCAAGGACTCCTCCAAAGGTGGAGTTGCCAATTGCGAGACACCGTATCTTAGAGGCGATATAATAGAAAATCAAACTGCAGCCGCAGTCGTTCTTCTTGTTCTTGTTCTTGTTCTTGTTCCACCAGGGTAAGCAAGGAGCAAGGATGAGGATCGACAGTGTACCAGAGAACTCTCTGTCTCTCTCCTACGGCCAACCGCAACAAACGCAACGGCCCAAGGTGCAAAGGAACGAAACAAAACGAGCGACGATGCGAATAAAAAAAAGAAAGAAAAAAAAGATGCATCCAAAACACTTTTTTTGGAAAAGCAGCTGCTTCTATCAAAGGAGGGGGCGTCTTATCTCTGGGGGCACATGTTTCAGGGTCGAAACACTTGATGCCCCCAAATTATTGGTCGCACAAAGGATTTCTATGACGTCAGTCGGCTGGAATCTTTGTTTCCACAAGTCTCCAAGAGGTGTCAAACACAACAATAGCAACGACCTCATCTATTGCAAGTGGGTGATCTTTTGTTCGGAAACCAACCACAAAAACAAACAAGTACTACTACTACAATGAAGCTTTCGGTTCTCTTGGCGCTTATCTGGTCCACAGTCGCTTCGGTACGTATCGGTGTGGTTGTCTCTTGTCGTCCGTCTCCTCCGCCGCCTTTCTTGGAAGGATCTATACTGTCGAAAACGATGCTTGTCGACTGGGACGACTCCAAACTTGTCGGCAACAAGCTGTTTCTCACGTTTTCTCTGTCTTTCCCCGCTCCTGTCGTACGTTCTGGATTTCATACGGGCATGGCAATCGCCCATACACACATGTGTATGAATTCGATAGGCCTTTGTCGGTGTGACTCCTCAACCCCGATCCATGTCGTCGGCCTTGGGAGTGACCATTGCCGAGGGCGTGGAATTTGATACCGTTGCTCGCGAATGGCGTTGCAAATGGAGTCCGGACAATGACAAGGCCAGTTTGGTCGAAGCCCAAAAAATCTTGGACAGTGTCTTGGCCGATCTCAAAGCCGTCGACGGTGTCAAGTCGGTCGAACGCATTGTCTGTGGAGGATGTAAGTCGAGTGTTGTGTTGGGCATGATTTCAATAAAGTGTAGACTCGAGGCAGGGATTGTTTGTTTTTCGTGACATTGGGGAAACACTGTGGATTGGGTCGTCCTCCAGTGCACAAGTTCGTAACGAGAGGAGAGAGAGAGCGAACCAGGGTGTGTTGCTGTGAATTCGGCAGTGGTGTCTGTTTCTCAACCGATTGTTTGGTTCTTGGTTTGCTGCATGGAATTTCTCGATATCCTGTCTGGAATGAAATGGTGAACCGATCATATACGCACACAGGCTTGGACTTTAAGGTACGTCGTTGTTGGAATCCACGGACACGAAAGGAAGGCAGAAATTGTCCCATCGGAGTTTCCGATCCAAAGCCGATGGATTCTTTCCCTTGTTAAGGGTAAGGTTACTTTCAATATCTAATACATCGTACGACGATGTATTTGAATTTCAAATACATCGTGCGACGATGTATTAGAGATTGAAAGTAACCTTACCTTGAACAAAATGTGGGATTGTACTGCAGGATGCAGCAAGAGATAGTATTGTCGTTATTGTTGTTGTTACATGGATCGAAGGACAGAATCACTCAAATGAATAATCCATTTTGTTGTTGTTGTTGTAATGGTTATGACTGCCAGGTGATTACCTCCTTGGACGCCGAAAAGTTTGGGGATTGGGAAGGAGCTGAATTTAAACCCGAAGCCGACGTTTTGGCCAAGTTGGAAGCCATCGAGGGTATCTCGTTGGTGGAAACACAAACCTTTACGGTACGTTGACAAAGGAATGGCTTGTTTAGTCTTTGGGAGTCGTTGTTGTGTGGTGTTTACGCATGACAGAGAGTGGTTCATTAGTGCCGGGTCTCCACGAAGCAGAGGCTCCTATCTAACGCATTGTTCCTGACGTTTTGCTACCCCGCAGAAAATGCCCGTGTAAGACCATGGATCGTTCAGGTGGGCGGATGACAGGTTTTTGTAACGATTCGAGTGGCGCAAAACACGCACAGTTCTCTAGAGTAGTTGTAAAAGGAGACATTTGGAATACGAATGGTTGACTTCTTCCTCGTTGTATGATTGTAGAACGCTCTTCTTGTCCAAACGGTGGTCTAGCGACATCGAAGTCAGCTACAACCCCCGATCTATATCGGAGCTACTACTACTGCTTGTTGAACACATTTGTCGCTTAAATTTCGCTTTTCCTAATTAATGCATTTTTTGTTCTTTAAAATAGATGAGCAGTCAACACATACAGCTTCACCCTTCATCCTCCACTTAAAACACTTCCAGGCCTTGTCATCGTCGCAGTCGTGAGAAACAGTTCCTAATCTCAACAACATTGCATCGGTACCTGCAAAGTGTCTTCCCAAAACTTTTTGAATCATTCCTTCATTGTTCTTGAGGAACTTAGGCCAAAGAACCCTCTTGGCTGGCCAATCCAGCACCACCTCGCTTGATCTTGCGGTACAAAAAGTAGGCGTAGGCACCAAAGAGGATGGTGGTGATACCAAAGAGCCAGGCAAAGATCAAAGAAGCCTTGCTGCCAGATCCAGCCGAGAACATGAAGGAGGAGGAAGAAATGTGGGGCAAGTAGTCGTCGATAAAGTTACATCCACTGGTGTAGGGGTAGTAAAAGGGAGATCCGTTGACGTTCTTCTCGCACTTGGCCGCTTGTTCGTACGATTGGATGCAGAATTCACGGGGTTCCATGTTGTTCCACTGCTGGTTGTTTCCATTGTTGTTGTTGTTATTATTATTTCCGTTGCCATTGTTGTTGTTTTCGGCTTCTGCTTGTGGGTCGTTACAGTCAATGCAGGCGCTGAGAGGGATGATAGGTTCATTGGAGTAGGGAAGACTGGCACCATAGTTCATACTGGAGTAGAGAGAGGTGGATCCACGCATGCTGCATCCATCATCGTAAAAGACACCCAAGTAGATGGACTTGCCATCGTCAGCACAGTAGGCACCCACACGGTATTGGCCATCCCAGCCGTAAGGAGCACTGTCATCGCCCCAGTTCCAGTTGTTGTTATTTCCTCCACCATTGTTGTTGTTGTTGTTATTGTTGTTCTGTTCCATTTCTGAGAACGAGTATATAGTGTGAGAGATTAACCGAGGTAGCACACATAGCACAAGGATCCGAACACTTACCAGCACATTCCAAATAACGTTGGATTTCGAATTCTTCTTGTCCATCTTGTTGTTCTTCTTGGTAGCAGCTGGCCATGTTTTCGTTAGTGTCAGGGTCATAGCCGTTCATGAAGCATTCCTGTTCACAGGAGTAGTAACCGTTACCGTTGTAGTTACCGTTGTTGTTGTTGTTTCCATTGTTGTTGTCGTTTCCTTCGCAGTAGCCGCAGTAGTTTTCGCGGAAGTTTTCACAGCGCCATTCACGTTCGTTCAACATGGATTCGGTGTACGAGTCCATAAAGTCTTGCATGGGGCAAGCGTACTTTCCGTAGTAGCCACCGCTGCAGGAACTGGCAAGTTCAAAGGTGATGACGGCACCGTTTTCGACCGGACTGCCATCTTCACCACCGCCGCCACCTTCGGCCATTTGGAGAAGGTTATGGCAACCCACGTAACGGAGCTTGAGCCCGGCAATGGCGTTCTCGACATTGTTGTTGTTCTCCAAACGACGACCTTCCTCAACCAAGGTGGACTTCTTCAACAAACGTTGTCCAGCAGGAGAGTTGGCGCTGATGCTTATGGCAGACGCCGTCGACATGACCAAACCGATGATAGAAAGGCACAACATGGTGAAACCGATGACTACAAGATGACAATGATGCACTAAATTCCGTGATCCAAAAGTTTTGAGCATACTCAACGAGGCTTGACCGAGAGGGCCTTTGCGTTGAATCCAATGCGCTCGGCTCATCCGTTGGCAAACAACAGATACTTAAAGAGGTATCCGTTAGGACGTCCTTCAACCGCTCGGCGGACCGTCAAAAATTGGGTGGTGCTATTGCCGTGATAAATACATAGATGTCTAACGGATCTATCGACAAACAATTAGAGAATTTTCGAAACTTTAGCGCACGTCGTAGCGGCGTTGGCGTTCGTGGGGCGATGGAATTATTGCATCCAACCCTCCTCACGCCGGCCAAAGCCCTCGCCAATTTTCTAAATTTAGGGGATATGGAATGAAATACAAACCCCCTCGCGAAATTAGTTTTCAAATTTATTGTTTCTATGAATATATTCATTTGTACCGTCAGGGATTACGTACTTGGCATGACGCTGGCACGTGCTGCGTCGCCCAAGGATCCGATGAAGCGAGCGATCATCCAACGACTATGCCAATTCAGCGAGCGTATCCAGACACGACACAACCGGGAATGAGTGCAGTCACGCCAGACATGAGTAAGAGCTACCCGTTCCCGAAACCAGATCCTCGGAGTAGTCTAGAGGGAGTAGGAGGATTACCGTAGTTCTACCAGTACCTTCTTCCTAGAGACACTTGTACCTTGGAGTAAACTGTACCGACAATCGACATTATTTGATCAACCATGGCAGTGAATGCTATCTCCAGGCTCTTGACGGATAAGAGAGAATTTATTCTCGTACCACTGTCACAGAACGTTCCCGCCTGTCTTGTTGTAAGTTCTTCTACAGGTACGTGTTGTTGTGTGGTATCGACTTACAAACGCACCATTGCATTCTGGTAACAGGAAAAGTTCTACTACTACTAACTCATAAAACTAGTTTATGTAAGGGTACAACAGCATCACATAGAAAAATCGCTCCACTTGTCATCATAATATTCATCCATCATGTTTACATCATCAGATAAAATCATCCAATCACCACCATCCCATACTCTGCGAGAACGCCGAGGACTGTCCGCTTCTTGTGGGAGCATTTTAGACAATCTTGGCTTCAGTAGTTTCTTGTGGTGATTCGGATGGAGGCACATCTGCAGCAGCTTCCTCTGGGGCTGCCGGTTCGACGGGTGTGGGAGGGACAAATGTATTTTCTTGTCCCGTCACGACCGGTGTACCGTCGTTTGGTTGTGCTTGCGGCTCTTCGTCATCTTCATCGTAAATTTCCACTTCTCCGCGTTTAATCTTGGCATAGAGATAAAAGGAATATCCACCAAAGGTAACGGTTGACAAGAGAAACAAAATGGCAAAAACCAAGGGAACGTTGTTGTTGGGCGCACCAATGTACCGAACGTAGCGAATACCATTCAATTTGGGCAAAAACTTTTTAATGTAATGGCAGCCCTGGCTGTCATTAGCGTTGCACTTGGCGGCATCTTCATAGACGGCGGCACAAAATTCGGATACTTGAGCTTGATTATTATTATTGTCTCGATTGTTGTTGTTGTTGTTGCCACCACCATTTTGTTGTCGTTGGGTACAGTACATGCAAGTATCCAAGGGGACCATGGGACCATCCTTGGAAGAAGCCGAATAGGGCAGTTGGGCGTAATTCATGGTGGCATAGGCACCGTCTCCGGCACTGACGGAACATCCTTCATCGTAAAAGACACCCAAGTAGACGGACTCTCCATCGGCGGCACAGTAGGGACCCACGTAGTAGTTTCCATTCCAGTTGGGATAGATTTGATAGCCACTGTAGGCACCATTTTGGTCGTTTTCCTGATTTTTGTTTTGCCATTGGTAATAGTAGTTGCCATTTTGATTATTGTTGTTCTGGTTGTTATTGACTTCCATTTCTGTAGGAACAAATAAAATATCACAAGATTGAGACATTAGTTTGGACCAACCACGAGGGCTAGTTCGTCATGCCACAAAAAGATCTCAAGCAGTACTTACGTGCACATTCCAAATAGTTTTCAAATTGGAAATTATCGTCGTAGAAGCAATATTCTAGGCCATTCTTTTGCCAACATTTGTAGGCACAGGTTTCTTCGTCATCTGCGTTGTAGCAGCCACAGCTTTGTAGCATACTTTGGCACGTGTACTGGTTTTCTTCCATCTTGGCAGCCGAGTAGGCGGATACAAACTCAGCCAAATCAATGGCGTAAATGCCACCCTCCGAACATTTGTCGCAGTTGTAGGATTGGCACAGGCGAAAGGTGACGACACCTTGATTGACAATGGGACTTTGTCCATTTTGGCCTCCATTTTCGGAAAGAATGACCGTGTTGTAACAGGCGTCAAATTTCAACGACATGTGGGCGACCCAGGAGTCATCATCATCATCCTCAGCTTGTTGTTGATCTTCTAGCCTTCTGTTGGCAACTACCAAGTCTCCGGATTCGTTGTACTCGACCTTTTGCGCGTTCTTCAAGAGGCGGCGTCCTGCCGTGGACTTTGCCGAGACATCCCAGGCCGATACACCAGAACTAACAGCACTAAGGATCAACAAGATGATCCACGTTCCCATATTTCGAGTCATTGTGTATATTGCAGAAGGAAGGATATTTTCTTTTCGATAGAGAATAGAGACCGCAATGGTTGCAACTCTTCTTTCGAGAGAATGAAGGTTCGGAGACGGGTTGGAGGGAGAATGGATCATCCGATACGGTTTGGTATCCGTTGCTCGATCTTGTTTACAGCCCCAAACTGGAGCAACGGTCGCCAACATTAAAAAATTTTGCTATCTAATACAAAATCAGCGGAAGATTCGGACAACTGTATTGTACTTTCGTTAATTGGATTTAGTAACGAGTCAGCGCGAACGCGCCGGGCATGGACGAGGCACATGGTACGTCCGTAATTTATTTATCACTGCCGTTAACTAGATAAACAATCATGTGCCGCCAATAATCAGATTCGACGCGTGCTGTCACGTATTGCATGCCAGGCTTTTCGGTTGGGCTTGGTGTCGGCCAGCGTTCAGGCCATCCGTAGTGTACAATACGCCGTCCGCCTTTTGGTCTTGTGTCGGGAAGATGCGCAGGTGGATTACTAGAGTCGTGCGCCAGACGATTGTTGCTTGGGAAATACTGCTGAAGACGATCCCACATTTTTCTCCCTGCGTCCTCGTCTCACAACAACACAAACTCTCTCTCATCAGACTACAAACCTTATACTTGACTAATACACCAACTACACATGCCGGCATCTCTGATTCGCAATTCTAATACGCCCAGTAGCTACAAGATTCCATCGGCGACCTCACAACCAACACACGTTCCGGACAAGAATGATTGGCCACCCGTGCTTGTTCCAGGACTCGCAGAACATCCCACCTTGGGTGTCATTCGTTTGGACTACGATTATCCCGCTGCAGTGGGCGATGTCGATCACCCGGATAGTTACCACTATCCCGTCATTTACCGTGTCGTTCCTCGTCTTACCTTTCAAATGGCCCAGTCGGGCCAACTGACTCTGGCAGTGGCGGTCGAACTGGATCGAGCCATTCAATGGTTGGATCAAGAGGCTGATGTCAATGCCATTACTGGAGATTGCGGATTCATGTTGTGGTTCCAAGATCGAGTACGAAAATTGACCTCGCTTCCCGTTTTTTTGTCACCCCTCCAGCAATTGCCATCCATTTCCGGTGCGTTGAACCGAGAGACGGAACAAGTCATTGTTGTGACTGCCAACGTCCATTCCCTCAAGCCCATGCAACCCTTGATTGAAACCATGGTGGGTGGTATTTGCCAAAATAATATGCACTATGTCTATGTGGGCTGTGAAGACGTCCCCCACTTTGGCTACCAAGTGGAACATGGATTGCAAGTGGACGTACCAAGGGCAACACCTGGTATTTTGGCAAAATGCCAACAAGCACTTAAAGATTATCCACGAGCACGAGCCTTTCTCTTTGAATGCACGGAGCTTCCACCCTACAGTGATGCTGTGCGAGCATTGACTGGCTTGCCAGTTTTTGATGCGATTACCAGCAGCGACCACGTAATGCATGCCTTTTTACGAAACGATCAAATTGGACGACAAGGTATGTGAGATTACCGCCCACGCTAGTCAGTTTCATGAGCTTCATTGTCGTCTCACTGCTGTTTCTCAAATCACTCCTCTCTGTTTGATTAGATTGGTATCGGCCCTGGGATGGTAAACAAGACAGCTATTATTTTGGTAAACACTTGTCCCCTTCGGAACGGAATCGATTGGTCAGCAAACCTGTAAGTCACGACGATATGCACCACATCATGGAGGAACTGAACAAGACAAATTTGCCAAAAGAATTGTCCAAACAATTCCGAAAGAGTATTACGGTAGAAAGCATTGCACACGCCATTGTCCAGCAAATTGAAGAAAGCCAGGTGGAGAGCATCGCAATTGAACCGATGGAACCGCAATGGTTGCCAAACGCGGATCGAGAACATTCTCATCATCGTCATCACGTGGAGGATGATGATATGCCCACCATTCCAGAGGCTATTGAGAATAGCAGTGAGAACAGCACTGACACGTCTTCGAGTTCGAAATTCGTGCTTGGCGCCACCGATTCCAAGAAACCAAACCGTTTGGTTCTGGTCAAGCAACTTTGTCGTTTCCGCACACGGATAGAATGTTCCCTTCGTCGCCAATGCTAAGGACATGATGATGATCCGAAATCTACAGTCATTCTGGTAAGACAATTCTGACCATCAAAAGACCTCGGATGACACACATCGCTCTGGTTCTCAAGAAGTCTCTCAGTGGTGTGTGCAACAGAGAAGCCCTATTGATTGGAGAGCCAAGGGCCCACTATTTACATGTCAAGGGTCATGGTTCCCCACTCTCAACCCTGTGTGCACGAGCCCAAGCTGGCACGGAGCACTCCTCCCCAATCTCATGGCGTAGAGCAGTAGCAAAAGCAGTCAAGAACTGCTCTCGCTTGAATGCCTCAAGCTCGGACGTCCCGATTTCTTCTTCGAAGCCAGTGAGGTCCTGCTCATATCGCACAGCAACTGCCTCGTTCGGGCTCCCACCTTGCTTCGGCTTCGGGCCGCTCGGTTTCCCATCATTCGGTTTATCGCTTCCGCTTCCACCACCAGCTCCTCCACCTTCCTTTATCGTCGGAAGTTGGAGTAAGTCACGTCGTTCCTCTACAGTCTCCATCATCTCCTTGAAATCTTTTAGCGCCTCTGTGCTGTCTCGATACCACACTCCTCTGATAGAGTGTTTACTCTCAAAACTCCAAATACCCCATCGAAGAAGGCAGTCAGTAGCCAAAAGTGCCACTCCTTCCCCATAAACGGACATCATAGAAACAGACACGAGCTCCAGGTGCAATTGCGATTCGGAGAAGGGGTTTGTTTCGACCTTCAATTCGACAAGGCCTCTGGCCTCCGAAAATACATTGCTGGTCGGCGGTGTCCATCCCTGGACAGCCAACCTCAAGTCCGTTTCCCCTATTGCCTTTCTCTTTCCTTTCTTGACTTCTCGAAGCTTGAAGCCGGTCACAGGGACAATCTCGAGCGGCTTTTTCATGTCTTGTGGCTTCATTAGGGCGGTGAGTCTTTCCCCCGCAGCGGGCGTCCTCTCCTCTTCACTGGGTTCCCAATGAAATTCGTGCTGTTGCACAGTCCCTTTTTCGCTTCTGGGTTTCATGGAAATTGCATAGCCCAGCTCAGTTAGCAGGTTATCCGTAAAATCTTGTTTCGCTTTCGACATTATGGCTGTTTCAGTTTTCTCGTCTTCAAAGGCTTCTTTGACAGCCTCCTTCACAACAGACCACAAGGAGGCTGCGCTTTTCTTCTCTTTTTGTGCACTTGGATCTTGCTGCAGCGGTAGCGGCGTCGGATGCGGCTGCTCTACCTGAATTTGATATCGGGATCCTCTCAGAGTTATCCTTCCTCCATTGCAGCCCAAGAGACTGCCGAACGTCTTGAACACAGGCTCATTTCCGGAGGAATCAAGGGCAGCAAGCTCATACGGTTGGCCAGCGTACCTCTGGTGGAGAGACTTGCGGTTGTTTGCTGTGCCCCGTCTTCGCCCCACTTCAACGTCACATTGCCATTGCTTGTAGAGGAAACTTCCATTACAGGGAGCCCCTCATCTTTGTAGGAAAGCAGGTTGGCCGCCATGGACGACTATTTATTCGTTGACAAGAAGGAGTGCAAGCACAGGGTAGAACACTGTAACATGGAAAGCGGACCATCTAGATGGACAGACCGACAGACCTACCGTAAATAGCGTTACTAAGCCTCACCGGAAGACTCTTCCATTTCTTGCTTGGAATGAAATAAAATTCTCTTTCCTTTGCACATGAACGAAAAGAGACGGAAAAGGATAGAATGGATTCATTACTCCTATGTATCTTGTTTTTCGTTGAGACAGCTTTTCCGAAAATTGGATAGACAGCATCGTCTTTATCAAAGAGCAACAACAAAAAGTGTCTCACCTGACCTGTATCCTTTACAACTAACCAGTCGATGAGTAAAAGGAAGGTGGGAAACAACAGACGCCGCGCTCGTTTAGGACTGGTAGATGGTAAATGTCTTCTCCTTCTCTTGCGCTCTAGCTAGAGGCCGTCTTTGCGACTGATTGGTCTGGGACGTCCCTGTGCGACTGAGAGCACATTGCGAAACCTGTCGTTGGTTTCCTTCCTTCCGATGGAAATGTGCAACTTTTATGAGCCGAATGCACGAGAAAGCTTCGGATTGGTGCACCAGCGAAGGTTCGGATTGGTGCATCTGATTACGTCAAGGGAATGTCGTACCCTTCGTTCGAGCAAAGACATTGGAGTTCCAAAGTCAAACACGATTTCTTTTTACTTAATAGCAAGCCCCGCATCGTACCGCCCCGGTCAAGAAGGGACCGACGGACGAACGATGAAGAGGACATCGATCCCAGTGAGATCTCAAGAGCAAGAAGTGGTTGGGACGGTCATTCCTATGACCGTCCCAACAAAAGTTCAGCAATCATAAATTGTTGGAAAGAAGAAGAGCACAGTCTTCAAGGATTTGATCACCCATTGGTTCTGTGTATTCGCTTCTTTCGCTTCGGTTTTGTTGTTTTCTCCCTGTCGACCGTGCCATCCACCTCATCCTTGTCCGTGTTCGTCATGAAGTTTGAGTGGGGAAGTACTCCGGATTCTTCACCCTCTGTGGGGTCGTCAGGTGAGTCTATTGTGACCGGGGGGGGGACCCTTCGTTTGGGTTCTCTCTTCGGTGTTGTTCGTTTCGAACAATCTAGTTTTGAGTCGTTATGTAGGGGCATTATTGGCACTGGGCAGCGTGTGTGTGTTCGCTCGGACTGTTCGGTTGCGTCCCATTCGGCTCGGAAACAAGAATGGGCTTCTTTGGTGGGGGATGATGCCACATGCATCTTTATTCGGGGCGGTAGTGTGGCCACGAATTCCGATACCGCAGATACGGTTTTCAGTCATCCCATTCTTCCGGGAGCTTGTGTCCGTGATTTGGATTGGAGTGAGATGGAACTGAGTCCGCGATCCCTCGAGAGTTGGCAGGCCACGTTCGCCTCTTTACGTCAAGTCGCATCTGAGGAAGGCGAGGGTGTGGATCCCACAATTGCTGCCAAGGTCATGGCAAACACGAAGGGTGAAGTCAAGTTTGCAGCCATGACACCTAAACCTAGCAAGCGTGTCAAGGTCGAAACAGTGTCTAATAGTGATAGTGAGGATGAAATGGAAATCCTGGAGGGAGGCCATCCTCGTACTCCGGCAGGTCGTTCGTCGATTCCATGGAAAGAGGTCCCTTTGGACATTGGCTCACAGCAAGCGACACCGTTGGTCAAGGTCCTGCAAGGTGGGGCGTGGAGCAATTTGGTAGAGAATGTCAACCATCTCAAAGCCGATTGTCAACGCGCGTCCCACAAGAGAAAGGTAATGGAGGAAATGCAAGAGGAAGCGGTTGAACAGCTGAACGTAAAGCTGTCTGTGTTGCATGCGTTGTTGGGGGTACGGCCTGCGGAATTTGGAACAGATTCGGCGTTCTCGGTCCTCAAGCACTGTGTTGAAACTGTACAAACACTACGAGAATTGTTGAATCAGAAGCAGAGCCACCAGAGGATGGACGCTTCACTCTTGGCTAAGGTTGAGGGGCTGGAACGCAAGATGGATGTTGTTCAGGGTTCCTCGAAGTCGATGGTTCAGGGGGAGCTTGACAAATTCTTCGCTGACAAGAGCGAATTTCGTCAACAGTTTGTGAATCCTACATTGACTCTTTTGTCTCGGTCGTCGAGTAACAATGCTGACCCAGGAGGAAAATGGGCCCAGATGTTTGAGAATCTCCAAGCGCAAATGGATGCAATGGAGCGAGGTGGCGCTTCGGCCTCAACCGCGCCGTCGGGTGGATTGTCGACTAGTGGGGTTGGAAGTTTTGGATGGATGTCTGGAGGAGGTTCAGTTGGAGCGGCTGCAAGTGCGCCAACGGGAGCCACCGGGTTGTTGACAGGATCTACCGGCTCAGCACTCGCAGATGCTATGGCCGAGCTGCGCCGAATGAAGGAAGAGTTGCAGGAAGTCAAAATGGGTATTAGTGATCTGCAGGAGCAAGTAGACAATGAGGCGATTACGGTGGGATCCATCGTGTTTCCATCTCGTACCTTCTGTGTGTCTTGGCTTACCTTGCACCACGCAGAAAGCGATCCGCATGTTTTCGTTGACGCTGTCTCGTTGTTGTCGTTGGCGACGTCGGATATGAGTTTGGACGAAGATCGAGCGGCCAACAAACGCGCAACAACAGCAAAGGTGAGAGATAAGACCCCTTATCATACGGCGTACATTGCGTCATTCAATTTAGACGTACCTCCTTTGCTGGGCAAAGGGACAGATCAGAGTCAGACCACAAACTTGCGAGCTCTGGGAGGTGTTCCGAAGTTTGAAGACTTTCACCCTCCGTCCGGGCGCGAGGGAATCCATCAGCGGATCCTTGATCATGTACGGGATGGGAGGCAGACTCTTGAGCAGGCAATTGGTGCATTGTTTGCCTTTGGAACGGCGCCGTCAAGTGTGGCCAAGGAAATGTTGCATTTGAGTAAGGCCTTTTGGGATGACCTTTGTCACTGGATGGTACGATACCATCAACAGGTCCAGGCCGAAAGTGAAGCCAGCGAGCAGGAGGTTTGGATCCTCATCTCGCATTGTGTGCGGGCCGTGTTCAAGAGCCTCAGAGAGGCTCGTGCTCCAGGTAGAGCATCAAATACCCCAGCTGGCATGTTGTGGGGGACCTTGAAAGCTCATGACGTGATGAAGGAGTACAGAGCTGCCGAATTCAGCGGCCATCCCAAGATAGCACTCATTTTGCACGAACACTTGATTCGTTTTGCGACGCCACGTTCGAAATTCGATACACTTAAGTCAAGTCTGGAAGAACGGTTGGAAAAGTTGCAACGTTCGGTTAATGCGGCGGTGTCGGCAACTAACAAGGCGAGCAAGAAAGAAAAGTCGTGAGAAGTTAGTCCGTTGGAGGTTGTGGCAATATCTCAGAAGAAAGAGAGGAAACGAGGACGGGAGGTTGGCGAAAGAATGAATGTGGAAAGCCGAAAGTTAGCGAAGAGCTCGTTGTTGAAACGTAAAGTAGAAATGATCGACGCAAGTGACGAGTCGCTAACTGGAGTTGCGGAACAGAAGACTGGGCGGATGAGAGTAGGGAAAGGAAAGTGGCGAATAGGCATAGCCAGTATTGGAACCCCCTTTTGGTTTTGGGCGGTGACATCGCTTGGCTGCGTAATGTGGATTGATGTGTTGGATGTGGATGACATTGGCGACGAAACTGGAGCATCTGAATGGCGAGAGCTGGTGATACCATTAGAGCAGAAACTGACGAAGAACCGAGGTTCGAAAAAACAGCGAATTGAATTCCAGGAGTCGCAGGAGTGGAATAGACGCTCGCCAGTTGATGTTGTCTTCTTTGAAGGGGGTATGTCACCGGGTCCATCACACCCAGTTTGGAGCTTGGAGACAGTCCAAGTAGTGGTGTGGATAGGTGGTCGAAAATGGTCTGGTCCTCCTTTGGAGGATCTTCGGTTGGAGAAATGGACAAAAGGGGTGATGAAGATTCCACATCAGGATCTTGGAGGTGTCACCGATTTGGTTTCTTGGATCCATTTTGCGGAGCGTACTCAAGGACCGTCGAAGGAACAGTGCAAGGACATGCCAAGGTTTGTTGATTGTTGGGCCGATTTCCTCGATGAGGGCTTAAAGAAAACAACTATGCGGGGAGTGATCGATCCCACGGTCCACGGTAGAGAATGCAAATTATCTGTGGAGTGTGTGCGAGGAGCTCGTCCTTCATCGATGATTGTGAACCGCAAGCTGAGATGGAAGATTGACAGGTTCATAGAGCATGAGTTGCCAAGTGTATTTGCATCGACAGGCCTCGTAAAACGGCGACTTACTCCGAAGGAAATCGCGATTACAATGGACTTTCCGGCTGGTCTCCATAAACGAGGATCGGATTCGGAATTGGCTCGTTGGTTGGATGATGTGTCGGTTCCTTTCAAGGTCAGAGTGCAAGTTGTTAATTCATTGCGTGAATGGACGAGAGAATCGAAGGAAGGGTTCACAGAAGATATGAAAATCAGGAAAGATAAGGGTTTTCTGGAGCGAAACAGCTTACTCAAAGAAGAGGATGAGTGCCCCGATGAAACACGAATGACGGAAGACGAGATACCTTTGTATTCGATTCCCGACAGTGAGGAAGGGGGTGGCTCTCTCAACACCGAGGAAAGGCGTGAGGACAGAAACCTGAAAGCAACAAAATCAGACGATGCAAAAATCCCGACTTACCTTTGGGACAATCGTATCTGTCAAAAATTGGGAATCCAGAGTGAAGGCAAACGGTTGGAAGTGGTCGACGCGCTGAACTCGATTCGCAAGGGGGCGCTACGATATTGGAAGCGTCGAGTCTGTGTGGATTTCTGGTCGTGGTGGAAGAATCAAAAGTTTGACGATGACGAGGAAGAGGTGCAAGATCGAACCATCAAAGCCGGACTCAGCGCTTTGGATCATGCAGCAAGGTCATCCTGGTGGGATTGGGACATGGGTTCTTCCCCTTTCTTCTGGAGGATGCCAGATTTGGGGTGGATGACGGAAATGAGAGACGGAGTTGCCCCCATGTGGATTGGACCGACACCAGCATATCGGCGACGTCAACATGCCAACCCAAATGAGGAGAGTAAAGCGTTGGAAAAGAAGAAGTTGACTAAAGTGAGGAAGCGGGGGTACATCGCGCCAACTCCAGGCATCAAATCACTTACCAGTTTTTTCTCAGTCCCGAAAGGGGAGGATGACATACGTATGGTTTATGACGGTACTAAGAGCGGCCTCAATGCGGCGCTCTTCTCTCCGTGGTTTGGCCTGGGAAATGTGAACGCTATGCTCCGTTCGATGGAAGGAAAAACATGGTCAGCAGATAATGATTTTGGTGAGATGTTCCTTAACTTTTGGGTTCATCCCGAGCTCAGATGTTACACGGGCATTGACATCACTGACCTGTTTCCAGAGGAATTGAAGGAACGTTGTGGACGCACAAGAATCTGGGAAGCATGGACGAGATGTGCGATGGGCCTCACAACCTCGCCCTACCAAACGACCCAGTGTGCCCAACGTGTAAAAAGGATAATTTTCGGAGACCGGTCTGATCCTAAAAACATATTTGGCTGGGTTGACGTGAGGTTGAATTTGCCGGGGAATACAGACTATGACCCGTCTCTCCCATGGATCAGCAAGATAAATGGGAATGGAGACATCGCGGCGGATGTCCACCCTTACGTTGATGACTTACGTGAGACGGCTCCCTCTGAAGAGGAAGCCTGGCTGGCGGCGAGCAAAATGGCCAAGGGTGCGGCTTTCTTTGGGTTACAAGATGCAGCAAGGAAAAGAAGAGAGCCAAGCAAGTCGCCGGGTGCTTGGGCTGGAGCCATTGTTGAAACTGGTAATGATGGACGAGTATACAAGACTGTGGCTCAGGATCGCTGGAACAAGACAAAGGCTCACGTCGAAAGATTGAGAGAATGGGCGGAATCGCTAGAACGGATCAATCGAAAGGAACTCGAACGTATAAGAGGGTTCCTTGTGTACGTCTCGCTTACTTACGACATTATGGTCCCCTATCTTAAGGGAATCCATTTGACTTTGGAGTCATGGAGACAGGACCGAGATGAAGAGGGATGGCGATTGCCTGAAAAGGATCGCAGAAAGCGAGCTTGTGAATGGAAGGAAAAGGCGAGTGAGATTCCGCCAGATACTGTCGCAAAGGTCCCGAGGTATGATGGGGATATCGCCGCCCTTATGGAACTTACAAAAGATAAAACACCACCAAGAATCTTAGCGAGACCGCTCAAAGGCTCCAAGGTTGCCATTTTATTTGGAGACGCCTCTGGAGAGGGATTCGGCTCGTCGTTGTGGATCTATGGATCAAGCACCGTAGAAACAGAACATGGGCTTTGGACAAGGGCATACGGAGCCAGGTCATCGAATTTCCGCGAGTTGTACAACCTGGTTCTGCGCCTCGAGGCCTTGGTGGACAATGGAACCATTGAGCATGGTTCCGAAGTCTTTATGTTCACTGACAACTCGACGGCCTTTTACAGGGGAACTTCGTCGACCAAGTTGTTGTATGAACTAGTGTTGAGAACTAAAAGATTGGAGATGCGAGGATGCATTTTCCTTCGTGTCGTCTGGGTGGCAGGCACACGGATGATTGAGCAGGGCACGGATGGGCTCTCGAGAGGCGACTTGATGACAGGAGTCATGGCCGGGAGTGACATGTTGTTGTATGTGCCCCTCAATAAGACCGTTGAAGAACGGCAGAGTGGGGTTGTGGATTGGATCACAAACAAAGCCACAACGCTTTCATTCTGGAAGACTCTTTCTGCGCAAGATTGGTTCGATCAAGCGTTTGAGCAAGGAAATTTCGTGTGGATTCCGCCTCCTGCTATCGCAGATGTTGCGGTGGATCAATTGTGCGAGGCGAGACACGTACGCACACACTCTGCCCATGTGTTTGTTTGCCCCGCGCTCATGTCGAATCGTTGGAGGAAGAAGTTGGGAAAGGTCGCCGACTTTGTGTTTTATATCCCAGTTGGTTGTGAATTATGGTTAAAGTCTCAACACGAACCGTTGATTGTTGCCTTTGTGTGCCCTTTTTTAAGCAGGAAACCTTGGCAGGTCAAGCAAGCAAAAGGCTTATTGGACACGGTGGACGGGGAACTGTCAGAGTTGTGGTCATCCGGTACAGCCGTTGTCGGGAATCTGTTGCGCAAATTATGGACATACACGGGGCACGAGTAGAATGTGCAAAGGCATTTGGCATGCAAGTTGTTACGCAAAATTGGAACATGATACCTTCCCGGTGTTTGAAGCCGCAGATTTGGATGATGCGCTGTTGGACGAAGAGTTGCATGGAGAGATAGAAGATGACTCAAGGCGATTTCAGGAGGCGAGAGTCGGGGACGACCTGATGTGTCCTTTCCAATGCAACGAGTGTTCCTTCTACAACTTGCAAGGGCGTTTCGCTGCGGATCGGGAGCAAGACAAGATCTTGATGTTGTGTATTCGACGGGCGAACTTGGATGCGTTTTGGTCGCGAGAAAGGAGCACGGTAGAGAAGAACTGGAGAGAGATGAAAGGGCTGCTGGAAATCGGGAACACGATAGGTTTGGATCACCCTCTTCCGAATAGAGGCCCAATGCCGCTCGGAGACACGCAAGGATTGAATGTGGCGTGCCTTATGCTGATGAAAACTTTACGAGAAGGTCGGAACTCAAAACGGATTCAATTTGAGACGGCCAGGAAGGTTCGGTCTGTGGTGTCAAATTTCTGCCACACGTTGCCAGGAGGGAGTGGATTGTCGGCCGTGGGCCAAGGGGACAGAGGTGGATTGTTTTTTAGCGCCAGTTCAACAAACTCCTACTGGTTCCGACGATTCATGGCAGGCTGCCATCGACGCATGGGAGATGTTTGGATTCCGGATCAAGCCATAACTTTGGATGAGATTTTGGCTGGGCTGGCAATCCTTGAAGAAGAATGGCAAGGTGGTGTCACGGGTCAGAGAAAGCGTGAGGTGGCATTGACAGGTGCTTTGGTTGTGGTTGGATTCTCAGCCGCCCTACGAGGAGAAGAGATCCCACAAATTGATGTGGGACTGATGAGGAAATATTGGGAAGAAGGACTCAATTACCAACGAAAGAGACACGTACCGTTGGCCCTTGCTGGACGTTTCAAACAGACGAACGGAACCTTTCGGATTTACATCCAACCGCTGTGCGATCGAACAAGTTTGGGCATTGAAATAAGAGTCTGGTTGGAAAGAGCAATACGGAGTCTCGAAGAGGTCAAGATAAGGTCGGGTCCGATGTTTCGGATCTCTACAAAACAAGGCAAGATCAAGCGTGCGTCCGTGAAAGATCTCGACATATTGTTTCACGCCCTTTGGAAAAGGGTACAGCACCGACACCCTCATTTAATAGTCGAGAGCACAAAGGTCGAGGAAGTGTTTAGTACTCGGCGTTCGTTCCGAAGAGGAGCTACGACGGAAGCGCAGAACCGGGGCATTTCGAAAGATACTATCGAAATGAACAACCGATGGAAAAAACACCTGAAAGGAAGAGGGATACTCCCTTCTATGTCAATGATCGAGCGATACTCGGATGCCAAGGCCTCAGTCGAGGCGTTGGTAAAGTTTTCTGAAGGCTTGTAAGAAAAACAGGAAGAAGGAGGAAAGGAAGAGGATTATGAATGAGAAATACGAAGGTTGAAGGAAAGACCAAACGGGGTGATGACTCGGCTATACTACTACCTCGGTGGTATACGTCTAGGTCGCTTGTTGTCCGTCAGCTGGCCTGTTTCATGGACTGGAAGTCTCTCTCCACGGTTGGTTGCTTGAGTGTGGCAACTCATTGCAGCTGACTTCTGCATCGCTGCGAAGATATTTCGAGGATGCGGTCTCACTTTGTGAGAATAAGGAGTGGGGGTTCTGGTCTGGAGACACACTCGCCCACGGCAAACACAGTTTAGCAGATTCTGGAGATCTGCGACTGTGGCGCGATTACGGATCCTTGGGTGGGGGGCCATAACCCCCACAGCGTTGGTCAAGTACTTTAATATAGTTTTTCTAAGTGTGTAAGAATGTGAGAACGAGAAGGTGTCGGTGTCCTCAGAAGAGAGAGGAACTAGTACCAAGAAGAATGTCGTGAAAGAGTCGCCTTCTTATGAGCAGTAGACTACTGTCTTGATCAGTGGGATGTTGAAATAATTTGAAATCGCATTTGTGCACTTCAAGTTCGGATTTGTGCACAGCGAAGGCATACTGACCACTGACGTTTAGTTTGTTACCAACACGCACTCCATGGCCACGACGATCCATCACCACCCGTGTTGCGAAGGACTTGATAGGAATACATCGCCGTAACCAAATCGATACGTTTGTTAGACCATGACAGAGTAAACTAATAAGGATCCATCATTTCTCTCGTTAAAAAGGAAGTACTATGAAAAGCGCACAGAGACGTCGCTAGTCCGCTAGCAAACGGTCCAGCATGTAACCCAATTGCACATCGTTTTCCAAGCTTTGCGCCATCCGGTTGTTGGGATCCCAATCATGGACAAAGTCATTCAAGTCGCCCAAATCTGACATAGGACCCGTAAAGAAGAAATGGTCAACGGCTTTATCCAAGATTTGATCTTGGGTCGTAGGCATAGGAGCTGCAACCGGGGCAGGCATAGGAGCCGATGGCATGGCAATCGCAGCGGGAAGTGGGGGTTGCGCCGCAGTCGCTGACATGAATTGATAGGGGCTGGCATCCACGACAGCTTGCTGTGCAGATTTAAACATAGCAAAAAGATCACTCACAGGTGGTGTAAGTGAGGCCTCTGAGATGGATGATCCATCACTAGGCATTTGAGGTTGGTGTTGGGGAGAGGACTGGGGAGTGGACTCTGGCGAAATAGTAACAGGGGGCATCGCGTAAAAGTCAGGCTCTTGGTCAGGACTGCTTGCAGCCTTAAACTTGGTTCCCTTCACCTTCGTGCGGATCATCTTCTTAGTCAAAAATGTCTTTCCCCGTAGAAACAATTCATGGTAGTAGCCTCCCGAATCAGGTCCCTTGGTAAGACGGCAGAACCCATACAGATTAAGTTGGCGTTGGAATGATGTAAGCTTGGTTTGGCGGAAATACCTGGGAAATAACAAGAGTTAGATTTGGTTGGTTTGTGAAACAGCCCATGAACGCGATTGAGAAGTCTTACTTTGGCATGACTGTTTCAACAAACACTTTAGGCTGATGAATTGCAAAGCATCGTCCATGTGGTTGCCAGGAGATGACATGACCCAATCCATCCCGTTCGACTTGATCCAAAATAGCGTGCAATTTGAGAGGAAAGGCAATCGCGACTCCACCCTTGCGGCGGGAGTGTTCTTCCTCTTCATCCATTTCCTGATAGGACAGATCTTCATGATCGTCCGCATGATCGTGATAATTGTGAACGACAAAATGACGTTCGTTCATCTTGGCTGTCTTGCCGGGCTTTTGCGGTTTGCGGCGGCGTTTCGGGCGGGGTTTGGGAATGGTGGGACAGGCCGGTTGCGTCACCACCATGGAGGAGCCAACCGAGGCAACTTGGTGGTGTTGCGCCGTGGAAAGGGGAGCGGAAAAGGCAGAGGCGGCGGCAGGCACATGTTCCTGAGGCTTGGCGGGGGCGTCCTTGAGCTGGAAGGTTCCCAACAAACGTTGGGTCAAGCCAGACACATTGTTCGCCGGAGGCACCAACGAGATGGGCTGTTGGCGACGATAAGTCGTGTTCGTAACACACATTGTATTTTGTTGTTGTTTTGTTTGCCGTGCGAAATGGACAAACTACCTAAGTTTATGCAGATTGATAAAGCACTCTCGTTCACGGGAGATGTGCTCAAGTATTCTCTGGTATCGAGATATGGGCATGCAAGTTGCAGCACCAAAGGTTGCTCACTTGCTTCGGGGAAAAAAAACTGTGGACTTGCATTGTCCACGGCTGCGGAGCCGATTCCACCTACGTGCCACTTGGTACAAAAGTCTACGTGTGATGGATTCCATCGTGTGGTTTGTCCACTCTTGTAGGCTGTTGTAGTGAGCTGAAACCGCCGCTTGGCCGTCGCTTTTCCTTGAGCTAAACTTCGAAACAACCTACACACTCGGTACTAATTTTGAATAAGTTTTATTAATCATAAAACCACTAAAACCACTAAGGAGTAGAAAGAAGCCTCTTTTTCTTGGACTGACGCATGAAACCGTTTTGGGCCATTGTCGAGAAGCAATCAAAGACTCCGATCAAAGCAAAAGCCATCTGCTTCCTACTTCCGAAGTGCCTTCTGTGTGACTTCTTCTGGCACTCTTTCGGACCTTATCAGTTAATAACAACGTGTTTTTCCGTCAGCATGACCGTTGGTCGGAACAAATTCTGCAATCGTGTTGGTCCTCATTTTTTGGTCGCGCGTCTCAAAAACTCAAATTGGAGAGATTTCTGGGGGTAGTTTCCTTCTTTCTCTTCTTTCTCTCGTCACTCATCCGCCATGGGCTGTTGGGGGGCGATCCAATCTGTCTCTCCGGCTGGTGCTCTGCAAGACTGTCATCATTCATCGTCCTAACTTACCCACCAGTTGGTTTCGTTCGCATCTCCTCGACTTGCGATCTCGCTCTCATCATACCATTCTCGCTTTCGAGACTCGGCATCTTTTTGTCGGAACTGGCTGCATCTATCATCCAGTTCTCCGTACAGCCTACAGCCTCCTGCTTCTTGCGACCAAAAGCTGAATTCCGTAGATACTATCATTGACACCTTGCGAATGCGGTGTTCGGGTGGATGAGAATTTCGAAGCAGAAGGAGACTACGACAAGGAGCGATTGAATAGTATCATCTATTTTTTACCAATCACCAATCATCATGTGGCGGTCGTCGTTCGTTTCTTGCTTTAGCAGCAGGCCATTGTATCATCCGACTCATCTTCTTGGAGGGGCGCTTCGAAGCTCACGAAAGATTGCAGGCGGAACAAGTGGATCAGTCGCAAATCATCAACGAGTTGGACATCGATCCACAATGACTGGGCCACCGCCAATCATGATGAGACCACTAACAACACAACAACATGGTCGAATATTGAGTGGTTCCTCCTGGAGGACGGCAAACCGTGTCGTTTCGTTGTATCGTGATGGAATGCGAAGGGCATTCGTGAAGCAGCAACCATTCGTACCGTCAGGCCACATACGCTGGTTTTCCAATCGCTTGCAACCTCGTCGTCCCAATGGAAGCAACGGCGGTGCTGGTGCTCCAGTTCCATGGTACCTTTGGATGGCCGTGGCTGGAACAGGTACGGTCATTGTATCTGTGGTGTGGAGTGGATGGGATGTGGTACCCGTGACGGGTCGTCATCGATGGATTGTCACGTCGCCCCAATGGGAACAAGAAATGGGCGATTCCACGTACCAATCCTTGTTGCAGGAATATCACTCGGATATTTTGCCACCCACGCATCGAGCCTCCATCACTGTGCAACGTGTGGGAGCCCGCATTGCACAAGCCTCACGAGAATGGATCCTCGATCAACAACAACAGCAACAATCATCATCATCATCAAAGCACGGCAACAAGAACCACCAATATGACTTGCAATTGAATCGTCCCTATACCTATACGGTGGTTCGTTCCGATACGGCCAATGCCTTTGTGTTGCCCGGCAATCATGTCTTTGTCATGACAGGTTTGTTCCGTTATGTGCACAATGAAGATGAATTGGCGGCGGTTCTGAGTCATGAAGCGGCGCACAATGTGGCTCGTCATGCGGGCGAACGCGTGTCAAGTCAAGTGGTAACCGTCCTCTTGCGTCAAGTGGCGTGGTGGTTGGATCCCTCCGGTATCTTGGCCGTATGGATGGTACCGGCCGTGTCGACCTTGGTGCGAGAATTGCCACACAGTCGCCAACAAGAACAAGAAGCCGATGCCATTGGGTTGCACTTGACGGCTCGGGCCTGTTTTGATCCGCGAGCCGCACCGGTCGTCTTTCGACACATGGCCGACCAGGATCATCCTTCTTTGGACGGCAACGACGACGCGTCGTCGTCGTCATCCTGGGAACCGCCCGAATTTTTGAGTACCCATCCGTCGCATCCCCATCGGATTGCCCAATTGGAACACGACTTGCCCCAGGCCTTGGAAATTTGGAATCGAGAGAATGGTCGACCCTGTCGACAAATGCGACAGGCCATGGAACAAGCGCGACAAGTGGCGGCAAGACAAGCAAATCAACGTGAAAAACAACAACAACAGCAACAACAACGCATTGCACCATGAAGAAAACAGAACTCGACATCCATGACCCCAAAACCTTGATTCATGGAAAACCTTGCAACAACACGGAACCAGAATTGCAAACAGGAGAAGATATTCAGGATTCTGACTCGTGCCTACCTACACTTGCACCTCCGTGGGCATCATGTTGTGGTTGTTGGTTTGCGATGGGCTGTTGTTTCCTTTCGGCGTCTGTGTTTGTGAATGAGGTTGTTGTCGTCAATGTCGAGGATGCAGGTTCTGTTCCAGCACGACTGGACACGAATGTGTCTTCATGCCTGTGCGTGAGTCTTAGCGAGTGGTCCATCACGTGTCCACACGTCCAAATCCTAGTAGAGACCTCTGCAGAGTCAGTAGTATTACACAGGCTTTGAAGTTGATTGAAAAGTGTGTACATACGTCCTTGTTGTTGCTGTTGTTGCTGTTACCTGCTGCGTCAAACAGAGGCAGAATGATGGTTGTGTTCGATCCAAAATCCCCATAGTTGGTGCTCAACGTCTCGAATCGTCTCCCGATCTGAGATTTTTTAGGGAATATCAGTCGCATATAGGACGCTTGAAGACACGCGATCTCATAGGCACGGCATGCTCGCTTTTACTCTTACGCCCCATCGGAAAGTTGAACGTTGGAAGTTGGAGTTGGAAGTTGGGGCTTCCAGAAATTTCGACCACAACACAACCAGCAAAAAGACCAAACAGCGTCAACCTCCCTTGGATACGACAGAGAGAAGCCCCACGTCATGAGCAATAAGAACAGGAATGCTCACCTACCGGCCGACACGAATACGACGGTCCACAACGAATGCAACACAACGACGACGATGAAGAAATCTGTCGTCCACAACAGTAATGGTTTGACTGCAATTCGTTTGACTTGGAACCGGATCCTTTGGCATTTCGTTCTTGCAGCGGTCGTGCCATTTGCAATTTCGACTGTGTTGCGCCGCCAAACAAGTCTTTTTGCTTTGCCAAATGACCATTCTACCCAGCATCCAAGCGTTGGAAGGGAGGAACCAGAAAAGGTTTGTCGACGACAGGTGGGAACGGATAGTCTCAATGACAATGCACGGCAAAGGAGAAACAAGCGAGTGTGGGACCAACATCATGAATGGTCCAAGTCGGAGTCTTCTTCTTCTTCTTTGGAACTCTATCACGAAACACTGGTTCATCCGGCCTTACTGTCGCACGAATCTCCTCAGCAGGTGGCCCTGGTGGTGGCCGGTCGGACCAGCAGCAGTGACATGGCTGGGAGTCTCCATCAAGTTTTGAAACACACGACCGTTCAACACTGTCATGTGTTGCACCTGGTGGTTCGTGAAGAGAATGAAACTGAAAATCAGGAGAAGCACGCGTTGGACCCGAATGTCGATGTGTCTGTGTTGTCGTCGAATTGGAAGGACGATCCACGAGTGCATTGGACCACGGTAACGAATCTCAAAGCCGCACGGACATGGTTCCTCGATCACTTTGGCAGTGCATCGAATGATAACGAAGAAGAAGAAGAAGATGATGATATGGAGGAAATAACAGACAATAAGTTGGATGTCATTCTTTTGGATACCCTACTGTACGTACATGCGCCGGACTGAACGAGAGTGTCTGATTCTTTCACAACAACTGCTCACGATGACATTTTTTCTGACACACCTTTTTTCTTGCAGCGACATGGATACACCATACCACTTGTTCTCTCATCCCATGTTGCAGGACCAATCCTTTCTGGACGCTTTGGCTTTGGCACTCTCTCCGACAGGAGTGTTGGCAGCCCATGTCGGAGCCGTTACAGCCACGACATCAAGAACAATAGGTGGTGTGGATTCATCCCCGCTCGACCTTTTTACGCGTATCTGGACCAATTCCGAGGCTACCAAAATGGCAGCCTATTCCGAATCAATTCTCCTTGGTGGTCACCGCTCGGATCACCGTGTCCACGAATTTCGTATCGTTTTCATGGATGAGGATGCCTTGGCCGAATGGCATGCCGATGCCTCCTCGATTCAGGTCGAACTGGCCAAGAGGATTTCGAGTGCTTCTGGTGGACCACCACAACCATCCCTGTGGTTTCTAGACGGAACCACCCAACAACTCTATCAATACCCCAGCCGCGTTCAAGAAAACCAGTATTGTCAAACGACGTCACCAAAATCGCCGCATTGTACCGTGGTTCGGGGGTACGACCCCAATGTGCCGAATTTACCCGTTTCGGCTCTGGAATTTGGTACCAGTCGTGTGGCCAATGCCGGACGGGGCGTCTTTTTCAAACGAGCCTTTGCCAAGGGAACCTACTTTACCGTCGAAGAGGCAGTCCATAGCATGCTTGTCAAACCCTTTACGAGTGAAATTATGCAAGAATTACTGGAATTGGTACCAGGCAAGTGGAAAGCCTTGGACAATTACATGGAAGGCTACGGATTCCCTGACGATTTTTGGGGTCTGAGAGCACACTTGGTCGATCCAGGCATTACCACCTTTGCCAATCATGGATGCAATGGGACCAACAATGTTGGAGTGGCCACCAACTATACCGAACTTACGGCCACTCTAGAGGATATGGCCACCATGTTTCCGCAATTGCAGTACCTCTTTGATCCTGCTGGAGATCGGTCGTACTTGTCCAAATCCTCCGCCTCGGATGTGTTGTTACAATCCGTCCAAGCCGGAGACGAAGTCTTGGACAATTACATGGCCTTTATGTTGGAGGAGGATTGGGAAGAGAGAATGCAAGACTTAAAATCGATTTGTCTCGGACAACGGACGGGTTTGGTGGTGGCTGTCGAAGCGGCGGGGAGAAAATCGGACGAACCAGATTGCAGTCCTACGGGGGAACCAATGTGATTTTTAAAATTGTCTTCCGCTGGCGGAACTTTTGGACACTGTAGTAGAATATCCTCCTCCTCCCAAATGAAATCTACCATCCTAATGAATCGATCGATTGTTGTTAAAGCAGCTCTAGCTACAATACGTGGTTTACCTCTTCATCTCGTGTTGCTTTGAACCTCTCAGAACACTTCATTGCTGCCCTTGTGGACTACATATATATGTGTTGAGTTGGTTCACGTGACGAATCGCTAAGGGAGTAACCAGCACTCTGAAACATGGGATTCTTTGCAATCGTGGAAACGTCGACGAGAGACGAAGTCAGGTTTTTCGGAACCTCGCTCTTGACACTCCATAAAATCGGATTGCTGGAAAACCTCATTGGGAGATGGGATCCTCCAACGAAACAACAACGAGCATGACACCAAACACCTCATCGTCCGATTTGGACGAGCTCGAGGTATGGCATTGATTGGAGAAAGTGGATCAATGTTGCATCTCCTCTTTTGGATGAAATATGTCCATTACACAGTGTGGTGGAAGCGTACAGAACGTGGCAGGAATTGAACAGATGGAGACCCAGCTGAGAACACTTGACAATCACAAACCATGATTCTTCGTCTTGCTGCCCAACATCTTTTCTAACTTCTCTGACCCGGACTTTGTCTTGCTACGATTGATACAGAAGGAAATGTTCAAGTTAATTAACGAATCCAGACAATTACGCGATTTTTCCCGAGCTGCCGGCGCACTTGCTTGTGCCCATTTTGCATTTGCGAGGGCTCATTATAACTTCGGAAATCAAATCGGTTCCGCTGCCGAGGCTCATAAGGGCGTCGGGAACCAATCACTTCGGAAAGCAAATGGGTTCCTTTGCCGAGGCTCATAAGGTTCTCGGGAATGCGCCCAATCACGTCGGAAAGCAAATGGGTTCCTTTGCCGAGGCTCATAAGAGCCTCGGGAATGCGCTCGTGTGGTCCTCTGCAATTGTGGGGGGAGCACTATTTTTGTCATCAGTAGCTGTCAGCATCTCCGTTGCATATGGTCGCCGCTAAGTACTAGTGGCAGAGGGGAAGTGGAGATTCCACCGGGATTCCCTCATGTGTCGTCGACTGGATTGGAAACAGTCGACGTTCACATTCCCATGTACAACATGGATTCCCATGTACAACATGGTTAGCCACGCCGGCAACTAAACTGTATGGGCTTTTGGACAACCGAGGAAACCCTGATCCGTTTGATGATACTTGGAATGATTGTATTTGTCTGAGTCGGACTCAGTCGCTGTACACCCAGTTTTTTAGAAGACGATGCGATTCGCAATGCTTTCGAGCTTGTTTGAGCCTCTGGGCATTGTAGAATGTAAACCCCTCCAATATAGCATGTCTTCTACACCATGTCTCAATGAGTGGTCAAATGGATTTTATGAGATTGTGGAAAGAGCACTTCCATCCATGTCACTATCCTTTCCATGTCGTCCTGCTCTAAGAACAAGTCACACAAAACCATTGTGGACTATTTGTTTGTTGAAGAGAGTAGATGGGCCACCCGGGATGGACGGATCCGTTTGGCTGCTGCTGCTAGAGTCGCCACTCTCGTTCCAGTCCCATGGGTGGGTCTGGCAGCAGATACAACGACAATGATGACGACACAACGAATCTTGCCGCCACCAAAACGAGACGACAACGACGATCCATACACCCCAAGAGTATAGCACCTGTGGTCGTTGCTGCGCCGGCGGCGGCGGCTGTGTCGCTCGTTTCTCTTTCGCAAGTAGCTACTACTCCTTGGTGGTACGGCATGTCATGGAGAAAGGAAACTCACAAATGGTTCTATCTATCTTGCGTCATGCTCTTTTGGATGAAACCGGTGAAAGGCGGAAACGGATTCCGTCCCTTCTTCTTCTTGTCGAACCTGGCAGGACTGAAACGAGGGAGGAACCACAGAGCTGAGAACAATCGACCATGGCTCTCCACTTTTGACTCGTTAATGCACTGGAGCATATCATTCTCGATCGATTGTAGAATGAAATGCACCAATGCATCAAAGAATCAAAACAGTCGGGTTGGCCGTTTTGTGCGGTGGCCCAAACTGCCTCCAGCATATTATAGAGTCTAAATGAGCTTTGGCACCCGACTCGATCGACTTTACAATGGCAACTTGTTGTCATTGGAATTAAAAATCTTTAGAGGTTGCTGAAGATTCCTGCCAAATGGTTCTATCCCTCTTCATCATACTGTTTTGGATCCCCAAACGGGGGGTAGAAGGTGCCAACGGATTCGGTCGTCTATTCTTGTTGTAGAACCTGGCAGGAACTGAAAAGAGGGAGGAACCACACAGCTCAGAACAATGGACAATGGCTTTCCAATTTTGACTCGTCAATGCACTTGAGCATATCATTCTCGATCGATTGTAGAATGAAATGCACATGTGCATCAATGAATCAAAACAATCGGCTTGCCTGTTTGGCGCAGTTTCCCGAGCTTTTCGCAGTGCGGGTGCCCACTTTGCCATTGACAAGTCAATGGAGTCGGGTGGCGAAGCTGTCATAGGGACGGCACCCGACTCTCCATCGACTTTTCACGATGGCAACAACTTGTCGTCCTTGGAATGTGAAAGCCCTGGATGAAAAACCTGCCAAATGGTTCCATCCCTCGTCGTCATACGGTTCTTGATCCAAAGGGTATAGAAGGTCGCCGTAATGGTCGTCAAATGAATCAAGGCGGGATGTGACCCACCACTTGTTGGACCAAGGCGCTAGAAAGCGGAGGATGAACAAGACAAAAGCGACAAAAGAATAAATATGTTTTGTGCCAACACGGAGGAGTAGGATTGTTCGTGTAGAAGAAATAATGGGAAATCGGAAAAGTACGGAGATTTTCCACAAAACATTCCAGAATAATTCATCCAAAACAAAGGACCATCACCTGCACCACCGTCACACAGTCCATGGAGAACAGTTGTGGTGGTTGTTGGTTGTAATATTTGCTACACTTTGTGAGAAAGCAAGAATATAGATTGTGCATCTTCTTCTTCTCCTTTAGCATGATATATCAATAAACCTCACTGGTGAAACGTCCAAATTCGAACCGGGATGGAACCATGTTACAATCCATCCTGCGGCACAGAAAGAGCGCCATGGTCGAGATTCTTTTTCTGACTGGGTGTGGTGGCAACACCCGCGAGCGTGGTCAGTGAATAGAAAATGAGTCGCACACAACAATTGCTCCATATCCGGGTTGCGCGGCCGATAATAGGCCTTCATTTTTTGTTTTATCACAAATTCCAAACAGCAGCCAACGCCATGAGCTCTTCCAACGAAACCAATACCACTCCGAACGAGTCATCATTGGACTTGACGGATCTAGTAGAGGTATGCCATTGATTAGGAAAACTGCCAAATGGTTATATCCTTCGTCATGATCTTCTGGATGGAGTGGGTGGAAGGTGGAAACGGATTCAGTCCATTCTTCCTATCGAACCTCGCAGGAATTGGGAAGAGGGAACCACTGCTGAGAACAGTTGACAATCACAGGGAACGGAGCTTCACATGTCTCTCCAATATCTTTTTCCAATTTCTCTCACCCGGCTTTTGTCTTGCTGCAATCGACACAGAAAGAAATGATGCAATGCATCAAGGAATCCAAACAGGCGTCATGGCCGTATGGCCCCATTGCCAGGGGTTCCAACACACTTGCTTGTGCCCATTTTGCACTGGCGAGGGCTCATAATCACATCGGAAATGCTCATGACAAAATCTCGAATTCCATGGTTTCGTCCTCCTACAAAATCTCGAATTCCATGGTTTCGTCCTCCTACAAAATCTCGAATTCCATGGTATCGTCCTCATGGATTGCCGGCGGCGCGCTCGTGTTGTCCTCTGCAATTTTGGGGGTCACCATTGTGGCATCCAGTTTCATTGGTCGCCGCTAAGTTGAATGACAGAGGGGAACTGGAGATTCATCCAAGAATTCCCTCATGTGTCGTCGACTGGATTGGAAACAGTCGACGTTCCCATTCCCATGTACAACATAATTGGTCACGCCGGCAACTACACTGTATCGGCTTTTGGACAACCGAGGAAACCCTGATCCATTTGATGATACTTGGAATAATTGTATTCGACTGAGTCCGACTCAGTCGATGTACACCCAGTTTTTGAAAAGAAGATGCGATTTGCAATGCTTCTCCAGCTACTTGGAACCTTGTAGAATATAAGCCCTCCACCGTAGGATATTTTCCATCATGTTTCTCTAGGAGAGATCAAAATGGATGGTAAACCAGTTCTATCGATGCCATTACCCTCTCCGTGTCGTCCTCCTGGAACAACTCTTGACCATTGTGTACTATATGCTGAGATGGGCCATATGATGGATTGCTTCCGGTCAATTGTTTTGTTGTGCTCGTCGATGACAGGAGGCCACTGTGGTGCGCAAGGAATCCCCTCAATTGGGTTCCATCTTTTGACGCTTGCTGGGAATTAATTGTGGAATAGCGTTGATGCGCTGTTCACGGGGTGTCGACAATGACATGGAATGTAACTGCAGCGCAGATTTCGGTGACTCTTTTTCATGATTGGGCATTTTTCGAACTCGACCTGTGGTAGAATTGTTGGTTTTGCGTTTCGCATCATGCGTTTGATGAAGCAATGAATATGACCATTCTAGCACTTCAATAGAATCGTGTCCGTCTCCTCCCACCACCATAGCAAGCTCCTTGTTGTTGCTGCTGTTGGCCGAGTCGTCGTCATTTGCTCCTTTCCCAGTTCTTGTTACAACCGACAGAGTGGGACGCCATCGGGCTATGTTTAGACCAACCACACGAACCACACCTGTCCCATTCCACGGGTTTGGATTAGTTCGACGAATGGCAAATCGTTGTAATATGCATCCCATCCACCCACCACAAGAACACATCCATCTCCTTAAGGAGGTATCAATATACCTCATGGGTGAGACGTCCAAATTCGAACCGGGATCGAACCATGTTACTATCCATCCGGTTTTTGCTGCGGCACAGAGAAAGCGCCATGGTGAGATTCTTTTTGGAACTGACAGAGGTAGTGTGGCAAGTTGCAACACGGTCAGTGAGTAGAGAATGAGTCGCGCACAATAATTGCTGCCGATATTGGACAGAGACCTTCATTTTTTTGTTATCACAAAAATTCCAAACAGCAGCCAACGCTATGAGCTCTTCCAACGAAACCAATACCACTCCGAACGAGTCGTCATTGGACTTGACGGATCTAGTAGAGGTATGTCAATGATGAAGAAAACTGCCAAATGGTGATATCCTTCGTCATGATCTTGCGGATGGAGTGGTTGGAGAGTGGAAACGGATTCAGTCCATTCTTCCTATCGAACAGGAATTGGGAAGAGGGAACCACTGCTGAGAACAGTTGACAATCAAAGGGAACGGAGTTATCTTTTCCAATCTCTCTGAACCGGCTTTTTTCTTGCTGCAATCGATACAGACAGAAATGCAGAAATTGATTGAAGAATCGAAACAATCGGCTGGGCCGTTTGGCGCTCACGCCAGCTCAATTGCTGGCTCCCATTTTGCATTTGCGAAAGCTCATAATCAAGTCGGAAAAGAAATGCGTTCCGCTGCCGAGGCTCTCGGGAATCAAATGCGTTCCGCTGCCGAGGCTCTCGGGAATGCGCTCATGTGGTCCTCTGCAATTGTGGGGGTCGCCATTGTGCTATCCACTTTCATTGGTCGCCGCTAAGAACTAGTGGCAGAGGGGAACTGGAGATTCCACCGGGATTCCCTCATGTGGCATCGAGTGGATTGGAAACAGCGGACGTTCACATTCCCATGTATAACATGGTTGGTCACGCCGGCGACTACGCTGTATCGGCTTTTGGACAACCGAGGAGACCCTGATCCATTTGATGATAGTTGGAATGATTGTATTCAACTGAGTTGGACTGAGTCGCTGTACACCCAGTTTTTGAAAAGAAGATGCGATTCGCAATGCTTTCGAGCTTGTTTGAGCCTCTTGACATTGTCGAATGTAAACCCCTCCAATATAGCATGTCTTTTACCCTGTCTCAATGAGTGGTCAAATGGATTTGAATAGATTGTGGAAAGAACAGTTCCATCTTGTTGAGGACAGTAGATGGGCCACACGGGATGGATGGATCCATTTGGCTGCTGCTGCTGCTGCTAGAGTCGCCACTCTCGTTCCAGTCCCATGGGTGGGTCTGGCAGCAGATACAACGACAATGACGACACCAGGAATCGTGCCGCCACCCAAACGAGACGATAACGACGACAGTCGACGATCCATATACCTCGAGAGTATAGCATCTGTGGTCGTTGCTGCGCCGGCGGCGGCTGTGTCGCTCGTTTCTCCTTCTCGAATTGCTACTACTCCTTGGTGATGGTACGGCATGTCATGGAGAAAGGGAACTGCCACATGGTTCTATCTATCTTGCGTCATGCTCTTTTGGATGAAACCGGTGAAAGGCGGAAACGGATTCCGTCCCTTCTTCTTCTTGTCGAACCTGGCAGGACTGAAACGAGGGAGGAACCACAGAGCTGAGAACAATCGACCATGGCTCTCCACTTTTGACTCGTTAATGCACTGGAGCATATCATTCTCGATCGATTGTAGAATGAAATGCACAAGTGATGCATCAATGAATCGAAACAATCGGCTTGGCCCTTTGCCGCAGTTTCCCGAGCTTTTCGCAGTGCGGATTTTGTGCCCACTTTGCCATTGCCAAGTCAATGGAGCCGGGCGGCGAAGCTGTCCTAGGGACGGCACCCGACTCTCCATCGACTTTACAATGGCAACAACTTGTCGTCGTCCTTGGAATGTGAAAACCCTTGGATGAAAAAAAGTGCCAAGTGGTTCCATCCCTCGTCGTCCTACGGTTCAGGATCCCAAAACGGGTATAGAGGGATTCCGTCCATTAGAGAGCCACACGACGACGAAACACAAACCCATTCCACGGTTTGAGGGATTGGTTCGACACCAAGAATGACAGAGTGTTGCTTGTATCCTGTGCAGCATCCCATCCATTTCACGCCTTCTCTCCGAGAGCCGACCCACAACCACACACCGTGTGTAACTGTGTAACAGCAGAAACAACAACGACGACGACGACAAGAATCGTTCGGCCAAAACTTGACGACGACGACGACAACAATCGACGATCCATATATACCGAGAGTCGCACCTGTGGTCGTTGCTTCGTCGACTGGGTCGCTCGTTTGGTGCCCTTGGTCGTTTCGGCGGCGGTTGGGTGGGAGGTCATTCTCTCGGGGAGAAGCAAGGGATACAGAGAGTCCGTAGCCAGGACCAGGACCAGGAGGAATCATCCCTCCAGGAATAATCGAGGTGGTTTTGGCTTGGACGGAGAGGTTGCTTTTCTTCGTTTTGTTGTAGTTGGCAAACGTATACATGCACCACATCATTATATTCTATACCTCTTGCTGTCGCACAAACGTGGCGGTCCAGCAGTCTCCAGTGGTTGTTTCGACAAACCACTCTCGTACGGCAAAGGTCCCACAATCCTCCTCATACACACAATGTATTATACAGTGCTCCATGGAGCCAATGGAATTCCAAACGCCACAACAACAACAACCGGAATGGCTCTTTGAGCGCACCATGTCGTCATTTGGCACACCCTTTCGCAGAACCATGGCACACACGTCGTCAAGAGTTGGGTTTCCACTGAAATCCTGGAAAACAAGGATTATTACCCGGTATTTATGATTATCTAGTAGCGGTTGTAAAACGTAGATATTCCATTCGACTATATGTAACATTGTAACTGAGGTAATTCCAGACGATAGGGAAAATGCGGAAGAAGAAAAGACGGCAAACATAATGAATGATAGCGATGGGGAGTGGCTATAGAATTCTCTAGAGTAGAGCTAGTAGTTGTAAGATAAGCCAGGTTCTCTGTCATTGGAAACAAACACAAAGGACAGATATTATGTTGCTGGCTTTCTATTAGAGAAGAAGATATACTGATGGATTCTAAGCACATACTTCCGGGTCGCATGATTTCTACGGGTAGCTACGGACTATTGTAAGTATGGGCTGATTTCCCCAACTTCCGACGCGAAAGAACGATGCGGTTTTCATTCGTCCCAGATGTGGTGTGTGGTGTCATCTTTCATATCTTCCTCGAGAGGAACAATTAAACATTCTACTATGAGTGTTGTCACAGGCGGAGCTTGGACGATACGAGCAATAAGACCTACACGTGTGGGTTCTTCTTCTTCCTTCCACGGCCATGGCTCGGTGCGGCGGAGACGATTCACCACAGCGAAGCAACCGCCACAACGACGACGACAAGTACCATTCTCTGGTGTGTGTCCCTCCACAACAATCACTACTTGTGCTTCTTCTTCTTCTTCTTCTTCTTGTTGGATTCCCTGTGGGTTGTGGTATTCTTCTTCTTCTTCTTGTTGGTGGAAACACCTGTACTGCTACTATTGGCTGTGGAGTGCGACGAGTGTGGTTTCGGCGACGGCCGTGGGTCAATCGCAGGCCGTTGGTCTTGTTGTGGGCCAGGAGTACCATGGCCACCGGGACATTCCCACATGGTCGTCGTGGACACTGCGACAGCGAGGGCGACGACGATATCCACAACCACAACAACAATCATTTGGAGTATTGGAGGGTGTTGCGGCGGCGGCAGCCTTGGGAACGCCTCGTACGACGATTTCGCGCCGGAATCCTCCCTTTGTTTCTTCTCGACGGACCATTACTACCGGGAGTGGAGGGTTTGCCGTGTTTCCACGGGAGGAGGAACCAACAACTCAATGGTTGACAAGGTCGTCGTCGTCGTCGTCTTTTTGGGAACCGGATCCAAACACTCCAACGACTACCGACACGACCACCACAAATCACAACAACCAGAAGAATCATCATCTGTTCCCCTTTCAACAAGAAGGAGTGGAATTTTTGAAACGACAAGAACGGGTCTTGTTGGCGGATGAAGTACGTACCTAGAGTGAACCAATAAACCACTCACAAACACACACACAAAGTGGGCGCTCGTCACCCTTGCTCACACATAGTCGGTCCTGGTTCGTTTCTGCTGGCATGGGATTCTGCTTCTTCTTGTTGTTGTTGTTGTTGTTGTTGTTGTTGTCTTGTCGGCATTCTTAGATGGGCTTGGGCAAGACGGTGCAATCCATTCAAGCCTTGAATGAACTGGTACTCGAACAGGAGGAGGACGGCCGTGTTTGGCATGTCTTGATTGTGTGTCCCAAATCTGTCTTGGGAGTATGGCAAAGTGAATTGAGTCAATGGATGACGGTACCGTATACGCTGCAGACACTCACGTCCTCGAAAACACAACAACAACAACAACAAGACCAAGAGCACACGAGCTCAAGTGCGGGGTCAACCTCCGTGTCCATTACATTGATCAATTACGACTTGTGTCACAAATATAAAACACGCATTCAAACACCCAATGGACATGTCCATGCCGTGACAAAAAAGAAGAACAAGAAGAAAACGAAAACCAACAAGAGGAGTACAAACGAGCAAGACAAGGACGTCGAAATTGATCATGATGATTTCGACGAACAAGTTCCAATCACAGGAGCGTCGAAAGCGACGTGCTATGATGTCCTGATTTGCGATGAAGCACATTACCTAAAATCACGAACATCCCAACGGACCAAGGCTATTCTCGGCAATGACAGTTCCCAATATCCCGGCATTGCCTCTCGATACCTTTGGCTTTTGACCGGGACACCCATGATGAATCGACCCGAGGAACTCTATCCCCTATTGTCTGCCATTGCGAGGGAGACTGCCACCCAACCAACAACGTCCGACCCGGTATCCCAGCCATTGTTATCCTCCTCCTCGCCATGGCCCTCCCATGCCTCGTCCCATCCATCCAACAACCGCAGGACCAAACAAGTGTTTGAATTTTCCGAATCCTTTACCGCATTTACGGAACGCTATTGCGATCCCAAACAAGTCATGGGTCGATCCAGTCAGGGTAAACCATTTGTACGCATGGATACCTCGGGATCGTCCAACTTGTCCGAATTACGAGATCGTATGCAACCAATCATGTTGCGACGGCACAAGGAGAATGTCTTAAGACAATTGCCACCCAAGGTACGATCGTGTGTCTTGTTACTGCCAACATCCACAACAACAACAACAACAACAACATCATCCTTGTCCACAACGGGCCATGGCGAACGACAACGAATCCGTGCCCTCTTGGGATTGGAACACGAAACCCCTTTCGCCGTACCAAAAGCAACGGCCGACGGGGCATTGGAGGAGGACTTTGATTTGCAAGACGAAAAAGAAGAAGAAGAAGAAGAAGAAGAAAGAAATCCTACCAACTTGCAAGAGTTTGGTTCCTTGGCCGATCACCACTTACTCAGCTATTTGGAATCCCACCTTGGAGTATCCGCGTCATGCTTGCAAAACTATACTGTGAGCGACGACGAAAGTGACCACAGGGAAGTTTCCGATCAAGGCTTGATGGGTATCTTGGCTCGCGTCCGACGAGAAACAGCGCTTCAAAAACTGGAACCAGCTGTGGAGCTGTTGGAACATACCTTGACCGAGGCCCGCGAGTCTGCTGATGGTAATAACAAGGAACAAAATCCGTCCCCCAAAGTGGTCGTCTTTTGTCATCACATTCATTTGATAGAGGGATTGATGAAATATTTTGGGCCAGAGCGAGCCGTCTGTGTTCGGGGTGGCATGTCTTTGGAGGATCGGATGGAGTCCGTGCAACGTTTTCAAAACGACCCCCATGTATCTGTCTTTGTGGGAGGCATCCGAGCCGCCGGAGTGGGCCTCACCTTGACGGCCGCCTCACGGGTCGTGTTTTTGGAATTGGATTGGTCTCCCGGTGTCATGGTTCAAGCCGAAGACCGATGTCATCGTGTGGGACAACCTCATTGCGTTCAAGTTCAATATTACGTCTTTCCGAATACCCTTGACGAATGGCTGGCCAAAACACTCGTGTCCAAACAGGCGCAAATTCAACATATCTTTCAACCATTGCAATCTCCAAAGGACGAACAACCGCATCGGAGGCCAGAACACTATGTGTTTGATTTTGGTAAGCACCGTGGGTTACCTTTGGAAGATGTGCCCGTTGACTATATTCAATTCGTGGTCAAAAACCCCAACATATGGAAAGGACGACCAGCACTCTGGCGAGCCCTGTTGGACCGTGGTTTCGTGAATGAGCATCCGCCCGAAACGAGACCACATCCAGTATCCCTCAGTCTACCACTGCGACCAAACATGGCTCAGTATTACGATAAACAACAGTCTCAGAGCCGGATGCGGTCACAGTCGCATTCCCAACAACAACACCATAGGACCGTCCCGTCGCGTCCATCCGACAGGTCTTTGGCCGCGGACTATGTTTTTGACTTTGGAAAACACACCGGACTAAAATGGCAAGAAGTTCCGCTTTCGTATCGCGAATGGATCCTTCGACAGCGTGTCTGGGTCAATCGTCCCAACTTACGAGAGGCGCTACGGCAGATGGGGTACAAAGACATTCCGAAAGATACCATGCCATCTACTAGTAGTAGTCAACCCACCCATCGGTCCAGTGCTCCGTCGTCTCCATATCCGTCATCATCTACAGGGGATATACAAAATGACGACAATTCTGGGCAATTCTACGACGATTCTTTGCAATCCAACCACGGCAACTACTACGATGAGAGTGATTATTATGAGTAAGTTGGTTGTGTATCTAGTACTTGGAATGAATGGTGACTGTCCATGAATACACTTGCAGGACGACGAGGACTCGTTGAATGAATTTGGTTTTGATACTATGCCCATCCAATCTCAAAATGGAACAATAAACTACCTAGGCGTTGGAAAACGACAGGCTTGGAGACCAAGCGCTCCTCCAGCGTGCTTTGTTCACAATGGAATCTTCCCTTGCGGAACGGACAAATATATGCAAAAACTATTTGAAGAAAACAAACGTTTCCAATGAGGAGTCGCACATAATGGCTCCATATCCGGGTTGTCGTTTTGCTTTTTGGTTTTCACAAAAATCGTGAAAAGCAGCCAACACTGTATGAGCAGCTCTGCAAACGAAACCAATAACACTCTCAACGAGTCGTCGAATTTAGAACACTTAGAGGTATGTCATTGATGAAGAAAACTGACAAATGGTTATATCCTGCATCATGATCTTCTGGATGAAGTGGGTGGAAGGTGGAAACGGATTCAGTTCATTCTTCCTATCGAACCTCGCAGGAATTAGGAAGAGGGAACCACTGCTGAGAACAGTTGACAATCACCGGGAATGGAGCTTCACCTGTCTCTCCAATATCTTTTCCAATGTCTCTCACCCGGCTTTGTCTTGCTGTAATCGACACAGAAACAAATGATGCAGTGTATCGAAGATTCCAAACAGACGTCATGGCCGTTTGGCGCTTTTGCCAGGGGTTCCAGCACATTTAGTTGTGCCCACTTGGCATTGGCAAAATCGACCGACAATACCGCAAAGTCTATGGACAATATATCTAAGTCCATGGTAACGTCCTCCGACAATGTATCTAAGTCCATGGTAACGTCCTCCGACAATATATCTAAGTCCATGGTAACGTCCTCCTGGATTGCCGGCGGAACACTCTTTGCGTCATCAGTAGCTGTCAGCCTCGCCATTGCATATGGTCGCCGCTAAGCACTAGTGACAGAGGGGAACTGGAGATTCCACCGGGATTCCCGTTATGTGAGGTTGACTGGATTGGAAACTGTCGACGTTCCCATTCCCATGTACAACATGGTTGGTCACGCCGGCGACTACGCTGTATCGGCTTTCGACAACAAAGGAAACCCTGATCCATTTGATGATACTTGGAATGATTGTACGAGACTGAGTTCGACTCAGTCGATGTACACCCACTTTTTTTCGCAGAAGATGTGGTTCGCAATGCTTCTCGAGCTTGTTTGAGCTTCTTGGCATGGTAGAATAGAAACCCCTTCAATATAGCATGTGTTCTACACTTTGTCTCTACGAGTGACCAAATGGATTATAATAGATTGTGGAAAGAACAGTTCCATCCATGTCACTATCCCATCCATGTCACTATCCTTCCGGCTCTAGGAACAAGTCACACAAAACTAGTTGTTCCGCAGGAGAGGTGGGCCACGGCATTGGCTGCTGCAGCTGGAGTCGCCACTTGTTCCAGTCCCATCATTCGTTGTTCTTGCAGCAGATACCACGACAACGACAACGACAGTCGACGATCCATAAACCGAGAGTAGCACCTGTGGTCGTTGCTGCGTGTCGCTCGTTTCTCCTACTCTATGGTGTCAAGGCATGTCATGGAGAAAGGAAACTGCCACATGGTTCCATCTATCTTGCGTCATGCTCTTTTGCATGAAACCGGTGAAAGGTGGAAACGGATTCCGTCCCTCCTTCTTGTCGAACCTGGCGGGAATGGTGGAAACGAGGGACGAGCTGCTGAGAACAATCGACCATGGCTCTCCAATTTTGACTCGTCAACAATGCACTGGAGCAAATCATTCTCAATCGATTGTAGAATGAAATGCACAAATGCATCCATGAATCCAAACAGTCGGATTGGCCGTTTGGTGCGACGTTTTCAATGACAACTTGTTGTCGTCATTGGAGAGAACTGAAAACCCTCTCGATGAAGAACACAAAAACTGCCCAATGATTCCAACCCTTGTCATCATCATACTGTTTTGGATCCAAACGAAACGGGGTCGAAGGGTGCCAATGGATTTCGTCCATTCGTCCAATGGAACCGAGGGAGGAGTAACTAAACTGCGAAGGAGGCACTCCTCCAATCGCGGGATTCGTGCTTTCGTGGTGTCCGTGGCGATCGTGTCGGGGCACCTCGTCGTTGTCGTCGTCCCTTTGTTCGGGGAGTTTTGCCACTGTGAGCGCTTTTGGCCAAACCTCTACCACGGCGAGATCGTGTCGGCACCTCATTTCGTTCGATTCTCGTGCCGACCATAGAGGGAGAGCTCTGTGGACCAATCACCTGGCTGTTGTTGTTCGGGACGATGGTAGGTATTATGGCAAGGCATGGTGTTGGTTGTCGTTTGTCGTTGTTGTTGTGGGTTGTGGATGGAGGCGACACACGCGAGCGTGGTCAGTGAATACAAAAATGAGTCGCGCACAATAGAGTAGGAGTCATCACACATAAAACACGTCATTGCCCCTCTTTTTTTCGTCACATCCAAAGGCATTGCCATCGATTGCCTGCAAAAACAAAAGAAAGCAGAGCCACATATATCCTAAAGCAGCAGATCCCCATTCATCCGTATCATGACGAAGACGACGACAACGACGAGGATGAATCTTGTGCTCCTGGGTGTTGTGGTTTTCCTTGGATTCGGTAGCATGCCTCGTGGTGCATGGTCGTGGGTACTTGTCCCAACGACGACGACGACACGAACACCACGAACTACGGTACGATCCTCGTCTCGTATCATGCGGTCGTCCTTGGCGGTGGGAATGTCCCATTCCAACAACAATCATCACCGGACAACCACTCAAACCACCACACCGCCACTGAACGACGACCAGTGTCTGGTGACCTTTGTCCGTCATGGCTGTTCCTACATGAATGAATACTTGGGTGGATCCAGGGGTGGCAAGGCCTTTGGACAGCCCGGCTTTACCGATGTCTTTGGCGACGACACATCATTGTCCCTGTATCGCGATGCTCCCTTGTCGCCACGCGGTCAGGACCAAGTCCAAGCCTTGAACGATCGCATGGCCCGCGAACGAGCCGTGGCCGTCAACGTCGACAAGAGTCCGTGGACCCGGTGCGATTTGGTGGTGGTCAGTCCCTTGACACGAGCCTTGCAAACGTATACGTACGGGTTGCATCCGCACCTGCATTCCCTCTTATGGAACAACAATAACAACCAGAACTCGAACCAATCATCCATTGTCGCCTGGCCCGAAGCGGCCGAACGTCTCTATCTCATTTCCGATGTCGGACGATCCGTCAACGACTTGCAACCGGAATTTCCCTTCGTGGATTTTCACGCCTGTTGTCCACAACAAGAACAAGAACCACAACAACAAGGCACCGACTTGTCGGGTGGTTGGTGGTGGTCGCCCCAATCGTTGGATTCCTATATTGAATGGCGACCGACGGGACGTCGACAACGTTATGCCTGTCCGGGAGAACCGCAAGACGTCTTTGACCATCGCATGACACGCTTGTACCACAAATTGCAAAATGCCTTTCAAGCACAACAATCACAGCAAAACGATTCACAATCACCACTGCATATTGTCGTTGTGTGTCATCATGGCGTCATGCAATGGATGTTGCAATCCAGTTTTGCCAATTGTCAATATCGAACCGTACGCTGGGCCGATTTGAACCCGCCTCGATTGCAGGAGGTCGTCGGTGACTCGACAACAAGGACCATGGATTTTGAGGATTCGGTTCCAACAACAACAACAACGACGACGACAACGAGAACAAGTAGCGTGTAATGCTGCGAAACGATCTACTGTACACTCGCATGCCTGTACACACATGAGCCATGGAACCTCGAATGGGACACGCCACCATACTCTCTCTCTGGCACGGGACGAACCTCTCGTCTTGGCGCATCCCAACCTCGAACCAAATCCACATCTCGATGCTGACTCCACGGTACCGAAACTGGATCGGCATTGATATCTACTAGTTCGTACTGCTTCGTGTGCTGGTCTGGTTGGATACCAATTTTTCTCTCAAAACGGAACGAGCGAGACGACCTCGATAGTAGAGAGGGGAAGGATTATGTAGTATTCAATAGAGCGGACATGGAGCCCCCCTTACTCAGAGAATCTTGTGCACGAGAGAATGGTCCAGTACCTCGTCTACGTTACCTAGGTGTACCGTCTTGAATCGAATCCAACACAAGGGTTTTGGATGTGATTATTTGTTGCTGGACCTCCGAACGCGCGTCCATTCCCAATTCTATCAGCGTCGTGTGCCATCCGCCTTTTGCCGAGAGAGGTGTGGGACCCATACAATAGGACAAGTCGAAGGACGAGCCAAATCAACGTATCCGTACCGCTTCATCTGTTTCTTTTGGAGACCTCTAGGTTTGCCGTTCGAGAGAGGAACTGTTTCATAGAGGAGTATAGCTACCCAGCTACCTACGCTAGCTTCATAGTTTTTCGATCCCGAACTCGGTTGGTCACGAGTGATTTGAATCTTCGACCGTTGTCTTCCGGATGCAGTTGTCAAGACCAAATCCCCCAAAATCAGTTGTCAAGATCATAAGAAGAGCGTAACGGCTTTCAGAGCCGTTGGTAGAATACTTAAGAGTGAACAAAGCAGGCACGGCCAGCGCTACAATTCAAACCATTCCAACCGCCATCCCCATCCATGCCATCAAAACTCAAAACCAAAACCTTCACACTCTTGTGTTCTCATAATTTCCGGTTTCATCTCCACTTCAAACCATTACAACACCCCACCAAACACCATGAAGTACTCCATTGCCTCCGTCGCCTTCATGCTTGCCCTAAGCAGCAGCAGTGTATTGGCCGATTCTACGACTGACTTGAATGTTCGTGATCTCAAGGCCCATCCCCAATTTCCCACTCCGGCACCGGCCAAGGGCAAAGGCAAGGGATACACCGAGCCACCTACCAAGGGCAAGGGCTACGAAATGGAACCGCCGGCCAAGGGCAAGGGATACGATGATAGCAGCAGCCGAGGAAAGAAGGAATCTGGCAAGATGATGATGAAGGGCAAGGGATACGAGATGGAAGAACCTCCTGCCAAGGGTAAGGGCAAGGGATACGAACCAGAACCGCCTGCCAAGGGTAAGGGCAAGGGATACGAAACTGAAGCTCCTGCCAAGGGCAAAGGAAAAGGCAAGGGATATGAAACTGAAGCTCCTGCCAAGGGCAAAGGAAAGGGCAAGGGATATGAAACCGAGGCACCTGCTAAAGGAAAGGGCAAGGGATACACCGAACCTCCTACCAAGGGCAAGGGTAAAGGATATGAGACCGAGGTTCCAGCCAAGGGCAAAGGAAAAGGATACACCGAGCCACCCACCAAGGGCAAAGGAAAGGGATACGAACCTCCAGCCAAGGGCAAAGGAAAAGGATACACCGAACCTCCTGCCAAGGGTAAGGGCAAGGGATACGAACCGGAACCTCCTGCCAAGGGTAAGGGCAAGGGATATGAACCTGAACCACCTTCCAAGGGTAAGGGCAAGGGATACGATGATAGCGACTACAGCGACAAGAAGGACAAGAAGTCGGGCAAGAAGGAGAAGGGCGACAAAGACGATAGTGGCAAGAAGGACAGTGGCAAGAAGGACAGCGGCAAGAAGGACAGCGGCAAGAAGGATGACGATTATTACCGATAAACTGTGGATGGACAGTGACGGAGTAATTGGTGGACTGGAACAAGGAGACCAGCTGTGAAACGACCATGGAATGGTTGCTGACAAGGTTTAGAGGCATTGTTGGAACGGTGTGCTCGGGCACTGTTACCAAAGGAATAAATGACTGGCGTTGTTGTGGGACGCAATCCTTTTGCTCTATGACGCTTTGTTGTACGACTACTATCATCTGTGGACCCATGTGTGCTGCGGCACTGGGATCCGCTTTTTCTCCTTCACTCGGAAGGCAATTGACTGGAGTATTGTATCATTTCTAAGTATACTCTAGAATTCTACTTTTCTTCACATCAACAAGTCTTCCCATTTTATTTCTCTTTGTACGAGCTCTGATCAAGTCTCATAGCAGGATTCGAAGTATCATCGATTAGCAACACTCAGTACGTCTTTGCAGTGTGCAGACTCAAGGTAGGAGTATCTAGTGATGTGTAGAATATTTCGATCAGCTGCACATGCCTACGAAATGCTCTACTGCAACGACTAGGACATTGCTCTTTCTTCGGGTGGACTCGTTGTTCTTTCTTTTTTCCTAATTCGTTCCGTTGTGGCAAAGTCTCCCACCAAAGAAAGCCTAGGTAAGTTGACACACAATGGAGGAAAACGGTTAATCCCAAAATCCTTTTTTTAACCGATCAGTAATCACCAAATCGCATGGCGTTCAGACAAATTATGACTTTAGTCTAGCATGATAAGGACTCTTTTTTACGATAACCGACTGCTTTTTCCTGGATCAGGCTTCGATCGTCCAAAACGTTTGGGATTTTAGGAGTTTAGGAGACAACCGTTTTCCTCCAATGTTGCTACGAGGATATCCATTGAGAGGCAGTACGACTGATTATTGATATCCATCGAGAGGCCGTACGACTGATCATTGCTACTGAAGCACAACGTTGGACGGAACGCATTGAGGCATCGAGTTCGACCTTTTTTGCTCGTTCCACACTTTTACTCCAGGCGGAAACTTGCAAGTGGTGGTGATACCTCAGACTCTATTCCAAACAACGAAAGAGATTGTTTTGAATTACGAGTTTGGTTCCGACCAATATCTCTCTACTCCGTCAAAGTCAAATGCAGAGGCGCGATAGTCGAAACAGATGACTGTTCAGTCGTTCAGGCAGGTCGAAGCCACAACAACTCCGTCGTTTGACAGTTGTATTTTGTTTGTAGTTTGGAGGCGCACAAGCAAAGCCACGCTCGCCTTTCTTCTTTCTTATGAGACACGATGAGTTCAAACGTGTCCATATACACAAGGTCAAATTAAACAAACCTGATGTATGTGTGGGAGTGGGAGTGGGAGGCATATGAATATGAACCATCGATCGAAATCAAACTGTTGTCTGTTGTCTGTTGTCTGTTGTACACTCGTGTGAGTTTGGATTGGATGAGATTTGAGAGCTTGTGTTCCATGTCGGTCTCGTTTGCGTGCACCTCCAAAAATGTGACGACTCGAACGTAAGGATACACGTGCTCCGTTATCCATCTTGCATAAGAGGATTAGGAACGACTGATTTCATGTGGTCCGTTGATACACGCACGCCGGTCGTATATATTTCGTGAACATGAACGTTGTTCAGGGATATTTAAAAACTGAGAACGCCTGCACACCCACCAAATTCAAACCATCCCGAGAGAGGAACCCAGAGGTGCGAAACGACAAAGACCGGATGGTCGGTCTCATAATTTCAGGTTTCGATCAATCTCGAACCAAGCCTCCTCACCCCGACATTCTTTTTTTGGATTCATCACCATGAAGTACTCGTTCGCAGCCGTGACACTCTCCTTGCTTTTGAACAGTGGCGTACTGGCCGATACAGCAGAGTTTGATCTCCGTGACCTCAAGGCCGACCCCGTATATCCTACCAAGGGCAAGGGATACGAGCCTGAACCACCGGCCAAGGGTAAGGGCAAGGGATATGATGATGATAGCAGCAGCAAGGGAAAGAAGGAATCAAGCAAGGGAATGGACTCCTCCAAGGGAAAAGGCAAGGGTTACGAGATGGAGCCTCCTGCAAAAGGCAAAGGCAAGGGATCCGAACCTGAACCACCAGCCAAGGGTAAAGGCAAAGGATACGAAATGGAGCCTCCTAGCAAGGGTAAAGGAAAGGGTTACGAAGCTGAGCCACCGTCAAAGGGCAAGGGCTACGAAATGGAACCTCCCGCCAAGGGCAAGGGATATGATGACAGCAGCCGAGGAAAGAAGGAATCTGGCAAGATGATGATGATGATGAAGAGCAAGGGATATGAACCAGAGCCTCCCTCCAAAGGAAAAGGAAAGGGCTACGAAGAGCCACCTACCATAGGAAAAGGAAAGGGCTACAAAATGGAACCTCCTACAAAGGGTAAGGGCAAGGGATACGAGATGGAAGAACCTCCAGCCAAGGGTAAGGGCAAGGGATCTGAACCCGAACCACCTGCCAAGGGTAAGGGCAAAGGAAAAGGCTACAGTGAGCCTCCTACAAAGGGCAAAGGAAAGGGCTACGAACCGGAACCTCCTACAAAGGGTAAGGGCAAGGGCTACGAACCGGAACCTTTTACAAAGGGTAAGGGCAAGGGCTACGAACCGGAACCACCTACAAAGGGTAAGGGCAAGGGCTACGAACCGGAACCTCCTACTAAGGGTAAGGGCAAGGGCTACGATGACGACTATAGTGGCAAGAAAGACAAGAGCAAGATGGATAAGAGCAAGATGGACAAGAGCAAGAAGAGCAAAATGGACAAGTCTGGTGGAAAGAAAGATGATGACTACTACCGTTAATCCATGACATTCAGGGCATCGCGACTACCTCCCTGGATTGATCAAGAATGATTGAGCTCATCTGTACCAGTTTCAAAGTCCTTGGTGATGACTCAATGCATGTCTCTTCTATTGGATTTGTCTTGTTTGCAATCGGCAATCCAATTTTCGATATGTCTCTGTTTGTTGCTGTCTATCAGTGTGAAGTGCAACCATGTGTAGAAACCACACCGGATGATACTTTTTATATCTCGCATTACTTGTAACAAATAGAGTATCTTTATGTATACTATATACATCAATTATGATCGTTTTCATTGCGACACTCTAAGTCAATGTGCCTTGCCACCACCGAAGACAAGGTCTCTTTATTACGATACCACAGTGTCGTCATGTGGGTGTCACGACAAAGTTGGAGGCGTCGTGGGTGGGCAAATCAATCAAGGCGGCTTGCACAAAGGATTGGACAAAGTAATCCACATCGTCTTTACTAAATACCATGGGTGGTTTGATGACAAAGACATTGTCATGAATTCCATCAATACTGGTCAAGACATGGTACTTTTGTCGCAAAATGGAACAAATCAAGTGTGTTTCGGCCGTGGCCGGTTCCAATGTCGTACGGTCCTTGACCAATTCGACACCCAAAAACAAGCCCGATCCACGCACATTGCCAATGAGGGGGACCCGTTCCGCCGCTTTTTGGAATTCTTGTTTCATGTAGGTTCCCACTTGTAGAGCATGTTGCTGCAAACCTTCTTGTTCCAACACGTCCAAGACGGCCAATCCGGCCGCGCAGGATACCGGATTGCCGCCAAAGGTATTAAAATATTCCACTCCGACTTGTTCAAAGGCTTGTGCCACTGCTTCGGTACACACGACAGCTGCCAAGGGCATGCCATTGCCCATGGGTTTGCCCATGGTGACAATGTCGGGAATGACCACATCATCATTGTCGTCATTGGTATTGTTGTTGTGTTCAAAGGCCCAAAAGGAGGAACCATAGCGTCCAAATCCGGTTTGGACTTCATCGGCAATGTACACTCCCCCCGCGGCTCGGACGGCCTTGGCGCATGTGGCCAAATACCCCTTGGGCGGTAACACGACACCGCCAATGCTCAATCCTCCTTCCATGATAAAGGCTCGAACCTTTTCTTGTTTGAGTTCGGTATAATACCGACAGGCTTCTTCCACATAGTGGGCATAGTCGGCACCGGCAGTGGCGGGATCGCGATGCGGTCCACGATAGACATCGGGGACCGGTACTTGCCAAATGTGAGGACCCGGCGTTTGAAACTGTGGTGGCAATGACTTACTGTCTTTGTGGTTTCTGTTGTTGTTGTTGTGGTTCGTGTTCGTTTTCTTCTTTGTGTTCTTTTTGTCGTCCTTGCCGGCGGGTGGTGGTACCGTCGGTTGCGGTTGTGTGGGATATTCGGTTCCCTTGAGAAATTTGTAGGGTGAAATTTCCAACACGGCCAAGGTATGACCATGATAGGCACCTTGTACGACAATGGTATTGGTGGATCCCCCCGCCACGGCTCGGGCCAATCGAAGGGCCATGTCATTGGCTTCACTGCCCGAATTGCAAAAAAAAATCTTGTTGAGTGTGGGTGGAAAATACTGCGACAACAAGCGTTGGGCCAACAGAGTCATGTTGGGATGCAAATAGCGGGTATTGGTATTGAGGAGGGCAACTTGCTCTTGAATGGCTTGCACGACATGCTCATGACAATGCCCACAATGAGCCACATTGTTGCGGGTGTCCAAATAACTCACACCCGATTCGTCCACTAACCGACTCCCAATGCCCTATAGTATTATTAGTAGTATAGAGCGAGCGAGAGAAAAAGAGAGAGAGAGAGAGTCCACAATGAAAAAAGAGAATAAAGAAGGCCGCACCAAAAGAACACAAGAAGCAAAATCCAAAAGTTGCATGAGTCGAATCGACTCGAACACAACGATGAAAGCGCCATGCACACTGCCTCCAATCATCCATGACCGACTCTTGCCATGGGTGCATGTTGGTTTGTGTATGCATGTACCGTATGTACAGGCAGTACGTACCTTCATGATCATGAGAGGATCGGAGTTGGCATAGGACACACTGAGACGTTTGGAAAAGGATGCTTGTCGTAGTTTGCGGACTCGTTCCTTGGCGGGAGGACCGGTCCCCAAGGTTTGATGGACCTCGTCCAAGGACGATCGTCGTCGTCGTCTTTGTCGTTCTTGTGGTGGACGAACGAGTGGATCGTCGTCCTCCTTGTTCTTGGATGTGGACCAGGCGGAGGATGCCCGAGACAAAATCCAAGAAGATACCACAAATGTGGTAATTTCAGCCGCCATCCAAATCAAGGAAGTGTCTGCGTGGGAGGACATGATATAATGATGAAAGATCCGAGCGTTCCCCGAACGAAGAGACTTGGCGGCAATAGGGCTCGCCAAAGAGAGGATGCGACGCCTTGACTATAGGCAGACACGACCTCGGAAAAGGAAAAAAAATTGGAAGGATCACACAGTCAATGAGGAGTTCGTTCACGGTATGACGGCAACTCCAGATGATGCATTCAATAGTGTCGTCTGTTGCTGACAACCACCATCAGTTGGGAAAACCAAAATGAAAGAGAACATCCATCTTCGCAAAGAAAAGAAGGAGAGAATCTTTTCAAGATTCCGTCTGTCTGGTGCTCGAAAAAAGCGCAGGCCGCATCCGTTGAAGACGCACGCCCGACGACACATCCACCAGCCGGGATACAAATTGGACGAACGGATGGCACATACCTTTACCTTACCCTTTGGGCTGCAAATGGAATTGAAACAACCACCAAAATATATCAACATGGAACAACAGGGAAGATTCATTCAACCACAAGGGCTCCTACAACCACTACCACGCATACATTGTTGCCGTGTCCGTTTTGTCGCTGGGGAGAGAATGGTGATGATGGTCTTTTGGTTGGTGTTACCTTGGCAACGTTTGCGAGCAGTATCCTCAACACAGAGTATATTATCATCCTCGCATTTCATCTGATACTTCTCCTAGAATCTACCTAGAACAAGAATACTGAGTCGATCGATAGTACTCCTATAGAGTACTAACCGTTTCTTCCAGCGACTACTCCTCTAACAATTTCTTTGGGTTATAGTTAAGACATAGCTATTCTACAACGTCTGTATCCGATCAACTAGTCCAGCTAGCACACCTAGCTTATCGTTCAGGTTTGAGACATCTGTTACAAACCGCTGTCTGTGACACAAAACCTTGACGTGTATCTAAGATTCATTACGTGTACTTAAATAGAAGTAGGCCGTTGAACGGACAGATGGACCCGCAACAGGAATTTGTGAATAAGAATAACTATGCCCTCTACTATTTGGAAGAGATGTACGCTGGACGAGCTACACTCGGAAGTAAGGGCTACATAAATCGAGGATCGAGAAAAGAACGTGATCCTCGAGAATAGAACTTGATCTTCATCAACAGGAGATCCAACCCAAGATGGAACACATTCCTCTATGGAGTAGAACAAGTTCTATTAGTCCCTAATCGTAGCTCCATAGTACTTGTCCACTGAAGTAAGGAATACGTTCCTCATGTACGACTAGATTTTGGGGGATGATGGCCGAACGATCCGAGAGGAGCCAAACCATCTCAAGATGAAAAACACAATCTTTAGTTTAATCTCACTTCTTTATAAACATCCAGTTTGATAACCAAACTTGCTTTGTAACGGAGAAGTCGACCTATTACGCTGATAGAAGGTGAGGGCCCCATCGTCTATTGTGCATATAGGTTGACCTAGAGAAACTACTGTATCTAACCCTATCGTCTAGAGTTAGCTTTTTACCCACCTTTAACTGGTTATCGAGCCCAAACAGAGGCTGACAAACCCTACGCTTTTATCTGTTGATCGATCCCAAGGACGAGACATCGAGCTTGTCCCTTCTACTAGCTCTGGTGGATTATTGCGTCCACCCAACCGCTTTGCGCGCTGAAGCTATCTAGCTTCTCCCTGACTCCAGCTCCAATACGGCTGACGACCAAGACTCCCCAACCTCCTCCAGTGGAGTGGGAAGTTTCGACTTACTATCCTCTCTTGATTCCGACGAACAACCCCAGCAAGAAACCACTGTCACTGATACAGGAGTTCCAGGGGCGCGGATTGAAAACAACGAGGAGGACACCAACAACGACCAACAAACCGGTAGATTGCAAAACTCCGACGGGTTGATTGGTGAGTCAAGACAAACAAGCATGACCGAGGAGGAGGACGCTCCACCCACTGTGTTTAAGCCGACCAAGCCTAAGATTGGCGGCATCTTCCAGAGCAAACGAGATGAGTTTGTCATCTGGACTGGCGGGAAATCCAACGCAGATTGGAAAGGGTTAGACCCAACCACAAGACAAGAATACTTGCGTGCACTTCAAGTACGTACCTTCAACGACAAGCGGTTCAAGGACCGAGTGACAGGACCTGAAGACAAGTTTGACAAAAAGAAAGGAGACTTGTCATGCATGGCATGGACTCGATCGCGTACTTACGTAATCCCCTTGATCCCACCGAAATGCTCTTCATTGTGACTGAACATCCCAAATACACTCCCAGCAAGGTCAAGGAGTTGATGGACGTGCAGATGACTCAATACAATAAGTATGATCGCAACAATGATGTGAGCGCACGAGATTTCCTGTTCGACTGTCTTGAAAAGGGATTCAAAAGGGAAGTGCAGGATCAAGCACGGGACGTCAAATCGTTCCCGGAGCTTTTCATGGTGCTTGTGAAAATAGTGACACATGACTCACCGCAACACTGGGAACAGGTGAAGAAAGATATGAGAGGATTACTCCCTCAAAAATATCCGGGCCAAGACATAATGGCACTCACCAAAGACTTCTCGCAGAAGGCGCGACCGTTGATCGCCGCTGGGTTGTACGACCACACCCTGACCGCTAGCTTGATGACCAATATACTACGTGCCGAGTGGCCAGACACTCCCAAGTTTGAGCTCATGTACTTGGTGAAGAGTCTAAATGACACCATCATTGAAGTTTGCTTCCAGGATCGCACCACTGCTGATCTGAAAATGCGAAAAGAAAAGCTGTGGTATACCGATATCATTGAAACAGCAAACACAAAATATTTGGTTAGTGTCAAGGATGGCGAGTGGCGCCCCAAGCAGCATGCCACTGACTCCAAAGCGCCACCTACCTCATTTGGAGCAAACAAAGCAATCGCGAAAACTACTCCGTCCCCTCGACAAAATTGCAGTGGTGGTCATAAGGGTACAATGACCCAGGCAAACTTGAATGCCCTCATCAATTCGCTGAAACACCCTCCTGGCCATAATCCCACCCCTTCTCCATCCACTGGACCACGCAATCCTTTGACCGGTCACCGCAACAAGGGGGAAAGAAGAAACCCCAACGCAAAAAGAATATGACTCGAGTTGACCGTTCAAAGGCGCATCCGTGGAGGCTTGTGCCTCCGGCCTCTCATGAACCTGAATCCATGATCGTAGACGGGGTTATGTACTATTGGTGTGCCATCTGTAAACGATGGAATGACACCCATGGGACCGCCAAGCATATTGTTGGATACAAGAAAAACAAGCACGGCACCAAGGAATCCCGAGCCCACAAGCTCGAATTTGATGTGTCCGCTTGGAAAACAGAGTTTGATTGTTGTGTACTTTGTAATGACCAAGACTGCAATACCAACGACTGGAAAGATCTTCCAGATTGCATGTCTCTTGAAGAAGACGACAAAGGATATACCAATACACAGGACTTCGACTTGTGCGCCTTTGTCATGCAATGCGACTTCATGGAAGTACACGGAACCTCCAATTCTTCCAACATGATTCAGCACCCAGTCAACAATCCCAACTTTGATCACCACTCGGCAGACACGTCCTCTCTGGAATGGTCCTCCCATTCAAATAAGGATCCTCCACAGAACCAAGAAGAAACAAATTGTTGTGTGGACCACATCACCGAAGAACGGAAAACAGAGGAAGGAACTCCTCTGGGGTTGATTGTTGGGTCTGGAGAGTCAATTGTTGCATCCGATGAGTCCTTCTCTTCTCTACCACCTCTTGTACGTCGTCATTGCTGTGAAAAGAGGTGTGATAGTGAGACAGAAGCAGAAGCAAATACATTGTATTTTGACGAATGGGAGGACATCAACTCCTGGTATGACACATCAAACAAGAACCAAAATATGGACACGGATCTAAGCATGGCCATCCAAACTGTTGAAGCAAACACAGCTGCACACGAAGCGAGCTTTGACAGCTCTCAACTCAACCTCGGCAGTGACGACACACATATGCGTTCCCACAACACAACAATGGGCTCGATCCTCGATACAACACAGGACAGCTCGGTTTTGAGCGATGACAATATCTCAATGACCCCTCTCAAGAACTTGCAGAGAGGAGAGATTGCAAGTGATGAGGAACAAGAGGATAGGAAACCTGCAGCAATGCAACCAGATATCTCACCTATCCAGATGGACCACACTTCACCTCCTCGACTCAATCTCCAACCTCGTCCTTCTGTGAGAACTTTGGAAGAATGGTCAAGAAGCTTTCAACCAGGACTGCGTCCTCCTGCAACAGATCCACGGATCTCCATAGAGGAAGAAGCAGCAAAAGCAAGACGAGATGGAATGCGTTATGAGAGAGCGCAGTACACCGTTTACGCTCTGCAACACCAAGAGCCGGAACTTACCATCGCACAGGCTTACCAAAGAGTAAAGAACGAAGAATGGTACCTTGGATGGTATTTGGATGGTACGAGGATCCCACACCACCCAAATCCAGCTCCTGTCTGGCCTGGACTCGAGATTCAATCCGATCCGCCACCTTGCCTTCTTCGGGCTCGCATCATGGAACATCGACCAATTGAACGAGGATACCATGCACAATTTGTTGCCCTTCTCAATCAAAGCAACACCACGCCGTCACCAGTCAATATCTCAGATCCGCCCTCTGTAAATCTCAGTTCAAGAAGCAAGGCATGTGAGACTTTGGAACAGCAAGCAGAAGACATGGCTGACACAGCGGATGGAGAACGATCCTTCTCCTCGACGTCGTTTGTCGACACAAGCAATCTTGGAGAACAATACGTTCCCACTGACGCTTCTCACACAACAAACGAAACAGATATCACTTACCCACGTATCAATCCCTTTGCGCAATACTATGCCAAGATGGCACTCATTGAGATTGCTGACTCGGACTCGAGCTCCGACGACGAAGAGATGACTGATGCAAACGAAAATTTGGAAAGTGAAGATGAGATCGACGAGAACAACGAGTCCCCTTTTGTCTCACTCTGTGACAGTATCATCCAATACCTCACGTGTGTCCCCCACAGTATTACTGTGATCCATAATGTACTGGCGAAGCACGAGTTTGACCAAGATCCAGACAAGATGGACGTCCTCATAACCAACGCGACTGAGGAATTAGTGACAACACGTCTTGCATTCAACCGTGAGTCTGATCCAGCCACACGTGGAGAGCTGGAAATCAAGCTACACAACCAAGGCGAGCTTGTTAAAGAACTATGGACTTACACTCATGAACGTGAACAGGTTGAAGGATCACCCTATTCCAATCGGAGTCTGCCTTTGACTCTCATTCACGAATTTGCTTGGAACTTAGCGGCCGGCGACCTTGCTCCTGACATCCCGACGCCGGTCTGCCCTGATCGTGTCCGTTCTGATGGATCTAGCAGTACAGTCTATCCATCACAATCACAGACGCCTCGTGACCCTAGCAAAGACTTTCCGGATTTCGATCAGTTCGAAATGAACTATGCACCTTATAGTACTCTCTCGGACACCACGCCCGGAGATACGCGTGGCCCTACACGTGCAAGCAACCACACTGCGCCTGTCGGGTCGGTACAAACGCAGGGTGAGACCACCACAATTCCTGCTTTCCCTTGGCACATGTTTGCGGCTAGCTTCACGACCCTTCTTGTGGTCCTATCCAGTATCCTTTGGATCCTACCTGTTCCACACCCTCTGGAACATGCAAACAATGCAACTATTTCAGGTTTTAAGTCTATTTGGTCGGGAATGACCCATCTGTACTTGGGAATCCGAGATTTGACCTACGGCGGGTCTGCCCTTGTTTGGAGTGTTCTTATTCACCCATCGTGCCAACCTGCTTTCTTCACCTGGTTGTGCTGTTGGTTGGCTGCCTTCATGGTTGCACCCTGGGAATCGCCTAGCGTGGCACACACTGCCCCTATCCGTTCTTTATTCTCACCCCAGCCACAGCGCCCACCCACTGTCAACCATTTCCGAGTCAATCTCCACCCACGTCGCCAAGCTCAAACCCCTTTGTTTGGGAACACGCTTCTCTTCCACACCTTCTGGTGCAACATTGTTGGATCCATCCTTAATGGCCGTGTTCTCTTCGACTGCCTTCGTTTGATTGTTGTGTCTGTTGGTAAATTGTTGCTTTCTGGCAGGGCAAATCGCTCGAAAGAGGGAGAACACCAACCTTTGTCCCCTCGACGAGCCGGTCCCAAACGCAAATCCGTTTTCCGACCAATTCACCCTGCTCCAGTCACCAAGCGAGCACAAATGCGGACTCGACTGACACGGGTTAACCGTCAACCCTTACAACAACGACTTCGTCAACAACGAATCCATTCCAAGAAACGACGCAACCCACAAGAGGTATACTGTACCACACCCATGGACCGCTATCAGAACCCCCATCGCGCCAACCATCCATCGAACCCGATGAACCATCATCGGAATAGGAACTCTAATAACCGCCCGTCGACAAATCCTGTCGACATCTTCAGGAACACACGATCTGCAAGGGAACGAGAAATGTTTGCTCTTGCAGCGTGCCTTGAGGGACCCACACTCTGCGATGTCTTCAGGACCTTGGGGAGCACACCACACCACCAATGGGATCAAATTACACAAGCTGGACTCCAAGCTTGCCTTCAGGATCCTCTCGCTTTACGAAGCGCCATGCCACACAATGCATCCTATCCAATTATCTGGGACAGCGGAGCCAGCATCTTGATCACAAACCAGACTCAAGACTTCATCGGAACAATCCAGCCCTTGCCAAACTTCAATGTAAAAGGAATCGCCAACAGGATGAAGGCAACGGGCCGAGGTTTCGTCTTGTGGTCTGTGCTCGACACTGAAGGGAAGCTCAGACGGCTCAAACTCCCTGCCTTTCTTGTGCCAAAGACCAACGCAAGACTCCTGTCAACACAAAGTCTACTCCAAACATACGACGGTGAGAAAATCATCCAAGATGGAAAGACAATGGTGCTTACAGGAATGCCCGGTGACAAGAAACGAACGCAAATCACAATTCTCATCAATCCGTCCAACAACCTGCCCATGTCGTATGGGTACGACCACAAAGAAGTAAAGAAAAGCGCACACGCTCTCAGCTTCATCATTTCAGAAACATCACAGCACAACATGAATTTAAGCGAAGCGCAACAAGAATTGGTACGTTGGCACAATCGCTTCGGCCACCTGTCGTTTCGAAAAGTTCAATTCGTTATGAGAACCGGAGTGCTTGCAACCAGTGAACACAAGCGTCGACTCCACATCAAAGCATCCACTCTCACGAACTTACCTCTTTGTGCAGCCTGTCAATATGGCAAACAAAAGCGAAGACCATCACCTGGAACCACAAGTTCCATTGTGAAGGATCGCAAGGGGATAACAAAAGCAGAAAATTTGTATCCTGGACAATGTGTCAGTGTCGATCATTTCGTATGCTCTACTAAGGGAAGAAGATTTAATACTCGGGGTTCATCCACGTCTAAAGATATGTATATGGGTGGAGCAATATTCGTAGACCACGCTTCGGGTTACACCTGGATTGGCTTTCAGAGCCACTTAAATACTCATGAAACTCTACACGTTAAAAATTCCTTCGAGTTATTTTGTAGAGACGTTGGAGTTATGCCCTCTCAGTATCTAACCGATAATGGATCGGCATTCACCTCTGCCAAATATACAGAGTCCCTACAAACTTTTGCTCAAACATACCGCTTTGCTGGAGTAGGGGCTCATCATCACGCCGGTATAGCCGAGCGGGCCATACAAACAATTATGTCTATAGCGCGCACCATGATGCTACACACCGCTATACATTGGCCAGAAATGGCTGATCTCTCACTATGGCCCATGGCTGTGTCCCATGCTACCTTCTTATGTAACCATGTCCCTAACACCGCCACCGGAATAAGCCCACATGATTTATTCACTAGCACTAGATGGGAGCAGCGAAAGTTCCACGACTTACACGTGTGGGGCTGCCCTGTCTACGTACTGGACAAATCTATGTCAGATGGAAAGAAGCTACCTAGGTGGAAGCCACGTTCCACACGGTGTATACTAATGGGCTTGAGTAATCGACACGCAACAACTGTACCTTTAGTTTTAAACCCTTCTACAGGATATATCACACCGCAATTCCATGTGGTATTCGATGATTGGTTTTCTACAATAGCCACTTCCGTTGAGGATGTTCCAGATTTCACTAGTACTGAATGGGACCAATTATTCGGAGAATCTCGATATCAATATACTGAAGACGAAACAGAAGAAAATATGGAATCGCCTACGGCAACTAATGAGGTTCATCGATCCAAATATGAAAATCGATTGGATCATATCCATCAATCCATGGATCGACATATTCCCGACGATCCTTTACCCATACCCACTCCTCCCACTTTGCCTCCTGTTTCTTCTCACTCTGCTCCCGTAGCGGAACCGACACTGCCTTCAGAGGGAGTTCCACACACCCCTGTTGCAGCGCCCCTTCCTCAGAGGGAGAACACCGTCTTAACGCCAATCGCAGAGCAGGATCCTCCTTCACCCCCTGTTATGACCCCCTTAAAATCCGTCACTCCTAAGAGGGAACAACCTCCTCCGGAACCGACTCCACCTAGTTCTTTCAGAACCAGCCGACGCTCCGGACGAACTATCTGTCCACCGCAACGCTATGTACAGGATGCTAACCTAGCCTCTCTAGCTCCGTCCTATCAGCCTAACGATCTGCTTTCAATGATGAAAGCGTCGATTTCCGACCCGGACACATTGAGCTATGACGAAGCAATGCGAGATAACGACATAGATAGGTGGAAAGAAGCGGCCGAAAATGAGATTAGGGAACTAGAAGGGAAAGGAACATGGACGGAAGTGCCGAAATCCGAGGCAACTACAAGAATCCTACCTGGAACATGGGTCTTTAAAAGAAAGCGCTCTCCAGATGGAGAGATACGAAAATACAAAGCTAGGTACTGTGTACGAGGAGACCTACAGGAAACCGAAGAAGAAAATTACTCTCCTGTTGTCAATTGGAGCACAATTCGAATAGTGCTTGTCCTTAGTCTATTTCTAGGATGGGAGCTTGCTTGCATCGATTTCAACAATGCATTCGTGCAAGCAACACTCCATGAACCTGTCTGGATTCACCTTCCAAGAGGCTTCAGATCATTATCACCTGGAACTATGTGCCTCAGGCTTCTTAAGAGTCTATACGGACTCTCATCCGCACCTAGACTTTGGTAGGATCACCTAGTAAAGGCCCTATTGGAAGATGGTTTCCAAATGAGTAAGCATGATAAATGTCTACTGTACAAGAAAGACATAATTATCTTTCTCTGGGTAGATGACTGTGGTGAATGTGCCCCTACAATGAAACTTGTAGACGACCTTATTGAACGGCTGAAAGAGAAAGGACTATCTTTGCAAAAAGAAGGAAACTTCACTGATTACTTAGGCATCAATTTTGTACATGACGAAAAGACCAAGTCAATTACAATGACCCAAAAGGGCCTGATCAACAAAATAATCAAAGCTACAGGACTACAAGACTGTAAGCCCAACTGGACACCAGCCACACAACTGGCACTCGGAAGTGATCCAGATGGTGAACCTATGCAAGAAAAATGGCAATACAGGTCCATTGTCGGCATGCTACTGTACCTGGCCACTAACACGCGACCCGACATAGCCTTTGCAGTTAGTCAAGTAGCAAGATTTAGTACAGCTCCGAAGAAGTCTCACGCAGCAGCAATCAAAACTATAGTCCGATACCTAGTGCGTACTAAAGACAAGGGGACGATTTTCACCCCTACTAAAGACTTTAAGTTGGATTGTTATGTAGATGCCGATTTCGCCGGTCTACACGGACGAGAACCACAAGATAATCCTATAAGCGCCAAATCCCGCACAGGATATATTCTGAGTCTTTCTGGGTGCCCTTTAATTTGGCGTTCCCAGCTTCAGTCGTCAGTAGCCCTAAGTACTCTCCAAGCCGAGTACCATGCCCTCTCACAAGCCATGCGTAGCGTCATAGCTACCCGACGTGTAGTAGAGGAGCTATTGACTAATCTGGACCTTCCATTCGAAAAGCCTACAATCTACTCAGAGGTATTCGAAGATAATTCTGGTGCCTTCTATCTTGCAACGAAGCAAAGGTTGACGCCTAGAAGAAAACATTTCAACACCTACCTTCATTTCTTTTGGGAACATGTTGGCGATCACCCAGGAGGAACTAAGGTCAGCATGGTGAGCACAGAAGAACAACGAGCTGATTACTTTACAAAGTGTCAAGCACGTGACCTATTCGAACGTTGCCAAAAACTTAATCAAGGATGGTAACTCCTCTCTCTCTTTCTGCTCTCCGACATCTCGAGGCATATCGCAATTTGAGAAATCACTCCATGAGAGGGAGAGTTAAGACATAGCTATTCTACAACGTCTGTATCCGATCAACTAGTCCAGCTAGCACACCAAGCTTATCGTTCAGGTTTGAGACATCTGTTACAAACCGCTGTCTGTGACACAAAACCTTGACGTGTATCTAAGATTCATTACGTGTACTTAAATAGAAGTAGGCCGTTGAACGGACAGATGGACCCGCAACAGGAATTTGTGAATAAGAATAACTATGCCCTCTACTATTCGGAAGAGATGTACGCTGGACGAGCTACACTCGGAAGTAAGGGCTACATAAATCGAGGATCGAGAAAAGAACGTGATCCTCGAGAATAGAACTTGATCTTCATCAACAGGAGATCCAACCCAAGATGGAACACATTCCTCTATGGAGTAGAACAAGTTCTATTAGTCCCTAATCGTAGCTCCATAGTACTTGTCCACTGAAGTAAGGAATACGTTCCTCATGTACGACTAGATTTTGGGGGATGATGGCCGAACGATCCGAGAAGAGCCAAACCATCTCAAGATGAAAAACACAATCTTTAGTTTAATCTCACTTCTTTATAAACATCCAGTTTGATAACCAAACTTGCTTTGTAACGGAGAAGTCGACCTATTACGCTGATAGAAGGTGAGGGCCCCATCGTCTATTGTGCATATAGGTTGACCTAGAGAAACTACTGTATCTAACCCTATCGTCTAGAGTTAGCTTTTTACCCACCTTCAACTGTTATGATGCCCGAATCTCAATCAGGATACCACATACCGCTTTACTTGAAAGTGGAAAACACACATTTTAGAAGCTGACTTACGAGAAAACGAGGCGTAGAAAACAGTTTGAACAATGTCATTTTCGTCCCCATGCGACGCGAAAAAGTATCGCTTGTCAACTGGAGGCAATCAGGTTTATGTCAGCACCCTTATCGACGACGAGAAGGCTGTCGAACATGTTTTGTGCCTCATTCCATCCAAAGACAAGAGGGGGGGGGGGTTCATCTTCGCCAAGTTGCAGCGGCCTTGGCCCAAAATTGCTGCAAACCAGCGTCATTCTATCCAAAGATTATCTTTGGATATCCAAAGATAATCTTTGGATAGAATGACGCTGGTTTGCAGCAATTTTGGGACAAGGCCGCCGCTGCTGATGGTGCTTCTATGGGCGCCCTGCTGCCTCCAAATTCCATGAATGGGGGTTGCGATTCCTGCCCATGGGGGATGGCTGTCGTGGGCCGAGACCTTGACAATCTCAAGATTTGGATTCTCAATTTCGTCCTCCCACCGACGAACCCTCCTCCTTCGGTCCTTGGAGTCACGGCAGGATTGGCCTGTTTGCAGAACCAGTTCGTCTCAATGTTAGGGTTAAGCCGAACTGGTTCTGCGAACAGGCCAACCCTGCCATGATTAACCATCCATGGTTTGCGGCTGTCATTGGCCATGGCGCGCCGCTCACTCAACCTTTGACGAGTATTTGACCGCACAGGAAGTGGATCGCATTGTCCACTGGCGACATTGGAATTTGATCCCTTTGACTTGAACTTACTGGATCAATGGTTTCAATTCTTGTCTCGAACATTTGCCCCCTTTGGCTGGTGGTTGTCAATGGATTCTAGATTGGACTCCAGGACTGGATCCATGTCCTGGTCATCGTCATTATTGTTGTTGTTGTCCACAAAACCAAGTTTGTTTGTTTCTGTTTTGGGTTGTTCCATCTCTTTCAGTGGCAGTGGTTTGGATTCGTTTTCTTCCGTTTTTCCTTCCGACACCCCATCGGACTTCCTATTGGTATCGATTTACTTGAAAGTGGAAATTCACATTTCGTTTTTTCATAGAGCTCAGCAGTCTTTTAGAAGTTGACTTATACGAGGCGTATCAGACAGATTGAACAATGTCATTTTTGTCCTCATGCGACGCGAAAAAGTTTCCCTTGTCAACTGGAGGCAATCAGGTTTATGTCAGCACCCTTATCGACGACGAGAAGGTTGTCGAACACGTGTTATGTCTCGGCCAAGAACGAAGATGAGACCGTCCATGTCGTCCACAGTCTCTCGAATGAAAAAACATGGAAAACCTCCACTGCTACGCATCGTGTCGTTTGTTGTCAGCCTTCTTTGATGGTACTCCAACAGATTCTGTTTGATCCAGGCTATCTATAGAGGAGGAACCACAATCACCTCTCTCTTGTCAGGGGAGCGACGTTATCGCATTCTCGGAGAATCGAACCTGACGGTCAATGCAAGACGTTTGCCTCCCAATCCCCAACAAAGCAAACAAACCCAGATATACCATAGAATAATGCAGTGTTATGAAGTTACCTGTCTATCAAAATGCTTGGAGCTGGTCGACCGTCGCACCACCCCCTATGCGACTGTCACACATACCATCCAATTCAACGCAATAGACCTCCTCCCTTGATAGAGAGAGCCTTTTTTCTGTCTTGTGGAACTCTTTAAATGGCCACAATTTCGGCAGCCGTGCCGGTGGCCGACGTGGGCGTGACCGTGGCCGTCGGGGTCGGTTCCTCGGCCGTCGTACTGGTTACAGACAAGGACGAATGACGTTGACGAATGCGTTCGACGTTGGATCGCATCAAGGATTCGACCGAGCTTCGTCGGTGGCGCAATTGTTGCAGCCGTTCCTTGTGGCCTTCCGAGCAAGATACCTGAATGGGAGGTGGTCGCAACGCTACAGAAGGGGTGGGTGCCACTGCAGTCTCTTGTTGTTGTTGTTGTTGTTGTTGTTGTTGTTGTTGTTGTTGTTGTTGTTGTTGTTGTTGTTGCGCCAGGAGGAGCGCTTGAATTTCTTGGTCCTTGGCTTGCAAACTCGACTCGTATTCTTGAACGCGTTCGTCCATGACTCGCCGCATCATGGCCGTTTCCAAGCGTCCCCGTTCCTCCATTTCGGCCAGTTCTTGTTGCGTTTGGGCCAAGGCGCGTTCCAGTTGCGCCATGGCTTGTTCCGTGTCGTGTTGGCGTGGTGGGGATGGTTGGGCCGTGGGACTGGAGGAGGTACCGTCGACGGGATCGTCGCCGAGCGAGACGGTGCGGGGAATGGCCGGTAATGATGATTTCGGTGATGATTTGTGCTGATTTTGCAACCGCGCCTGTTTGATTTCTTGGAGTCGTTGGGCCAAAATATCTCGTTCCCGGTGGGCAATTTGGAGTTCCACCTCCTTGATTTCCAGGGCGGTTTGAAACAAGTCCTTTTGATTGCGATTGGTCGTTTCGAGTTTGTGCAATCGCTCCTGCCAGGCGCGTTCCGACCGAGACGAACTACTCGTACTGCTCGACCGGCTGGATCCCCCGCGACCTTGTCGTTGTTGCTTTTGGAGCTCGTTCCGTTCCTCCTCCCGTTCTTGAGTGAGTTGCGTCATGCACTGGCGCAAGTGAATCACCTCGCGGCGATACTCGTCATTTTCCGTTTCCAAATGTCCAATAATGGACATGGCTTGGGCCAATCCATTGTCACGTGGTGTCCGTTTGACGTCCTCCTTGTCGTCTTCGTCGTCGTCATTTGAATTCTGTGGCGAGGGTGTTGGGGGAGGATTTGAGGGCTGGTCCACGGGCCCAGCCTTTTGGTTGCTAGAGTGGACGGATCGGGGCGTTGTCACGGGCTCGGCAACGGATTGGTGCTGCTGCGGCGGCGGCGGAGAAGCGTCGGTCAAGTAGGACGAGGCGGGAACAATGGGAGCGGGTGGCGTTCGAGTGTTGCGACTGGTCCAGGGCGACCCGTTGGCTTGTTCTGGTTGTTGTTGCGGTTGTGGTTTGTGGCTGGACCGCGAGCGACGCGTCAAGGACCGTGCGGGCGGCGTTCGCCGGGACGAGGATTTGGGTGTGCGGTGTTGCGGTTGCGGTTGTTGTTTGATAGAAGAGGACGGCGTGTTGTGATTCTTGTTCTTGTTCTTCTTTTGGGGGAGTGTGCTATTGCGAGGCGACGCCGTGTGGCTGGTTCGTGAATGGATGCTGCTGCTACTGCTATTGCTGTTGTGGGACGACGAGAGGGACGAGCTTTGCGAGGTTTGACTGGTGGCACTGCTGCTTTGACGACTGTGCGACGGACGCTGCTCGGGAGACAACATGATCAGTCCCAATCGTGATTGTGATTGTGATTTGGTGTCGTTGCTGCTCGGAGACGGCGGTTTGCTGCGAGTGTGGGCCTTGGACGACTGGTTGTTGGTCTGGGTCATCCATGACGTGGGAGCGGCAAATCGAAAGACCATGATGATGCGGCTGCTATCTTTCTCTCTCTCTTTTTTTATGGGAACAGTGGAGGAAGAACAAAAGGGTACTCGGAATAGCTTGGAATGGATCTGGTACGCAAACCCAACGGCTAGTAGATTGGTTTTCGGGAAACGAGGAGGGTTCTGTTTCCACAAACCCAAACTCTGGATCTCTGATGCACCTCTGTGGATAAGAATGAGGAATCCGTTGGCAATCAAGGAATGGCTCTTCTTGTGTGGTTGTGTTGTGGTTGTTGTTTGCTCGTGTGTTCTCTCTCGTGGGTTATCGCAAAAGAAGAAGAATCGATGCTGGTCTCAATAGTATCCGTAGGGTCTCTAAGTATTTGATCGTGATAGGAGTAAGCGGACGGGACGGCTCGATGAGGCAATAGCACAATATCAGCTTGTACTTAGGTTCAACGTCCCCCAGCGAGCCGGGGGATCCGTTACAGGGAGAATGTGCCGCGATCGGAAAAGTTTTCCGGGATTTGAACGCCACCAAACATCATGGATCATATGGAGGTATCCATTGAATCGAATCATTTTTTCCAATGCTTTGAACACTACTTGTTCCTGTGGATTGTCGTCGTGGCAGGAATGACATCTCTTTTTACTTCCTAATATAGTAGAAATTTCTAGAGAAATAGAATGATATGAGGCTCAAAGGGACGATTCGCCGGATGGTTCTTCTTTGGAAAAACACGTTCGACTCCTAGCTTTTTGACGCTGCATTCTCCGTCACTCTCCTCACGATGCTGGTTCACACGCGCTTTTTTCCTACAAGTGGCAATAGAGACCACCATTACAACAATGGGAGCCGTTTGGATCCAAGACAACGAGTGAGTTGAAAGGTGTGTGTGTGTCGCCGACGAGACCCCACACACACGACACACACAAACACATTCTACGTACCAGAAGAGGACGACGACGAAGGTTCCGTCTTTTGGGTCGGGGGAGCCGAAACACTGGGAACCGCCGACGGTACGGCACTGCGGCTGGGGCTTCCACTGGGTTCCCAACTCGGAGTTGCACTGGGATTCGTGCTTGGACCAACACTGGGGGTACCGCTGGGCGTAGTGCTGGGCGACAAAGTGGGTGTAGTACTGGGCAAAGAACTGGGCGAAGCGCTTGGTGAAGAGCTGGGCAAAGCGCTTGGAGAAGAACTGGGAGAAGTACTGGGCAAAGCGCTTGGAGAAGAACTGGGCAAAGTACTGGGCAAAGAACTGGGCAAAGAACTGGGAGAAGCGCTTGGAGAAGAACTGGGCAAAGCACTGGGAGAAGCGCTGGGCAACGAAGTGGGCAAGGCGCTTGGAATAGCACTCGGAACACTGCTAGGTAGGAAACTGGGCACGGAAGACGGCAACGTGCTGGGAAAAGAACTGGGAATCAAACTCGGGATAGAACTACTACTAGGAGCATCCGAGGGAGCCGAACTATCGCTGGGTTCCAACTTTGGTAAAGAACTTGTGAGTCACAACGGCGGTTCAAAGCGTATACTCTACCAGCGATAGCATGTCAGTACGTACCGTGTCTTTCTTGCCCTTTCCTCCTTTGCCAGATGACTTTTCTTCGTTTTCATCCTCATTGAGACGTCGTCGAATCACACGAGGTTCCTAGGTAAAACAGGATATGGGAGATCGATCCAAGTGAGAGCTTTCTGTGGTGCAAGCTTTCTAGGGAGTTTCTATTCACTTACTCGGTCTCCCAAAGCTTGTAGAACGGAGCATGACATCACGAGGGCAACCGTTAGCGAGAGGCGTAACACGTTGTTCATGTTGCTGGTTTCAAAGGCTTTCTGACTGTGCAAAGCTTTTGTTTTATGGATTTTAGAAACAAAAGATTTGGAGGGCCGTTCCTCCAAATCGAGCGAGTTGTGTTCGTTCCTCCTACCTAGAATGTTTGGATCGTGAGAAACACGCATGTTTCACTCGTACATTGTTGGTTGTTTGGCGTGTTCTCCCCTGCTCCCATCATATCATGGCTGTCATATAGTTCCCCATTGTCCGTTGGTCAAAGATGTTTGGCAAGAAAGCTGCAACTTCCGGTAACTACCCGTGAGTCCCATATCCGCTAGCAATACCCAGAGGACAAGACCAAGAACTTCTTCGACAAAGGATCGATATTACTACAAAATACGTATTATGCAACCATAGAGTATGGTTTCCCAATCTCTAGTATGGAAGAAACGGGAATGTCGTGAGGGATGTCGTTTGATGTCGTGAGGGATGTCGTTTGATGTTGTTTGATGTCGTTTGATGTCGTTTCGGGCTCGCGCGGAAACATGGTTTGAGTCAAAATCAAGCGGTGCGCATTCAGTTGATTCAGCGATGGGCCTACCGTCAATCAGTGGTGTGTTTTCTGTTGAAGAATACTAACTGCTGGAGAGTAGAGCTTCTTTTGGCGATATAAAAACAAACGACATCAAACGACATCAAAAGACATCAAACGACATCAAACGACATCAAAAGACATCTACAATGTCCCCCGACATCCGTGACTCGGGATTCATGCCTCATATCGAAAGAATCTGTGTCTAATATGATCATATCAGATATATTGGTGTGTGATAACGCTATATGAAAACGGTTGTTTTATCGTGACGATACTCTGAGAAGTAGAAAGATTTCGTACGTTTTGAGTCCATTACCGGAAGTTGCTGGACTTGCACGATTTATTGGAACATGTTCCCGATCCAGTGTTCCTTGAAATCTATCGTGCCTTCCAATCTCGCTAGCCGTATCCATCTTAGCCGGGCGACACACGGACAATCGAACCCATTTCTATCCGCGTGTGGGTCGCTGTCAAACCCGTTACTTTTCAGTCGTGATTGCTTTTTTCACGTTTGGATCTGCGCACGTCTGCAAAAAATCCAACGAAGTCATCTTGTTTGTCCTGCACCTCCTCTCCACAATGCTCTCATAAAATCAAATCAAGCATCATCCCAAGTGCATAACAAAGCAACCAAGATGGTGAAGATTCCACAAAGCTATCTCGGCTATTGCGTCGACGGTGTGGTTGTTCGAGTCCCTGCACATCAACGAAGCAGGACCTCTTCTGGGAAGCAGCTTTCACTTTCCAAGGGCCTGGACAAGACGAGCAAGAAATCGGCGAAATCCACCGACCTCAGAGCTTCCAGAGTTCGAGAGAGGCACAATGCCGAAGATCTCAAAGTCGAGGTCAAACGTGGGAATCTCCTCTCTGTTCTTGCCGTTGTTGAAGGAATGATGGACCAAAAGTATAAGGCGCGAAATTCGTTCCGACGGTTTGTTGACTGTTTGTTCACTCGAAATATTGAGCAGCGTCCTGCCATTTACTTTGCTGCTCTGACCGGAAGAACGGATATTGTCCGACTATTTTTGTGCCTGTTGATCATGGATCGTTGTAACGTCTCCAACAAGCGCAATCTGGATGGCAACAAGAGTCTGACTCTCCAACAATGGTTGGATAAGCTTGGTTATATTGATGGTTTTCGACCAGAGGATATGGAGGTTTGTATCCTTAATGCGTTGAACGAAGAAACAAGACATGTCATGCGTTCCAAGAAATTCAACTTGCGTGAATTGTGGGGCTATGGTAATTCCATTTGTCTCATGAATGGCAGTTTGTATGTGAAAACTCTGGTTTGTCGTTACACACATTACTTGGAAATCAACTACCACTACCTCTTTCGCAAAACCCGTGCCAAGCCAAGTTCGACCAAGCCTGGATTTCGTGTAGGAAAAGGATCGGACCGCATGGACGAGAGCACCGACTACTTGGATGAAGATCAAGACTATTCTGAATATGACGATCCAAATTGGGAGGATTCCGTTCAACTCCCAAAGACGGACGGCAATGAGTCGCCCTGCAAAAAGGCGCTGTATTCCAATCCAGAAGACGAAGATGTGGCCATGGCGCTTGCGTTGAGTTTGTCAGTTGTTCCAGATCAACAGATTAGTGAGGATGATATGATTGAGCTCGCCACTGAACAAAGTCTCCGGACTGCAAATTCTTGTGTTTCTTTTGACCTTTTGGACAAGAACGAGGAGGAAGTGTCCATTGACGTGACGTCCGGCGCTGACTTTGTCGTCGTGGAGGATGCTCCAGAACTTGTCAATGGTGATCATGGCTCTTCTTCATCCGACTGTTGGGATGTCGTTTCGACTGACTCTTCCTTTACACTTGTCTCTGGAAAGCCAATGGTTTCGTACCGAAGTGCACTGTTGTCTAGTGTCGGTCGTCCTGAAATGATATCTACCCACAAGGTCAAACTGCCAGTGCCTCCAATGGCACCCCTTCCTGAGGAACGAGCCACAACCATGGAGTCTGAGCAGAGTGACAATGAAAGTGACTTGGACAACCAGTTCATGGATGATGTTTTCATTATGGAAGGTGTGAAAGGTGGTCGATCTCACACATTCAAGGCTTAGCGTCAATCTCGTAAAGATTTCACGGATACACCAGTAGAGTAAGAATGATCAATAGTCAAAATCTTGAAAACTAGAACTGCTTTTCATGTCGACGGACGAAGCGAGTTGGAACTATTCCTTTCCCGTCTCAACTATATCGGGTCGGGTAGCTGCGCCTCATAGCAAATGAACGGAATGTTGGCACCCTTCCACCCCGTTTCTACAATATGACAAGGGTTCGTTTCCAGTCCCGCCAGGTTCGACAAAAAGAATGGACGGAATCACAAGATAGAACCATTGGGCAGTTTCCTTTCTCCATGACATGCCTTACCACCAAGGAGTAGAGAAGGAGAAAGGAGCGACACAGCCGCCGGCGCAGCAACGACCGCAGGTGCTACTCTCGGTTTATGGATCGTCGACTGTCGTCGTCGTCAAAATGGTGGCGGCAAGATTCTTTTTGCCGTCGTCGTCATCATCGTCGTCTATGCTGCACGAATAACGGATGGGACTGGAACGTGTGGCGACTCCAGCAGCAGCAGCCAAAGGGATGCATGGCATCCAGTTTATTTGGTCGCCGCTAAGTACTAGTGGCAGATGGGAACCGGAGATTCCACCGGGATTCCAGTTCGTTCCCCTCTGTCATTAGAACTTAGCTACGACCAATGAATCTGGATGCCACAATGGCGCCCCCCGCAATTAAAGAGGACAACACGAGCGCGCCGCCGGCAATCCAGGAGGACGATACCATGGAATTCGAAATTTTGTCATGAGCATTTCCGATGTGATGATGAGCCTTCGCTACTGCAAAATGGGCACAAGCAAGTGTGCTGGAACCCTTGGCAATGGGGCCAAACGGCCATGACGCCTGTTTGGATTCCTTGATGCATTGCATCATTTGCTTCTGTGTCGATTGCAGCAAGACAAAAGCCGGGTGAGAGAAATTGGAAAAGATATTGGAGAGACAGGTGCAGCTCCATTCCGTGCGATTGTCAACTGTTCTCAGCAGTGGTTCCCTCTTCCCAATTCCCGCCAGGTTCGACAGCAAGAATATATTGCACTGAATCCGTTCCCACCTTCCACCCGTTTCATCCAGAAGAGCATGATGCGGGATATAACCATTTGTCAGTTTTCTTCAATCAATGATCAGAAATGACATACCTCAACGTATTCCAGAGCAGAAGGCGACGGGTTGGTTTCGTTTGGAGAGCTCATGGTGTTGAATGCTGTTCAAAATTCCGAACATTCCGAACAGCATCCAACATCATGAGCTCTGCAAACGAAACCAATACGTCGTCCTCTGACCTCGAATACATTGAGGTATGTCAAATTTTTGTGATACAACACTCACCAAAAAACAGAGATCCATGTTCGGCTAAGTAGGCTCAGTACATTAATCTACGTAGTACTATTTTCATCTGTGTAACTATCCATAGTTAGTGGGGCGGATCGCAAATCCGTGGACAAACAATACGCGCCACGACCAAGATGGCGTCGACTCTTGCCCGCGCCCACGCGCGCGGCCTCTGTTGCAAAAGAACCGGTTGGGATTTTGAAGAGAAGCTTTTCTTTTGGATGTCATTTGTCGTCACCATGGCGCCGGAGATGCAAACGCAAGTGCTCAGCGAGCGCTGGACACACTTGCCGACCTTCCTGCGGCTGACAATCTGTCCGCGTCATCCGGAAAAAACTCGCCCAAAGGTTGTTGGAAATGGGCCTCATCACCGTGCCGGAATACCTTGATCAAGAAGTCTCGGCTGCTGTTGCTGACGTTGTTGCGGGGGGAGGAGTGTCTGATTGGTTTGGCCCCGCTTTGGCTGCAGAATTGGCTCCTATGCAGGCACACCTCGTCAACAACGATGCTCGTCTTGAGAATATCGAGGCACAGCTTGGGAAAATCGAGGTCTGTCTTTTGAATATCGAGGCCCGCCAAACAAACGCCGTGGTGGGAGATCCAGAAGCGATTTGCTTGCTCCCTTGCGTGACGCTGAAGGAAATGTGTGTCGTACCTTTCCTGCCACACTTTTGGACTTGAACATGATGAATGGACCGGAGTTGAACGCCATTCTGGTGTTCTATGGAATGCCGGCTGTTGGCTCAGAGGAGGATCGCCGTCACCGCTTGAAGCAGTTTATTGGTATTCGTATCTAGTAGAGCCACCTTTGTAGATAGATGGAGGGTGATGTGGGCCAGGCTTGGCGTCAATCTCGTTCAGATACACCAGTAAAGAGTACGAATGATCTAAAGTAGGGACTCAAAATCTTGAACACTATCACGTGCTTTCCATGTCGACGACCGCAAATACAAAGCGAGTTGCAACTATTCCTCTTCTGCCTCGACTCTATCGTAGCTACGCCACTAGCCCAACGTTGTACCAGCGACACTAGAGCAAAGGAGAGAGTCTTCTCACACTCTTGCTTGTGGTGTACGTGGTCAAAGATGGCTGGTACAATGTGTCATTGCTCATTGTGGAGCGAGATGGAAATTCGTGCACCATCGTTCTTACTCACCAAAAGCTGTATCATTTGCCCAGTAGTACGTGTGACAGACGTCATCCTCTATTCCTTCGCCAGACAAGAATGCTGGTCGGTGGACCATAACAAGTCCCGAAATTGTTGGTACGAAATGTACGAATCTCCGGGCCGAACAGACACGGGATTGAGGGGTTGGTCCTTGGTTGCCGTCGTCGTCATAGTGCCATCGACTTGCTGGGTCACTTCATCCAACACACCTTGCACATAATGGTCTGGTACATTGGGTCCCAACAATTGCGACAAGTTAGAGAGGGTAATGTACCCACTATCATCACAATCCATGCGATCAAAGGCCTCTGCCAATCGTGCTTCATCCAACAAACCACAGTAGACACTGCCATCCTCCTCGTCGTTGGTGACCGTGACGGCTTCCAAGGTGGCGGCCAAAAATTCCGAATAATGCACCGTTCCGGTTCCATCCACGTCAATGCCATGAAACATGGTTTGAATGTCGTCCAGTGTCAAGCTCGTGTTGGGAAAGGACGCGGTCATGACCCGTACAAATTCGGAACGAGAGATCTCCCCATCATGCTCCAAATCAAATCGTTCAAACATGTGATTCAAAAATCCCAATTCGTCACTGGTACTCTTGTACGCCACAATCAACAAGGCCAACTTTTTGAGTCGCGAATATCCGGCAAAGGCCAAAATGGAAGCTTGAATACGATTCATTTGTTCCACCTCTTGATCCGTCAATTTGGGTAGCAAAAGGAGTTCTTGTTGCTGGACTTGTCCGTCTTCTCCCGAGTCCGAACCATCGGATAGTTGGTTGTGCCAGGAGTGTGGTTCATTGTCTGCCGGACTGAGCACCATGCCATTGTTGTCACAGTCCTTGTTCGTCCGTGATAAAGTCGGTGGTCCAGTAGCACTAAAAGCATGGGAATTCCGGGACGACTGCACCAACCAGTCAAGTTTCTGGGCTTGTCGCGCGGTCGGTCGTTCCTCGGGATCCAAGCAGAGACAGGCTTGGACAAAGTCACGAGCTGCACGGGACACGGTCTTCCACCGCGCGTGCGGCAAGAATCGGTACTTGCCCTTGAGAATGCGTTGAATGGTTTTGACGCGGGTTCGTCCATAAAAGGGCAAACTACTGGAGAGTAGCATAAAGGCAATCACACCGAGGCTCCAGACATCGACTTGATGTGTATAGTCGCCCGACAACAATTCCGGTGCCATGGTATACAAGGTTCCGACTGGATCGTGCATGTATTGTGGTTCCGGTGCCTCTTGTTCCTCCTCTGCAGTTTGTTTCTTTGAGTGTCGTTGTCGTCGTCGCGGCGAGGGTGGCAGGGGGACAAATTTTTGACTCAATCCAAAATCAATCAATTTGATATCGTTGGAATGCCAATTGACAAACATGACATTTTCATATTTCAAATCCCGATGCACAATGCCTCGTCGATGGAGGTAGGCGACGGCACTGCACAAACTGTGGACAATGGATTGCGCCACCGCTTCGGGGTAGGGATCCCGGGAATACAAATCGCCGCCTCCACGACAGAGTTCCAGGACAATGTACAAGCGATGTTGGTAATCAAAGGTTTCAATCGCTCGGACAATATTGGGATGATCCAATTCCTTGAGAATTTCCACCTCGTTCTTGAGTTCCTCCACAAAGGCAGGATTGCAACACCGATTCAAATGAATGGACTTGAGTGCATATTGGGCCATGGGGGCCGTGGTGGTACCATTGCTGCTGCGAATACTGTGAGGATTAAAGGAACTGAGCGAAGACGTGTTGTGTTTTAGTCCGTATTGGCTTTGGCGAGCCACACCGGCGGGAGAACAGGGTGCTGGTCGTTGTTGTTGTTGTTGTTGCAAGGCCATGGGTTTGGGACAGACAATATGAATGTTGTAGGGACCCGACACGGTCGATGATGACGCCGATGACAACAAGGTTCGTTTGGCGTTGGTACTGGTTGTACTACGACTACTGCTACTACTGGAACTGCTGGTTGTGGTGGAGGAGGAACTGGGGCCGGTCGTGACGGATTCGACCGCGGCGGCGGCAACCACAACTGGAGCTTCTTCCGAAGAGGCCGATGCCGCGTCAAGAGTCGACCGTCCGGAACCGGCTGGATGTTCGTCGCCGTCGTCCGTGTCATAGTCGTCTTGGTCGTCCTCGTCTGTAGCCGTGTCACTACTACTCGTGGTAAAGACGGAGGGTCGATGATGCGTCCACCATCGCATCCACTGGGCGATAAAGGGAAAACAACAGCCCTTGTGTTGCACGACAAATTGAGGATTGGCCGATCCACCGACAGCCTCCATTCGTTTGCGGACCCGACACACGTGACCCAAACTCCCTTGTCCCAAAACCTCCAAAATTTCATAAATTCTGTAACAAGTGTGCCAACGAACCACCATGACAACCATCACAACAAGAATCCACAACAGCAACCACCAGAGAGAGTCACAAACAATCCGTGAGAAAGGATACAGTAGTAGAAAAAAGTCCTAACCAACCCAAACCAAAAAACGTACTGGAAGGGATCTCGATGCGTTTGTTGTCGCATTAAATTGCCTTGCAACTGGGACATGCGACGTCGTCGAGCATGATACGGACGGCCTGATCGTTGTCGTCCTCGTCGTGGTGGTGGGTGGTGATGGGGCAGCACGGGAAGCGGCAGTGTGGTTGGGGTCTTGTCCCCAGTAGTGCTGGTGGTGGACTCGTTCCCCATCACTGGGTCCATACTATGGTTAGTGTCGTTCCATGCACCGTGGGTGGTAGTTGGGTGGGTCCGTATTGGTTCTTCCCGTGTGGCATCCAACGACTCGACGAGCGTGGTGGTGGTGGAGGATCCTCCAGGGTCCTTTTCACTTCTTGATGGTGGTTGGAGAGGATTGGAGTTGTCGTCCTTCTTGTGGTGAGGAGGATGAGGGTGATGATGATCGCCATCACCACAACTCGTGATGTGTTGGCTGGTCGTCGTTGTGGTCGTGGTTGTCGTCGTTGTGGCCGACAAGGTGAATGGGGGTATGCCCACCACCCCTTCTTCCAAACTATGAGAGTTCGTGTGTTGGATATGCCTTGCAGCCCCAACTGTGTTGTCTAGAGAAGACAAAGACTTTCTATTTCAACGGTCACGCAACAACCCAAAGGGTCCGGATCCGATTTCTCAACCCCCAAAAACGAGATGCCTTCGCGTTTGTGGTGGTTTCCGAATCTCACGTGCCTCGAATCAAAAGATTTTGTTGGCGTTGCGGCTTGCAAAAAGTATCAAGAAGAGATCTGAATGCAACAACGAATATGATCGTTCCAAAGGCGGAGATCAGAGAGGAATCCCACAATCAATAAAGAAGGCCGATCGATATTGATGACACCGCACGAGAGGAAAGAAGTGTCAAGAACGACGCGACGACGCGATACGCGATGGATCTGTGCGCCCACGGAGAAGATGTTGTGAGAGTGCCGGCATCCACACAAGCCACCTGGCTTTTCCGTGTCTTTGAACAAGAGTTGCACGACTGGCCATTCGGCGATTTCAAGATTCCTGCCGGCAGTCCTGCACGCCGGAGGTGCATATGACGCGCCAGCCCTTCAGGGCGTCAGACTCGCGAAGTCAGCAACGTAGACTAGCTAGCTAGCTAGCTAGGGTACCTCCAGCTTATTTTCCGACATGGAGAGGATTATACTCGTAGATGCAGCTTCAGAGTGGCAATCTTCTGTCAATGACCATGTAACATCAGTGTATCATTTCTCTCTCTCTCGCTCTGTCTGTCTGTCTTGGGATTGGTTACGACTTTTGCTCAGAAGATGAGTCCAAGGAAATGGATGATCCAGAAATGGAAAAGGCAAACTCTTCTATTGCCTGCAAGATTGGAGAGTGCATTTCGGGGAATGGACACATGACCCAAGATCGCATTTGGTGGTTCTTCTTCTTCTTCTCTCTCTGTCATGTCAAGTTCCAGGAATCGTTCGAATCCTCTTATTGTTTACAAGTGTCAATCGGTGTGGTACCAAACAACAACAACAACACAGTGTTGGCATTCGATCCACCATCAAGGCAGGCATCTCTTTTTGTGTTGTGTCACGGCTGCTCGTGCGGTTGTAACAAGAGAGTGGGCAAGGACGGATGACTGACCATGCGTTCCACTACAGACGACGACGATGAATCGCCTCAATTGCGTGGCCAAATGTGTTGGACTTGGGGGGCGCGCACAAAGGATTCGACACTTTGGCCGCGTCATATCCCGCAATCGATTGAGACGCTCGGCTCGTTCATCCAAGGGGGGTCGATTGTGGAGGAGCAGCAAGTCGTCTGTAGGTGCAGTCGACCAACCAACCAGGGTGGGGCACGGACACTCGTTTCGTGGGCAGCGGTGAAGACAAGAGTTCGGGTGGGGGCAACGAGAGGGTCGTCGTCATCGTCGTCGTTGTGGTGGGACTGGTTTCGGTCCGGGACATCCACTCCGCCCATGGAGTACTACTGGTGGTGTTTGTGGAGGGAGGTTTGGTGTATAGGACTGCTCGTGAGCGCTAAGAGACTGTCGTCGTCGGTCCGTGTTTGCGCCAGCGACAAGGACGGCAAGGACGACGATGAGGTATGGACCGTCGTGGGCACCGTCGTGGAATCCTGCTGCCGCAGCAACGACACTTGTTGCTGCTGCTGCTGTTGCAACTCGGCCAGTTGTTTGGACACGTGTTGCAAGTGAGTTTCATAGTCTTGAATGCCTTCGTCCATGATTTGTCGCATCATGGCCGTTTCCAAGCGGCCTCGTTCTTGCAATTGTTGCACTTGCAATTCTTGGTGTTGGTACAAAAAGACTTGCAAGTCAGCCATTTGACCATGCAAGTCTTGGACGACCGTTTGCAATTTCGTTTCCATGTGCATCTCGTGGTTCTGCAGGCCTTGTTCGAACGACGAGACATGCCAGTGCGTGGCAACAAATTCAATGGTACGGTCCTCCTCGTTCCACGTGTATTGTTGACGTCGTGGATGTTGTTGCTACTATTGTTTGACTTGGTGTTGCAATTCTTCCACTTGGTGTCGATATTGTCGAGATGCGTGGAGCAAGTGCGTCAACAGTGCAGACCACGCCGCGGAGTACGTCGTCGTTTCGAGTCCGGTTTGGTGGGGTGTAGCAGCATCCGTGGACAATACTGGTGATGGTGTATTATCTGCTACAACCGGAGCTACTGGTTTCTTCATCGCAGCACCACTGTCCGTCGCTTCGTCCTAGTCGTCGTTGTGGCAACTCGTGTCCAACTCATTGTCATCGTCGTCGTCTGATAATGATAGGGATGCGTGTGACTCAGTGGAGGACTGGAATCGCTCGTTGTCGACAGCGAATCGTCCAAACAAGTATGAGCTTTCTCTTCGTCGTTCTCGTGATGTAACACATCCTTGTCATCTAGGAATCGCCCAACAGATGTGGTCGTGGTTGCCAGACGCGGTGATACAATGAAGTCCAAAACTGAAACAAGGACAGGCACGGGGATTGTTGGTGTTGTGCTATTATTTTTGTTGGTGTTGTGCTCGTTCCACGACAGGCAGGTTCGTCAAAGTGTCCACATTCTGGAAACGCATCTCCATGATGCAATGTAATACCCTGCAACAAAGTGCTGTGCTTCACTTCTTTGCACTACTCGTTATATATCTTCTATCGTATTCAGTTAAAGGCGAACGTGAACACTCCCATAATTTCCGGTCCGATCGTCCCAAACCCCATTTGTAGTCCCACGTGCTAGACGTACGACTTTTACGTCAACCAAGGTAAAGAATTTCCCTGTTCGGCAACCGTCTGCTTCTTAAGCCAAGCGACAGCACCGTCATTCAATAAATTACTGCGTTGATTGGTAGATAAGCTTTTAGGAGTCACACATTTCTTTGCATCAATCAATGCTTGAATATCATGTTTTTTCTTTTTATTATTTGTCTCCAGTTTCTTGAGTTCCAGTTGAAAGATTTCTTCTCTTTCTTTCAAGCTGGTTTGAAAGATCTGGTCTTCCTTCTTAAGTTTCAATTGAAAGATTTGGTCTTCCACGCGAATAGTATCGATCTTGTTGTTTGCGACATATGCAATGAGTAAAGGTACAAGAGCAGAAATTGCAACAGAAAACGCAGCAATAGTATTTGCAGTGTCAGCTATGTCCAGAGACTTTTGGGCTGCCTCGACATTGGCCACTTGCAGCTCTTTCGTGTTCATTTCGAACGGCTCTTTCGGCTTAATATTTCGGTTCGTACTTGAAAGACGTGAAACCTGGGTCCTCAAAGGATGGGTCGGCGAGAATGCCACCGTCGCCTTTGCAGAAAGAAGCACGGCAATCAGCAAGCTTCCCAACAGGCAACACCATTTGCTTGTCATCTTGTTGAAGAGGGGACACAAACAATTCAATTGATCAGAAACTCTTGCTTTTAAATTTGCACGGCCACTCATGGCAACACTTAATCTCACACGACAATGACGGAGAGATTTGACAACAGAGTTGGTGGGAATCGCCACGTCAATTCAGGTTCAGTCACGATTTCTGCGCGACCTATAATAAATGGAGATGAGCCCGTATCCACCTGCTATCTAGTGGCTGGGTAGCTAGATAATGTCTTCTTAATCACAAGGGAGGAGTACTCCTACTTCTCGTCCAATTTCGAAAGATGTGTAAACTAATCCAACCCTAGAGACTGTTAATGGCTGTTGTTGTTCAGTAAACTATTGGATTGATTGCTTTGATGATAGCTTCGGTCTTCTCTGCCTCGGCCACCTTTTGGCCGTCGTTGGTCTTTTCTTCAATCCACCAACTCACCTCTAAGGAGGCTCTCTGCCTCAAATAACGATGGTGTGGAGCAGCCTTGTTTTATCGTTTTAGTTCTCGTCTGGCTTCGCTTGGCTTGGTGGACTTCCGTTGGAGACTGACCCCCGTCGTGTCCAACATCTAGTAGGGGATATTTTCAACTTTTACAATCATTGTGTGCCACCAGTACAGTCGTTCGAAATGAACACAATAAAATCTCCCACATTACATTTGTGATGATAAAATGGAAACCTTAAGTTGTGATTCACATGTCAGAACAGCGTGCCTTGTTTCTTCCAAGAAGCTCGGGTTCTATGATTAAATTATGACAACAACGGGACAGCCTGGAAAATACGAATAACTTCGCCCAATCCCTCTTCTTTCGTCTTGAGTGTCTCAGAACGTTCCACGAGGACAGTATCATCTTGGAAACAGTCGGCCAACTTGTCATCCGCCGTCAGTGGTTTTCCCCACACACTTGCTGGGCAGTGTCAACCTGTGTGGTAGCTACAAAACAACAGGCAACTCTCTCCCTTGGTTGTGTCACGGCTGCTCGTGCGGTAGCAACAAGAGAGTGGGCAAGGACTGATGACCGGCCATACTTTCCACAATCGACGACGATGAATCGCCCCAATTGCGTTGCCGAATGTGTTGGACTTGGGCGCGCATAAAGGATTCGACACTTTGGCGTCGTCGCCGCAATCGATTGCAACGTTCGGCTCGTTCTTCAAAGAAGGGTCGGTTGTGAAGGAGCAACAAGTCATGGTCGTCCGTAGCCCGACCAGGGTGGGGCACCGACACTTGTTTCGAGGGCGGCGAGGACAGTAGATAGGGTGGGGGCAACGACAGGGTGGTCGTTGTCGTGGTGGAGGTGGGACTGGTTTCTGTCCGGGACATGCACTCGGCCAAGGGAGTACTACTGGTGGTGTTTGTGGAGGGATGCTTGGTGCGAAACACAGTTTGCGGATGCCAGGGTCGTGTAGGACTGCTCGTGAGCGCCAAGAGACTGTGGTCGTTTCTTCTTCCATCCGTGTGTGCGCCAGCGACAAGGACGGCGAGGACGACGACGAGGTATGAACCGTCGTGGGAACAGTCGTGGAACAAACACCAATTGCTGCTGTTGCAACTCGATTGAGTTTCATAGTCTCGAACGCGTTCGTCCATGATTTGTCGCATCATGGCCGTTTCCAAGCGGCCTCGTTCTTGCAATTGTTGCACTTGCAATTCTTGGTGTTGGTACAAGGAGACTTGCAAGTCAGCCTTGACCATGCAGCTCTTGAATGATCATTTACAATCTTGTTCCACGAGCGCTTTGTGTTTCTGCAGACCTTGTTCGAACGACGAGACATGCCAGTGCGTGGCAACAAATTCAATAATATGGTCCTCCTCGTTCCGCGTGTGTTGTTGACGTCGTGTTTGTTATTGTTGCAATTGTTTGACTTGGTTTTGCAATTCCTCCACTTGGTGTCGATATTGTTGGGATTCGTGGAGCAAGTGCGTCAACAGTGTGGACCACACCGCGGAGTGTGTCGTCGTTTCGAGTCCGGTTTGGTCGGGTGTAGCAGTATCCGTGGGCAATACTGGTGATGGTGTATTAACTACTACAACCTGAACTACTGGTTCCTTCATCGCACCATCACTGTCCGTCGAGTCGTCGTTGGGGCAACTCGCGTCCAAATCATTGTCATCGTCGTCGTCTGATAATGGTAGGAATGCGTGTGACTCAGTGGGGGACTGGAATCGCTCGTTGTCCACAGTGAAGCGTCCAACCAAGTATGAGCTTTCTCTTCGTCGTTCTCGTGATGGAACACATCCTTGTCATCTGGGGAATCGCCCAACAGATGTGGTCGTGGTTGCCAGACGCGGTGATGCCATGAAGTCCAAAACTGAAACAAGGACAAGCACGGCGCTTGTTGGTGTTGTGCTTTTATTTTTGTTGGTGTTGTGCTCATTCCACGACAGGCAGGTTCGTCAAAGTTCAGTTCTTTTCAGTACTCGTTGTATATCTTCTATCGTATTCAGTTGGAGGCCAACGCGAACATTCCCATAATTTCCGGTCGGCTCGTCCCAAACCCCATTTGTAGCTCCACGAGCTCGACGTACGACTTTTACGTCAACCATGGTAAAGAATTTTCCTGTTCGGCAACCGTTTGCTTCTTGAGCCAAGCGACAGCCCCGTCATTCAATAAATTACTGCGTTGATTGGTAGATAAGCTTTTGGGAGTCACACATTTCTTTGCATCAATCAATATTTGTATTTCATGTTTTTTCTTTTTGTTATTTGTCTCCAGTTGCTTGATTTCCAATTGAAAGATTTCTTCGCTTTCTTTCAAGCTGGTTTGAAAGACTTGGTCTTCCTTCTCTAGTTCCAATTGAAAGATTTGGTCTTCCACGCGAATAGTGTCGATCTTGTTGTTTGCCCCATATGCAATGAGTAAAGGTACAAGAGCAGAAATTGCAACAGAAAACGCAGCAATAGTATTTGCAGTGTCAGCTATGTCCAGAGACTTTTGGGCTGCCTCGACATCGGCCACTTGGAGCTCTTCCGTGTTCATTTCGAACGGCTCTTTCGGCTTAATATTTCGGTTCGTACTTGAAAGACGTGAAACCTGGGCCCTCAAAGGACGGGTCGGCGAGAATGCCACAGTCGCCTTTGCAGAAAGAAGCACGGCAATCAGCAAGCTTCCCAACAGGCAACACCATTTGCTTGTCATCTTGTTGAAGAGGGGACAGTAACAATTCAATTGATCGGAAACTCTTTTAAATTTTGCACGGCAACAAACAACTTTTGGCAGCAGTTGGTGGGAATCGCCAGTTCACTTTGTTCATCTGGTTCAGTCACGATTTTTGCGCGACCAAACCGTATCTACCTGCCAGATAGAGTGGCTATTAGGTAGCTACTCCTAGGTAGTACTTCTCGTCCAATTTCGAAAGCCGGAGGAAGATATGTAAAATGTAAACTAATCCAACACTAGAGACTGTTAATGGCTGTTGTTGTTCTGTAAATTATTGGAACGATTGCTTCGGTCTTCTCTGCTTCGGCCACCTTTTGGCCGTCGTTGGTCTTTTCTTCAATCCACCAACTCACCTCTATGCAGGCTCTCTGCTTCCAATAACGATGGTGTGGAGCAGCCTTGTTTTATCGTTTTAGTTCTCGTCTGGCTTGGCTTGGTTGACTTCCGTTGGAGACTGACCCCCGTCGTGTCCAACATCGAGTAGGGGATATTTTCAACTTTTACAATCATTGTGTGCCACCAGTACAGTCGTTCGAAGTGAACACGATAAAATCTGCCCACATTCATACATTGGTGATGATAAAATGGAAGCCATAAGTTGTGATTCACATGTCAGGACAGGGTGCCCTGTTTCTTCACAGAAGCTCGTGTTCTATGTTTAAATCATGACAACAACGGGACAGCCTGGAAAATACGAATAACTTGGCCCAATCCCTCTTCTTTCGTCTTGAGTGTCTCAGACCGTTCCACGAGGACAGTATCATCTTGGAAACAGTCGGCCAACTTGTCATCCGCACACTCCATAGGCACTCTTGTAACGCACTGGTCAATGAACGAAAGACCTCCCATATAGTCATGGGGTTCCGGTCAATGACTCGGCAAGAGCAATTTGACCGTACGAGGCCAACACGACCATTTCCGTTTCCGCCGCTAAATGATCTTCGACAGACTTATCTCGGAAATCGCAGTGGTGGATAGAACCTGTTGTGAAGCTTGTTTCACCCCTCTCATTCGTGACGCCGAGAACAACCTGCAGCTCTTGTCGCAGGACTGTTGAGGCGCTGCCGCCAAATTGCGGAACAGCATGTCATCTTGGGTATACGGATGTTTCTCGACGCGCAAGTGAGAATCTACTTTTCTCTGCGTTTATAAATATGAATGTTGCGCAACGACCTTTTGAGGACAATGAATATGAAGCCAGCTCTACATTGTTGTCGTTCTTTATCTCAAACAGAAATAGAGATGCCTTCTCGTTTGTGAGGTTTCCGAATCTAACGTGCCTCCAATCGAATCGAGGATTTTGTGGTCGTTGCGGTTTGCAGAACAAGATGTGCCAAGAAGAGATGAATTCAACACTGTTTCAAAGGCGGCGGAGACCAAAGCAATCCCACAATCGAAGAGACCGATGGCAGCTCACGAGAGAGAAAAGAAGAGTGTCCATCTCAAAGAAGGAGGACGAGAAAACGCGATGGATGATGTTTTGTGTCCGCCGAGGAGAATGTGAGAATGCCGGCGAAATCGCATCCAAACAACCCACCTGGGTTTTCTGTGTGATGGGAGTGTCTTTGAACAAAAGAGTTGCACGGCCGGCCATTCGGTGACTCCAAGATTCCTACCCATAACCCATACACGCCGGCAGTCCTTTACGCCGAAGGTGATGCAAAAGCCTTGAAGGAAATCGGACTCGCGAGCTACTACGACGCAACGTCAGTGGTTTTCCCCACTCACTTGTTGGGCAGTGTCAACCTGTGTGGAAGCTACCAAACAACAGGCAACTCTCTCCCTTGGTTGTGTCACGGCTGCTCGTGCGGTAGCAACAAGAGAGTGGGCAAGGACTGATGACCGGCCATACTTTCCACAATCGACGACGATGAATCGCCCCAATTGCGTTGCCGAATGTGTTGGACTTGGGCGCGCATAAAGGATTCGACACTTTGGCGTCGTCGCCGCAATCGATTGCAACGTTCAGCCCGTTCTTCAAAGAAGGGTCGGTTGTGAAGGAGCAACAAGTCATGGTCGTCCGTAGCCCGGCCAGGGTGGGGCACCGACACTTGTTTCGAGGGTGGCGAGGACAGTAGATAGGGTGGGGGCAACGACAGGGTTGTGGTCGTGGTCGTGGTGGTGGGACTGGTTTCTGTCCGGGACATCCACTCGGCCAAGGGAGTACTACTGGTGGTGTTTGTGGAGGGAGGCTTGGTGCGAAACACAGTTTGCGGATGCCAGGGTCGTGTAGGACTGCTCGTGGGCGCCAAGAGACTGTGGTCGTTTCTTCTTCCATCCGTGTGTGCGCCAGCGACAAGGACGGCGAGGACGACGACGAGGTATGAACCGTCGTGGGAACAGTCGTGGAACAAACACCAATTGCTGCTGTTGCAACTCGATTGAGTTTCATAGTCTCGAACGCGTTCGTCCATGATTTGTCGCATCATGGCCGTTTCCAAGCGGCCTCGTTCTTGCAATTGTTGCACTTGCAATTCTTGGTGTTGGTACAAGGAGACTTGCAAGTCAGCCATTTGACCATGCAGCTCTTGAATTTATTTACAATCTTGTTCCACGAGCGCTTTGTGTTTCTGCAGACCTTGTTCGAACGACGAGACATGCCAGTGCGTGGCAACAAATTCAATGGTACGGTCCTCCTCGTTCCACGTGTGTTGTTGACGTCGTGTTTGTTATTGTTGCAATTGTTTGACTCGGTGTTGCAATTCCTCCACTTGGTGTCGATATTGTTGGGATTCGTGGAGCAAGTGCGTCAACAGTGTGGACCGCACCGCGGAGAGTGTCGTCTTTTCGAGTCCGGTTTGGTCGGATGTAGCAGCATCCGTGGGCAATACTGGTGATTGTGTATTAACTACTACAACCTGAACTACTGGTTCCTTCATCGCACCATCACTGTCCGTCGAGTCGTCGTTGGGGCAACTCGCGTCCAAATCATTGTCATCGTCGTCGTCTGATAATGGTAGGAATGCGTGTGACTCAGTGGGGGACTGGAATCGCTCGTTGTCGACAGCGAATCGTCCAAACAAGTATGAGCTTTCTCTTCGTCGTTCTCGTGATGTAACACATCCTTGTCATCTGGGGAATCGCCCAACAGATGTGGTCGTGGTTGCTAAAGGCGGTGATACAATGAAGTCCAAAACTGAAACAAGGACGGGCACGGGGCTTGTTGGTGTTGTGCTATTATTTTTGTTGGTGTTGGGCGCGTTCCACGACAGTAGGTTCGTCAAAGTGTCCACATTCGGGAAACGCATCTCCATGATGCAATGTAATACCCTGCAACAAAGTGCTGTGCTTCACTTCTTTGCACTACTCGTTATATATCTTCTATCGTTTTCAGTTGGAGGAGAACGTGAACACTCCCATAATTTCCGGTCCGATCGTCCCAAACCCCATTTGTAGTCCCACGTGCTCGACGTACGACTTTTACGTCAATCAAGGTAAAGAATTTCCCTGTTCGGCAACCGTTTGCTTCTTGAGCCAAGCGACAGCCCCGTCATTCAATAAATTACTGCGTTGATTGGTAGATAAGCTTTTAGAAGACACACATTTCTTTGCATCAATCAATACTTGAATATTATGTTTTTTCTTTTTATTATTTGTCTCAAGCTTCATGAGTTCCAGTTGAAAGATTTCTTCTCTTTCTTTCAGTTCCAGTTGAAAGATTCGGTCTTCCACGCGAATAGTATCGATCTTGTTGTTTGCTGCGAGTAGTGGAAAAGAACGGCGGTATCTTTCCCATTGAGCAATCCGTAAAAGGATACTTATTCTGATAATCACTATATGTTAGTCCTAAATTCTCACTAAATTCACTTGGATCTTTTCTTCAATATCTTTTGGATGAGTCATTCCATCCACTCGTTCACATCATTCGTGATTGAAGAGTCTTGTTGCCAGGTATAAGCTTGCTACCCCAGCTATACTCGCACTCCCTCTCAAGCGCAATATCTCGGCTACCATCCACTCAGTAGCTTCCGAATTGTTTCAAATGTATCTTTCGTCAGACCCTTTGTCATGATGTCTGCCCGTTGTTTCGATGTCTCGATCTTTTCAACCGTGACTCGATTCGGCTTTAAGTGCGATCGAAACCAGTGCATTCGAATCGCATAGAACTTTGATCTTGGTGTGAACCTGCCCGGCTCCATGTTCGCGAGCGTCAGGGCACCATTGTTATCTTCCCACACTGTGGTCTTGAATTTCGTTCTCTGATCTTCTGTCATGCCGACACCTCGTGCCACAGTTTTCAATAGATCCAAAAGAGGCAACACAGATTTCATCGCCACACTGAGCGCTGTGTATTCCGCCTCCATTGTTGATGTTGCAATATCCGATTGCAACTTGCTTTGCCAAATAACTGGACAGTTTGCGATGCAGATGGCAAACCCAGTTCGGCTCTTGACACATGACGGATCCATCTTATCCTCATGTGGCCACAGACCCGCGAAGTCTGCATCAACGTAACAATCAACGTTGAGATTGTCGTAAGTTGGACGGAGAATGACCCCTTTCTCCATTGTCCCTTTCAAATATTGCCCGATCCTCTCTAACGCTTCTTCGTGTGTTGTCTTAGGATCATGGGTGTATCGTGCACATTGACTGACGGCATATGTGATGTCGGGTCTTGAATGTGCTTGCAAGTATTGCAGCATTCCAATAACGCTTGGATAGCTGAATTTGCACTGTGCTGGAGTCCCATTTTTGTTTGCCACCAGAGGATCCTTCGATGCTGGTGTCCGTTTCATGGGTTTGTCTCCGATGTGGAGCGCCTCTACAATTCGCTTGATCAGGCCTTTCTGCGTCAACGTGATAGTGCCATCACTATCGTTGCGTTCGATGTGTACGCCGAGAAATCCGGCTACACTGTCTTCGATCTCGAGTGTCACGTTCTGTTGATTCTGGAGTTTCCCAAGAAACTCATCAATCCACTCGCGTTTGGGGCTGTAAATCAATGTGTCGTCCACATAGGCCAGCACGATTATTTTGTCGGACATGAACAGACACGGATCAATGTGTTCCTGCGATTTGAGTCCGACTTGTTCCAATTTGCTTTTCAGATGAAGGAAGAAGTTGCGTGGTGCCTGCTTTAGGCCATACAACGATCGTGTAAGTTTCAAGACTTTCCCTGGTTGCGCAAACCCTCTCGGCATCTCAACATACACGCCACTTTTCTTTCGTTCCTCTTCTGTCATCTTGTCCCAATTGGGATCCTTGTCAATCGGCGCATGTACAAATGCTGCCGTGTAATCAACCTGTACCGTGGACAGATTCAAAATGATGGAAAGAATCATCATTAGACGCACAGTCGTCCAATTCACAACGGGTGCAAACGTGTCAAAGAAATCGACTCCTTCGACTTGTTTGTCCCCCCGTGCACAAAACCGTGCTTTCAATTTGCGTACGGATCCATCGGGATACCGTTTGCACTTGAACGCCCATGTGCCAGGTAAGACATTCATCCATGTCTCTCTTGCCACGACTTCCCATGCTTTCATCTTCTCATGAAGCGTGTTGTATTCTTTCTTGCAAGCCTCCCAGTACCCGTCTTTATCGGGACCGTTCATGGCTTGTTCCCATGAGGGATTGTCTGCAGCATCGGCCTTCGTTGCCAATGCCATAGGATGCATCTCTTCAATCCAGCGTGTGTCCGGATCCGTATGACGATCCAGCCACAGGTCCATTGCCAATAGGTCTTTGGATTTGGACGCGATTGCGCTGGTCAGAGTGTCCCAGGTAAGGGATTGGAGGAACTGTGCATTTAACAGCTCTCGTCTCACTTTTTGCTTTGGCCTTGTTGACCCACGAGGAAAGTAAGCAGTCGATGCCCACAATCGCTCATCGAACAAGTGACGATTGGGACGACGTTCTCTTTTGCCTCTCCCATGTGATGCTGGATCGGGTTCGGCAAAATGCCTATTACGGCGTTCAATCTCTTCTTGTCTTGTCGTGCTGTCATCGTCTGAGTCGTCTTCAAAAACGATCTCATGTTCTGCTTCGTCGGCTTCTCCCTCTGGAGGCAACAATTCACCATTTTGAGCTCCCTCTGGAGGCAACAATCCACCTGTTTGATCTTGACTTGGCAATTCACCGGGTTCTGCAGGTGGTTCTGGTCCTTGCCCTCGCTCTGTTGGCTGTTCCAGTGGAGGTTGGAATCGAACATGGTTCCTTGTGGCTCGGCCTCTCCCCCCGTCAACAGACGTTGGAACAGGAACAATGGGTAAAGGAGGAGTGGGCAAGGGACGAGGAGGACGTGACTGACGTCGGGCATGCCGTTCCGCAATCTCGGAATCGGTCATCCACTCGTCTCCAAGCTCCAAATTACCATCATCATCATCTTCGTCAGGCAGATTAGATTCAGTGCCCGCCGCTAGCAAGCGTTGCCAAAAGTCACCGTTTAAATTTGGCTCATCTAAGAGCCCGCCAGAATCGGCATTAGGGACGGTAGAAAATAAATCATCGTAGACCACATGATACTGTGAGCTGATGAATCCCGAACGAAGATTGAGTATACGACCAACAGTAGTAGAATGGTCGGGTGAAATCCCAAGAAACTGACCACGTCGTGCCTTGGCTTGCCATTTAGGCAACTTCTTTCCGTCTTGAAGCTTGGGGTCCAGGACATACACAGGACATCCCCATACGTGACTCCGCTGAAGGTGGTGAAAATCGGAGAATGTGATGCCAGAGAAGATTTCGAGTGGAGCGATGTTCGTCCGGCGATTCGGAAGGTGGTTCCATAGCCAGACGGCGTGCTCAACGGCAAAGGGCCAAAGATGCAAGTGCATTTGCTCGGGCCAATGAATGGTCGCGTGTAGTAACATAGTACGGGCCCAAGACATCGTGGTCTTTACTGCCCTTTCCGCGACTCCATTCTGGTGATGTGCCCCAACGCCTGAGAAGCTGATTCGTTGACCACTTCCGTGTACGTGGTTCAGAAATTCTTCTCGGCCAAACGGCGCATTATCGGCGCGGTACTCTCGTATCTTGACACCATATTCCTCCGCGAACCGCTCAAACTTCTTCTTTGAACTGAGCGTCTCACCAACTCGAAGGGACACTTGGTTCGCCAAGAAGATCATGCCAGAGGCATGGTCGACAAACAGAGTTCCTCCTCGATATTGTTCGTCGGTCCTCTCTTTTCCATACGTGTGCGAAAGACGTCCACGAATCGTTGATTCGTATTGATCAATCGAAACACAATCTCCTGGTTGAAGGTGCTCCCTCTTGAGCATACTGTCTTTCCCATCCACCAATCCACCGTGATTCGAATGAGGCGTTCGGCGATGTTGCTTCCCGAGCATACAAGCTGCGCATAAAGGTATGACGCAACTTGTTGTCTTTGCTTCTTTTGTCTCCAACACTAACCGTCGACTGTTTGCTTTTGGATCTCGACAGAGCGTCTGAATCCATTGCATGTTGGCATGGCCGAGCTTCCAGTGCCACAGCAAGAGCTCCCTTTGCGATGCCGTTAAGTTCTGGTTAGTCTCGTCGGCCACATTCATCAAGCCACTGTGATTTGCCGTGGACAAGGCCGACTTGACGGAATATCCATCACCCAACATCGTTGCATCTTCGAAGGTAAGTCCCATGTGATTCACATTTCCTGTGAGCATAAAGGGAAGATTACTACCGGCGTTATATGGAAATTCTAACCATGTCCCATCCGGGATTTGCAACTACGTTCTCTTGTGGTCGAGTACCAGTTTTCCAGCTTGCTGCTCTTGAAAGAACGTTTGCGGGCTGAACAAACGAATCGAGGCTTCTGGTACGTAGTATGCTTTCGTCTTGATCGTTCGAGCTACCCCCATAACGTCTCTAACCATCCATTGGACCGTGCCAAAACCTCGGACTGCTGTCGTTCCAGACAAGCCATTCAACGATGAGATTTCGGCCGGTTGAATTGGTCCGACGAAGTCTTGGAGATTTGGCGTCAACGATTTGGATGCTCCGGAATCGATCACAATGGGGAGCACATCTTGTTCTCGTTGGCTCATGTACACCGTCATGCGACGTGACAATTCGCCAATGGTCTCACTATTCAAACCAGAACAATCAACCTGGTCCAATGGGACAGTGACGGCTTGAAAACTTTTCAGTTGTCCAAAATTGGCTGCTGCAACCATGCTTTGTCGCAACATCAGTTTCCAAGGGGTCTTTCGTCTTGTAAGGTCAGCTCCAAGCCACGCCCCATGACTCAACAATCTGATTGTCTGCCACTGACGAACTGGATCGACTTGTGGTATCAAGGAATCGTCCTTCAGGGCCAAACTCCAAAGCGACAATCCACCAAAGATTTGGTCTCGAAGAATCTTCGTCGTGTCGTTTGTCGCTCCCTCTGGAGACGACGTTCTCGGGTTGGTCCAGGTATCCCAGTCGTCCGTGTTGTACCAAAGGTAAGGACGGTTGTTGCGCCAGATCACACGATGGACTCGACGTCTTGCTTTCATTTTGAGGCCATAGGAGCATACCGATTGTCTCAAACGAGGTTTCGGCGGTCTTGGTGGAGTGCTCACAGCATGAGCAGCTGTGGCTATGGACCTGGAGTCTTGCTCGACCAAGCTCATGGTACAACAAAGACCTGTGAACAAGGCGAGATACAGTAGGAATAACCACGGCAGATAAAGCCAAAATAGGTCTCCCATCCCCCTCATGAGCGCACAGTCGAGTAAGGATGAGAAGATAGAGGTCACCCAGGTTTCCCTCCTGGGACCATAGCGATGATAGGGGCGGCCTACACCAGATGGACCGTCCAAAGACGCCACCCAGCGGCCACCCCATCAGGAGAAATGCTCCACGAGACTGCGAAGCGACTGATCGACGGAGCGTGCCACGTTTGCGACTGCAGCATCGAGCTCAGCGCGATTGACAGTAGAACCAGCCACAGTACCAGTCGCTCCAGTGAGCGTGCTGGTCGTGCTGGCGTTGTCGGCTCGCGCGGCATGAGCACTCGCATCTTGGTTGGAAGAATGCGTCCGATCCGGAACCCAACGATGCGTGCGATGGTTGTAGAACATATGTTTTCCATCAATCACGTGTCGATTTCGCTCGTCCGACTTTGGAGGCGCCCACTTTCCGGATGCACCACCTGCTCCAGAATTTGAGGAACTCGTCCCATTGGCTGCCTTCTTCGAACCAAACTTCTCTTTGTTCGCAGCAATCTTCTGTTCATTGCGGGGTTCCGTGCACTTCGGTGCCGTATGTCCCGGCTTGCCACAATTCCAACAAATTGGTTGGGGCTTGCCATTGCCAGAAGAGGCAGTATTGGCAGCTTTCTTGGCATCTTCTTGGGCATTGAACACGGAGTTCTTTCCCTTCGTTTTAGAACCGTGCCAGTCATTGCTGCTGCATAATTCATTATACTTAGTTTCGGCTAAGCGAAGTAGAACATCAACTTCCAAACCACCAGTGTCATCAGGATCCCCTTGAAGTTTCCCAATGTCCCGTGCCATTGTGTAAGTTTGCTCGATATAGCGAAAGTAAGAGTTAAATTTGCCAACGGATGAAGTTTGCATGACCTTTAGCACTTGCTGATTAAAGCGCTCTGGAACTTTCTTGACCCATTTCAAGCGCTTGTGTGCACCACGGATCAAACTTACAACACGAAGAACATTTTCACCTTGAAACTCATTAATCTTCAAATTCTTAACCAAATCTTTCAAGTGATCAATAGCGGCTTCCAAACTTGAAACCAGAATGTTCATCATAATGACGAAGAGCAGAGGACCCCCTTGTTGAATGGTAGGGTAAGTCTCAAACTGTTCGTAGCATTTTTCAAACAGACTTTGAGTCATGTTATTTTCCAGATGCTTGTAGGTTAGTACCAAATTCTCCCGGTACCAATCCTTCTTGGTCCAACGGCGATACCATTCACAACTGGCTGCAACTTCATCGGGAGTAACTTCCTCATAATTTAAATATAGATCTACAGTACGAGACTCGATACTCCGGGATCCCTTCATCTTAGGGAACACAATCGTGAACACGTCATGCATATCGTAAACCATATGCGTGTCCTTGGTTTTGGAAATCATGATGGCAGTGTTATAACACTCATCCAACTTCTTTTCATCGGTCAAACTCATACTCGTGAAAGTATATTTTGTTTGCAAAGTCTTCACGGCTTCCTTGAAGAGATCTTGTTTCTTCTCCGAAGACATCTTCTCCCTGTTCTCTTTCCGATATAAAGGTCCTTGATCTGCGACACCATATCCCCTTGAACCTGGTTCCACCAGCTCAATTGCCAGTCCCCCAACCATGAATCGGGTATCTGTATCTAACGGGTAGTCATCGCTCTTTGAACTTTTATCCGAGTTGTTTTCATCGCTTGTTCTTCTTTGTCTTCTCTCATTAAGACCCTGAAGCGTTTCGTCGAGTGTTCGGAATCCAAAGTCGGATTCTCGATTGTCGGTTCCAGTCTGGTCTTCCGCTGAGGCGTCTTGATAGTCCTCATCGTCTCCCGTGTTAGCCGGTGCTGCACCTGAAGCGGGTGAAACATTTGCCGAGTCTTCTGCTCGCGCCATTGTTCTCACCTTCTCTCTGTCCTATCTTGCCAGAGCACTCACTTCCTTGACACCGTACGACCTTGGGAAACCTTCTACAGCGTAATACTTGGGCTCAGAACCTGCGAGTAGTGGAAAAGAACGGCGGTATCTTTCCCATTGAGCAATCCGTAAAAGGATACTTATTCTGATAATCACTATATGTTAGTCCTAAATTCTCACTAAATTCACTTGGATCTTTTCTTCAATATCTTTTGGATGAGTCATTCCATCCACTCGTTCACATCTACGTCGCTCATCATTCGTGATTGATGAGTCTTGTTGCCAGGTATAAGCTTGCTACCCCAGCTATACTCGCATTTGCCCCATATGCAATGAGTAAAGGTATAAGAGCAGAAATTGCAACAGAAAACGCAGCAATAGTATTTGCAGTGTCAGCTATGTCCAGAGACTTTTGGGCTGCCTCGACATTGGCCACTTGGAGCTCTTTCGTGTTCATTTCGAACGGCTCTTTCGGCTTAATATTTCGGTTCGTACTTGAAAGACGTGAAACCTGGGCCCTCAAAGGACGGGTAGGCGAGAATGCCACCGTCGCCTTTGCAGAAAGAAGCACGGCAAACAGCAAGCTTCCCAACAGGCAACACCATTTGCTTGCCATCTTGTTGAAGAGGGGACACTAACAATTCAATTGATCAGAAACTCTTGCTTTTAAATTTGCACGGCCACTCATGGCAACACTTAATCTCACACGACAATGAAGGAGAGATTTGGTGGGAATCGCCACGTCAATTCAGGTTCAGTCACGATTTCTGCGCGACCTATAATAAATGGAGATGAGCCCGTATCTACCTGCCATATCGTGGCTAGGTAGCTAGGTAATGTCTTCTTAATAACAAGGGAGGAGTACTCCTACTTCTCGTTCAAAGAGTATACAACACCAGCGACAGCATGTCAGTACGTACCGTATCTTTCTTGCCCTTTCCCCCTTTGCCAGACGACTTTTCTTCGTCTTCATCATCCTCATTGAGACGTCGTCGAATCACACGAGGTTCTTAGGTAGAACAGGATATGGGATGTCGATCCAAGTGAGAACTTCCTATTACGCAAGCTTTCTCGGGAGTTTCTATTCACTTACTCGGCCTCCCAAGGCTTGTAGAACGGAGCATGACATCACGAGGGCAATCGTTAGAGAGAGGCGTAACACGTTGTTCATGTTGCTGGTTTCAAGTACCTTGAGGCTTTCTGACTGTGCAAAGCTTTTGCTTCATGGATTTTAGAAACAAAAGATTTGGAGGGTCGTTCGTCCAAATCCAGCGAGTTGTGTTCGTTCCTCCTACCTAGAAGGTTTGGATCGTGAGAAACAGGCATGTTTCACTCCTACATTGTCGATTGTTTGGCGTTTTCTCCCCTGTTTCCCTTCATGGCTGTCATATCGTTCCTCAATGTCCGTTGCTCAAAGATGTTTGGCAAGAAAGCTGGACTTGCACGATTTATTGGAACATGTTCCCCATCCATGAAGAAAAGTTCCTTGAAATCTATCGTGCCTTCTCCAATCTCGCTATCCGTACTACCTGAGTCGACGAGCCGGGCGACACACGGACAATCGAACCCATTTCTATTCGCGTGTGGGTCGCTGTCAAACCCGTGACTTTTCAGTCGTGATTGCCTTTTTCACGTTTGGATCTGCGCACGTCTGCAAAAAATCCAACGAAGTCATCTTGCTTGTCTGCACCTCCTCTCCACAATGCTCTCATTAAATCAAATCAAGCATCATTACAAAGCAACCAAGATGGTGAAGATTCCACAAAGCTATCTCGGCTATTGCGTCGACGGCGTGGTTGTTCGAGTCCCTGCACATCAACGAAGCAGGACCTCTTCTGTGAAGCAGCTTTCGCTTTCCAAGGGCCTAGACAAGACGAGCAAGAAATCGGCGAAATCCACCTCCCTCAGAGCTTCCAGAGTTCGAGAGAGGCACAATGCCGAAAATCTCAAAGTTGAGGTCAAGCGTGGAAATCTCCTCTCTGTTCTTGCCGTTGTTGAAGGAATGATGAACCAAAAGTATCAGGCGCGGAATTCGTTCCGACGGTTTGTTGACTGTTTGTTCGCTCGAAATATTGAGCAGCGTCCAGCCATTTACTTTGCTGCTCTGACCGGAAGATCGGATATTGTACGACTATTTTTGTCCCTGTTGATCATGGATCGTTGTAACTTCTCGAACAAGCGCACTCTGGATGGCAACAAGAGTCTGACTCTCCAACAATGGTTGGATAAGCTTGGTTATATTGATGGTTTTTGACCAGAGGATATGGAGGTTTGTATCCTTAATGCGTTGAACGAAGAAACAAGACATGCCATGCGTTCCAAGAAATTCAACTTGCGTGAATTGTGGGGCTATGGTGATTCCATGTGTTCCATGTATGGCAGTTTGTATGTGAAAACTCTGGTTCGTCGTTACACACATTACTTGGATATCAACTACAACAACCTCTTTCGCAAAACCCGTACCAAGCCAACTTCGACCAAGCCTGGATTTCGTGTTGGAAAAGGATCGGACCGCATGGACGAGAGCACCGGCTGCACGTACTTGGATGAAGATAAAGACTATTCCGAATATGATGATCCGAATTGGGAGGATTCCGTTCTACTCCCAAAGACGGACGAATTTGAGTCTCCCTGCAAAAAGGCTCTATTTTCCAATCCAGAAGACGAAGATGTGGCGATGGCGCTTGCGTTGAGTTTGTCGGTTGTTCCAGATCAACAGATTAGTGAGGATGATATGATTGAGCTCGCCACTGAACAAAGTCTCCGGACTGCAAATTCTTGTGTTTCTTTTGACCTCTTGGACAAGAACGAGGAGGAGGTGTCCATTGACGTGACGTCCGGCACTGATTTTGTCGTCGTGGAGGATGCTCCAGAACTTGTCAATGGTGATCATGGCTCTTGGTCATCCGACTGTTGGGATGTCGTTTCGACTGACTCTTCCTTTACACTTGTCTCTGGAAAGCCACTGGTTTCGTACCGAAATGCACTGTTGTCTGGTGTGGGTCGTCCGGAAATGATATCTACCCACAAAGTCAAACTAGCAATGCCTCCAATGGCACCCCTTCCTGAGGAACGAGCCATAACCATGGAGTCTGAGCAGAGTGACAATGAAAGTGACTTGGACAACCAGTTCATGGATGATGTTTTTATTATGGAAGGTGTGAAAGGTGGTCGATCTCACACGTTCAAGGCTTGGCGTCAATCTCGTAAAGATTTCACGGATACACCAGTAGAGTAAGAATGATCAATAGTCAAAATCTTGAAAACTATAACTGCTTTTCATGTCGACGGACGAAGCGAGTTGGAACTATTCCTTTCCCGTCTCAACTATATCGGGTCGGGTAGCTGCGCATCATTCCCAGCTTTGTGTAGGAGTAACTGGCAAATGGACGGAATGTTGGGCCCCTTCCACCCCGTTTCTTTTTGATCCAAAACAGTACGACAAGGGTTGGAATCATTTGGCAGTTTTGTTTTTCATCTAGAGGTTTTTCAATTCCAAGGACGACAAGTTGCCATTGCAAAAGTCGATGGAGTTGAGTGCCGTCTCTATGAGAGCTTCGTCATCCGACTCCATTGACTTGGCGATGGCAAAATGGGCACAAAACCCGCAATGCTAAAAGCTCGGACCACCGAGCCAAACGGCCATTTCGACTGTTTGGACAAGTCCAAATTGGAGAGCCATGGTCGATTGTTCTCAGCCGTGTGGTCCCTCGCCCGTCGTTTCCAGTCCCGCCAGGTTCGACAAGCAAGAAGAATGGACGGAATCACAAGATAGAACCATTGGGCAGTCTTATTTATCCATGACTTTCCTTACCACCACGACCGCAGGTGCTACTCTCTGTTTATCGATCGTCGACTGTCGTCGTCGTCGTCAAATTGATGGCGGCAAGATCTTTTTACCATCGTCGTCATCATCGTCGTATCTGCTGCACGAACAACGGGCGGGACTGGAACGTGAGGCGACTCCAGCAGCAGCAGCCAAAGAGATCCATCCCGTGGCCCATCTACTCTCCTCAACAAATTATAGTTCACAATCGTTTCGTGTGACTTGTTCCTCGAAGAGGACGACATGAAGAGGGTAGTGACATGGATGGAATTGTTCTTTCCACAATATATGGAAATCCATTTGACCACTCATTGAGACATGGTGTAGAAGACATGCTATATTGGAGGGGTTTACATTCTAAAATGCCAAGAGGCTCAAACAAGCTCGAAAGCATTGCGAATCACATCTTCTTTTCAAAAACTGGGTGTACAGCGACTCAGTCCAACTCAGTCGAATACAATTATTCCAAGTATCATCACATGGATCAGGGTTTCCTCGGTTGTCCAAAAGCCCATACAATGTAGTTGCCGGCGCGACCAACCATGTTGTACATGGGTATGTGAACGTCGACAGTTTCCAATCCAGTCAACGTCACATAACGGGAATCCCGGTGCAATCTCCAGTTCCCCTCTACCACAAGTAGTTAGCGACGACCAAAGTAATTGGTTGCCACAAACGCGACCCCCGCAATTGCAGAGGACAACATGAGAGCCTTCCCGAGGCTCTTGCCGACGCCCTCATGAGCCTCGGCAACGTGATTGAGCGCCTTGCCGACGCCCTCATGAGCCTCGGCAACGTGATTGAGCGCCTTGCCGACGCCCTCATGAGCCTCGGCAGCGGAACCCAGGCTACTTCCGAAGTGAGTATGAGCCCTCGCGACTGCAAAATGGGCACAAGCAAGTGTGCTGGAACCCTTGGCAATGGGGCCAAACGGCCATGACGCCTGTTTGGATTCATTGATGCATTGCATCATTTCTTTCTGTGTCGATTGCAGCAAGACAAAAGCCGGGTGAGAGAAATTGGAAAAGATATTGGAGAGACAGGTGCAGCTCCATTCCGTGTCATTGTCAACTGTTCTCAGCTGCGTTTCCCTCTTCTCGATTCCCGCCAGGTTCGACAGGAAGTGATCAGGAAGAATAGACAGAATCCGTTCCCATCTTCCACTTCCACCCGTTTCATCCAGAAAAGCATGATGCGGGATACAACCATTTGTCAGCTTTCTTCAATCAATGATCATAAATGACATACCTCGATGTAATCAAGGTTAGATGACGACGTATTGGTTTCGTTTTTACAGCTCATGGTGTTCTGGCTGCTGTTCGGAATTTTTGTGATAACACGATAACACAAAAGAGTGAAGGAGGAAATGAACCGATCCATGTTCTTCTAAGGCTGTCCCTTGACATCAACAAAAACATAAACCGAAACATGACACGTCATCATTTGGCCTCATATATCCGGGTCATGGGGTGTTTCAGGTTTTGTTTCAACAAAAAGCGATTTCGATTTTTGTTGGCAACAAAAACCGTAATATCACTAGGGATAGTGTTTTCGTCCTGATAGTGTACATATGGCGTACAGAAATGACGGGTCCGAATTGGAGCGGCGCGCGTTCGGCTCAAACGGTCCCCCTAATTCGAAACATCCTACATATGTCCTAATTTCGAGAACTTTAATATACAATACATCAAAGTATACTTAGGGACCTTGGGGGGAGAAGCGCGGTCTCCAGTTTTCGTTTTGTCGATGTCAAGGATTTGGTATAACGCGCCAATTTTGCGATCAGTCATGACGTCAGCAAGGGTGCGATTGAGGGGGTACCTTTGTTCGTCCGTCATCCGAAAGGAAAAAAATTGTCTCGTATTTTTTCCCAAAGCGCCAGCCGGGTGACATCGCCAGCCTCCCTTCGATCGTTCGAAATAGACGCGCCGGTCACGCCTTGTATTGCTGGCACAAGGGCCAGGAATCGTCTCACTTTTCGAGCAACACCACAAAAGACGACCATGAGCACACCAAAAACCAAAAGCAAACCATCCAGCCGTACGAACGACCACAGTGACAACTTTATGGCCAAAACCATCCACCTAGATCACAGGTGAAGGCGGAATACATCAAAGGAAGGATGACAACATGAAACATGACAATCAACCACTGCAATGAACAATCAACCACTGCAATGATGAAGCGAAGGTTTGACAGCGTCATCATGGGGTATGTAAGCCCAGGAAGCAGGAAGCCTAAACTAGTAGTGGACTATGCTTTTATCTTTCCCATAGACAAAGTGCCAGGAGCTTGTGTTGCACCATGTGTGTGTATTTCATGGTGTGTGTGTGATGATTCCGTGAAGCTTGATCCACTACTACGTAAAGAGTACTCGCTTCTGAAACAGTATAGACTTTAGAGTACAAAATGGGCTTGTAGATTTCTCTGTGCATGTCTCGTCAAGTCTCACGGCTCACGGTTCCTGTTTCCCATTCATGAGCGCAAGCGGCTACACAATAGGGCGAAGCCAGTTATCTTGGACGTTATACTAATGTGCTAAATCAAAAGAAATTTGAAAGAAATAATTTTTACATTTTTAGGAAAATTTGGGAATAACCGTATGGACAGCAGACGGGAGGTACCCCCGCAATCGGAGGGTTTCGTTTTGTCGAGGTCAAGGGACAGCCTAAGTAGGCTCAGTACATTAACCTACGTTGTACTATTTTCATCTGTGTAACTTATGCACACGCGCCAAGACCAAGATGGCCTGTCAACGCCCACGCGCGTGGATCTACGGCCTAAAAACCGGTTGGGATTTGGAAGAGAAGAAGTTCTTCTTTTGGTTGCCATTTGTCCCATCACCATGGCGTTCGTTCCACCCGGAGTTGCAAACGCAAGTGCTCAGCAAGCGCTGGACAGAGTTGCCAGGCTTGGCGTCAATCTCGTCAAGATACACCAACAGCGTAAGAATAATCTAAAGTAAGTAGGCAAAATCTTGAACACTATCACGTGCGTTCCATGTCGACGACCGTGAATACAAAGCGAGTTGCCACTATTCCTTTTCTGCCTCGACTCTTTCGTAGCTACGCCTCAAGCCCAACTTTGTACCAGAGACGCAAGCAACGGAGAGAGTCTTCTCAAACTCTTGCTTGTGGTTTACGCGGTCCAAGATGGCTGGTACAATGTGCCATTGCTCATTGTGGAGCGAGCCGAAAATTCGTGCACCAGCGTCCTCACCGGAGACTGTATCTTGTCCAGTACGACGTGTCGCACGCCACAGCCGTCATCCGCTATTCCTCCGCCAGACAAGAATGCTGGTCGGTGGACCATAACAAGTCCCGAAATTGTTGGTACGAAATGTACGAATCTCCGGGCCGACCAGACACGGGATTGAGGGGTTGGTCCTTGGTTGCCGCCGTCGTCATGGTGCCGTCGACTTGCTGGGTCACTTCATCCAACACACCTTGCACATAATGGTCTGGTACATTGGGGCCCAACAATTGCGACAAGTTCGAGAGGGTAATGTACCCACTATCATCACAATCCATTCGGTCAAAGGCCTCTGCCAATCGTGCTTCATCCAACAAACCGCAGTACACACTGCCATCCTCCTCCTCGTTGGTGCCCGTGACGGCTTCCAAGGTGGCGGCCAAAAATTCCGAATAATGCACCGTTCCGGTTCCATCCACGTCAATGATGTCGTCCAGTGTCAAGCTCGTGTTGGGAAAGGACGCGGTCATGACCCGTACAAATTCGGAACGAGAGATCTCACCATCATGCTCCAAATCAAATCGTTCAAACATGTGATTCAAAAATCCCAATTCGTCACTGGTACTCTTGTACGCCACAATCAACAAGGCCAACTTTTTGAGTCGCGAATATCCGGCAAAGGCCAAAATGGAAGCTTGAATACGATTCATTTGTTCCACCTCTTGATCCGTCAATTCGGGTAGTAGTAGAAGTTCTTGTTGCTGGACTTGCCCGTCTTCTCCCGAGTCCGAACCATCGGATGGTTGGTTGTGCCAGGAGTGTGGTTCATTGTCCGTCGGACTGAGCACCATGCCATTGTTGTCACAGTCATTGTTCGTCCATGATAAAGTCGGTGGTCCAGTAGCACTGAAGGCATGGGAATTCCGGGACGACTGCACCAACCAGTCAAGTTTCTGGGCTTGTCGCGCGGTCGGTCGTTCCTCGGGATCCAAACAGAGACAGGCTTGGACAAAGTCATGGGCTGCACGGGACACGGTCTTCCATCGCGCGTGGGGCAAAAATCGGTACTTGCCCTTGAGAATGCGTTGAATGGTTTTGACGCGGGTTCGTCCATAAAAGGGCAAACTACTGGAGGGTAGCATAAAGGCAATCACCCCGAGGCTCCAGACATCGACTTGATGTGTATATTCACCCGACAACAATTCGGGTGATGGTATACAAGGTTCCGACCGGATCGTGCATGTATTGTGGTTCCGGTGCCTCGTGTTCCTCCTCCTCTGCTTGTTTGTTTGAGTGTCGTCGTTGTCGTCGTCGCGGCGAGGGTGGCAGGGGGACAAATTTTTGACTCAAGCCAAAATCAATCAATTTGATATCATTGGAATGCCAATTGACAAACATGACATTTTCATATTTCAAATCCCGATGCACAATGCCTCGTCGATGGAGGTAGGCGACAGCACTGCACAAACTGTGGACAATGGATTGCGCCACGGCTTCGGGATAGGGATCCCGTGAATACAAATCGCCTCCTCCGCGACAGAGTTCCAGGACAATGTACAAGCGATGTTGGTAATCAAAGGTTTCAATCGCTCGGACAATAGTGGGATGATCCAATTCCTTGAGAATTTCCACCTCGTTCTTGAGTTCCTCCACAAAGGCTGGATTGCCACACCGATTCAAATGAATGGACTTGAGTGCATATTGGGCCATGGGAGCCGTGGTGGTACCATTGTTGCTGCGAATACTGTGAGGATTAAAGGAACTGAGCGAAGACGTGTTGTGTTTTAGTCCGTATTGGCTTTGGCGAGCCACACCGGCGGGAGAACAGGGTGGTGGTCGTTGTGGTTGTTGCAAGGCCATGGGTTTGGGACAGACAATATGAATGTTGTAGGGACCCGACACGGTCGAGGATGACGCCGATGACAACAAGGTTCGTTTGGCGTTGGCACTGGTTGTACTACTACTGCTACTACTACTGGAACTGCTGGTTACGGTGGAGAAGGAACTGGGACCGGTCGTGACGGATTCGGCCGCGGCGGTGGCAACCACAACTGGAGCTTCTTCGGAAGAGGCCGATGCCGCGTCAAGAGTCGACCGTCCGGAAACGGCTGGATGTTCGTCGTCCTCGTCCGTGTCATTGTCGTCTTGCTCGTGGTCGTCCTCGTCTGTAGCCGTGTCACTACTACTCGTGGTAAAGACAGAGGGTCGATGATGCGTCCACCATCGCATCCACTGGGCAATCCAGGGAAAACAACAGCCCTTGTGTTGCACGACAAATTGAGGATTGGCCGATCCACCGACAGCCTCCAATCGTTTGCGGACCCGACACACGCGACCCAAACTCCCTTGTCCCAAAACCTCCAAAATTTCATAAATTCTGCAACATGATGTGTGCCAACAAACCATCACCACAATCACAACAACAATCCACAACAACCAGAGAGAACCACAAACAATTCGTGAGAAACGATCCAGTAGTAGAAAAAAGTCCAAACCGTCCACGAATCAATCAAACCAAAAAACGTACTGGAAGGGATCTCGATGCGTTTGTTGTCGCATTAAATTGCCTTGCAACTGGGACATGCGACACCGTCGCGAATGATAGGGACGGCCTGGTCGTCGTCGTCCTCGTCGTGGTGGTGGATGGTGGTGAGGCAGCACGGGAAGCGGCATGGTGGTTGGGGTCTTGTCCGCAGTAGTGCTGGTGGTGGACTCGTTCCCCATCACTGGGTCCATACTATGATTAGTGTCGTTCCATGCACCGTGGGTGGTAGTTTGATGGGTCCGTATTGGTTCTTCCCGTGTGGCATCCAACGACTCGAGCGTGGTGGTGGTGGAGGATCCTCCAGGGTCCTTTTCACTTCTTGATGGTGGTTGGAGAGGATTGGAGTTGTCGTCCTTCTTGTAGTGAGGAGGATGAGGGTGATGATGATCGCCATCACCAAAACGGCTGGTCGTTTTCGTGGTTGTCGTTGTGGCCGACAAGGGAGAGCAGGGTTCCACCATTGGTACCACCATTCTTTCTTTGAGCGCACTGAATGGGGGTATGCCCACCACACCCGTTCTTCCAAACTATGAGAGTTCGTGTGTTGGATATGCCTTGCAGCCCCAAAGAAGGTAGGGCAAAGACTTTCTATTTCAACGGTCACGCAACAACCCAAAGGGTCCGGATCCGATTTCTCAACCCCCAAAAACGAGATGCCTTCGCGTTTGTGGTGGTTTCCGAATCTCACGTGCCTCGAATCAAAAGATTTTGTTGGCGTTGCGGTTTGCAAAAAGTATCAAGAAGAGATCTGAATGCAACGACGAATATGATCGTTCCAAAGGCGGAGATCAGAGAGGAATCCCACAATCAATAAAGAAGGCCGATCGATATTGATGACACCGCACGAGAGGAAAGAAGTGTCAAGAACGACGCGATACGCGATGGATGTGCCCGCGGAGAAGATGTTGTGAGAATGCCGGCATCCACACAAGCCACCTGGCTTTTCCGTGTGATGGGAGTGTCTTTGAACAAGAGTTGCACGACTGGCCATTCGAGATTCCTTCCCATACACGCCGGCAGTCCTTCACGCCGGAGGTGCAATTGACGCGCCAGCCCTACAGAGCGTCAGACTCGCCAAGTCAGCACCGTAGACTAGCTAGCTAGCTAGGGTACCTCTAACTTATTTTCCGACATGGAGAGGATTATACTCGTAGATGCAGCTACAGAGTGGCAATCTTTTGTCAATGACCATGTAACATCAGTGTATCATCTGTTGGTTTCTCACAACCATGGCCTCAAGTATCACGTCGGCATGAGCGATTTCTCTCTCTCTCGCTCTGTCTGTCTGTCTTGGGATTGGTTACGACTTTTGCTCAGAAGATGAGTCCAAGGAATTGGATGATCCAGAAATGGAAAAGGTAAACTCTTCTATTGCCTGCAAGATTGGAGAGTGCATTTCGGGGAATGGACACATGACCCAAGATCGCATTTGGTGGTTCTTCTTCTTCTTCTTCTTCTCTCACTGCCATGTCAAGTTCCAGGAATCGTTCGAATCCTCTTATTGTTTACAAGTGTCAATCGGTGTGGTACCAAACAACAACAACAACACAGTGTTGGCATTCGAGGCACCATCCAGGCAGGCATCTCTTTTTGTGTTGTGTCACGGCTGCTCGTGCGGTTGTAACAAGAGAGTGGGCAAGGACGGATGACTGGCCATGCGTTCCACTACAAACGATGACGATGAATCGCCTCAATTGCGTGGCCAAATGTGTTGGACTTGGGGGGCGCGCCCAAAGGATTCGACACTTTGGCGGCGTCATGGCCGCCATTGCTAACAACGTTCGGCTCGTTCTTCAAAGGGGGGTCGATTGTGGAGGAGCAGCACGTCATGGTCGTCTGTAGGTGCAGTCGACCGACCAGGGTGGGGCACGGACACTTGTTTCGTGGGCAGCGGTGAGGAAAAGAGTTCGGGTGGGGGCAACGAGAGGGTCGTCGTCATCGTCGTCGTTGTGGTGGGACTGGTTTCGGTCCGGGACATCCACTCCGCCCATGGAATACTACTGGTGGTGTTTGTGGAGGGAGGTTTGGTGTATAGGACTGCTCGTGAGCGCTAAGAGACTGTCGTCGTCGGTCCGTGTTTGCGCCAGCGACAAGGACGGCGAGGACCAAGACGAGGTATGAACTGTCGTGGGCACAGTCGTGGAATCCTGGTGCCGTACCAACACCAATTGCTGCTGCTGCAACTCGGTCAGTTGTTTGGTCACGTGTTGCAATTGGGTTTCATAGTCTTGAATGCGTTCGTCCATGATTTGTCGCATCATGGCCGTTTCCAAGCGGCCTCGGTCTTGCAATTGTTGCACTTGCAATTCTTGGTGTTGGTACAAGGAGACTTGCAAGTCAGCCATTTGACCATGCAAGTCTTAAATGATCATTTACCATCTTGTTTCCACGAGCCCTTTGTGTTTCTGCCGACCTTGTTCAAACGACGAGACTTGCCAGTGCGCGGCAACAAATTCAATGGTACGGTCCTCCTCGTTCCACGTGTGTTGTTAACGTCGTGGTTGTTATTGTTGCAATTGTTTGACTTGGTGTTGCAAGTCCTCCACTTGGTGTCGATAGTGTTGGGATTCGTGGAGCAAGTGCGTCAACAGTGTGGACCACACCGCGGAGAGTGTCGTCGTTTCGAGTCCGGTTTGGTCGGGTGTAGCAGCATCCGTGGGCAATACTGGTGATGGTGTATTAACGACTACAACCAGAGCTACTGGTTCCTTCATCGCACCATCACTGTCCGTCGATTCGTCCTAGTCGTCGTTCGGGCAACTCGCGTCCAACTCATTGTCATCGTCGTCGTCTGATAATGGTAGGAATGCGTGTGACTCAGTGGGGGACTGGAATCGCTCGTTCTCGACAGCGAATCGTCCAACCAAGTATGAGCTTTCTCTTCGTCGTTCTCGTGATGTAACACATCCTTGTCATCTGGGGAATCGCCCAACAGATGTGGTCGTGGTTGCCAGAGGCGGTGATACAATGAAGTCCAAAACTGAAACAAGGACAGGCACGGGGCTTGTTGGTGTTGTGCTATTATTTTTGTTGGTGTTGTGCTCGTTCCACGACAGGCAGGTTCGTCAAAGTGTCCACGTTCGGGAAACGCATCTCCATGATGCAATGTAATACCCTGCAACAAAGTGCTGTGCTTCACTTCTTTGCACTACTCGTTATATATCTTCTATCGTATTCAGTTGGAGGAGAACGTGAACACTCCCATAATTTCCGGTCCGATCGTCCCAAACCCCATTTGTAGTCCCACGTGCTCGACGTACGACTTTTACGTCAACCAAGGTAAAGAATTTCCCTGTTCGGCAACCGTATGCTTCTTAAGCCAAGCGACAGCCCCGTCATTCAATAAATTACTGCGTTGATTGGTAGACAAGCTTTTAGGAGTCACACCTTTCTTTGCATCAATCAATATTTGTATTTCATGTTTTTTCTTTTTATTATTTGTCTCCAGTTTCTTGAGTTCCAGTTGAAAGATTTCTTCTCTTTCTTTCAGCTCCAATTGAAAGATTCGGTCTTCCACGCGAATAGTATCGATCTTGTTGTTTGCCCCATATGCAATGAGTAAAGGTACAAGAGCAGAAATTGCAACAGAAATCGCAGCAATAGTATTTGCAGTCGCAGCAATAGTATTTGCAGTGTCAGCTAAGCCCAGAGACTTTTGGGCTGCCTCGACATTGGCCACTTGGAGCTCTTTCGTGTTCATTTCGAACGGCTCTTTCGGCTTAAAATTTCGGTTCGTACTTGAAAGACGTGAAACCTGGGCCCTCAAAGGACGGGTCGGCGAGAATGCCACCGTCGCCTTTGCAGAAAGAAGCATAGCAATCAGCAAGTTCCCCAATAGGCAACACCATTTGCTTGCCATCTTGTTGAAGAGGGGACACTAACAATTCAATTGATCAGAAACTCTTGCTTTTAAATATGCACGGCCACTCATGGCGACAAATAAACAACAAACGTAAATCTCACGACAGTCTGGGTTTTGGCAACAGAGTTGGTGGGAATCGCCACTTCACTTTGCGCGCCATCTGTGATTCAGTCACGATTTCTGCGCGACCAAATTTTAATCGGCGGGTCCAGTATCTACCATACCTGCCACATAGTTGCTAGGTAGGAGTAGCTATCTTAACAAGGGAGGAGTACTCCTGTTTCAAAAGCCAGAGGAAGATGTGAAAACTAATCCAACCCTAGAGACTGTTAATGGCTGGTATTGTTCTGTAAACTATTGGAACGATTGCCTTGAAGATTGCTTCGGTCTTCTCTGCCCCAGCCACCTTTTGGCCATCGTTGGTCTTTTCTTCAATCCACCAACTCGCCTCTAAGGAGGCTCTCTGCCCCAAATAACGATGGTGCGGAGCAGCCTTGTTTCATCGTTGTAGTTCTCGTCTGGCTTGGCTTGGCTTGGTGGACTTCCGTTGGAGACTGACCCCCGTCGTGTCCAACGTCTAGTAGGGGATATTTTCAACTTTTACAATCATTGTGTGGCACCAGTGCAGTCGTTCGAAATGAACACGATAAAATCTGCCCACATTCATACATTGGTGATGATAAAATGGAAGCCATAAGTTGTGATTCACATGTCAGAACAGGGTGCCCTGTTTCTTCCAAGAAGCTCGGGTCCTATGTTTAAATTATGACAACAACGGGACAGCCTGGAAAATACGAATAACTTGGCCCAATCCCTCTTCTTTCGTCGTGAGTGTCTCAGACCCTTCCACGAGGACAGTATCATCTTGGAAACAGTCGGCCAACTTGTCATCCGCATACTCCATAGGCACTTTTGTAACCCAACCGACTGGTCAATGAACGAAAGACCTCCCAGTTAATCATGGGGGTCCGGTCAATGACTCGGCGAGTAGCAATTTGACCGTTCGAGGCCAACACCATTTCCCTTTTCGCAGCCAAATGATCTTCGACAGACTTGTTGGCGTTCTGCCTAAAGATATTGTCAATAATCTCGGAAATCGCAGTGGTGGATAGAACCTGTTGTGATGCTTGTTCCACCCGGCTCATTCGTGACGCCGAGAACAACCTGCAGCTCTTGTCGCAGGACTGTTGAGGCGCTGCCGCCAAATTGCGGAACAGCATGTTATCTTGGGTATACGGCTGTTTCTCGACGCACAAGTGAGAAACTACTTTTCGCTTCAAATCAACGGTACCTCCAACCTCTTTTCTGACAAGGAGATGGTGGATAACTCATAGATCGCAAAGGCAAATGCGGACTGACAATCGAGCCACCGTAAAATCAATGACCATGTAACATCAGTGTATCATCTGTATGTTCTCAAAACCATGGCCTCAGGCATCACGTCGGCATTGGCGATTTTTTTCTCTCTCTCTGTCCTCGCAGTGTTTACGACGTTTTCTCTTTCAGGGTTAAGAAGAAGAAGAAGAAGACGAGTCAAGCAGACTCGATGATCCGAATGGGAAAGGAAAAGTCTTTTACTTCCTTCAACCTTTGGGCATTGGGGAAGGGACACACAGCACAAGGTCGCCTGAGGCGGCCGTTTCATTTTCACTGCGAAATTCTTTTCCGCAGCAATCATTCGAGTCCATTTCCAACGACTTGGATATAATGAATGGCATATTTACCCATATTGACTGGTGTCATTTTCCCCACACACTTGTTGGGCAGTGTCAACCTGTGTGGTAGCTACCAAACAACAGGCACCTCTCTCCCTTGGTGGTGTCACGGCTGCTCGTGCGGTTTCAACAAGAGCATGGGCAAGGACTGATGACCGGCCATACTTTCCACAATCGACGACGATGAATCGCCCCAATTGCGTGGCCGAATGTGTTGGACTTGGGCGCGCCTAAAGGATTCGACACTTTGGCGTCATGGCCGCACTCGATTGCGATGGCTCGGCTCGTTCTTCACAGGAGGGTCGATTGTGGAGGAGCAGCACGTCATGGTCGTCTGTAGGTGCAGTCGACCGACCAGGGTGGGGCACGGACACTCGTTTCGAGGGCGGTGAGGACAAGAGAACGGGTGGGGGCAACGACAGGGTCGTCGTCATCGTCGTCGTTGTGGTGGGACTGGTTTCGGTCCGGGACATCCACTCCGCCAATGGAATACTGGTTGTAGGCTTGGTGCAAAACACATTTTTGCTGTCTCATAGGTCGTGTAGGACTGCTCGTGAGCGTTTCCTCCAGCAATGGTTTGAGCGCCAAGAGACTGTGGTCGTCTCTTCTTCGGTCCGTGTTTGCGCCAGCGAGAAGGACGGCGAGGACGACGCCGAGGTATGAACCGTCGTGGGCACAGTCGTGGAATCCTTGTGCCGTACCACCACCAATTGCTGCTGTTGCAACTCGGTCAGTTGTTTGGTCACGTGTTGCGATTGAGTTTCATAGTCTTGAATGCCTTCGTCCATGATTTGTCGCATCATGGCCGTTTCCAAGCGGCCTCGGTCTTGCAATTGTTGCACTTGCAATTCTTGGTGTTGGTACAAGGAGACTTGCAAGTCAGCCATTTGACGTTTCGAGTCCGGTTTGGTCGGGTGAAGCAGCATCCGTGGGCAATACTGGTGATGGTGTATTAACTACTACAACCGGAGCTACTGTGGTTCCTTCATCGCACAATCACTGTACGTCGATTCGTCCTAGTCGTCGTTGGGGCAACTCGCGTCCAAATCATTGTCATCGTCGTCGTCTGATAATGGTAGGGATGTGTGTGACTCCGTGGGGGACTGGAATCGACAGTGATTCGTCCAAACAAGTATGAGCTTTCTCTTCGTCGTTCTCGTCATGTAACACATCCTTGTCATCTGGGGAATCGCCCAACAGATGTGGTCGTGATTGCCAGACTCGGTGATGCCATGAAGTCCAAAACTGAAACAAGGACAGGCACGGGGCTTGTTGGTGTTCTGCTATTACTTTAGTTGGCGTTGGGCGCGTTCCACGACAGGCAGGTTCGTCAAAGTGTTCACATTCTAGAACCGCATCTCCATGATGCAATGTAATACCACCCAACAAAGTGCTGTGCTTCAGTTCTTTGCACTACTCGTTATATATCTTCTATCGTATCCAGTTGGAGCCCAACGCGAACATTCGCATGACTTCCGGTCCGATCGTCCCAAACCCCATTTGTAGTCCCACGTGCTCAACGAACGACTTTTACGTCAACCAAGGTAAGGAATTTCCCTGTTCGGCAACCGTATGCTTCTTGAGCCAAGCGACAGCACCGTCATTCAATAAATTACTGCGTTGATTGGTAGACAAGCGTTTAGGAGTCACACCTTTCTTTGCATCAATCAATGCTTGAATATCATGCTTTTTCTTTTTATTATTTGTCTCCAGTTTCTTGAGTTCCAGTTGAAAGATTTGGTCTTCCACGCGAATAGTATCGATCTTGTTGTTTGCCACAAATGCAATGAGTAAAGGTACAAGAGCAGAAATTGCAACAGAAATCGCAGCAATAGTGCTTGACTTCTCAGCAATAGTATTTGCAGTGTCAGCTAAGTCCAGAGACTTTTGGGCTGCCTCGACATTGGCCACTTGGAGCTCTTTCGTGTTCATTTCGAACGGCTCTTTCGGCTTAATATTTCGGTTCGTACTTGAAAGACGTGAAACCTGGGTCCTCAAAGGACGGGTCGGCGAGAATGCCACCGTCGCCTCTACAGAAAGAAGCACGGCAATCAGCAAGCTTCCCAACAGGCAACACCATTTGCTTGTCATCTTGTTGAAGAGGGGACACAAACAATTCAATTGATCGGAAACTCTTGCTTTTAAATTTGCACGGCCACTCATGGCAACACACAAACAAACGTAAATCTCACGACAATGAAGGAGAGATTTGGTGGGAATCGCCACGTCAATTCCGGTTCAGTCACGATTTCTGCGCGAACTATAATAGGAGTAAATGGAGATGAGCCCGTATCTATCCCTGCCATATAGTGGCTAGGTAGTAGCTAGGTAATGTCTTCTTAATAACAAGGGAGGAGTACTCCTACTTCTCGTCCAATTTCGAAAGCCAGAGGAAGATGTGTAAACTAATCCAACCCTAGAGACTGTTAATGGCTGTTGTTGTTCTGTAAACTATTGGAACGATTGCTTTGATGATGGCTTCGGTTTTCTCTGGCTCGGCCACCTTTTGGCCGTCGTTCGTCTTTTCTTCAATCCACCAACTCACCTCTAACGAGGCTCTCTGCCTCAAATAACGATGGTGTGGAGCAGCCTTGTTTTATCGTTTTAGTTCTCGTCTGGCTTCGCTTGGCTTGGCTTGGTGGACTTCCGTTGGAGACTGACCCCCTCGTGTCCAACATCTAGTAGGGGATATTTTCAACTTTTACAATCATTGTGTGGCACCAGTGCAGTCGTTCGAAATGAACACGATAAAATCTGCCCACATTCATACATTGGTGATGATAAAATGGAAGCCATACGTTGTGATTCACATGTCAGAACAGGTTGCCCTGTTTCTTCCAAGAAGCTCGGGTTCTATGTTTAAATTATGACAACAACGGGACAGCCTGGAAAATACGAATAAATTCGCCCAATCCCTCTTCTTTCGTCTTGAGCGTCTCAGACCTTTCCACGAGGACAGTATCATTTTGGAAACAGTCGACCAACTTGTCATCCGCATACTCCATAGGCACTTTTGAAACCCAACCCACTGGTCAATGAACGAAAGACCTCCCAGTTAATCATGGGGGTCCGGTCAATGACTCGGCGAGTAGCAATTTGACCCTACGAGGTCAAATGATCTTCGACAGACTTATCTCGGAAATCGCACTGGTGGATAGAACCTGTTGTGAAGCTCGTTCCACCCCACTCATTCGTGACGCCGAGAACAACCTGCAGCTCTTGTCGACCTTTTGAGTACAATGAATATGAAGCCAGCTCTACATTGTTGTCGTTCTTTATCTCAAACAGAAATAGAGATGCCTTGTGAGGTTTCCGAATCAAACGTGCCTCCAATCGAATCGAGGATTTTGTGGTCGTTGCGGTTTGCAGAACAAGATGTGCCAAGAATAGATGAATTCAACGCCGTTTCAAAGGCGGTGGAGACCATAGCAATCCCAAAATCGAAGAGACCGATGGCAACTCACGAGAGAGAAAAGAAGAGTGTCAATCTCAAAGAAGGAGGACGAGGAAACGCGATGGATGATGTTTTGTGTCCGCCGAGGAGAATGTGAGAATGCCGGCGAAATCGCATCCAATGTCTTTGAACAAAGAGTTGTGCACGGCCATACACGCCGGTAGTCCTTCACGCCGAAGGTGATGCAAGCCTTGAAGGAAATCGGACTCGCGAGCTACTACAACGCAAAATCTGCGGTACCTTCAACCTCTTTTCCGACAAGGAGATGGTAGATAACTCATAGATCGCAAAAGCAAACAGGGACTGACAATCGTGCCATTCGTAAAATCAATGACCATGTAACATCAGCGTATCATCTGTTTGTTTCTCAAACCATGGCCTCAGGCATCACGTCGGCATTGGCGATTTTTCTCTCTCTTTCTGTCCTCGCACTCTTTACGGCGTTTTCTCTTTGAGCGTAAAGAAGAAGAAGAAGAAAAGTCAAGCAGACTGGATGATCTGAATGGGAAAGGCAAATTCTTTTACTTCCTCCAACCTTTGGGCATTGGGGAAGGGACACGCAGCACAAGGTCGCCTGAGGCGGCCGTTCTATTTTCAAATAGGCACCTCCGGTTGCTCCTTGGTTGTGTCACGGCTGCTCGTGCGGTTGCAACATGAGAGTGGGCAAGGACTGATGACCGGCCATACTTTCCACAATCGACGACGATGAATCGCCCCAATTGCGTTGCCGAATGTGTTGGACTTGGGCGCGCATAAAGGATTCGACACTTTGGCGTCGTCGCCGCAATTGGTTGCGACGTTCGGCTCGTTCTTCAAACGAGGGTCGATTGTGGAGGAGCAGCAAGTCGTCTGTAGCTGTCGTCGACCGACCAGCGTGTGGCACAGACACTTGTTTCGAGGGCGGTGAGGACAGTAGAACGGGTGGGGGCAACGACAGGGTCGTCGTCATCGTCGTCGTGGTTGTGGGGCTGGTTTCGGTCCGGGACATCCACTCGGCCAAGGGAGTACTGGTTGTAGGCTTGGTGCGAAACACAGTTTGCGGTTGCCTGGGACGTGTCGGACTGCTCGTGAGCGTTTCCTCCAACGATGGTTTGAGCGCCAAGAGACTGGTCGTTTCTTCTTCGGTCCGTGTTTGTGCCAGCGACAAGGACGGCGACGACGACGATGAGGTATGGACCGTCGTGGGCACCGTGGTGGAATCCAGCGGTTGCCGCAGCAACGACAATTGTTGTTGCTGCAAGTCGGCCAGTTGTTTGGTCACGTGTTGCAATTGGGTTTCATAGTCTTGAACGCGTTCGTCCATGATTTGTCGCATCATGGCCGTTTCCAAGCGGCCTCGTTCTTGCAATTGTTGCACTTGCAATTCTTGTTGTTGGTACAAGGAAACTTGCAAGTCGGCCATTTGACCATGCAAGTCTTGCACCACGGTTTGCAATCGCGTTTCCAGGTGCGCCTCGTGGTTCTGCAGGCCTTGCTCGAACGATGAGACTTGCCATTGTGTGGAGTGAAGGGCTTGCTCCAAGGCTTGGAGTTTGGTCCGGGAACTGGATGAGGATGATGATGCGGCCACCATTTTGTCCGGGGAATTGGAACTGGGTCGTTCGGAAAACTCAAACAAGCCCCACGCGTCTGCTTCTTCTGTTTCTTCTTCGTCTTGTTGTGCGTCATTCTCCTCTTTCTCGTTGTCCTGATTCGTGTCCTCGGCCACAAATTCAATGGTATGGTCCTCCTCGTTCCACATGTCTTGTGGACGTGGTTGTTGTTGCTGCTGCAATTGTTTGACTTGCTGTTGCAATTCCTCCACTTGGTGTCGATAGTGTTGGGATTCGTGGAGCAGGTGCGTCAACAGTGTGAACCACAAGGCCGAGTGCGTCGTCGGTTCGGGGTCGGGTGTGACAGCATCCGTGGGTACCAATGGTGGTGGTGTGACTGGTTCCTCCATCACACCACTCGACTCGTCGTCGTGGTGGCAACTCACGTCCGACTCGTCGTCGTCGTCTGATAATGGTAGGGATGCTTGCAACTCTTCTTCCTCCTCCTCCTCCTCTTTTTTCGAATCCGCAACCGCCTCATTCCAAGTTTTGCCTTGTGGATCGGGTCGTTGCTTTGGTGATGGTGGGGGACTGGAATGGCTCCTTCTCGTCGGCAGTGAATCGTCCAACGGAAAATGAGGTTTCTCCTCCTCGTCCTTGTCGTCGTTGTTGTCGGGTTGCAACCAATCCGATTCGGGTGTTTCGTCGTCCTTGTCCACTTTTGGGGAATCGTCGTCCCACAGCGAGGGCCGTGGGTGCCAGAGGCGGTGATGCCACACCGGCAACCACGGCAAGCACGGAGCTTCTGGTTGCTGTTGTGCTGGTGCTGCTCGCAACGTTGCTTGGCTGGACGCTCCCATGTCACTGTGGTATTCTTGTCGTGTTGTTGTTGTGGCTGTCATCGTGGTACTTGATTCGGTCATGGTCCCAAACCAAACGAGCAGTACTTAGGGTTCACTTTCTGCGTAAACAACCACACGCACACACACACACAAGCAAGAAGGAAAAATGTGAGAAGTACCTCCCAAGCGCCAGCAACCAGCGGTTGGTGTGACCAACTCCTTCCTTGTTTGCAACGATTCGTGATGGTATCACACGATTCATAACGGACGGTCCCATCTGTGGATAGAAAAACACGAGGTGCGAGAAACAGAAGGATCCAGGACGGCCCCCCAAAATATCCGCACTCCGCCAACGACGACCCTCGGTCCCTTCCACGCCATCCCTTACCAGCTAGACTCAATCGAAACAAGAACGAGAGAGAGTCAAAAGGAAATGGTACCACTCTCTTTTGCAACACCTCTCTGATGCAATACACACACAAGAGAATGGATTCGATTGTGTCGATGAGAGGAGAGAATGATGGTCTGGCTCTGAAATTCTCACTGCACACACATGGCTGTCTTTTGCGCGGTCCCAAACGTCACTCACTCTCTCCCTCCAGAACGCCGGTCCGGCTGTGTGTGGTTAGTACTGTTTTGGGCACAGTCGTTCCCACAGCAGGGACCATGCCCAGCATCTGTTTGAGTTGCAACGAATACGTCAACGGTTGGAATTTTCGGGCGTATCTATCTCTTATTGTAGTCCGGCGCGACTGACGTCAAGACCGACCGATGACGCCGTGGCAGTATTGTACTCTCTTGTTGAAAAGACATGTCGCAACGACATTTTTGAGATCCGCGACCCCGCTTCGCTGGTCGCGGAGAGGTGCGCGCGGGCACACCCGTGGGATCCTTGGATCTGGAAGATGCGCGCGCGTGCTGGGTACAACATGCGGTGCAACAGCCGCGTCCGCGTCCGCACTCCGCACCAACATAGATACAACGAAACATCTGACCAAGCATCAACCAAAGAGAATCTATATTTTTCGTATTGTTCGCCCCAACCACCACACCGTCGTCGTCGAATAGAAGAGCGGAGGGAACGACGAGAGATCTTTTGGCAAGAGAATCTAAAGAGAAAGAGGTTCTTTTTTTTTTGAAAAGACACAACAAGAGTCATCCTCCTTCGTTGAATCATCATCATCATCATGTCCACCAGCAACAAGAAGAGCATGAAGGATCCTACCACACCACCAAATAATAAGAATTCGTCCAATGGCCACTCACATTCTCCGACGGCCGGTGTTCGCTTTGCGCCCGACGACAATGCCATTCAAGGGACTCGCTTTCATCCCACTTCGACCGAAACCACAACTACACCACCATCATTGCATACAACAACAACAACAACCAATACGACACCGAAATATCGGGCCAAGGAATTGCGGGGCAATTTGATGCGCGAACAAAAGGATCGCGATCCGCTCTTTTATTACGAAGTTCTGTCCGTCTTGGGCGTGGGCAGTATGGGCAGTGTGGCCAAGGTTCGCAAACGGAGTCAAGTGATTGGGGGATCGGCCCGACAGAGTTTGCAACCCCATTTTCAACGCGAAAAACAATTGAAATTGTGTTATGACATTCCCCTCGTTGGACCGGCCCTAGCCAAGTGTTGGCAACAGTCGTGTTGGAAACAGTCGCAAGACGAAACGGATAGCGATCGCAATGTCTTGGTCGATTCCCAATCGAGTCGAACCAGTTTGTTGCATGCCGCGGCCGGAGGTGTGGTGGAAGATTACAACGATGCGGCCCATCAACAACAACAACAAGCAGCATTGTCGCCGTCGTCCGAGTATTACGATGACAATTTGGTCGACAGTGCCAATGGGAGTCGTGCTCGTGCCACGAGTAGTACGGGCAGTACGGGCAGCAAATACGAAATGGTTTGCGCCATGAAATCCATTCACTTGAATCGCGTGACGGATCCGACCTTTGTGGAGGAATTGAAAAATGAAGTGGCCATTTTGAAAAAATTGGACCATCCCCACATTGTCAAGGCCTTGGAAACCTTTGAACATCGACATCAAATTTTTATAGTCATGGAATTGTGTGCCGGTGGCGACTTGTACAGTCGCGATCCCTATACCGAAGCGGAGGCGGCCCGCATTGTGGCCAGTATCACCTCGGCCATTTCCTATATGCATTCCAAAAATATCAGTCACCGCGACTTAAAGTATGAAAACATCCTCTTTGTCAATCAAGCACCACAGGCCGAAATTAAATTGATTGATTTTGGACTCAGTCGCAAATTTGGCAGCCAGGACAGTGAACCCATGACCGAAGGCGTCGGAACCATGTACGTATATATAAATATGCCATAATCCTCTCTCCGTTCGTTACGAATACAACAACAACGACGATTCGATATGAAGAGAACGACGTGGTTTGGTGATTTCCATTGTGTGATTTCCTGTTTTGTGTTCCGTCTCTCACTTGTTCATTTTTGTATCTTGTGTGTGCCGGAATGTGGTGCATGGTGATTCCGTCGCATATACCTTTTATTGCAGATATACCATGGCTCCCGAAGTCCTCAAAGGTACGTTCAATATCTTGGTGGGAACCCCCTTATGCTCGTTCTTTTGGACATTTCGCATCTCACCGTTCCAACTATACTTTTTCTTCTTTGCTTCGTTGTGCACTGTTTCACGTCATTGATCTCGTTGGTGGTTGTTGACTTGTTTTCTCTGTTTCGTTCCTCCCAATAAAACACACACACACAATTACACTTCTCTCAACCATCTGGACAAACGATTGACACTCCATTTTCCAAATGACGTTGTCCCACACGAATCATGGGGCTTGCAATTCACATTCCATGGTTCATCGACCATTCATGGACATTCCCTGTGGATGCAACAACAACAATCACAACCACAGGTTCCTATTCCAAAGAGGCGGATTTGTGGTCGGTCGGTGTCATTGCCTTTATGCTCTTGTCGTCGCAAATGCCTTTTTACGGGCGGAAACGACGCGTCATTGTCGAACAAATCATGAAGGGGCAATACGAGATGCGAGGCCGACGATGGAAACGGATCAGTCCCCAGGCCAAGGCCTTTGTCCAAGACTTGCTCTGTGTCGATCCCCTGGAACGGGTCACGGCCACGGTCGCCCTGAGTGCCTCGTGGTTGAATCGTCGCTTTACCGCCACGGTCCGCAATCCCTATCAAGAAGAATTGGAATCGGCCAATCAAAGTATTTTGGCATATTCCAAATATGCCAAAATCAAAAAGATTGCCTTGCTGATTTGTGCGCACAAATCCACCACGACGGAAATTGGTATTTTGCGCAAAGTCTTTCAATCCTACGATACCGAACGCAACGGACAATTGTCATATGCCGAATTCAAGGCGGCCCTCCGGGATGCCGGATATTCCGAAGACGAATATCGAAGTGTCTTTGATGCAGTGGTACGTTCTTGTAGTGGCGAAACCACGTTCATTCAATCCAAATGCTCACACGGATGCGTTCTCTCTCGTTGTGCGTGTCATTTGTTGTATGTGATGCCGGTTTTATTGTTGGGTGTACATTCCCTATTGCTCTTGTTTCTTTGTTTTGTGGATCCTTATATACTTTGTCTTGACAGGATTTGGATGGGACGGGAAAGATTCGATATACCGAATTCTTGGCGGCCACGATTGAAGCACAGGGAGCCATTAGCGAGGAGCGATTGGCCGAAGCCTTTGATCGGATTGATGCCGATGATTCGGGATACATTTCCAAGGCCAATTTGCGATCCCTCTTGGGGGATGAATTTCCACAATCCGAAATTGATGCCATTATTGACGAAGCCGATTTGACACGGGATGGCAAGATTAGTTATAGTGAATTTCTGGCCCTGTGGGAAGTCCAACACGAGGACAATCGATTACGGTCACTGGCCGAAGTGAAACAACTGGGGACACACAGTGGCCGTAGCACCGACAGTGAAGAAAGCAGTGTCGACGATGCTACGAATCCGAGCCCTGGGGGTCATGAAAGTGTGGCAGCACGAGCCAGCTTTTTGGAAAGCAAAATATCGTCGGAACGCAAAGTCATTGAGGCCGCCAAGGAAGTGGCCAAAAAGATGGAAGCGCTCTCGACCGGGGACCATGGCAGCGCCAACAACAAGGCCAAACATGTCTTGTTTTATGATGCGGACGAAACCATTCCAGGGACGGATGCTGGTACGAAAACGCCTCCACAACGACAACCATCCGGAACACCCATCAAGCATGTTGCCAGTGTATGATGCAAACAATAAGGATGCCCACAAGACATTGCCTCTTGCTTGAGGCTTCTGTATCTACTTTGTACGTTCCGTCCATCCCACACGACATTGCCTTTTGCCACAAGCTGCAGGCTCCTCTGTATCTACTTTGTATGTTCCGTCCATGTTATACTATATTGCCAGTTGTTTTGTTTCCATTCATATAGATATTTGTTCTACAGAGTGTTACTTTCGCAATCACACTTCTGACGTGCATATATTATCTATGGAGTATAGGAAATGGCAACGTAGGCACGCCATGATATTTGTCGACGTACTGTTTCCGACGCTCAGTTTGTGTTGTTGATCGTCTTTGTCGTAATCATGGGTTTTTGAATGCTTTGGTATAGTTCGACACACAAAGAGTACCAAGATCATGTGATCCATCTACCTGCCGCTCTGTATGCTTGCAGGAAAAGACGTCGAGGTGAAAAAGGCATTGCCTATTTGGATCTCAGCAGAGCCTACATGTTCATACTATTAAAGCTACTCCTATGAGTAATAGGAGGACGAATAATCCACATAGAGAGAGTATTGTATAGCATCTTTCTCCCATCTCGCGCGATCTTTGGTGTGGACGCGCGGGTCGTTCGACGATCGTCTTGGAACGATGGAAAAGATACCTTTTCTCCTGCATCAACACACACCTCAGCACACAAAAAGGACAATCTTCATTCCTTGACAAACCATCATCACCTCCCATTACTACTCGTTTTTGTTCGAAATAGAAGAAACATCAGTATGGTTTCGGTGGTCAAACCAGTGGCAGTGATTTTGGGTGTCGGCGATGGCTTGTCGGCATCGGTGGCCCGATTGTTGCATCGGCAAGGCTACGACTTGGTCTTGGGCGCCCGCAACATTGAAAAGTTTCAAGACTTGACGACCGAACTCCAGGCCACCAGTGTGGTGTGCGATGCAACGCAACCGCAGCAAGTCCAAGGCTTGTTTGCCGCCTGTCCTCGTCCACCGACGGTCGCCTTGTACAATCCATCTCTCCGTGTCAAGGGTCCGATTCAAGAAGTGGATCCCCAACAAATGAAACGGGCCATGGAGATTACCGGATATGGATCCTTTTTGTTTGGACAAGAAGCCGCCAAGGTCATGTTGGAACCCAAGGGTACCATTTTGTTTACCGGTGCTTCGGCCGGTGTCAAGGGCTTTCCCCAATCGGCCGCCTTTGCCATGGGCAAATTTGCGCAACGAGGATTGGCCCAAAGTATGGCCCGAGAATTGCATGTACGTGTGTGTGTGCGTCTGTGTGTGTTGGATCCTGTTCGTAGAGAGGTCGACGATACCACACTGTCCTGTACAAACTTTTCCTTCGCATTCTCACGCAGCAGTTTTTGGTTGGCATGTCTTTGTCTTTTTGTGCGTGCGGTGTTTTCTCTTTTTGGGTAATGATATCTACGATTTGTATGGACTGGCACACATCATTGTGTGCGATTTTTGTATGGGTTGGCTCACAACAAACAACAATAACACATTACTACAGCCTCAAGGCATTCATGTCGTGTGGATAGCGGTCGATGGTGGCATTGGAGTGGGAGCCGCACCGTGGACCCCGCAACTGGCCGATTCCTTGTTGCATCCCGATGAAATTGCCAAAACCTATTGGGCCTTGATTCAACAACATCGATCGACTTGGACCAATGAGATTGAAGTTCGACCGTGGGTGGAAAAGTTTTAGTCCAAACGAAAAAGAGAGATAGAAAGAATGATGACAGAGCAGTCAACGACGACATGGACGGGTACCAGAGAGTCCAGCGTTCTAGATTGCGTGCCACAGAAGACAGTCATCCTCTCTCCATTCTTTCGTCGAGCGAACCGAATCGTCTCTTCGTTTCATACAATAGAGAACCATTTGCATTTATGAAATCATTTTGTCTGCTATAGCATGTTGTATGTTGTCACAAAAGGCATGCTTTTGACACACAACAATACTAGAAACTAGTTTCGTCGTCGTATGTTCCAACCAACTCTGAACTTGGGGAAGCTTCTTCCATTATTACCGACACGGGCTTTATCAGATGTCTCCCCGAGATCTCCCTACCGGTAGCTAGAATAATATCGAAATTGGCAGATCCATGTTCAAATATGCAAGGTGGTCCTTCTTTTCAAGTGCCATGAGCGGGAACCGACTTTGAAAATGGATCCATTGGGAACGTTCATGACTCTGTATGCTCAACCGACGTTCGGCGCTGGCTCCTACTATTCCCACACGAAAGGACTTGTCGATTCGCCGTCCGCAGGAGTCAACCTTTCTTCTGGACGTGTCGTGTGGTCATCGCTCAACCAAATGTCACGATACACGAGAATGAGCTGTGTCCTAACTCCTAAAGCCCAGTACCGAATCACGGTGTACTGTAATCCCTATTCGTTCTAATATTATGTTGTGAGTATTCTCGTCCCCACCTACCTAGATCCTTGTTGTGATCGAAACTCATCGTTTTTCTAAAGAGCACGCTGCTTCTTGTTTTTGTCGTCCTTGTCGTTGTTCTCCTTGTTGCGCTTTCCAGCACGGGCATGTTGTTGCTGTTCCCGTTCGCCTGACTCTTGAGATTTTTCGTCCTGGACAAGATTGGGTCCACCAGGATTGTTTCCTGCAACACCCCGAAGACTGACCAGCGCGTTGACTGCGCCGATGGTGTTTTGGGTTCGGATAGACCCGTGGGTCTGCTGAGACGTGCTGGCAGAATCACCAGCGCTGGTCCCGTCGTCACCATCAATACTTGACAGGCCCTGTTCTTCTTGGTCTTGATGATTGACCTCTCCCGGTGGAGGCTGACGTGCCAGGAGTGCTTGATTCAATGCGGCGGTAACCTCTGCTTGATCCGGCGGGTTGTTCTTACGACTTGGCACATACGCCTGAATTGTGACAATAACCGAGGACCGCACAGCATCATCACCAAGTCCATCGCGAAAGTAGTGGATAAGCCCAGAATCCAAAGAATTTGCCCATGCTTGAAGGCTACTGTACTTGGTCACTGGGCGTGATTTTTGGTCGGACATGATGGTGGTGGTGGTGGCGGCGGCCCTTGTTTGGTACGATACGTTGCTTCTCTTGACAGTAGTTGCGGAGCAGAAGGTGGTACTCGATCGAACCGTTCTCAAATCGTCCGTGTCGTCGTCGGTGTCTGTTTCCTTTTCGGAAAGGTTGCTGACCTTGTCGAAAGGGACCTTGTCGAAAGGGCGATAAATTTGTGTTTGAATCGACATTATGAGAGCGACAATGAATTGAGTGGATGACTTTCGGCGCCTCCCTTTCTGCTTGTGTTGCTGGTCTTGGGTCTCGTGCTTGTGTGGGAATTCCGCTCTGATAGACACGGCTTTCTACCGTAGACAATGGACAAGCTATATGACATGGTCAAGACATAGTAGGGATTAGGGATTAGGGATAGCTAGTAGCTATTATTTACTCTACTATCCCTCTATCTGTACTGATAACTGGTATTGTCTCGCCTCTGCTATGCGAATTACTAAAGGAGAAAGTACAAATGTATAGGTAAAGAGTAGAAAGAGGCGCACAGACGACGGCCGAGTAAAAGTGCATGCATAACCCATAACCCGACACCCGACACAAAAACGACGGGCTTTGTCGGACGGATTTATGATTGTAATGATAATTGAAGAGTAATGGGAAATGGAGTCGTGTTGACCCAATCTCGTTCGGCAGTCGGCAGTACATTATAATATTGTCTATTGTCCCTTGACCTTGACCCTTGCCGCCTCCTCCAATCTTGGCCCGATTGTTGCATCGGCAAGGCTACGACTTGGTCTTGGGTGCCCGCAACATTGAAAAGTTTCAAGACTTGACGACCGAACTCCAGGCCACCAGTGTGGTGTGCGATGCAACGCAACCACAGCAAGTCCAAGGCTTGTTTGCCGCCTGTCCTCGTCCACCGACGGTCGCCTTGTACAATCCATCTCTCCGTATCAAGGGTCCGATTCAAGAAGTGGATCCCCAACAGGTGAAACGGGCCATGGAGATAACCGGATATGGATCCTTTTTGTTTGGACAAGAAGCCGCCAAGGTCATGTTGCAACAACAAACGACGACGACGACAAGTGAAACCAAGGGTACCATTTTGTTTACCGGTGCTTCGGCCGGTGTCAAGGGCTTTCCCCAATCGGCCGCCTTTGCCATGGGCAAATTTGCGCAACGAGGATTGGCCCAAAGTATGGCCCGAGAATTGCATGTACGTGTGTGTGTGCGTCTGTGTGTGTTGGATCCTGTTCGTAGAGAGGTCGACGATACCACACTGTCCGGTACAATCTATTCCTTCGCATTCTCACGCAGCAGTTTTTGGTTGGCACCTTTTTGTCTTTTTGTGCGTGCGGTGTTTTCTCTTCTTGGGTGATGATGTCTACGATTTGTATGGACTGGCACACATCAATGTGTACGATTTTTGTATGGATTGGCTCACAACAAACAACAATAACATATTACTGCAGCCTCAAGGCATTCATGTCGTGTGGATAGCGGTCGATGGTGGCGTTGGAGTGGGAGCCGCGCCGTGGACCCCGCAACTGGCCGATTCCTTGTTGCATCCTGATGAAATTGCCAAAACCTATTGGGCCTTGATCCAACAACACCGATCGACTTGGACCAATGAGATTGAAGTTCGACCGTGGGTGGAAAAGTTTTAGTCCAAACGAAAAAGAGAGAGAGAAAAAAAAAGAAAAAAATGATTCCAGCAGCCAGCGGCGACCACAAACACACTCTCTCTCCATTCTTTAGTCGAGCGAACCGAATCGTCTCTCAGTGCCATACAATATATAAATTGAGACAGAGAACCATTCGCATTTATTCAATCATCTTGTCTACTAGAGCATTTTGTATGTCACTCAGACAACAAACCTAGAAAACAGTTTCGTCGTCGTTTGTTCCAACCTACGGAACCTGGGGAAGCCTCTTCCATTATTACCGACACCGACTCTATGAGATGTTTCCCCAGATCTCTCTATAGCTAGAACAATACGTGGAACCATCGAAATTGGCAGTGCCATGTTCGAGAAGGAAGGTGGCCCTTCTGTTCAAGTGTCATGATGAGAGCAGGGAGCCGACTTGGACTATGGAACTATTGGGAACGTTCATGACTCTGTATACTCGACCGACGTTCGGCGCTGGCTCCTACTATTTCCACACGAGAGGACTTTGTCGATTCGTTCGCAGGGATCAACCTTCATTCTCTGGATGTGTCGTGTTGTCATCTCTGAACCAAATGTCACGATACACGAGGATGCGCTGTCCTAACAACTCCAAAAGCCCAGTACCGAATCACGTTGTACCAAAGTGTAATCCCTACTCGTTTTAGTTTTATGTCATTCTCTCGTCCCCATCTAGATCCTTGGAGTACTCAGGATACTCATAGTTTTTCTTTCATCAAGGACACTTCTTCTTGTTTTTGTTATCGTCCTCATTATTCTTTGGAGCATTGCGCTTTGGAGCACGGGCAGGTTGTTGCTGTTCCTGGTTAGCTGAAACCGCCTCTTTTGATTCGTCGGCATGGGCGGATTCTCCTTCTTGGACTATAATATTGGGTCCACCAGGATTGTTTCCTGCAACACCCCGAAGACTGACCAGCGCGTTGACTGCGCCGATGGTGTTTTGGGTTCGGATAGACCCGTGGGTTTGCTGAGAGGTACTGTCAGCATCAGTGTTGTTCCCGTCAATGCTTGACAGGCCCTGTTCTTCTTGGTCTTGACGATTGATCTCTCCCGGTGGAGGCTGCCGTGCAACAAGTGCTTGCTCCAATGCGGCGGATACCTCTGCTTGATCCGGCGGGTTGTTCTTACGACTTGGCACACGCGACAGAACTATACTAAGAATCCAGGACCGCCCAGCATCATCATCAAGTCCATCGCGTAAGAAGTGGATATACTTGTCAGAATCCAAAGAATTTGCCCATTCTTGAAGGCTGTTGTACTGGGTTTCTTGGCGGCGTGATTTTGGGTCAGACATGATGGTGGTGGTGGTGGTGGCGGCCCTTTTCTGGTACGATACGTTGCTTCTCTGGACAGTGGTTGCGGAGCAGCTGGTGGTACTCGATCGAACCGTTCTCAAATCGTCCGTGTCGTCGTCCTCCTCTGCTTCCTGTTCGGAACGGTGGCTGACCTTGTCGAAAGGGACCTTGTCGAAAGGGCGATAAATTTGTGTTTGAATCGACATTATGAGAGCGACAATGAATTGAGTGGATGACTTTCGGCGCCTCCCTTTCTGCTTGTGTTGCTGGTCTCGTGCTCTTGTGCTGTGGTTGGGGGTACTGATTGTGTCGTCGATGTGCCCCGGGCGTGTGTGTGTTTGCTTGAAAACTTGAGAAAAAGCCGCCGTGCGCAGGATGCGCTGGGTCCTAGCCGAATACCCAATCACATTGTACCGTAATCCAGATTCGTTCTAGGTAGTTTAATGTTACTCTTGGCCCCACCTAGATCCTTGTTTCCGACATTGCTTCTTGTATTTGCGATCGTCGTCGTCATTATTCTTCGGATTACTAGAGGCGGGTTCATCCGATCGAAAACAGGAGCAAACTGTCCGTGCTACCTTGCTGCGCTTTGCACCATGGGCATTTTGCTCCGGTTCCCGTTCGGAGGAACCCGCCTCGGATGTTGTCGTCTCCTCGTGGGCGGATGATTCCACTTGGTCGACACTATTGTTGGGTCCATCTGGGATGTTTGCAGCTTTAGCAGCTCCAGAAGCAGCACCACCAAGCTCCATGGCTGCCATGACGCTTCCGTCTCCTCCGGCAGCATTGGACCCGTTGGTCTGCAGGGACGTGCTGTCTGCATCCGTATTAGCGTTGGTCTCCTCACCAAGGTTCGACAGTCCTGGTTTTGGGGGTCGAATCATGTCTTGAAGCACAAGAGGAGGCGGTACGGGCTGACGTGCACAGAGTGCTTGCTCCAATGCGGCGGATACCTCTGCTTGATCCGGCGGGTTGTTCTTACGACTTGGCACACGCGACAGAACTGTACCAAGAATCCAGGACCGCCCAGCATCATCATCAAGTCCATCGCGAAGGTCGTGGATATACTTGTCAGAATCCAAAGAAATTGCCCATTCTTGAAGGCTGTTGTACTGGGTTGCTTGGTGGCGTGATTTTTGGTCGGACATGGTAGTGGTGGTGGTGGCGGCGGCCCTTTTCTGGTACGATACGTTGCTTCTCTGGACAGTGGTGGCGGAACAGCTGGTGGTACTCGATCGAACCGTTCTCACATCGTCCGTGTCGTCGTCGTCGTCGGTGTCTGCTGCTGCTTGCTGTTCGGAACGGACCTTGTCGTCGTCGTCGTCATCCGACGGATGATACAGTTGTGTTGGAATCGACATGATTCGGAGCGCAGCGCCAAGGAATGGAAGGAGTGGGCGCCTCCCCCTTGTTCGGATGTTTGCCTTGCTTCGTTTGTGGTCTTTTGGTCTGTGTGATGGCGGGGTGCGGGAAATCCGCTCGATCGTGTTCGGGTTCTGTCGTGTGTTGAGAGGGTCGCCCGGCGTGCGCAAACTACGGTCGCTCCTCTTTTAGAGGACATGTGCCGCGAAAACAGAAACAGCGCTTTGGTGAGGAGATAGGGTGCAACAGGACACTGACACGGATAACGGATGACAACGATCGGCCCACGACAAATCGTCATTGATGTGTGATCCATTCGACGGTCCTACGATACTACTACTACCATTGGTGATTCTCCGGGGAAGATCATGATTGATTGTGAAAGAATATAATAGAAGAAACATCATTCGTAGCATAGACCGAGAGGTAGACGATACCTTGGTGCACCAATGTGCATATAGAAATCATGTACAAGGATTACGGATGGATTACGGATAGAGAGAGTCCTCCGTGGACTGTTTTGGTACAAGAACGTTCGTGGTACCGTATACCAGCAATAACCATTTGGTCCAAAACATTTCTGGAGCCTTTTCGCAGTCACGGACCATACCATATTCAATCGCAATGGTAGATTTTGGACATTCGCTTTTCCCACCATGTCATCGAGGATGAATGAGGGATGCCATTCAGAATCACGGAATACAAAGCGTACCAGCGACAAGCAGTCTTCATCATCCTCCTCCTCTGTCCCACAAAGGAGAGTCAACTTCCCAACAAGGGCTTTCCCAACACAGCTTTATAGATCTGTAGGATCCAAAGTGCAAAAATTTCTGTGCGATTCTTGAAAACGCCAAAAGGCAATCCTTCATCCAAAAGAACACAACAAAAGAAGGAGGTCTAATCCAACAGTTGAACTGGTTCAAATTCCGGGGTGAGTGCCGCCACGACCCGTTGTCGGTTGCGGAGGGGTCCTACGAGTCCATAGAGGACATGACGATCGTCGCCGCGGAAATGCAAGGCCAATTTCTTGTCGCTATCCGATTCCGATAAGACGGCCAAGATGCGTTGTCCATACAGGGTGGAAAAGGCCCAGGCACGCGTCACATAGCCACCCGGAATAGCCTCGCCATTCCACACCAAACTAGACATGTTGGCCAAGGCTCGCATTAAATGATTGGCCTTGTTGTCAAAATGACCCATGTCGTCCTTGTTTCGTGCCAGGGCCAATGGAATTTCCGGGACATGATAGGGCAGGCGGAACCACAAGAGTCGAAAGGCATCCATATCGCCCCATCGATCCCGCAAAAAGATGAGCGGGCAAGGTTGCATTTGAATCATGGGCGGCAAGGGCATGGCTTCTCCCACAATGGTAACGGGTTCCGACGGTGGTTCAGTATCTTTGACACCACGACGACCACCATCGCCCGTTGTGACTTGAAAGTCATCTTCTCCGCCTGGATTCCCACCAGTGCTTTCGCCTCCACCCGTATTAATCGTACTGGAATCGCCACTTTGCGGTTTGGCTTCCCCCATCCATTTGGCACCCGAATCGACAGGTTCCTTGGGAACATTGGGAAAGGTCACGGAGGGAATGACACAAATGCCTTCTCCGATCGGAATTTGATCCAAAGCGACTTCCCAGGACAAGTATTCGCCCGGCGTCAATTCTTGTTGACACACGACCGAGGCCGATGTCAAAGGTGGCTGGACGAGATCGTCTTCGCTCAGTCCCAGTGATTCCATGACGGCTCGTTTCAAGACATCTTGTTCCATCATGGGATCATGATCAAAATGGTATTCCCCTTGATTCACCAGCGCCAATTCCAATCGTAACCCATCGGTAAATTCGAAATTGGTTGTATTGTAGACATGTACGAGAATGGTGGTTCGAAATTCATCTTCTCCATCGTGTCGAAAGTAGCGTCGCGGTGTATAGGCCACGAGGAGGGCCACCGGATCGGATCCGGCCGAAACGACCTGGGCCGTAGAGCCAAACGATTGATGCGTCGTGGGTAGGCGATGTCCCAAGACACGTCCATCGCGCGATTCGGCCATAATGGGTGGTGGCACGACCAACCGCAACCAATTGGTCGATCGAGCCGGACGGGTGCCTTCGGTATCGGTGGGTGGCAAGGAATGAACCGCTTGTTCGGCCAAACTCTGCACGAGGGAGCGACACAATTGCATCAAGTAGCCACGAGCATAATCGTCCTTGGTAATAATGGGTGGTTTAGACGAGGAGGACGACACCAAGGGTTTGATTTTGGTCTTGACATTTTGCATCACCAATTCCGAAGCGGGAAAGGAATCTTGACCGCCCAAATCGGATTCGTAAAAGGATTGAATCCGACTTACGGCTGCCTCACAAATGGGGGCCATGATTGTTTTAATCGTCTCATTCATGGGAGTTTCATCCACCTTGCCTTGCAAGACACCGACGGCGACGGACACGACATGTTTGGGCTCTTGTTGTTGCGCCGAGTTGCTATTGGCCGCCGTGGGTGGAAATCGTTTGCGCCAATCGCAGGCAATGAGGGCAATGTTTTCAATACAAGCCACGCATACGCGTACCGTCTCGACGGTCAAGCGTTTGATGGGATCCTTTTTCTTTTTCCCTTCGGCATCGACGGGTGGAACATGAGCTTGAAAAATTTTGGTCAAGATGCGTTTCGGACTGAGGGCCAAGATAATTTCCCGGGCCGAGGCGGCATCCAAGGGTGGAATGCTGTTGCTGTGATTGCCACTGGAATTGCTATGCGAACTGTTGCCTCCGCCAAATCCTCCCGTGGATTCAAATTGTTTGCGAATGGCGGCGACGCGTCCTTGCATCCAATGATCGGAGGCCAAGGCGAGGCAAAAGAGTCTCATGTGATGAGAGGGAATTCCTCCACTCTTGGTCATTTCGCGCGAGACAATTTCATTGAGTAATTTGGTCGTATTGTCCAACAAACCCATATCGACGGCTTCGAGACGAGCCAAAAAGGAGGCTGATTCGGACAATTGATCCCACAACAAGTGCGGTGGACAGGCATTGGCCACGAGTTTGAGTGCCACGGACGATCCGGGATGCAAGAGTCCGGCAAAATGCAAATATTCTTGCAACAATTGGACATAGAGGGTCAACCCCGCTGTACTCAAACTCAAATCTTCCTCCAAATATGTGGGAGCATTGTTGTTGTTGGTATTATTGTTATTGGACGACGCCTTGCGTGGGGAGGGTGGCATATTGACACAGGGCACAAAGGCGGTCAAGACAATCCAGGACAATTGCAACCATTCTTCGACAGCGGGTGCACTGGGATCGGTCAAGGGCCAGGACACGGCCGCGGCTGTGGTGGCACTGGCTGCCGCGGCGGCGGCTCGCGTGGGATCGACGGGTCCTCCTCGAAAGCGTCGTCCACAGGCAATGGCAACGGTCGTAAAGGCCACGAGCAATTCATCGCGGGGTAAGAGGGGTGTGGACCGGGCATTTGAAAAGGAAGCATCGGAAATGACACTGGACACGGTAGCCAAATGAAAAAACTTTTTGAGCGCTTCGGGCCGTCCTCCCCCGGCCGCGGCCGTGGCAGCGGTCGCCGCGGCCGTTTGTTTGGTCCCATGAATACTGCTGGCCGCGGCACTGCTCGAGGGACCAGCGGCGGCCGCGGCTGTGGCGGCGGTTTGGGTATAAGTCAAATCGGCGCGGGAGGGTGTGGGACCATCGAGAAAAAAACTCAATGCCAATTCGGTCCAATAGGGAATGCGGGTGGGACGTCGCGTATGATGTCCCAACCGAGCATCTTGGACCAACCACGTATTACTACTACTAGTAGTGTTGTTGTTGGAGGAATTGGATTTTCGTGTCGCCGCGGCATGATTGGTATATTCCGGCAAGACGAGACCGGGTGACAGGACACCGAGGGGGACGCGCGTGGTACTGGGCAAGGCCAGTACCAGTTCCACCAAGGGAAAGAGGAGGGGACAGCGTTCGGGAAAGGGTACGGTCCGACTGGCCACGAGAATGGTGGCCACTCCATGCAACTTGTGTTGCAACGACAGGGGTGTTGCCGTCAAGGCTTCGTGTTGCACGTGACAAATACTCTTGCCCAGTGTGGTCGTCCACGTGGGCGGTGCCGGTCCAATCAAACTGCCGGCCTGGACGAGTTGCAAGGCGGCCAAGGCGGTTGTCCACAAGACATGACCCTGCACGGCTTGTTGCAAGGTGGGCAGTAGGACCGCGTGGACCCAGGTTTGTACCATTTCGGCCGCATGGACGGTCGACCATTGTTTGGCATGCACGTGTCGCGTCATGCCAAAGAGTTGTCCCTGCGAGGTTTGCCAGGCAAAACAGAGGGCGGCCGTCACGACGGGAATGGCCCGCGCCAGGGCGAGGGGATTGGTATACCGAACGACACGTTCCACGACGGACCACAATCGGGGCACCACGACCGTTTGCAAACACCGCGTGGCCAATTCCGTCGCGACAATACTCACATCTTCATCGACCAAGGCTTGGACGGTCGGTGCCGTGACGGCGACGCCGGGCGCCGTCAAGGATCGCAAGGCCCGATGGACCACGGCGCCAAACGAAGTCGCGGAGGAAGCGACCGATGTGGCACTACTGGCATCGGGCACTTGCAAATTCCAAAAGCGTCCCAAGGCTTGCAAGGCATGCGACGAGACACCATCGTCGTCTTCCTGCAAAACGGCGGTAATGAGAGCCGTGGGCAATTCGGCTCCGACTTCATCTTCCAACCGCGCCACGACGGTCGCATCCCGCAAGGTGGCCAGCAATGGACTCGGTCGCAATTGCGCATAGGCCGCTTGTCCCACCAGAGCCAAGGTTTGGGCCGCCAAAATCCGACAGGTGCGATCCTTGTGTTGTTGCAAACATTCCGTAATACTGGCAATGACATGTTGCGAGACCACCTTGGTATAACTGGGAACATGCACGACGGACGAAGAACAATACAAATATGATTCATTGGTGGCCATGGCTTGACTGCCCTGACCGGCAAATTGACAACAATGTTGCAAGGCTCGCGTCACCAATCGGAGACTGGAATGATCGTCGCGCAAGGCCGACAAGTACGGCGTCGGATCCTGCACCCCCACTTCACTCGCTGGAACGGCATCCAAATCCACCGCGGTCGTTCCTTTGGGAAAGGTCAAGGCCAAGCCTGTCACGACATCTTCCTTGTGCTTTTTGGGCTGTTGTTGTTGCAAGGCATCGCTGCTCAAGGGTTGTTGTTGTTGATGAGATTGGGAGTGTTGTTGTTGAGAGGAACCATCTCCATCGCCACTACTGCCAGCGTCCAATTTGGAGGGTTGCGATTGTGCGGAGGATGGTTCACCACCACCTTCCATCGATTTGTTGCTCGCGTTGAGCGAAGAAGCACTCATTCTTATCTTTTGGTACTATATTATGGATCGACCAATTCGATATTATACGGCCTCGCCCTTTTTCTTCTTCTTCTTCCACTCTCTTTTACTATTCCAGTACAATACGAGTACTCTGTTCTTCTTCCAACACTGGAGCTTGTGTCGTCCGAACCACAATGAACTGGACGACGACCACTCGAATCGAATATACGGTATAGTATCTATCCAAAGAGAGAGAGGTGTGTTGCCATGTGGAATGACCTTTTTGTGGCGTCCGGGGTCACAACCTCCGGGTACGTTGTCATCCAGAAACCTTTTCCGGGTAGCAAGCCTAGCTAGAGGAGCGACCGGTCGTTGGCGCACGCCGCGCGACCCTCCTCAAAGAGGTAACGCACGACAGTCCCGAGTCCCGAACGACAGAAACGAACGAACGAACGAACGCGTACGTGGCTTTTTTGGGAGCGGAGAGAGAGTTCCCGCATCCCGCACCCACAATCGCCGACAAACAAAGACCATCCAACGGAAGCAACAAGACAAACATATTATAATCGAAAGGGAGGCGCCGACTCTTTCCATTCCGTGTCGCTGCGCTCCGAATCATATGTCGATGGAAACACTACTGGATCGCCCGTTGGACGACGACGACAAGGTCCGTTCCGAACCGAACGCAGCAGCAGACAATGACGACGACGACGACACGGACGATGTGAGAACGGTTCGATCGAGTACCACCAGCTGCTCCGCAACTACTGTCCAGAGAAGCAACGTATCGTACCAGAAAAGGGCCGTCGCCACCACCACCACGTCCGACCAAAAATCACGCTAAGTGACCAAGTACAATAGCCTTGAAGAATGGGTGAATTCGTTGCCTACTGGGTTTATCGACCACTATCGCAATGCCCTTCTTGGTGATGTGGATGCTGTGCGGTCCTCGGTTATTGTCACAATTCAGGCGTATGTGCCAAGTCTTGCGGAAAACCCGCCGGATCAAGCAGAGGTATCCGCCGCACTGGATCAAGCACTCCGTGCACGGCAGCCTCCACCGCCTCCGGTGGGAGAGGTCAAACGTCAAGACCAACAAGAACAGGGCCTGTCAAGCATTGACGGGAACAACACTGATGCTGCCAGCACGTCTCAGCAGACCAACGGGTCCAACGTTGTCCGAACAAAAGGACCCGTACCTGCAGCCGTGAATCATCGTGCTGCTGCACTAGACAAAGCTGGAAACATATCCTAGATGGACCCACTATATTGTCCAACAAGGGGAAGCTGCCAATGGCGAGGAATTACAAGAGGCGAGTTTCGGCGAACCCGCCTCGGTTGATTCCTCACCATTGGCAGATTCCTCTTTTTGGACACTATTGGGTCCACCTAGGTAGGTTGTTTCCACAGCACGCGTGGACTGCGTCGACGGTTCGTTGTGTTGGGACCGCTCCACCGTGTGATCCGGAATGACACACACACCTCTTCTTCCTCATATATGGATCCACAAAATATCACACATGTTGGAACAAGGATTTCTATATACGCACAGTTCCTCGGTCTATGGTACCAATTATGTTTTGTCTATTTTGGTTAGATCCATGATAGGATCCTCCACGGAGAATCACTGGTAGTAAGTATTAGCATTCGATAACAGGACCGTGGAATGGATTTCTCTGTCGTATTATAGAGAGAGTGTGATGGTGACTTATTTTGAGGATGCGCGTCTTGGTGTCCTCCTTTTGGTCCACAGTTGCCGAACCACATTCATTTCCCACACAGGGTGGTCTATTGTATGGAGTGTGGGAAACACTGGCTCGGCATTCTGTGGAGGTGTCATCCATCCGAACGACACCACACCCACAAAACCCCACAACGGAATGTGAGAGGGAATCGTCCTGTTGTCGCCGCGGTTTTTGTTGTTGTTTCGTGTTGGGACCTTGCGCGCAGTGTTTGGATGTGGTGCTTTTTTGTGTGGTTTCCAACTGTCGTTGTTGTTGTCGTCGTCCCCCTCTTTTTTGGGAGTCTGTTCCCAGTGGATGGTACACACACGGTTCTCAGCTGCCGCTCCTGCGGTTGGTACCCAATCGCCGTTGTTGTAGTAGTTTCGGACAATGGTGGTGCGTTGCCACGGCTCGGGCCACGTACGATACAGTGAATGGATCCAGCCACCGGTCGTCCGGATGGGAGGACGGGGCGACCAGGGGACAGAGGGCAATGGAATACTCGTACACCGCAGCCGCAGCACTCGAAAAAGAAACGCGACAGTCGGGATCCACATACGAACAATACTCGGATGAACCGTTGCCCACACGGATGGCTTGCCCCACACCCATGAGTTGATCGTCCAACAACAGACACACCACGGACGATCCTGTCGTGGTGGTGGTTGGAGGGTCGGTGGCAGTATTCTTCAAGGATGTGGCCGTCAAGGTTTGCAAATCGGCATGGGTATGTGCGGTTTCCAAATCCACTGCGGAATGCACCAATGCACTGCAATGAAAGACGGATGGCTTATTGCATGGAGCATTGCCTGGTTGCAACGAGGAACGACTTGACGAAGTGGAAACAATCAACAAGCCATCCACCTTGTTGTTGGTTTTGTTGTTGTTGCGGGCATCGTCACAATGTGTTGTCTCGTTGGATGACCCTGATGGTGGAACACCAAAGGCAATCCATTCGCAGTCCGAGCGACATCCATTTTCTCCCGGCACAATGTACTGGTCATGACCCATGTCGAATGGTGTGGTTTCGAACACACCCCATTCCGTCGATGCTTGACGGTCGGGATAATTTTCATGCGGACCTCGACCATAATACCACAACCTATTATTACTCCATGATGATGAGGAGGAGGAGGAGCAGTCTGCGATGGCGGGACGCAATTCCGTATACAAGCCAATGCGTGGCATGGAGACCAATCGTTCCAATGCGGGATCTTGCGGTCGGACCCGTTGCGACAGGTGCACTTGACCACTCGTCCCATAGACGGTGTATGTGATATCCACAGTGAACAAGACCACGGGACGAAAATTGTGACAGACCTGACACTGGGCGTGAACCACCACATGTGGTCCTCCTATACCGCAGTGGTCATTCCTGTCCTTGTGGTTATCATCCTTGTCCCCTTCCTTTTGCACCGTGAGGTTGAAACACTTTAGTTTTGGTGGACAGTCCTGCGAAAGTCCGACTGAGGACCAATGATGGGCATGAGACAATCCGCTACTTCCCAGCTTTAATTGAGTCCATTCCACCAGATCGGCGAGGAGTGGAAACATGGGAGAATCATGAGGTTGGCCTCGACCACGCTTGTCATTTTCCGTAGCCGCTCGTGTAAAGTTGGGAGTCAAGGGATGGGCCAACCAATTGCGGCCGTCCATGACAGAATAATACGACTGCAAGGCTCCCGTTGTCTTGTCAATCGATGCGAGAGGAATGGGGCGTGTTGTTGGACCGCTGTTCTGGGTCGTGTAGATTGTGACCAGCTTGTCTGTCGTTTCCACCGACATGGTGGTCATTGAAGAACTACGCGATACTGGAAGCTTAGGAATCGTGGGCACGGCCTCCATTGCCATGATTTCAGGAGGAAAGTCAAACACAATGGGGAATTGTTGTGTGATGAGGACGTGACCGATATTGGCCCATGGAATGCGGCGGTTTAAATGGCCCCGAAGATTGAGAAAAAAGGAATTGCCTGTTCCCGGTGGTCGTGTCTTTTCCAGCTGCAGCACACGTGAAATGACATTGTCGAGCGAAACTGTAGCCATGTGCTCCACCGAAGCCTCTTCGCCCCTGTCGTCTGTAGCATCAGTTGTCCTATTCGTGGCCCGAACGGTAACATGAAATGCTTCTTTGCGAATAGGCTTGATACTTCGATTGGATACCAGTTGCCACGACCAGGATATGCGTGACAGATCGCAAAAGGGTTATCGATTTACCACATCCAAACAAATCTCTGCAGAATACGGATTAGAGAAACCCCAAAGAATTGGGATACTTGCCTGATGGTTCTTGCACACTTTGACACGTATCAGCGTGGGAGCATATGTTTCATCCTTCTCCTCATGTTCCGGACCACCATCCGGAACGAATATCACGGGTTGCTGCAAAAACTTTAGCTCCAGCGCTGCTGGATGAGGTTCACGGTCAGGAGTGAAGATACCCTGAAGCAATACCCACCACGATTCAAGAAACGGAATGAGGAATAAAAATCGCATACGTGTTGGCAAGAAGAAACAATCTACAGACGGACTTACATGGACATGGCGTGGATCGTCAATGGCATCTCCCATCATGGGGTCACCGTAGGAGTGTGACTTGTTGTGGTCGTTGTATTTGGATGGACGTACAATGACGCGGACATCTTGGTCTACCATGTCTCCAACAAATCCCCCTTGGAGGCGAGGTTGGTTTGGGTCCCAAAAGGCTTTCCAATAGCGGTCAAGATTACCATTGGAATTTCCCACGACACGGGAGTATTCCGACAAAATGACTATAGTTGTACATATTGGAGAGAGGCAACAGAACAAGACAGAAAATGAGAATCAAAGGAGAAACAGAAACAAACAATCCAGCAACAATCCTATTTCAAAGCCAGTGCCGCGGCACGTACCTAGTCGGTGGTCCAGCGGCGAATCGGTCAAGATGGCCGCAGTGCTAGTATCCTCTGTTTCCCTGATAATTGTTTGGAGTACAGACGGAGCCGTACACACCAAGTCGGAACGTTCGGTCCATTCCTTCATGTCACGTCGAATGGGTGTGGTTGTGAGGACATTTACCATTGTAACAAATGGGTCGAGAATTGTCCAATTGTTCAATCACTCGGCGGGCTTGACGGAAATTGCGTTCACGGGTGCTCATAAAACTTGGTTGGGAAACAAAGTTCCACCAAGAAAGTGGTGATGCATCCAGGTCATGGGTGATATGGTGCTTGTTGTTCCCCAACGACCAGACAATGACAGAAGGATGGTTATAATCCTTTTGTACAAGTCGCGATATGCTGCGAGACACCATGGTCGTGGCGTCGGCCAAATCATATTGACGACCTGCTTGTTGCCACCACCACTGGGGCCAAATCGAATTCCTACCATGCCTGTGGGTAGTAGTTTTTGGGTCTACATCTAACGTGAGTTCATTCCAGACATAGAGTCCGTAGGCATCACAGATGCGATAAAAGGCGGCGGATGCGTTATTGCTGGGAAAGTCATCCTGACGGGTGATCCGGACGGCATTGAAATTGTATTGTTTCAACAACCGGATGTCTCGAATCATGGAACAAACCTTGTCCGTAGTATTCGTGTCGTTCCAATGGACTCCGCAAAGGGTAATGGGTTTGTGATTGAGGCACAGTTTACCGCCGTCGTGGTGGTGGATGGAAATGGTTCGGAATCCCACACGACAGGATTCGGCTTGCACAGTGGGTCCAGGGACAAGCCTGTTGCTCCCCGAGTCGTTGTCATTGTCGTCTTGGTTGCCGTTGTCATTTGTGCCCAAAGGTGATGACTGCGGCATTCGAATGGCAGAATGCAAGGAAAGGACCAAGGTATACAAGTGCGGTGTTTCGGCCGTCCAGGGTTGAATCGCATGGGTCGTGTCCAGTTGCGTCGAGACACTCGCCGAATGGACCTGCGGGGGCAAATAAATGGTCTTCTGCCACAGACAGGGTCCTGCTCGCCATTGATTGAGGGGAGCACGAGGAGGACACCCAGTGCGCCTTGCAGTGGTACTACAATGAGGCGACTGAGGATGCGGGTCCCTCCTACTAGTAGCTTCGTGATGGCTCTTGTTGTTGTTGTGCTCGTCGTCATAATCGGTTGGTTCGTGGTAGGAATCTTGGTACAAGGCCAATTTCAAAAAGCGTCCACTGTGTTGTAGTCTCGCGTTGGTGTGCGTAGGCGTATTCTTGTTCGTTTCGTGGTGGTCGTCGTCCTTGGGTGTCGTCGTCGTAGTAGTCGTCATCGTTGGTTCCGTATTGAATGGTGGTGATTGTGATGGTGGTTGACAATCCACTTGCACCTGCAAGTGTCCATTGGCTTCTGCCTGGACCTGGTAGTGGATCAGGTCGGCCTGTGGAGGTTGACGAATCAGTTCAACCACCAATTGATTCAACAACAACGAGCCACGCATGCTCATTATCATCAATTCATGATGATGACGCTGTCCTCCGTCTTGTTGTGCTTACAAGTTGGGTGTCAGGTCCCATTCACAGGATGAAGGGAGGCGACGACGGCCATTCTCTTGTTCTTGTGGTTGTGGTTGTACGACAGCGACAACTGGCTGTCGATTCCAATAGACACGACACGAGGAGGCCAGCACGTCGTCGTCCACACCATTACCCCTGTGATGGTGGAGGACCAATTTGTAGCGAGATCCATCCTCCGGGACCCACGTGGATGGCCATGGCAATCGTCGTCGATAGACAATGGTGGGAGTGTTGTTGCGGCTGCTGTGGATGTATGGGCGGTGGAACGACGACAACGACGACAAGGGGTGCCACAAGGAAGGATGATGATATTGGTGGTGACGAGGATGGTTCTGGTCCTGGCTCTTCTTATTCGTAGTAGTACTAGTATCGACAATCTCCACGGCTTGCTGGAGAGAGTCAAAGGCACAATACGTCCATTCGTTGTTGTTGTCGTCGTCTCGATCCATCAATCGCCAGACATTGCTAGTCGAACGACATGAACGAGGAAAAGGTGTGTCCCATTGAATAGCTGCTTGTCGTGCTTGTCGACGACTCGCATACCAACCCAACAATGTAGATGATGATGGGACAACAGGCATGGGTGGGAGTCGATTCGATTCTTGGACGACCGTCCTTGTCTTTGTTGTCGTCTTGGATGACATGGGATTTTGTGGTTGTTCTTGGTACTGTTGTCGTCCTGGACGACCATGACCGTGTGTCGGGTCGATGTCGTTGTTGTCGTGCGATTCTTCCAGGGTCCTTGAATAAAACTACTCCGAAGCATTGCCACCCCAACAACATGCAGTCCCCAACCATGCCATACCCACAACACTCCTAGTTGCAGCAGCAACACGACCAACAAGACCCACCCAAGAAGAAGAAACATGACAGAGGAGGAGGAGGAGGACGAGGTGTAGAATAGCAGCCCTGCATAGTTCCTGTCGTGGTCCTTGTAGTGGTACAGAGTCAACGCCGCCACCCGGCAGACGACGACGACGACGACAATGGACAGCCACACAATCATTCCCATCCAGCCCTTATTGACAGGCGAGGAACGGCAGGTTGTTGTTGTTGTTGTTGTCGTCGTCGTTGTTTGTTCCTTGTGGTTCATGTCCGTGTCCTTGTGCCCTGGAACAAAGCGTTGCCGTTGCGAGGGTCGTGGTGGTGGTTGGACCGTCGTAATACTACAGTCCTGTTGGGACATTCGGGGTTTGGCGTCGTGGTTGGATCGTTGTTTTCTTCTTCCTTGGTATCACACCCTTTATGGAGAGTGAAGATGTGGTTGGTGGACAATGCCTCCGTGTGGTGGCACAGTCTGAGGATATGATGTGTCTTCCAGTTGTTGTTTGGATGATGCTGCTTTCGCGGTGTGACCAGAATGAAGAACCGAGGAGCATTCACAGGGGACCTACATATTATACCAGCACCAGCAGGTGTGTGATTCGATATATACATTGAACATCTTAGATCCGACCCTATACATCTTTCTTTTTGGTTTGGGAATACAACCGCACCACACATATAACAAAAAGATCCAACACGACGAGGGCATCAAGCACTGTTCGAACCCACACACACCATCGATTCGGAATTCGGAAGCCAACGGATATAAGAGCTGTGACATGTCATGAGACATGTCGTAGAGACATCTATGCGACTCCACTCGTCGCTGGTCGCTTCCGCAGATCGGTCGCATTGCTAGTGAGCGATCTTTTTTCCACGTCGCGACGAGAGACCCTCCGAGACATGAGAGGGACAACGACCATGACAACGACGACGACAACGTCAACGACGCTACGAATGACCCAGCCACTCTGGTTGTGGCGACGACAGTTCCACCAACAAGCAAGAAGAAGAGGAGGAGGTGGAGGAGGACCCTTTGCGGGGGGAACGACGACGATGAACCCGCAACGACCACAAGTTGGATGGAACAACGCACGATGGTTGTCGTCATCGTTGTCGTCTTCTTCTCGTTCGTCTCCTCCTTCCACGAGTTCCATGGTATCGCAGTATCGTCAACAACAAGTAGAGGGTCGCACGGCGGCACAAGCCAAACTGCAATCCATTGCGTTGCAGCAAGAAACGACCGATCAAGCATCGGTGGCGGTGCACCAAGTGGCCCGTCAGCAATGGTTTCGGGGATGGTCGCAATCGGCCGTGGCCTTGGTCGTCTTTTTGACCTCGGTCAATGTGTACAAGTCGTCCACCCACCAAACCAGTTTGATGCGACAACAGGAAACGGCCTTGCAAACCTTTTTTCAACGCAATGAGCTCGTCCAATCCATTGTCATGCCGAAATCCACAGAACCAAATGACAAGGACCACCCGAACGATGCAGTGTCCTTGTCATCCTCCACCCCAAGCAATCAGGATGGATTTGTGGAACGAGTGGCGCAACGGTTGGCAGCCGAAACGAACAATCCCCACCAAGTCGGGACAACCACAACACGATTGCAAGCTCGGATTCGACAGGAATTGCAACACGCCGCCACTGTGACGAAGACGACCAAGGCGACGGTACCCAAATCATCGTCGTCGTCGTCGTTCAGCCTGTTTCAAAAACAAAAACCAGTGCTCCAACCCGAAGAGCAGGATGAGGCCTTGTTGCGACTGGCCGCCGCGGACCAGCAGGGGAAACCGTCCGAATAATGAAAGTACTTTTATGAGAGTTTTGGAAACAAGAAAACAGGGAAGATTGGTCGTCTATAGTTTCACCAGAATAGGTTCGAGGAGAGGCAGCGGCAAACGCCATTGGGTTTGTCGTTGGATCACAGACACCATGCTCACACCTCAACCACAACAACTAGCTAGGTCGTGAACCCTCTCAAGTTGTGGGAAGCCCAGGTTCTCTATTGCGGAATACCAAGGTCGTTTCAATAGTACTAGCGCGTAGTTTATAATGAGAAAGCCAGCCGTCGTGCTTTTTTTCATTCAAACAGTCGTCGTATTCGTTGGTTGCGATTCTTGTGCTCTGTCTCTCTATCGAATGCGTGGTGTGGTGTGGACTCGTTGACGACGACACGGACAATTTGATAACGGTTCCACAAGCACCCGCTACAATTGTCCAGAGAAGCAATGTATCGGATCAAAAGTCGCCGTTGCCGCCGTCCTCTTCTTTTTGAGTCAAGCCCATTTGTTCTCCCACGTAGGACTTTTTTACGTCAGCCAAGGCAAAGAGCTTCCCTGTTCGGCCGCCGTCTGCTTCTTGAGCCAAGCGACAGCCCCATCGTTCAAACCATTACGGCGGGATAAACTCCTCGCAGTCGCGCCTTTCTTGGCATCAATTAAACCTTGAATTTCAGCCTTCTTCTTTTGGTTGTTTGTGTCGATCTTCTTGAGCTCCAACTGAAAGATTTCGTTTCTAACCTGTAAGCTATCCTGTAAGCTTTCATTTCTAACCTGTAAGCTATCCTGTAAGCTTTCATTTCTAACCTGTAAGCTTTCCTGTAAGCTTTCGTTTCTTACCTGTAAGCTTTCCTGTAAGCTTTCGTTTCTTACCTGTAAGCTTTCCTGTAAGCTTTCGTTTCTTACCTGTAAGCTTTCGTTTCTATCCTGCATTTGGTCGATCTTGTTGTTTGCCATAAATGCAATGACCAAAGGTACAAGCGCAGAAATCGCAGCAGAAATCGCAGCAGAAATCGCAGCAATAGTGTTAGCATTGTCCAGAGACTTTTCAGCAATGGCGTTTGACTTTTGGGCTGCCTCGACCTTGGCGACTTGGAGTTCTTTTATGTTCATGTCGGACGGCTGTTTCGAACTTGCACGACACAAGGTCGTGTGAAAATGCTGGTTCCTTGAAGGACTGGTCGGCAGGAATGCCAGCGTCGCCTTCGTAGAAAGAAACAGCGCCAACAGCCAGCTTCCCAGCAGGAAAAAAAACAGAGTGCTTGTCATCTTATTGTTAAAGAGGGGACACAAACAATTCACGTTATCAGAAACTCTTCCGGAATTTGCACGGCTATTCTTGGCAACAAACGTACATCTCAAGAAATGGCGACCACGAAAGGTGGGTTGGGCAAAAGCAAGAGAGGCTCAGAGGATTGTCGCCACGTCAGTGTGTTCGAGGGGAACAACTCGTATTTTTGCGCGACCAAGAACGAATCGAGCTAAGGCCCGCACTTCCAATCTTGGTTGGAGATTGGAGATGGTAGACAATCTCCAAAGTCGGAAGTCCCCGCACCTCAGCTTCAGGTGTTCGGGGAGGTAGGATATCTCTCGTGTGTGCACGGACGGTTGGAAACGATGGACGTTTCCCAAAACCTTCTCCACAGTGGAGGGTCGCTTGGTGAGCGTCGTCGATGGTCATGTCCGGCAACGAACAGACGGGTTGTTCCAGGGAACCATGACGGCTCACAATCACGGAACCAACGGACGAGGAGGACGGCGACGCCACAGCAGCGGCAGCGTTTCGTACTAGCACTGTCACTTCTGGCATTCCTCGGCACTCAACATAATACTTCTTGAGGACGACGCACCACGGTCCAGCTTGGTCGCAAGGTCCAGTTCGTCATGATCCGGCGTTGGACATTCTCGGTCGAGAGGATGAGAGCGTTTTGCATGAAAACTTGAAAAAAGACAAAACTCCAAGCGCTTTTAGGTCGCGTTATACAAACGCGACCGATCTGCGGGGGACGAAACGATCCTCGCACCCACCCAAAAGATCCCCTCATTTTTTTGGTTCCTTCGTGCTGCTGTCGGTTTTGTGTCGGGTTGTTGTGCATCAGTCTCCTTACAATCTCTCTCTGCCATTTGCTCTCCAGTGGGACGATCCATTCCACGAAAGAGAAGGCAAACGAGCGACGCAACGAGAGAGAGAGAGAGAGAGAGACCACATTAGCAGAGATTGAAGCTGGAAGCGAATCGAGTCTATTGGGAGGGCGAGTGTGGACCAAACCCCCAACAAAGTTACCTTTTCTACGAATACTATTCCTACCGGTTGTGGCTTGGACCAAATTTCAGTTTCAAACCTTTGGTGTTTTCTTCATCATGGCGGATTCCAAGGATGCAGCACCACAGTCATCAGTGAAGCAGGAGGAGGAGCAAGGTGGAATCTCGACCACCCCTGAAAGCACAACCTCAAATACGACAGCCATGCCACAGGCAAACAACGACGACGATGACAACAACGACAAAACGGCCACTACAGTCAAAAACCATCAACAAAAACAACAATCACCAAACAAGACAGACAATAATTCGAACCAACCATCAACCAAACCAGCCACAAACAACCAAGCCAAACAAAAGACCACCAACCAACCGACCAAGTCTACCACAGCGTCATCGACATCGTCCACCTTGGCCAGTGCCTCGGATTGGTTGTCCTGGTTGCAACGCGTGTCGCCATCCTCCAAAAGCAGTCGCATTCCGGAATCCCATGTCACGGTCGGCTTGTCCAATTGGATGGCCCTGCACAAGGATTATCGAACCTTGTTATTGCATGGCAAGGTACCGGACCAGGGCTGGCCCGATGTCCAGATTCAACACTTGTTGTATACCCTCTCCACACTGGATACCAATCATCCGCAAGCCCTCCAACAACAACCACCATCATTCCACTGGATCTCGGCCGACGACAACCACACGTTCCCTACTTCTACTACTGCTCCGCCGCGATGGTGTGGTGTGGGCGAACGAGAAGGTCGCGTGTATTCGCCCTGGGTCTTGCAGCGACATGCGGGATTGAGTCATGGCATGGGCCGATCGGGCGATTTGGTCCAACCCCAACCCAAGGCGGTGGGATCCAGTGTCTTGGTCCAACTCGCCACGCAACTGGTCCAACATTTGGTGCAAGACGACTGTGGCTTGAAGCAAACGGCGCGGCACGTCGTACTGGTTCCAATGTGTACTGGCATGACGCTGTCGCTCGTCTTGTCCAGTTTGCGACCACTGCAATCGTGTGCGGCCGTGGCCTTTTCCATGTCCTCGTCCTCTGTGCCACCTCTTCCTAATACCAACCACCAAAAGGATATTGTCTTGTGGAGTCGCATTGATCAAAAGTCGTGTTTCAAGGCCATTGCCGCCGCGGGCTATACCTGTGTCGTGCTACCCACGCAACGCGTGGCGGGAACCGATGCCGTGGGAACCGACTTGGCAGCACTGCAAGAGGCCCTGGAGCAATATCGCGGTCGCATTGTCGCCGTTGTGACCACCACCTCGTGCTTTGCCCCCCGCATTCCCGATGCCGTCGATGCCGTCGCGAAATTGATCCAGGAATACAATACGCAACAACGAATTCATGATCAACAATACAACAACAACCACCCAGACAATGCCACTCCCCTGGATACCACCATGGCCCATGTGATTAATCATGCCTACGGATTGCAATGTCGCGAGACGAATCGCTTGTTGGAACGGGCATGTACGATTGGTCAAGTCGATGCCGTGGTGTGCAGTCTCGACAAGAATTTTCTAGTGCCCGTTGGTGGTGCAGTGGTGTTATCGCCGTCGGCCGATCGAATTCAAGCCATCGGACAAGCCTACGCCGGACGGGCCTCGATTAGTCCCATGGTCGATGTCTGTGTTACCTTGCTCGCGATGGGACGACACACTTACCGCGAGTACATGCAGCAGCGACGCACCACGTTGCTGCCCTGGTTGCAACGGGAATTGCACCGCGTGGCGACGCGTCATGGCGAACGTCTCCTGCAGTGTCCCGGCAATACCATTTCCTTGGCCGTAACCTTGAATCGCACGCCCGGATCGCCATTGCCAGCCAACGACATGAAGGACAACGACAATAATGACAAGGATGACAAGAAGGACACGAACAACAACAGCCAACCAACGACCACAGACCCTCCAGAGACACACGAAACAACAAACCAAAATGACAACAACCAGGACACCAACACCACCAGCAACAACCAGGACGACGACCCAACTGTTCCGTCCGATCCGCAGGCCTTGTCCGGCTTGGGGTCCATGTTGTTTCGACGCTGTGTCAGTGGGACCCGCGTCATTCCCCAGGGGGTGAAAAAGACCATGAATGGCGTCGTGTTTCACGGCTTTGGCAGTTCCCATGACCAATATCCCCATTCCTACCTGACGGCCGCCTGTGCCCTCGGTGTCACGGCCGCCGAATTGCAAGAATTTATTCAGCGACTCGACAAGACCTTGACGGAATTTCACAAACAACACGCCAAAAAGCTAGCAAAAAAGCAACGACAAGAACAAGAACAACAAGAAGAAGAACACGAAAGGAAACCACCGCCACAAGAACAACAAGAGTCGCAACCAAGCCAACAAACAGACAATGACACCCCCAACTGAGCAAGCCACGTTCGAACAACACACATTGTCTCCCAAGAAAATCCAAAACACACACACACACATTGTTCCCAAGAAGGAAAAAAAACCTGTCTGGATTCTGGAATTCAAACCGATTCCGTCCAGGCTCCCCTCCCAAGAGACGTATGAGGAGGATAATCATGATGATGATGACGAGAATTGTGTCCTGGAGAATATCTCCTCCTTTTGGACCGTTTGCTGTGGTTGTTGATTCCGAGCTAAAGTAGCTTGTGAGTGGGTGTGAGCGGAAGAATCATTGTCCCAAAACAGTCTAAAATAGAATGGATTCCTGCAGAATATGAGAGGCATTCTCTTTGGATATTATTATTCGAGTTGTCGTCGGTGTTGTCATCGTTCTCCTTTCTCTATTGTCGCGCAAATGTCAGACACTAGGCCTGACAACCGCACTTGTTCCTGCCAATCCATGTTCGAAGTGAGCAAATGTATTAATGTGTCCTTGTGGTTATTCCAATCCGTTTCGTTTCTTCTGGTTTCCAAACTCTTGATTGAGAGGACTCGATTTCCCTACGAAACTTTCCCAATATGACGTTTCGATCGCGTAGTCTGCCGGTATGTCCGTGGTAAGCGTTGCATGTCATTGAGAAATTTCCACGCACGATCGTTTGAGGTTTTGACGAGATGTGCCAAAACTAAGTGACGCTGTGCCGATATTTGTCGATCCAGAGTGTTTGGTTTCTTCTTCTCTCTGGAAGAGAACCACATTCATCGCAGTCGGGTATTTGCATGTTCCTTTGGAGGAACGCCACGCACGGAAAGGATTCTGGAACGTGCATTCTACAAACCAAGAGTGTTGTGCTCGATCCGAGACGCCATTCCTACGCCAACAACGCATCTCTTTTCCACGGTGCACGATTCTCCTCGTTTGAGGTTTTCAAGAGATGCACAATCGTTCGCGCGGCACTTGGTCGTGTGCACGGAACGAGATCAGGAAAAGGAGGTGCATAATATGATTCCAAGAACTCCATGGTTCGTTGCCGCGAGGAGAATGGTAAGAACTTCAAGGTCACTGGCCGATTGGAGACGTGTCCTCTCGCATATCATCAAGTGGTTTCCCTCACCACAATCAAAAGTCCGAGCCTGAGCATGACTGGAAGCGCTCCAGCATTGGTTTGGTGCGTATCCTTTCCCAATGGCTGGCTTGCGGATGACAGAAATGGGAGCAGAAAGAGGCTGGTGGACGTTCACTCTCGCAGATCGTCGTGTCCTCGTATGGGTTCCCCAAACCAAACTCACGAGCGCCAGGGCTGTGGCTCGTTCCGTTCCAGGAGCCGTTTCAACAGGAAGACATGATTCTTGCTTTCATTGTCAAGGATACAAGAAATATTACGCTCACTGCTACACCACATGTCACGATACCCAAAGATGCGCTCTCCTTACTGTTAAATCCCAGTACTCGATCACGTTGTACTTTCATCCCTATTCTTTCTTTTCTTATGCTATTCTCGTCCCACATAGATCCTTGTTAATAGTGCTCGGGATTCTCCTCGTTTTTTTTAACGACGAAGCTGCTTCTTGTTTGTTTGTTTTTGCGATCGTTCTTCATTTTTCTTCTGAACAAAATGCGACACGGGCATTTTGCTCCTGTTCCCGCTGGACGGATGAACCCGTCTCTCTTGTATTTCGTCCTTGGCGGCTTTCCCTTCTTTGACATTCTTGGGTCCATCTGGGTTGTTTGCAGCTTCAGCTTCAGCAGCACCACAAACTGGGATTGCGGTTCCTTTTCCTCGGACAGCATTTGACCTGTTGGTCTGATGAGGCGTGCTGTCAGCATGAGCATGAGCAGCGTTGGTTCCGTCAAAGCTAGACAGTCATTGTTTTTCTTGTAATACAAGAAAAACATTTTTCTTGTAATAAAAGAAAAACAAGGACTGTCAAGCATTGACGGGGCCAACACTGCTGGTGGTACTCGATCGAACCGTTCTCAAATCGTCGGTGTCGTCGTCGTCCTTTTTGGAAAGGTTGCTGAACTTTGTCGAAAGGGCGATAAATTTGTGTCTTTGAATCGACATTACGAGAGCGACAATGGAATGAGTGGATGACTATGACTTTTGGCTTCACTCTATCCTAAAACCACGGTTGATGTGGTGTGCGTCGAAAAAAAAAAAAAAAAAAAAAAAAAAGAGAAAGGTACTGTCTATTTTAACGCTGCCGCGCGGACCCGCTAGGGTACCGTCGACCGACGCGCCCGGCCTAGAAAACTAGGCGAGGACTAACAGTACTTTGGGATGTAAGAAATCACGGGGGAGAAGCAGACCGAAGTATAACAGGTCGCCATGTATTGAGCCAGTGGCGAAGAGCGAGTGAGGTAGTGTCGATGGAGAAATGGAGTTCCGGAGTGTCATAGAAAAGGATAACATCGGAAGCGTGAACTTTATCTTTGAGAGCGTAGAGGGCGAGGACTTCGCGCTTAGCTTGAGCATAATCGGCAGTCTCAATAGTTTCGGGGGAATCACCATGAAGATCTTGATTACGGCGGAGCCAGAGATTGTACACATGAAGCCATATGATATTGATGGTAGCGGTGATGATACGAGTGCCAGAGAAGAACGGAGAAGAGAGAGAAGCGCGTTGTAAGTAGGCGTCTTGGAGATGTGCCCATTGTGAAGGGAAACGACCAAGAAACAGTTGCTCCTGCCCGATTGTGAGCTGTGAGAGAATAGCACGTTGGTATGCATGAGGTAAAGGGGGAAAAGAAGGGGTAGTATTGAGGAGAAACGAACGGAGAAATTCCAGAAGCAAAGTCCGAAGAAAGGGATCGAACTCAAGGTCATGCCATTTCGACCGGAGATCGTCTGCAAGAGAGTCGAACCAGTCCCGGTTGGGACACTGAAGGAAATGAGACCGAGTCTCGAGAGTATTAGAACAAAGGGGACAGGTATCGTCGTAATAATCGGCGTATCGCGATTTCAGGTAGCCCAAAGGGAGCCAGTCATGGAGAAATTTTACCAAAAAGATGCGACGAGAAAAGTTTGAATTCAATGCTCGACCATGAGCAGTCCAATCAACAGAATCAAACACGGCATCGGACCAGTCATATTTGATGCAATGGTATTCGCGGAGTGTCTTGGAGGTAGCCAATCTGCGCAGAATAGCACGGTAATTTGAGTTAATAGATCCGTCCGCACTGTGAAGCAACGCGTGACTTCCAGCTGTGATAGGTGCAAGGCGCGGAGAAACACGTGAAGGATAAGAATAATCGGAAGCTGCATGATCCGCGTCGACATTGAGTTGAGCTGGCAGCGGTAAAGTTGAGTATGCTTGTTCTTGATCTTGATGGCCCTTGATATGACAGATATGAGGAAAGTTTACAAACTGTCGGAGCGACCGAGAAATTGCTTGTTGTAAGTCCCAATCTGCTGTCATTGTGGAATATGGAAACTCAACGAACCATTCCATCCGTTTCTGAATCGTCTTGACCAAGCTTTCAGAATCTGTAAACATCTGAAGAGAGATAGGGAGAACACAGCTTAGAAATTCGCACGATTGTATCAGATACCGTAGGATGGCTAAGAAAGCGTAGCTTTCCGCACGGAATGAAGACGTTTTATAACCAGGCGCAGGACCATGAAGTCGAAATAGTCGCTGTCCAGTGTCAGTGGAACAAACACAGCCAAATGTGCCAACAAAGGAACCAGCAGAACCATCACTGCTAACCAACAGTGGCGAACTCGATTGTAGAAATGCAGCGAGATCATCAGTTGAGCACAGAGCAGTGCACTGTGTACAGAGGGACCGTTCCCAAGAAGATAGTTGAGCCATATGTTCGCTCAGAGAGCTTGGCGTGGTGTAATGGGGCGCGCTAACACGTAGTGACTTGAGGACAGAATCTTCGCTGGACCAGTCGAAAGAGTCTGAGCTGGGCAAGCAGTAGGTGGGACGGAGTGATGCAACGTTGTAGTTGGCCAAAAAGCCATGCCATAGTAGGGATATTCTAACCATTGACCGTTTGGGGCAGCGACAAAAAGACGGGAGGACGGACGATCGAGATAAGATAACCAATTCCGAAAGGTAGACGATCCACCAAAGTACCATTTGCCGAGTGGTTGGTTCAAGCGTCGATCGTGAGTAGAGCTGAGAAGGCTGTTTAGGAAATTACGCCACTTTGTCCAGGATTTTGGACCAGGTCTTCGTTGGTATGGGATAAGGCCGCGATGCTGCGTGAGAATGTCCAGACGACCGTCATATGCAGAACGAGTGATGATTGACCCCTCAGGGCTAGAAATGTCACTGACAAAAGTCACTCCAAGGTAGAGACGACAAGCGTTAATCAATTTCAAGTCTGTTGGAGACGTGGTAAAGGTAAGAGCCAAATCCATCAAAAAAGAATCTTGTTCCCGTTGAAGATCTGGGACAAATGTCTGCTCTAGTTCGATCCGACAATCAACTGTAGATAGGAAGGTGCGCATCTGAGGTAGCCATTGCATTGGCTCCATATGCGGTAGAATCGTGTGCACGTCTTCTAAAACAGGAATTCCAGTGCCAGCGAGAAATTGGCCCCAAGAGACCATGATTTTTGCAAGTTGATGTTGAACTCCTTCGGAGCGGATACAAGCCAGAAAGTGGTAGACTTGAGCTATGCCACGTTCGACAGATAAAGTACGAAGACCAATCCCGCCAAGTTCAGACGGTCCATAAACCACAGCGTTTGGCATGTTTCTGTTGAAGCCATATTTGGGTAAGAAAGCTTTCTTGAATTGGCGTTGAAGTGCTGTGCAAAATGCATCCGAGATAGTTGAGGAAGGAAATGGGTAGCACATACTGGGCAAGTAGATAGCGTGGTAGTATGCCCACGCATCAGTCCTGTTGAAGGGACTGCGAGCCATGGTCCTTGTGTGACTGTTGTTGCGTTTAGCCAAAGCGAAATATAAACCTTTGTTGGTAGCGTGAGGCGATTTCTGAACTCCGAGCGTCTTGTGACTTTTGTACGCCGACAACTGGGTCAGTTGTGAACCTTGAGCGCCATCATTAAAAGTGATTGTGATAGTTGGGCCAAATGTACCGGCTTGAAGCAAAGGAAGACCGTCGATACTAAAGTCATAGTACATGAAATGGTATGAGCATTTCTGGGGGTTCAGTGCACCACCAGACAAGGCAAGTACATCATTCCACCGTTGGGCGTCATCTTGAGCCTTGGAAATATAATGGGTGAGAGGAGCACGAGATGGGCGGCGAAAGTCATTGGCACTTCCACTCGTATCGTCGACGAATCCAATCATATACACCTTTGTTTTAACAGAACCATCTGGTGATTCAAAAGAAGCTCCATGGGCACCTTTCTCGTACGTTTCAAAGAGAATACTGGACACCACACACCAAATCGCCGGAGAATTCCCTGCGCCTTGTCCTGAGCCGTAGATAGGGTATAAGGTACAGTGCTTATAAAAGCGTTCTGACACCCCTAATTGTGTCTTCAAATAATACTTCGCTTGTTCGAGTGTTCGCGCGTTGATGAACACAATTGACCTGTTCTGTCCGAAGCTTCTTGAGGCTAAACTGCCAAACGAAAGAATGATCCGATCGTAACACGCAGTGGCGTCGTAATCTAGATGGACGAGCGGTCGTTTGCTTGCTCTTGATATTTCATACTGAAACTCTTCGCAAAGAGTCGGGATTATAGCATCACGTCCAGGAACACCTCCAAATTGTGTAGGATGCAACGCTTGTTGATTGGTGCATAGCTGAATCATTTTTCGCCACTTGATAGCCAGAACAAGGTTGTAATCTTGTTCATAGAGATGGATTACACGTAAGCGGTGAATTCTCAAGTCGCCTGGCTCTTTTAGAATCATGACATTCACTATGTGCTGCCATCTTGTGAAGGAATATTGGTTGGATAAGGCGCAATTCAGTAGAGCGACTTGCCATTCGATTAACTCAGATCTTTGTTGCTCGAGTAATTCGCTTTCGTGTGATTTGGGATCAAGATCGTGTCCAGAGATGAGTGCCTTACTATGTCCAAGGTGGAAGCCAGATGGAGAAGTTGTTGTAGATTCGGGCCACGAGCGAATTTTTCCCACCCATTCTTCTGTGCTTATTGTACTCGAGATTGTGTCCAGTGCAACTCGCGCTTTCATATGGTTGATCAGGCATTGTTGCAAGTCAGTCAACTCCTCAGATTGCCAGTCGCCTTCAAGAATCAGTTCGGCCGTATGCGTCGACGCTCCCCAGTCACACCACTCCGAAAACGGAGGCGTGGTTGGAAAAGTGCCATCAGCTTGTCCAAAGTGTTTGCGATTACGCTGAAGTAGACGTTCTTCGATCTCCGATGGAGTGTCGATGGTGATCCAACTAGAGCAATTGTTGTAATCAGTGTTCGTACTGTCTGCTGGAACGTCCAATCTTGTTATTCCGGCCTTTGGATTCTCACGACATTGCCGCAATTTTGCGTACATCGCTTTTGTTCTTTCAGCTGAAATCCTGTGCTTGAGAGCTTTTGATTGTTGTTTGTCTCCACAATCAATCGCTTCTTGTAAGGCTATCTTGAGTTCGTTTTGCCTTCTGTATATAGCTGTCTTTGTCATAGCTTTAATCTTCTGCTGTGTGACTCGACATTCTGTTTGACATTCTGTCATTGTTGAAGGGAATCCGCCTTGGTAACCATTTGTTGTCAGATGTGCGATGCCAGCGTCGAAGGACTTGTTCAGCTTGGCAGCGGAGATCAGTTTCAGCAATAAGTTCTTACGCTGTCGCAATTCAGCCAGTTCAGCAACATAAGGAACACTCCTGGGCTTTTTGGAACATTGTTTCGCAGCGTACTCGCCAGCTCGTTGCCAATCTTTGTCCAGTTTTTCAGCTTCATCAGGGTTCCATTCTTCTTGTAAGGCTGCGAGTCTTTGTCTGAAATTGTGATCACGACAGTATCGATGCTTCGCTTCAATATACTTCCTGTTGGAAGATTTGTCTTGACTCGTGAAATTCCGACTGGAGATTGGTCCCAGTGGTTGAGTGCGATTTCCAAAGAGTTTTTCAATATCAAAATCTATCATGATGTTGCGGTGATCTCCCTTTGGGCGGTATCCGAATGCTTCGTAATATCCATTCTTGACAGCTGCAGCCACCCAATCACTGCACAAGACGTAGTCGATTCTCTCTCGGCCTTTTGCGTGGGTTCCAAAGTCAGTAGTCCCGAGTATTTGCCACATGAGATCTTGTAAGTTATTGTCGGAACATAGTTTTGACATGCCTGAGTAGGAGTCTGAGAGTGCTTCGTTGAAGTCACCGATTAATAGAATACCGGAGTTACAAGCGGTTCTTTCTTGGATGAAAGCTCCTAGATCTTGGATAAATGCCTCTCTAGGAGTGCACGTGCGATTCATTTGTCGAAGCATTGAAACCTGTTGTGCCGAGGCGGTAAAGGAGCGCCTCCTCTGCGTTGTTTCATCGATTAACGTCTGATGGCAAACTTGATAAGCAGTAATCACCGTCAAAGTTTTATGACCTCTGCACGAAAACACTTGATATGCCCATCTTCCCATAGAATCTTGTCCCTGTTTCACTACTCGTCCAGTAGTCTGACCTTGTGTGACTTGTAGTATCCCTCCTGGTTTATAAGCTCGTCCTCTTACTGTTGAAATCGAGCTACTCCCGTAGACAATGCGCGAGTGTTCTGTATGTTTCCGTATTGTATTGTGTAACTTGTTTCTCACGTTGTGCTGTGTTGTATCTAGATTTGTTTCATAGATGCACCATGTGTCAACTTGCGAGTTACTCATTTCCAAACATAGCTCTGCGAAGTCTCCTCCATCATGCCCCAGAGTTAGTCCATTGGGATTGCTCCCAAATACACGAAAAGTGTTATCGTCTTTTTCTTGTGATGGTATTCCAATTGGTGCGTCGAATTTGAATGTTTCTTGTGTGCTTGAATTGTGGTGGAGTGTGTCATGAAATAATTGATCAGGAAAATCTTCCTGTTGTGTAGGTTCTGGCATAGTTGCGAAATGGTGATGATTGTGGTTTATGTAGTTGTTAATCTCCGGTATGTTAAGATTTCGACTCATGACTACACATGCTTCTGTCGGCCAACGACCCGTCCGCTTGCAAGGGCGAGTTTGGTTGGACCATGCTCACGTCGAGATTTGGCGTGGCCTGCTGCTGGGGGTCGCTCGCTGGCTGTTGACCCATTTCGTTGTTGCTCCTATTCGAAGGGTTGATTTGTTGTTGGTAGTTTGCAGTATGTTGTTGTTGTTGGTCCTGATTGTAAAGTCCGGTTGCAGGTTCATGATCCATTGGGTGGAGCTGATGAGGCTGTATTGGCGAGCTTGGTTGGTTTTGTATCTGATATTGTGGTGTCATTTGGTGAGGATTGTACTGTTGTTGTGGTGGTATCGGTGGTGGTGGCATCATTTGATTTTGAGGAGTTTGGTAAATGCCCGGATGGTGGTGACCTGGAGCGTTTGATAGTTGTTGCTGATGATGTACTTGTTGTGGTGGATGTTGTTGTGGATAGAAAGGGACCGATGTTGGGTGCATCTGCATCTGTTGTTGAATTGATGCCGCAACTTGTTGTTGAACTGCTGCCATAATGGACTGTACTAAAGCATCACGTTCTTGATCTTGCTTAATTCGTTGTTCTTCCACAAACGCGCGAAATTTGTCTTCTACTTCTTCGACTTTGGAGGTGAGATCAGTCTTCATGCGATCATATTCTTCTTGACTCACTTGGCTTTTGATTGAATAATCGGTCTTAGATGTAACAACAGTTTGGATCGGTACGCTACTTGTCCATGCCTGAGTAACTGGTCCTGTTGACACCGGTGGGCTTGTTAGCGAGCCTTCATCTGATTCTTCTGCTGCTCTGGCGTATCTTTCATTCATAGCAGTCATGTAGGTCGCATAAGAGCCTGCGTGTGATGTGTTTCCTGACTCTTCGTCTTCTTCTTCGCCTTGATTATTGATCTTGAAAGCTAGTCTCGGTCCTCCATCTTCATATGGCTGGGGATTCAAATTCTGGTTGTTCTTCTCAAATTGGACAAGTGATGCTAGTTCTCTCCTAAACCGTCCTTTCAGAGCATTGAAATGTGGTTCACTTGTATGCACATTGAACCGTCCTTTCAAGTCGCTGTCTTTATGTTTTGTGACACGTATCACGCCTTCAAATTCGCATAGTTTGTCGCCCAAGGTCCACATAATGGTGGGATGTATACCTGCAATGGGAATGATTCGACAGTCACGTAGATAGGCATTCTGTTCCTTCATGGCGTTGATGTATAATTGCTTGTGAGTGTGTCTTGATCGATGGAAAACAAAATCTGGATCTGCAACATAGGTTGCGTGAAGAATATCCAAAAGTGCTTTGGCGTCGCTTTGCCGGCACTGGAGATCGAACGCTTTCGTCACATATTTATCGTCTGTATCCTTGTCGTACAGAATTGGGGAAGAGTAATTGCAACGGAATTTAGGAATCCTTTTCTTGGGAGTGCCTGTTTGGATAATGATCTTGTTCTCGACTATGTCATGCGTGTCTTCTGGTAAAATGTTGCTTGGGTCGTACCCAACAAAGAATCCAAGGTTTGAGATTCTCGTTTCGTCTTCTCTCCACATATGCCTTGTCATTTTCGCGGCACCAGATTTCAGTTTTTCTTGCACCGAGAAATGTTTTCTGACCTCACTAATTGGGATTCGCGATAAAAATCGATGTATCACCACATAGATCGCAGATCGATTCTTGCTCTTGTTGCCTTTAGAATAATGCAAATCGAAGTGACGTAGATACGCAGAGTAAGTTTTCAATGACTCGATCCTTTTCGCCTTCAGGTGTGCTCCACGGTTATCGTAAATCTTTACTTCAGGATACACCTTTGCGATGATCTGTAAGATGGCATAATGATGCTTGGCGACTTGATTGTTAGCTTGGTCGTCTTGTGGACGAAACACAAATTTAATGGTATATTCTTCTTCATCACCCTCATACACAATCGGTTGGTGTGTTGTCGTTGCCGTTGCTGCACTTGCATCATCGTCGTCGGTGGCGCTGTGTTGTTTCTCTGTATTAGAAGCGCGATTGTCATTCCTGTTTGTCGTATCGGTGTTGCGAAACTGAACACTAGAGTTGTTATCCGACATAGTAGCATCATTGGCTCTTGTGGAAGCGGCAGCAGCAGGAGGAGGATCGGCCATGGTCGTCGGCGTTCCGATACGGCCCCCACACACTTTCTGGTGCGTAAGGCTCAGTACAAAAGCTACGAGACAGCAGAAAGTATCTTTAAAGGGGCAGAAACTAGGGCGCTTTCAATTTCGTCTGCCACGAAATTGTGATGTGGTGTGCGTCGGGCGTCGGCGCCTTCAGTTTTCAGTCGCTGATTCTCGCTGGGAAAAGATCGCATCCTTCATGGGCAAGATTCGGTACACATGTTCTACCATGCTCTATCGTGCTCTTCCATCATGTTCCTGAATAGGTTACCCGTTGGAGAGATCCTTTGGTCTCACAAAACCAAAATCACGACAATCGATCTTCGAACTGTTCGGGCGAACAGCTACTACCAAGTACATCATCACAATGTCATCATCTGTATCATTCAAGTACCTTGATTTGGGTCACATTGGTGGCCGGGGAGGAACTCTACGCTTCTTTCTGCTCGCAAACGACATTCCGTTCCAGGAAGAGTTGTACCAATACAATGATTCCGTATGGGGTGTCGAAAAGAAACGCCTGGTCGAGTCTGGTGAGAATCCATGTGGGACAGTTCCAGTTGCCTATACAGAGGATGGCCATCATCATTTGAGCCAACACATTTCCATGGCCCGGTACTTTGCCCGTATCAACAAGTTGGATTCGGGAGATGCATGGAAGGATTACGTCCAAGATGTCATTGCCGATGAATACCAGGGATTCCGCAATATCTGGGTCGAAAAGTCTTTTGCAAGCACCGAAGAGCAAAAGGCGGAATACGTATCCAAGACTGTACCCGAGCTATTAACCAAGTTTGAGGCCCTGTACAAAAAGTACAAGACAACGGACAATGATCAAGCATATTTGAGCACCAGTCCATCAGGCTCTCCCTTGTGGGGAGATACAGCCATGTTCAGCATTTTGTACGATCACATCCAATTGGGTCACTTTACAGAAGAAACATTAACAACCTCGTACCCGCACTTATCCGCCTTGTACAAAACATTCATCACTATTCCAGCGGTCGCAGAATGGATCGAACGCAAGAAGCCATCCTCAAACTAAGATGAAATGTTGATAGAGGATAAATAATGAATCATCCTAGCGACAAACAACTTATACTACGTTGGGATTAGGATGACATTGGGATTAGGACGGAGTAGACTAGGTATTGGATTGGAACCATAGGGGCATTCGATAGAAAACCCGTGAGGTTGAATACAATCTGGTCACGTGATGATAGGGGGCTGCAAGTGAAGGAACATCGTGATGCGTGTTCGCAAGGGGTCATTTCCCCTCTGAAAGTTCATTCTCACAGATACGATGGGAAATGACGAATGATTCTACATTTCTAGAAAGAATTGGACAATTTATAGTGAAGCTTCATTTGCCTGGTGATTCGAATGGATGCTGTGCCCACGGTGGGATAGGTATTTCATGGTTGGCGCAGGATCATGTTGGGTACAACGACAGGTAATGCTGTTTAGACTCTTGACATGGTCGGGTGCGTCTTGTTGTATGTTCTACAATCTGTGGTGCAGACATTCGTGTTGTCAACGCGGAGGGTGAGAGTGCAGCAGTTCATTCCACCCTTTCCTCAAATGCTAGCCCAACAATCCTATTATTTGTTCATCTCTATACAATCATCGTGGTGAGACAATATTGATTGAGAAGAGACTTTTTTCCCTGGTCCACTGCAAAACACAATGGTTCCGTTCTGCTTTTGGTGGTGGTTGTCCCAGCAATGATAGGCAAACAAATGTCGCCATCTAGTGTAATTGGCATGCCACTCATTCTTCTAGAGGACAAGAATAGACAGTGATAGATTTTTCCAAACGATCTAACGCAGAGATGGAGGGTCGGTTCGAATAATAATAATAAATGATTCTAGCGGTATCATTGAAAGTATATAACCATTCTACTACTAATGCAAAGTGGGTGCCAAGGCGTGCAACCGTTCGTCTTGAAGCATATTTGTTGTTGTCGTCTTGGGATGACGCAAATAATATTCCAACGTGGCTTGTTTCAAATCTTGTTCCACTTGTTGTTTGTAATACAAGGACAAGTCGTCGTCATTGGTATTTGGAGGATGGTGGTGGTTGTGATGATTGCTTGGTGAAGCAGCATCTTCTGGAACTGCCGAACCAAGGGGATCGTCACAACTCCACAAGGTGGTCGTGGTCGTATCCGTCAAGGAATGGGAGGACGATCGTAGAGATGCCTTGACCAAATGGGGTGGAACGTGGTCCTCCTCCCTTTCTTCTACTTCTTCTTTACAGGCCTTGTGACGGCTGCTGCTGCGATCCACAAAGAGGACCCGACGACGACTCTTGGTGGAGGGAGTGGCTCGTCCCGCCAACAAACGCAGCGGCAAGGGATGATGAAAGGACGAGGAGGAAGTGGTAGTGGTGGTGGATGGATCCTCTTCTTCTTGTTCTGCTTCTGGAATGTGCTCCTTGATTCGATGGCTGTGCGAGGAGGACCACCACATGTTCATCATGGAGGAGGAATGATGGCTGCTGGGTGACAAACCCGAACCATGACTCGACTCGGTCGAGACCGTCGAGGAACCAGTCGTTGTGGTCGTCGTTGCGGGAGCCTTGGAGTGAGCGGCAATCCGATGATAGGAACGGGTCAATGTGCGAGGCATACTGATAATGATAATAACTTGGTGAAAGACTGAGTCGAAACGTTGAGGGTGCTCCGACTTTTGGAGATAAAGTCTTGTGGTTCAAGGATGATTGATGCTGATGATGCGCAAGGATGGTTGTGGTAGCACGCTGTGTCACCACCAAAACTTTGGTGCTTTGGTTTTTTGTTGCTGGTGTGGGTTTGTGGAGATTTTCTTTTTTTTGTGTGGAATGTCGACGACACACACGTCCAAACTCTTTCAACAGCCCAGAAGTGAACGAAGAATGCGCTCTCTCTTCTCTCTCGTTTGCCTTATTGCGAAAGACACAATCGAATGGAGATTGCCGCCGACCAGTGAAAAAGACACCGCGGTGATGGTTCTTGGTGGGAGGTTTTGGGTGTGTGTGTGTCTGATGTGGTGTGTCATGAAAGTGTCAGCACCAGAAGCCTTTGGGGATGGAGGATGGATTCGATTCTTCTTCTCTTCTGATTCGGATTCGGGTACTTTTTTGTCGTACATACACTATAGCTCTATTGTGTAGGAAGGCTTTTAGAACCTGTTTCACTATCGAGCGGTAAGAACTAGTTGTAGATATAACTCTCGTTTCTCGAAAAAAGTTGACCGCTCGGAATCCAACGACAACGTCACATCCTGCGAATTCCAAACCCGCCAAAGACACGTAAACCCGGATATTCGCATCCATCACCTCGTTCTCGTGATTCGAACGAACAGTTCGGGAGAGATAGGGATGCTATCCGTCGAATGTCGCAAGATGAGTTCGAACGAGGGAGGAGGAGCTTGTTCGGATCGCATCTCCTGTTGGTATAGTTCTCACCATGAGAATTGCGCCGTCATGGTATAATGATGGACTCTAGGCATTACTACAAATCGCTACGCAACCTACGATGCAACTCCCCACAGCACAGTCTCCAAACCCAAAGAGGGAAAAACCAGAACTCTCTCCTCTCCCCCCTATGTAATGAGAAGAGTGATGTGTGGAAACGAGAAGTGGTGAAGAAGATTGTGGATATCCAAAGTGAAACATCATCATGATGCGAATTCAATCCTCTCGATATTAAGATATTCATCCATTTTCGTGACACGTCAATAAGACTCTCTCCACAATCAATTCACGGAGAAAAATTCGAACACTCTCTCGGAGGAATGCGAAGACTATGTGTCGAACCGAGAATGGATGGAGAGGAGAAATAATCCTGTCATGCTCCTCGCAAGCGCCCCGCCACGATCCCACGATGGGAGACAACAATCCTTGTTACCAGATTCTCTTGTCCTGGGTTCATACAAGCTAGTAGAGGTATGGCAGCTGTCGATACGATACTTTTCCTACGAAACACACTCCCCTCTCATTGCGACCGCAGGCCTTGTTGTTGTTGCTGCTGCTGGTGTTCCAAACAAGCATGTGGTGAGAGCGAGGAGCAACATGAGATTTAGTTACACATGTTTGCTATGAGAGTCGCTATATTCCCTGCCTCCTCTAATATCGAATACCACGAGAGGTCGCTCTCCGCGATTGCTTCCGAGTTGTTCCAGCTTCCGGGTATGTATGCAAAGTGTCGTCGTCGTTGTCGTTCTTCCACCCCAAACACGCACACTCTCGCTTCTCTGGTCACAATCATCATCACCATGGCGGACCACCATTCCACATCCACAACGACAAACAACAATGCACACGACGACAAGAACCCCAACGACACTGTCAAGAATGAGGACATGCACCAACAGCTTGAGGCGTCTGGTTTGGGAATGCCGCACACCCAATGGAACGCCTCCAATTCGTTGTGGAGTCCACTCCTTCATGGAGATCGATGGGGTCATGCCGCCGTGGTGGTGCCAGTCCAGGCCGACGACGACACCAACAACAATCAACCACCACACGAAGCGATTGTTGTGGTGGGGGGAGGTGGAACCAATCGGCCTTGTGGGATACACTCGGTCCTGGTGTACCATCCCACCACCCAGACATGGCACACTGGACCTCCCTTGAAGAAAAAGAGACGATTCTTGTGTGCTGAAACGTGTCATGGATACGTCTATGCCATGGCTGGTCTGTGGTCCTATACCATGGAACGCATTGCCATTTCCGACTTGTTGTTGCGTTCATTATGGCCGTATTCACCTCCTGAGAGCACGACAACGACACGGACCGACTACTATCCTCCACAAGATCCACCGGAACACAATGACGATGGTGGCTGGACGCTCTTGAATTGTCGATTGACGGAACAACGATGGGATGCCGCGTCGGCCGTCCTTCACGACCGATTTCTCATCCTGGTGGGTGGCAACACAACGTCGTCCATGGACATTCTCGATACGTGGGTGTCGTCGTCGCAACTTATTGTGGTAGTTCCCGGTCCCTCCATGACCATTCCACGGCGGTGCTTTGGAACGGCCGTCGTCCGTCATAGCCATACTCTGTGGGTCGTGGGTGGACGACAATGTGCTCCAGTGGTACAAAATGTCCAGTCCCTCGAATCGATTGAATTTGCATCCTTGGAACGGTTGATGGAGTACGAGGAACAGAACAAGAACATGGTGTCGTCGTCGTCGTCGTCGTCTGGTCCAACCATCAGGATGAGGAGTGCCGCATCTCTCTTGTTCACGACGGATGCGACGACCACCAGCGACACATTTGTCATGCCGTCTTCCTTATCCACAGTCCAAGTGGTGGATACCCAACGACGGGTCGTGTACCCCATTGTCGCCCTCCAGCACCCTCGACGATGGACGGCCGTGGTTCAGGTTGGTCACCCACCAGCACCCACTAGAAGCAGTCGTGACAATCCTCACATCACTCATCATCTCACGAATCATACTACTACCTTGGTCGTCGTGGGTGGGTACCAACAGGAAACGGTGGAAACCTTGACCTTGTACGATGCACGATCGCGCAAATTCCAATGGTTGCGGGATCATTCCAGTGCTGTCGTCTCTGGAATACAAACTACTACGCGCAAGAAGGTAGATGAGAAGTCGAGAATATACTAGCCAGGGTTTCTGATTTCCAATGGTGCATGGTCGCGACTCGCAAGGGATTGTTTCCTCCTCAGGTTCTTCTTGGTCGCAGAGACGAGGGGAAAAGAAGATCCCAATATGTGGTTATACACATTTTCAGAAAGGTTTGGAGAATCAGATCGATACAACAAGTTTGACGGGGCATCTGTCGTGTTCTGCGATCAAGCCAGATATATGCTGCTCCAGGTGATTGCTTAACTAACAAGGACGATATGTAGCAAATGGTTGGCGATGGTTTTGGCGCAGGATCATCATTGATACACAGACAGGTGATGTTTAGACTCTTGACACATTGTCGACTGCATCATGTTATACGTTCTACAATCGATAAATCTGTGGTGGAGAGACTCCCGTTTTTAATCCGGAGGCAGAGAGTGCAACACCTCACTCCACCCTTTGCACTTTCTCCACACAACAATCATATTCGTTGATCTCTGCCATCATTGTCATCGTCTTCATCACATCCGGAAGCAGGGATCCGTCTGCTTTGTGGATGTGGAGGGAGGTGTGCACCGAGGCTCTGATGTGATGATCCCGCTTGTCCCTCCCAAGAGCCGCCGTATCTCCCAGCCACACTAAGGAATGCGAAAGAAATCGCCGCGCTCCCTCGGAGACGTGTCCACAAAGCAAACTACTAGAAAGGCAATGTTGATTTTCTAGACTCGATTACACGAAGCACAAACATGCACAAACTACGAACGGCTCGTCTTGGGTTTCGAGTAAACTCATTTGTGGGCTCCAATTAAGTCATCTTGGGCATTGAGACGATAATCTTGGGCATCGAGACGGGAATTTTGCGCATCGAAACGTAAATTTACAGCATCGAAACGGGAATTTACAGCATCGAAACGGCAAGAAACGCCCTTGGACTGCGCCTGCATGCAAATGAAGGTGGCGCCGTATAGGGAGAAGATGAGTCCCCCTAATCCGATAGACAACCTCATGAACAAGTTGAAAGCCACTGTCTCCATCTCGGCCGTCACTTTCTCCGCCATGAAAGTCTGGAGGCGATCGATTTTGTCTTTTAATTCTTGTACATCGTTTTGCAATTCGTCTTCTTTGCCGCTTGCTGTGGAATTCCACCGGCGTTGGCCAACACAACGAGCAACCGTCGTCGCTCCCCCCGGCGGCGGCGTCAACTTTGGGAGAGCAGCCCGTTGGTTTATACGTCCGTGCGAAAGCACCTTGGTAATAAAAGAAAGAGACATGACCAAAACAAAAGGAATGAACGATTTGAATGGGATGGGCAGGCAATCGTAAGTCGCAGGTGGTTCGAATAAGCTTGGGCTCAACAATTGTGTTTGTTTCCCCAAATGATGTTCTTACCAATGTTTTTGGTGTTGTCCTAAATCTAATCGTAGTGTCTAGTTTCGTTCTGTCCCCGTGGGAGTAAGTCTATCTGACGGTTAGATTGACTCCCATGTATTCCCGTGCACGGGAATAGGTCACGATATTCTAACACAACACTAGCAAAACTTTTATTGACTGGAGGCGGTCTCTGCGTACTGAGTAGTCTTTAGCACCAACTCCACACTTCCTAATACCCCCCAGCGAGAAGAAGCGGGATTTAGATTGTGGTCTTCAGACAATGCAGAACACCCCGCTGCAGCGCACACATTCCCGGAAGCCGTGATCCGTGATACCCAAGAAGAAAGAAAAAATGCGTGGGCTTTCCTTCAGTCGATGATTCGCTGGGAAAAGATATCGCATCCATCATGGGCAAGATTCGTTAGTTGTTCTACCCTGCTCTATCTTGCTCTTCCATGTTCCTGAATCTGAATACTTTCTAGGCTCACCTCCTTCGGTCTCACAAAACTAAAATCACAACAATCGAACTTCGACCTGTTCGGCGAACAACAACTACCAAGTACATCATCACAATGCCATCATCTGTTTCATTTAAATACCTTGATTTGGGTCATATTGGTGGCCGGGGAGGAACTCTACGCTTCTTTTTGTCTAGGAGTACTTCTAACAGCATTCCATACCAAGAAGATTTGTACAAATACAATGATTCCGTATGGGGTGTCGAAAAGAAACGACTGGTCGAGTCTGGTGAGAATCCATATACAGAGGATGGCCATCATTTGAACCAGCACATTTCCATGGCCCGGTACTTTGCCCGTATCAACAAGTTGGATTCGGGAGATTCATGGAAGGATTACGTCCAAGATGTCATTGCCGATGAATACCAGGGATTCCGCAATATCTGAATAGTGGACCAGGTCAGCCTGTGGATGTTGACAAATCAGTTCGATCAGCAAGCAATCCCACAATTAGAACCAGCCAACCCTGCTCACAGTGATCAATTCATGATGGTGCTGTTGCCCCGCTGGTTGTGCTTGTTGTTGCCGCAACAAGGTGGATGTCAGGTCCCATTCACACGATACTGGGAAGAGATTGCCATTCGCTTCTTCTTGTGGTTGTACGACGACGACCGCTTGACGATTCCAATAGACGCGACACGAGGAGGTCATCTCGTCGACACCACCGCTGTGGTTGAGGACAAGTTTGTAACTACCATAGAGTTAAGGTACCTCTACTACTTTTCACTGCAGTTATAAATTTGAATGTTGTGCAATGACCTTTTGAGTATCTCCACGCTGCACACAAATGAAGCCTGTTCTACATTGCTGTTTGGTTGGGCGCACCAAAGTGTCGACATTCTGGAAACCCATGTCCATGAGGCAATGTAATACCACCCAACAAAGTGCTGTGCTTAAGTTCTTTGCCCTAATCGTTATATCTCTTCTATTTTATTCAGTTGGAAGCCAAAGCGTCTATTCCCATAATTTCCCGTCGGATCGCCCCAAAAACCCATTTGTTTTGCCATGGTCTCGACGTAGGACTTTTACGTCAGCCAAGGCAAAGAGCTTCCCTGTTCGGCCACCGTCTGTTTCTTGAGCCTAGCGACAGCCCCATCATTCAATTCACTTGGGCGGGATAAACTCCTCGCAGTCGCGCCTTTCTTGGCATCAATTAAATCTTGAATTTCATCCTTCTTCTTTTGGTTGTCTGTGTCGAGCTTCTTGAGCTCCAACTGAAAGATTTCGTTTCTTACCTGTAAGCTTTCCTGTAAGCTTTCGTTTCTTACCTGTAAGCTTTCCTGTAAGCTTTCGTTTCTGACCTGCAAGCTTTCGTTAGACGCTTGCATTTTGTCCATCTTGTCGGAAGCAACAAAAGCAATCACTTATGGCACGACGACAGCAATGGCGTTTGCTGCGTCTGCTTTTTCCATTGCAATGTTGTTTGATTCTTTTGCTGCCTCGACATTGGCGACTTGCAGTTCTCTATTGGTCATGTCGGACGGGTTTTTCGAACTTGCACGACACAAGGTCGTGTGAAAATTCGGGCTCATGAAAGGACGGGTCGGCAGGAATGCCACCGTCGCCTTTGCACATAGAAGGACGGCCAACAGCCAGCTTCCCAACAGGGAAAAAAACAGAGTGCTTGTCATCTTTCTTAAGGGGGGACACAAACAATTCAATGTATGAGAAACTCTTTCGGAATTTGCACGGCTCCTCTTGGCAACAAACGTTAATCTCAAGAAATGGCGACATCAGAGAGAAGAGAGGCTCAGACTCAGAGGATTGTCGGTTGTCGGTGGGAATCGCCACGTCAGTGTGTTCTCGTATTTTTGCGCGACCAAGAAGCGCGCAAAGTAAAAGGTTGAAGGTGGTATAAGCGGGAACAAGAGAAGGAAAGATTCACTCCCAATCACTCCCAACTTAAACCCACCCACAGCACGTCGGACAAGGAATCAAAATTGTACAACTCAGACTATAGTAAAAATTACGAACCCCGCAACAAAATGATAGGAGTATAAAATGAACCAATCAAACCCGTCCATAAAAATCGTGAAAGGAACCGGTCTAATCAGGGTGGCCACCTCTAATTATACTTGACATTCTAGAGCCATTCTAAAAGTATCTAATTATATTATACCTTCGATTTCAAACTCTGAAACTATTTTAGAGTGCTATCCCGTAACCCTAATGAATCCCAAAAAGGTGAAAACCTTAACCCTAGAGGATCTAAAACAACATCAATGACAAGAATGACGGTAAAATGCAGGGTCTCATTCAATGAGGCTCTGACACCAAAACAACAACAACAATAAGAGATAAAGGATGCATTTTCCCACTGTCATGGCAGCATTCACTTACATGAACGGAAAAAATAATGAGACAAGGTTTTACGCCATGGGTTTAGACTTGCTAAAAGGTAGAATTATACTCTAGTAGAGTAAAATTTTACTTATACTTCTAAGCAAAATCCCTAAGACCCTCTAATCGGCCACCCTGGTCTAATAGGTTCACATGAAAATCGCTAATTTCAACGTGTGAAGTGTCTAGTGTCTAGTCTACCTCCGGGTACCCTACGTAGAAAGCCTACCAGAAATTCAAATCTGGAACATAAATTTTTTCTATAAAAAGTTTGGCCGATTCGTCCACTGAACATATCAAAAAATTCCTCATATTTGATTTCCTGTAGAGAATTTTTACCCCAAGCCTTGAAAACCACTTTGAAAATTGAGTGATTTTCCGTTGCGTAGGAAAATGTACTGGGGTACACTTGTCCTCACCATGAGGACAGCGGTAGACTAGACATTAGAGTTTCGTTCTGTCCCCGTGGGAGTGCAAGTCCGGCTGACCGACTCCCAGGTTAGATAGACTCCCATGTATTCCCGTGCACGGGAATAGGTCACGATATTGTCTACTTCTAACACAACAATAGCAATGTTTTTGGTTCGAGGCGGTCTCTGTGTAGTCCGTAGTCCCAAGGAAGCCGTGATGCCGAAGAAGAAAGCAAAAGTGCGTGGGCTTTCCCTTCCTCCTTCCCTTTCATTTTCAGTCGCAGATTCTCGCTGGGATAAGATATCGCATCCTTCTTGGGCAAGTTTCTCTGGAACTTCTACCATGCTTCTATGTACCCCCCAGCGGGAATGTTTTTGAGGGAGTAATTTCGTTGAAACACCCCCTTCTCTTTTCGCTGGATCTTGCCGGTAGGCATATCTCATTTCCTCCACCACGATAACAACACGACAATCAAACTTTGTAGTGGCTGGTGACCTCCAATGGCCACCCCATCATGATCCGACCATCATATGCTTCATAATGGTACCATGGCAGTGCATTGTGAGGGACACAGTGGATACGGGCCACTCTAGGAAATGACCAATACAGTGACGCGTAATACGGGCACAATACGAGACAATGATGGCATGAAAATACATGAGAGTTGATGTTTTGTTATCAATGCTGTGCGTAACTACTACTGCTATGTGTATTGTGTATCAATAGGTGCTCAAACAATGCAAGATAAGAGCCATATTGTCCCTTTGAGTTGCTTCGTTCGAAATTGTGAGACGTCGCTTCCGTGCCTGTGCCACGAGGCATGGCGCCTATGAGTCTGACGCATAATAGCCTTAACCTTTAAATTTTGGTGATGCAGATGCATTCTACACTATTGGTTTGAGGTCTATGACTGGGAAGACAGGTTTCAAGAGTCCAAATAGGTGCACAACAACCTGTGCAACACCATGGCCCGTGTTGTTATCGTGGTGGAGGAAATGAGATATGCCTACCGTCAAGAAATAGGTTATTATTTGCTCTTAGAGATGGGGGTGGCTACACGAAATTACACCCTCAAAGCCACCCCCGCTGGGGGGTAGCTTCTATGTTCCTGAATACTTTCTACTCCTAGGCTCACCTCCTTTGGTCTCACAAAACAAAAGCGCGATTTTGATGCTCACCAAAACGCGATTCGGAAGCTAAAAGACTTCTGACCGTGTGCTGGGACACCCGGAAAATCTTCACACGCGACCAATCAAACAAAATTGTAGAAATCTCATATTACAGTACAATGATCTTAAATAATCTTGAAAAAATCTTATGGTCGCGCATGCATGGACAGGAAAGTAATCTACTTAAGGATTTTGCACGCACGCATAGCACTAGGAAAATTCACATCATATGCGAATTTTCCCATCAGATGTGAAAATTCACATGAGAGGTGCGAATCTTCAGGTGAAGATTCGCACCTCTCATGTGAATTTTCACATCTCATGTGAAGAAAAAATTTCTTCACATCTTCTTCACATCGTCTTCACATCGTCTTCACATCGTCTTCACATCATGTTCGAACGACCTCGGGATCCACAGAATTTGTCGTCGTCATCATCTCATCATCATGTTGGATGCTCTCGACTCAAGATTGGTTGCGGGCTGAATCAGGTTTGGTCCAAGGCATTTTGAATCGACACCACCTACCAATCACACTACACCACCTACCAATCACTAATACTACAGTTGTTGTTTTTGTTGTCCTTGGGACGGCAAGATTTGATGGAAACGACCAGTTGATTGGATCCCATTGCCAAGATGGCACGGATTTGGGACGTCGTGGCCTTCATTCAAAAACACCCTTGCTCCACGCCAATGTTGTTTTGAGCGACAATGGCATTCTACCCGACCCCAAGCCAGGATAACCACCAACCAACCAGTGACAACCACCGCAACCACCAGTTTTAGAGTGCGACACCCTCCACCAGCACAACAACAACAACGAGGACGACATCTACGACTGATTCACCGTGGCACTGTCCTGGTCAAGTCCATCGGGAATTGGCCTTTCAATTGGAACGGTTGGTCCAACAATTCAACAGTATCAAGAGTCCCTCGTCCCTCGTCCTGACCCTGACCCAACAACCAACGCTGCAAGAGCAGCAACATGCCCATGGCACTCATAGTCTCACTTGTGAAGGATCAACACAACCATCTAATCCCTGGTTGTTGTGGAATGCCAACAACAATTGTTTTCGTACACCCAGGTACGAACGATATTGACACTGGTTTGGTCAAGACGGCATGCTTTGTTCTCACAAGAATACCCAGCCTACGGACAACAAGACAAAACCAGATGACAACAACAATTACAACAAGGATCTGGTCGGGGCTGCTGGAAACACAACAACAACAACAGCTCCAAGGAATCAATGAGGTCCTGGTCCCGGAGGATCAGGAGAAACAGCAACACTAGTAACTACTTTCTATAGTCCTTTATTCTCCCATTTTTCTTTCATACTCTCCTTTTTGTTGTTTTCACATTGTCTTCACATCTCCTTCACATCTTCTTCACATCTCCTTCACATCGTTGATGTGAATTTTCACATATTCATGTCAATTTTCACATGAAGTGTGAATATTCCTATCGCCACTTTTTTCTTCACATGAACGATGTGAAATTTCACATGAAGTTTCCTTTAGGTAAATTCGAACGCCGTCCTGGTTGATCTTTTTAGGTTACTTAAAGACAAGAGAAGGCATGCGTGATAACAAATGAATACTTAGATGACTGGTACAGTACTATGCAATTCTCTAAAATGTCAACCTTCAGTCCTCTGTGAGGATTTTCCGGGTGTCCCTGTGGCAAATTTGAGCGCTCACCAAGCTTCACCAAGTGCGATTTGCTCACCGTGAGCATCTGCGATTCGGTAGCAAATGTGTCGGTCATTGTAGGTCATCGTAAGTTTTGTGTCTGTTCCCATGCGATTTGCACGTCTTTCGTAAGGCAGGTACTTCACCATGAAGATCCTCCGTTCTTGCAGCAACTACTATGACTGCTGGATGAAAAGGGTGCGACCTAATGGAGACTAGCCTAGAGCTGACTCACAAGGTCCTACGTCACCTTGCCCAACCAGCCTCACACTTGGACTGACGCACTACTTGCATATCTTTTAGGAACGTACGAACTAGTTAACCTTCTATCATAATTTTCCCAATTCATCCCCTTTTCAGGTTATGAGCCCAAGTATCACGCAATAAAGCCTGTTGCGATAAGACCATAACGATTTTGGTGGACCAGTTCAAGCGTTCGACGTTGAGGAAATCCGTCCGAACGGCCGTTGAAGTCCAAGACCTACCAGTTTTCGATAGCCAGTGCTGCATCGAAGAAGCAAGAACCAGGTGGTTTCGTTGCGATTTTCCAGTGAATGGAAACGATAGCTGACTTCCTCAGACTCGGAGCAGCTGCTAACAAAGAAGACTCTGACTCTTCAAGAATTCCAGGCTGGTCCTCTGACGAATCAAGCTTAAGTAGTATTGAAACAATGAGTACTAAGGTCGTTATAAACGGAGAAGAGGTTGAAGTGAATACCAGTGCCACTCCGTCCCAAGATGTGGAAACAGCCCTGTTCAAGAAAGAAGACCGTGAAGGAATGGGCGCAGAGAAGCGCCAAGAACTGTTCTCGAAGGCTGCCGCTTCGACCCCTGCCAAATTCGATCTGCTCTCAGCCAATATCACAGACGTGAAACAGCTGGAAGAGTGTTATAATCTTAATTTGATGGTTTCCCGTCTCAAGAGTCAACATATCATCTATGACATGCACGACGTGTTCACGATTGTTACGCCCGATGGTACAGGACCAGACCTCAAGACAGACGCTCCTCCGAAAGACTTATATACGTACTATGGAGAGCTTTCTGAAGAAGACGTTGCTGCCAGTAATGAGTGGTACTCAACTTGGCCAAGAAAGTCCTGGTATCGTGAAAATTTGATGCTCACGGCGAAGCAACTTGAAGCAAGCATGAAAAATGCCCTTTGGACGAAAGTCTATGAACGGTATAAACGGTATAAGACCGAGCAACAAGGAGGTCCTTTACTTTTCGTCATCATGATGAAACTACTTGTTACCCACACGGAACAAGCTACGAAGACGCTAGTAGACACTGTTGAGAATCTTAAGATCTCTAAAGTTCGCGGTGAGAACGTCTCGAAAATTGTGAGCCTTATCCTTGGCGCACACGAGCGATTGGAAGCTATTGCGAATGTCCCCGACGACTTCTCTAAAACTGTTCTAAAAGTTCTCCAGACTAGTTCTGTGGATCAGTTCAACAAAGTCTTTGAACTAATCGAGAGTCAAGCACGAATCGCCGGTGCTCTGTCACGATCTACACCCTCTACCCAAGCTCAATTCGAGATCCCTTCTGTGGAGGCCTTGTTGGATCTAGCCGAACAAGAGTACCTCTCCTTGTGCCGTTCCAACGACTGGACGGGCATCAAGACACGAGGAAGTCCCTCGACCTTCACAGCTGGTGGTACCAAGACCGATCCTGGTGGCCGCAAGTTGAAGCCCGTTTGTTGGAATTGCGGTGGCGAGCATACAATCAAGGATTGTCCCAAGCCCAAAAATGAAGCCTTGATCGAAGCCAACCGCCAAAAGTACAATGCCAAGAAGAAAGCTCGCGAGAATGGATCGGGTGATCGTTCTCGCACCTCCACCAAATGGCGTCCCCCTTCGTCTGAAGAGAACGGCAAGCGAGTCATTGATGGCAAGACCATGTACTGGGATGCCTCTACCAAGCGTTGGAACAAGACTCAAGGGAATGTCGCGACTGATGACGACACCACTCCAACCGATAAGACCACTCAACTGCGAATTGCTGGCGCTACTGCCAATGTTGCCTCCACTGGCACCACAGGAACGACGAATGCCCAATCTCGTCGCGTACTTGAACGCACCCTGGAGTCTTTGATGACCCAGGTGCAAAACCTCTCTTGATGGTGTGGCCGTCGACGTCCTGTCGATGTAGGCCTCTTTTTCCCGATAACCTCATTTCCCAGGAGGGATACCTGGGTTGATTTAGTTTGGTTGTTGTTTTGTGTTTTTTTGAGCGTGTTTTTCTCCTTGCATTTCTGTTCAATGATGCCCTGGGCCTTATCTTTCGTCGCAATCTGGTTGCGAGAGGGAGGTCCGCGTGGTGGCTATTCTTCGTTCCCTTATGCCACCTTTGGTCCCAACCAGATGCAACGACGACGACGGCGTTACAAGACTCGAATTTATCACGTGCGACGCCGGTTTACTACTAATATAATGGCCTTTGACTGCACAACGGATTCAACGGTTACATGGGCTGGTACGATTGACTGTCAACGGACCCCTTTTACTAAGGCCCGAGTGTCCTTTGTCCGAAGACGCGCGAGGCGAGACAAGAAACGAGCGCGAAGGCGACACAAGAAAACTACCAGACCAAAGAAAACTACGTATGACAACTATGATTTCAACTTCCAAGGCATCTATGTCCCTACAACATGGACAATACAAGACGAGCCGCCTCTAGATCCAACATCAGAGCGACTATCTCGTTGGTTTGGGTCAGCTGAGGAGCTTCAGTCTGCAATTTGGAAGCCATGGCTGAGCAAGGGGACGGATCCATTGGCCCAGTTTCGTGCCATTCGAGCATTGAGTGGCTCCACATTCTCAAGATCTCGATCACCCAAGCAACGAATGCAGCAAGCAATGATTGCCGCTGCCAAGTTAACCGGAAACTTGCCTCCTCGAACTGATCCTGAGTCCTTGTTGCCACCAGCATTGCAGCATCGCATGTCTGTCTATCTCAATGCAGCAGACGATGCAGACCTGCCCGTGGTGATCGATACAGAGGCATCCACATCGTTGACTCCTCGACTAGAAGACTTTGATGGACCACTCAAAGAGTGTGAAACCACTGAGCTGAATGGATTATCCAGCACAACAGCCGTGGTTGGAGTAGGAATGGCTGCCTGGACGTTAAGGGACGTGTTTGGTGTGGTCCGAACCATCCGAACACGGGCCTACTACGTTCCAGAGGCGCAGATACGCCTGTTTAGCCCCCAAACCTACTTCCAAGAGCAAGCTAAAGGCGAATTGTTGGTAAATGCCTTTCGTTCTCGATTGACTCTTCACGATGGGAGCGAACTGGAGTTCCCCTTTCATCCCAACAGTAACCTCCCTTTGATGCTCTCTGGACGACAAACCAAGATGGGCCTTGCCTTCGAAGACGTCATGGCCTTATCCAAAGAGTTTGATTGTCGTGGTCTTATGTCAGTGGCGGATGAAACAAATCAGAATGTCACCCAGGCGCAGAGAGAGCTATTGACCTGGCACTGGAAGTTAGGTCACGCTAATTTTGAATGGATCCAGGATTTGTGTCGCGATCCTAAAACGGATCGACGTCGAATTCTCCACACGAAGCATCGACAAGTGTCAAGTTGTCCTGTCAATGGTTTGCGCTGCGCAGCTTGTCAATTGGGCAAACAGAGGCGTCGTGGTGCTAATACTCAACATACGAACACGAAGGATGGTCGTCACATGGTCACTCGGTCAGAGAATCTTCGACCAGGTGACTGCGTTAGCCTTGACCAGTATGATTCGACGCTAACTGGCCGTCTCCCTCACACCCGAGGAAAGGAACCCAAGAAAGATCAGTACACTGGCGGTACATTGTTTATAGATCATGCTACAGGATTAATGCATTGTGTACATCAAGTCTCCCTAAACACTGGTGAAACCATCGAAGCCAAACTTCACTTCGAACGGTTTGCACAGGACCATGGAGTTACAGTCAAGTCGTATCTGGCGGATAATGCCCCTTTTGGCAATACCAAGTTTGTGGACGCAGTGAAACATGCTGGTCAGTCCCTGTCGTTTTCTGGCGTGGGGGCCCATCACCAAAATGGTGTGGCCGAGCGTGGCGTCCGTACGGTAACCTCTTGGGCCCGTACTATGATGTTGCACGCAGTATTGCATTGGCCGGAGCACGCCCATGACCTAAGTCTATGGCCCTTCGCTCTCAATCATGCTATCTGGTTGTGGAATAATCTTCCCAAGCGAGGTTCCTTTATTGCCCCGCTGGAATTATTTACCGGAACAGTTTTCCCTACCTTGGCCCATCTGCATAGGAGCCATGTTTGGGGTTGTCCAGTGTACGTTTTGGACCCGAAGATCCAAGACGGGAAGAAACTTCCCAAGTGGTCGCCTCGTGCCCGTCGAGGGCAATATCTCGGAGTCTCTCCCGACCATTCTAGCACGGTGGGCTTAATTCTCAATATTTCTACCGGCTATGTGAGTCCGCAATATCACGTCGTCTACGACGACCTCTTTTCAAGTGTCCCTAACGCCGAAACTGGCGGTGTCCTACAACAAGACATGTTCACAGGGTCCTTTTGGGACCATCTTGTGGCCTCTGGTCTGGAGCGGATTGACGATGGCGATTTTGACGACGAACAGCCTCAGCCACCACCCCTTCACCAGGACTGGCTGACCCCTGAGGAAGCCGATGCTCTTCGCCATCAACAAAACGACGCAGCTCGGATCAATCCCTTACCTTTGCCTCCTCCTCCCATCCCTGTTCCAGAGGGAGCTGCTGCTCCAGAGGGAGCTCTGGTGCCCTTGGCTCCAGAGGGAGATGACGACAGTGAGATTCAACCGGATGGAGACCCCATTTTCCCTCACCTTTTTCCTTTGGATAACGTGGAGCCAAATCCACCAGCCGCTCCTCCAGATGACTTGATTCAACCTTTGGTGGTGGATGGAATGTGGGACGGTCCCAACAACTCCACCATCGACTCTGGAGACGAAATTGTAATCTTTGAGCACGAGGAACAGGATGAGGAAGACCCAGTTCGCGCACAAGAGAAGTCAAGACGTGCGCAACATTTGGAACAACCGGACGAGATGCACTTTGGTCGTGGAAAGCGCGCACGCAAACCTAATCCTAAGTACGCCTCGTACTCGCGTGAACGTTGGAAGGAGCACGCGCTCTTTGGTCATGATGATTATGCGCGACTAAAGGTAAAGCGTGACTGCTTAAACGATTCATTCCTGGCAGGACTTGACTGGAATTCAACCATCCGTGACCTCAAATCCACACAGTCAACGCTGATGAGTCGCATGATGGACATGAACACCAACCCTAAGACAGGAACTGTCGAGGCTATGCATCCAATGGTACTGATCACCAAGGCCGATGCAGCGGATAACCCCAGATGGAACGAAGCCATGAGCGGTCCAGATGCCGCTGGCTTCATGGAGGCATGTAAAAAGGAAATAGACACGCTATTCCGCCTCATGAAGGCTTGGATAGTCGTCGATCGCCAACCTTGGATGAACGTAATCCCATCTACATGGGCCTTCAAAAGGAAGCGATTCCCTGACGGCTCTGTCAAGAAACTGAAAGCAAGATTTTGCGCTCGAGGAGACTTTCAAGTGGAAGGAGTGGACTTCTTCGATACCTTTGCCCCAGTGGTAAACTGGACCACAGTCCGCTTGATGCTCATCCTATCTATTATCCTAAACCTTGCCACAGTGCAGGTAGACTACACCGCGGCATTCCTTCACGCCCCAATTGATCGTGATCCCAAATGGGACTCAATGACACGTCAAGAGCGTGAAAGAAGCGGTGTCTACGTCGAGATGCCCAGAGGATTTGGACAAGACGGAAAGGTACTAAAACTACAACGATCACTGTACGGGCTGAAACAAGCCCCACGGAATTTCTTCCAACATTTCAAAGGACAGTTGGAACGAGTCGGCTTTGTTGCCCAGGACTCGGTTGATCCCTGCCTATTTATTTCAGACAAGGTAATAGCGGTAGCCTATGTCGACGACACGCTATTTTACAGTCCCAAAAGAGAGTACATTGATGAAGTACTTGATAAACTCAAGAAACAAGAGAACGCTGAGCTCGATGTTGAAGACAGCGTGGCTGGATTTTTGGGTGTCCATATCGAACGTGACGAGACCCAAGGAACAATCAAATTGACCCAACAAGGTCTGATTAAGAGAATTCTAACTGCCTTACAAGTTGGTGACTTGGACCGAAGCTGTACCCCAGCTTTATCTAAGCCCCTTGTAGAAGACAAGAATGGAGATCCCCCACAAGGTAGATACAACTACGCAAGTGTGATTGGGATGCTTCAGTATTTACGAGCGCACAGTCGCCCCGACATCACCTATGCGGCGAGTCAATGTGCACGCTTTGCCTTTAGCCCAAAGAGGTCACATGAGCAAGCCGTTGAAAAGATTGGACAGTACCTTAAACACACGCAAGATCAAGGACTGATCCTTAAGCCCTCCACGAATCTGGACATCGACTGCTTCGTCGACGCCGATTTCGCTGGTTTGTGGCCCTATGAAGAAAAATTGGATTCAACCTGTGTGAAAAGTCGCACGGGATTCGCTATCTGTTTGGCCAATTGTCCCATGGTCTGGACAAGCAAATTACAAAGTTCAATTGCCTTGAGCACGATGGAGGCCGAATACAACGCATTGAGTGAGTCGTTAAAGTCGGTCCTACCACTACGAGAGCTGTTGACCCACGTTGCAGAAGGAGTTGGGCTCAGCAAAGAATATACAACAACATTTAAGACGACAGTCTGGGAAGATAACATGGGAGCCTTGACTTTGGCCAACCTAGAACCTGGACGGATCACACCTCGGTCGAAATACTACGCAGTGAAGATGCACTGGTTTCGACAACATATTAGCGATCGGTTGCGAGTCGTCAAAGTTGATACGACACAACAGCGCGCCGACATTCTGACCAAAGGTCTCACCCAATCCACGTTTGAGCACATTCGGAAGCTCCTCTGTGGATGGTGACCACCAAATCTATTCTCACAATTTACACCTTTAAAGTCCATTATCTCATCCGTGTTCGGCTGAGAGGGAGTGAAAAGGGTGCGACCTAATGGAGACTAGCCTAGAGCTGACTCACAAGGTCCTACGTCACCTTGCCCAACCAGCCTCACACTTGGACTGACGCACTACTTGCATATCTTTTAGGAACGTACGAACTAGTTAACCTTCTATCATAATTTTCCCAATTCATCCCCTTTTCACTGGATGATGGTGGACGATGACAAAGAAAAGCATCTCGTGACGACAACAGCACCGTGTCGTCAAGAGGGATATTTATATCTCGTGGGTCGTTGCCATGGAATTGTCTTGCTTCCATGTTGCTCTTCTTGTTCATGTCGTCGGAATCGAGATCGCCGTTGTCGTCGTCCACCAAATTGTGGGGACTCCTTTGGTCCTTTGCAACGATTAACAATACTTGTTGAGCGCACGACAAAGGAGCTGTGCTTGGCAACATGATGAAGCAGAATTGGAAACTGTAATGGCCCATGCAGCCACAACTATGGAAAAATCAATGCGAGAAGCCACAGTGGTTGGGCAAGGGAAAAGTTAAGGGCATTGTGAATCAAACATTCCAAAAGACCTTGCGCCGTCCCATGACATCGAAACGGTCAACAAGTTCTGTTGAATTCAAGGAGGTGTGTTTGCTGGTTGGTGTGTTGGTTGGTTGGTGGGTTTGGTGTGTTGGTTGGATGGTTGGTTGGTTGGTTGTCCTGCTATTTGAAGGATCACCAAAACCTCCTTCTCCTAGACTACCTACTCCGTACCTACTCTCTGACATTCTTTCGATCTACCGAGACTGATGATAGCTGGGGTAAATGGTTCCCGTTCAGGTCCATTCTTACAAAAACGGAGCGGTTGCTGAAAACTCACAACAGAACAACTATCACACTTCAGCCATATATAGAAGGCTAGAGATTGCAAAACAGGTGCGTGGCCATGATAATGACACATCAGAATCCGACGGCAAAACAGAAAACAGAGTAGGCGATATCAAACACAGAACCTTTTTTTCGTAGCAACTAGCAACGCCGAAATACAAAACTCGGTCTTGTCTCTCACTGCGACAACAAGAAAGGGTTGAAGAGTGTGTGGACTGCGCTCAAGTTTGAAAGAGTGTGCAACAAGCAACAACAACAAGGCTTTGTGTGGTGGTGATATCGAATTCGAAAGGGCCATGGTGGTGGTGACGGCACGATCGTCCTTGTTGTGTTCCTACCTTTCTCGTTGTCGTTGTCCACTCTCGATTCTGGGTGTGTCCACTCCACAGCAGTGGCTGTTTCCCTTCGCAATTGTTCGCAACAAGAACAACAAGACTTGCAGCAACAGCACCAGGAGTCCGTCTTCTTCTCGAGAACGACCGTATTCTTCGTCTTTTTCCACAGTGGTGCATCGTCGTCGGAGTGGTCGAGGCAGCATCAAACGGTCCAGTCTGGTATCCGCGGTATCCTTGTGGTATTGGTGTTGGACCTCGTGTGCCATTCGTCCCGTGCAGTGTTGGGCTTCCAGTCCTCTTTCTGTCTCTTTTTGGAGTCGTACCGCGTTGGTTCGACTCCAGCATTCTCGCATTGCTCGGCTTCGAGGAGGAGGTAGTAGTGCCGGAGCCAATTGTCTTCCAAGCCTTACAACAACGCGTCTAGCATTTACCACCACGAATCCTACAACAACAACAACAACGACCATATCCCCTCCCAGCATCATGTCGTCAGACGACGGCAGTGCTAGGATCTGTCTCCGTAGTATTCGTTTCTCGGGTCACAAGCGGAGCAGTCGGAAGGTTCGGTCCATTCCTTCATGTCACGTCGAATGGGTGTGGTTGTGATGCCATCACCATTGGAACAAATGGGTCGAGAAGTGTCCAATTTTGTTCAATCAGACGGCAGCCTTGATGGAAAATAGAGTCACGGTTGCTCATAACGCTTGGTTTGGAAACATAGTTCCACCCAAAAGGTAGGTCATGGATGACATTGGAATTGTTGTTCCCCAACGACCAGACAATGACAGAGGGATGATTACGGTCCCGTTGGACCAGTAGCGAGATGCGAGACTCCAAGGTGGTACCTGGATCGCCGGCCAAAGGATATTGACGACCTACTTGCCACCACCACTGAGAAAACATCGGATTCCTGCCATTCCTGTGGCGGGTATTACATCTGGTGTCTCCAATGAGATTGACTTCGTTCCAGACATGGAGTCCATAGGCATCACAGATACCATACAAGGTTTGACGGGTGATCCGGACGGCATTGAAATTGTATTGTTTTCACAAACGGAGGTCTCGAATCATGGATGGAATGGAAACGACACTGTCCGTATTCTTCGTGTCGTTCCAATGGACACCGCAAATGGTAATGGGTTGGTGATTTAGGCACAGTTGACCCTTGTGGTTGATGGAAATGGTTCAAAATCCCACACGACAGGATTCGGCTTGCACGGTGGGTCCAGGGGCCAGCCTCCTATTCCCGAGTCGTCGTTGTCGTCATTGTTGTTTGTGTCAAATGGTGATGATGGCCGGATTCGAATGGCAGGATGCAAAGAAAAGACCAAGGTATACAAGTGCTGTGTTTCGGCTGTCCAGGGTTGAGTCGTACTGGTCGCGTCGCGTTGAGTTGCGTCGATGCACTCGCCGAATGGACATGCAGGGGCAAATAAATGGTTTTCTGCCACAGGCAGGATCCTGCCCGCCATTTATTGGACAAGGAGGAGGAGGACACCCAGTTTGACTTGTGGTGGTACTAGAAGCATTCGTGTTTTCACGCTTGTTCTTGTTGTTCTTGTGGTCGTCGTTGTAATTTGCTGGTTCGTGGTAGGAATCTTGGTACAAGGCCACTTTGAAAAAGCGTCCTCGTTGTATAGTATTCCGTGGGCGTGCGTAGGCGTATTCATGCCCGTATCGTGATGGTCGTCGTCCGTGGTTGGTTCCGTTTTGACTGGTGGTGATAGTTCTTGATAATGCACTTGTACCTGCAAGTTTCCATAGGCCTCGGCCTGGAATCGGAATAGTGGACCAGGTCAGCCTGTGGATGTTGACAAATCAGTTCGATCAGCAAGCGATCCCACAATTAGAACCAGCCAACCCTGCTCACAGTGATCAATTCATGATGGTGCTGTTGCCCCGCTGGTTGTGCTTGTTGTTGCCGCAACAAGGTGGATGTCAGGTCCCATTCACACGATACTGGGAAGAGATTGCCATTCGCTTCTTCTTGTGGTTGTACGACGACGACCGCTTGACGATTCCAATAGACGCGACACGAGGAGGTCATCTCGTCGACACCACCGCTGTGGTTGAGGACAAGTTTGTAACTACCATAGAGTTAAGGTACCTCTACTACTTTTCACTGCAGTTATAAATTTGAATGTTGTGCAATGACCTTTTGAGTATCTCCACGCTGCACACAAATGAAGCCTGTTCTACATTGCTGTTTGGTTGGGCGCACCAAAGTGTCGACATTCTGGAAACCCATGTTCATGAGGCAATGTAATACCACCCAACAAAGTGCTGTGCTTAAGTTCTTTGCCCTAATCGTTATATCTCTTCTATTTTATTCAGTTGGAGGCCAAAGCGTCTATTCCCATAATTTCCCGTCGGATCGTCCCAAAAACCCATTTGTTTTGCCATGGTCTCGACGTAGGACTTTTACGTCAGCCAAGGCAAAGCGCTTCCCTGTTCGGCCACCGTCTGTTTCTTGAGCCAAGCGACAGCCCCATCATTCAATTCACTTGGGCGGGATAAACTCCTCGCAGTCGCGCCTTTCTTGGCATCAATTAAATCTTGAATTTCATCCTTCTTCTTTTGGTTGTCTGTGTCGAGCTTCTTGATCTCCAACTGAAAGATTTCGTTTTTGACCTGTAAGCTTTCCTGTAAGCTTTCGTTAGACGCTTGCATTTTGTCCATCTTGTCGGAAGCAACAAAAGCAATCACTAATGGCACGACGACAGCAATGGCGTTTGCTGCGTCTGCTTTTTCCATTGCAATGTTGTTTGACTCTTTTGCTGCCTCGACACTGGCGACTTGCAGTTCTCTATTGGTCATGTCGGTCGGGTTTTTCGAGCTTGCACGACACAAGGTCGTGTGAAAATTCGGGCTCATGAAAGGACGGGTCGGCAGGAATGCCACCGTCACCTTTGCACATAGAAGGACGGCCAACAGCCAGCTTCCCAACAGGGAAAAAAACAGAGTGCTTGTCATCTTTCTAAAAGGGGGAACACAAACAATTCAATGTATGAGAAACTCTTTCGGAATTTGCACGGCTCCTCTTGGCAACAAACGCTCAGACTCAGAGGATTGTCGGTTGTCGGTGGGAATCGCCACGTCAGTGTGCTCTCGTATTTTTGCGCGACCAAGAAGCGCGCAAAGTAAAAGGTTGAAGGTGGTATAAGCGGGAACAAGAGAAGGAAAGATTCACTCCCAATCACTCCCAACTTAAACCCACCCACAGCACGTCGGACAAGGAATCAAAATTGTACAACTCAGACTATAGTAAAAATTACGAACCCCGCAACAAAATGATAGGAGTATAAAATGAACCAATCAAACCCGTCCATAAAAATCGTGAAAGGAACCGGTCTAATCAGGGTGGCCGCCTCTAATTATACTTGACATTCTAGAGCCATTCTAAAAGTATCTAATTATATTATACCTTCGATTTCAAACTCTAAAACTATTTTAGAGTGCTATCCCGTAACCCTAATGGATCCCAAAAAGGTGAAAACCTTAACCCTAGAGGATCTAAAATAACATCAATGACAAGAATGACGGTAAAATGCAAGGTCTCATTCAATGAGGCTCTGACACCAAAACAACAACAACAATAAGAGATAAAGGATGCATTTTCCCACTGTCATGGCAGCATTCACTTACATGAACGGAAAAAATAATGAAACGTTATCCTTCATCGGATTATTAAGCCTTATCCTAGGATAAGGGGGGGTGTCCCACGGTGGATCACGCAGGATACGCGCCCAAAATATCCCAATCCTGAAAACCGAATTGGACCAAATTATCTCTCCTGCGCACAGTTAACGGTTTTTCCACCTGCCTTTCACGCCTACCCACCCAAAATCCCAATACGTTTCGGAACATATAGGAACACAGTTGATTCTCCCTATACATTTTCGGTATGTCTTTTTCTATCGTGGTTCTCGTACTTCTTCGAAACTGATCTACACATTATTCTTACAGTCAAAATGGCACTTTGCATTTTACCGAACGGTATACTACTATTAAAGAAACTGCCTACGGTACTGGTCACTGGTCTCTCTCCTCTCTTCGTGTGTTTTTTCTTGTTGGTATTGCTTATGACAATGAAGGCTCCCATCGTCTCAGTCAAAATGGTTCTTTGCATTGTACAGAGCAGTATACAAAATACTTTCCTAATATTAGAGAAACTGCCTATGGTACTGGATTACATCTCTCTCTCTTCGTCTCATCCCTTTGTTTTCCCTTTGTTTTCTTGTTGGTTTTGCTTTTGACAATGAAGGCTCCCATCGTCTGTTGCTTTGTCTTTTTCTTCGCTTTCTCTGTTTGCTGTTCGAATAGGAGCTTTCTCTTCGAACTACACAGATACTCCCAAGCTTTGTCCATCTTGTCTGTCTGAATCTTCTTTTCCTCACTTGTCAATCGTTTCACCAGCTTGGCATCGTCGGGGCTTCCGAAGAAGTTCATGGCTTTACGTGTAAAGGCTTCAACGAACAACTGCTCGCAGTCGTCGCACTCCCCTCGGCGGTTGCACATTCCACACCATAGGTCCTCTTCTTCTTCCTTCGTCAAAAATTGGGAGTCGTCCTTCTTCTTCGCCATGGTTGGTTGTTTCTTCTTTCTTCACAAATTCGTTCTTGTTTCACCTTACTAAGCCGGCTTTCTGTTCAGCGCGCGCGTACCTTATATCATAGCAATTCAAGTCATGACGGTTATAAAGATCCGTTATTTCGATTGCTGATAATGATTACTTATTCTTAATGGCACTAAAATAACGCTTATGTGACTGATGTAGTATCTAATTTACCTTCCACCCCGATATGCAAAGCGTATGTATTCAGGTTCTCCGCGCCGGATACGACCTCGTTCACAACGGATAACACGACCACATAGAGAGCCTGTCCACCCAGTCTGAAATGGGTGATACAACACGTCGTGAAGAGGTGTCATCCCCATACCGACATTCGAAATATACATACCCACAGTTCCACACAATGATATATTCGTTGAATATACCTCTTGCAGCTGTCCGTCCTCGTTGTACTTGTGAAGGATAGGCGGCACAACCTTGTGGTGTAACACTGGGGAGCCACACATAAACTGGATGTAATTCCATATTACCTGAAATACAGGAACACTTGCCGTCGAAAAACGAGCCTCGTACAAATCAACCCCCAGAATATGCATACCGTCTGGGGGGAATCGATGGAAGCGAACTTCTTCGTTCATTCGAAAAACTGTTCCACTCCCTGTCGTCATTTCTGTCTCTCTTGGATTAGTGAACCGTCTATTCTGTGCGCTATCATCACCCATGTACTCCAGGGAGTCCTTCAGAATCTTTATGCGCACATTTCTTTCCAACGGAGTGTGACAGTGAAAACTGTACACGCGGTCGTACCGGTCAAGGAAACAACCATCTCCGATAATTGTTGGTACGTCCATATCTTGGATATGGGAAGTGAGGCATTCAGCAAAAAATGAGATATACAACTGAATATGATACTTGCTGTTATTGAAGTTATTAAGATACTAGTAGGTATGAATAGATACGATGTATCTTTTGCGTCAACATACAGGATAGCTGCTGACAAAATTTGGTTCGTCCAGATACTGGGTGATCATACATGGTCTCACACAGACGAGATCATCCTTGTTTCCTGGTTGCAGTGTTTTTGTAGTTGAAAAGTGCCAGGCGTTGTCTTCATATTTGAACACATGGAGACAGTTAGACGCAACAATCAGGCGCAAGGACCCTTTTCCCATTGTGTAGATTACATGCGATTCCACAGTTTGTAGGCACAATTGTGTGTAATTTGTTTCATCGTAGTCCTTGTGAGTAGTGCAATAAAAATCAACACGGGCGAGAACTGATCCGTCCTTGATATTTCCGTCTATCGTCATTGTTTCCCGTAGCTCGTGTGGCCCATTCGCCTGCATACTGTCTGGATCGGTCTGTAAAAGAGGGAACTTGTTTTTCACAAACGATTTCACGATGTCTTCCAAATGTTCCTGGAGAGGAGGATGACGTTCCATATGAAACCGAAAAATTAAAATCAGGGGATTTCTGTCCGTTGCTTTTTGTCTGTAGTAAACCTTGTTTCCGAGTGGGACAGGATAGGTGACTTTAGTAGCCTGTGCCCATGGGTCAGGCTTGTCCTCGTCGTCGTCGTCGTCTGTTGGATGGGGTGGTTGTTTATTTTTCTTCGTCACTCGGAAATGTGGTGGTTTTTTTGTATCACGATAATACGACCCGTCTTGCATCCCTTGAAATGTCTGGCGAGTTTCGTTGGTTGTTTCGTTGGTTGTTACTTCGTTTGCTTTACGTTTCCTTCCATCTAGCGCTTCGGTGTCGTCTTCTTTTTCCGTTGTACTCTCTGTCATTTTCGTGTTGTCCTCATCGACTTCCAAAATCACATCGTCCTCGTTCTTCTTCTGTTCTTCCTTCTTGTTCTTCTTCTTGTCGTTGCTTTTGTTCATTCTCACTTCGACTTTGAACTCTTCTGTTTCGGACGAGTCACAGAGGTCAATGAGCAACGTTTGCTTCGTAGACTTGCTCATGACAGGGATGCAATGGTGCTTTGGTGATTTCGTGATTGAGAGGTGACTACGATGTTTTGTTCCTAAACAGATGCATCTCTTGTTGGACAGGTTTATTCAAAACGCAATTCGCAAATTGGGAATTGGTTCACCTATCAACTCTTCACCTATCAACTCTTAGTACTACGACCTTAACAATTTGTAACCGAGACTTGTAGTGAGTGTTTGTCTTCTTCTAGCTAATAGGTCGGGGCACTGGATTCACCGCAAAACACTCACTTTCCATGTCTTATCCAAAACACTAACTTTCCATGTCACATCCAGTTGGTCAGATCTGTACAGAATAATCGATACTACAAATCAATCCTCCAATCACAAGACACAGTTGCCTCGGTCGAAGAAGTCATCTCAAACCCACTTCCAGAAAATGTGGTGCTGGCCGCTGGGACAAGATCAGAATCGAATAATCAAGAAGAACGGAACTCAACAGACCTTACCAGTGAAGGTCGTGCACCAGAGGACGTAGACAATTGTTCCGAAAAGGGTTTGAAAAACATTGGAGATAATAGTACTCTCGAAATGTCGACTTGCGAGTTAAAAAAATCGAAGATGGAATAGAGCTTAAGAATACTTAATATTCTAACATATATGTTACACATGAAAGGCGAATTCCTCCTTCTCATAATCTGTTGAGACTGCAGAACCAACTCATAAATAGTATCATGAGTAACGAAAAAAGTGAGAAATCCACCACACCAAATACCTTTGACAAGATCCTGGCAATGTCGTTGAATAGCAATGACGAGGAAGAGGAAGTTAGCGAAGACTGGTCTGCTGATTCGTCTGTTGATTATGATGGAAGTAAACGAAAATTATTCCAGAAACCTCAGGAAATTCCAGAAATATCCCCCAAAAAATACAACACTGAGGAGTACGCTCTGGCGGTATTCCTGGATAATCCAGACAATGACTTGAGGTGTTTTACCCGTATGGAGAGGTTGAAAGTTTATCACATTGACGATCGCTGGGCTGAGTATTGCACATCCATTACAGGTGGGAAGCACCTAACCTATGACGGTGTTATGGCGGCGGACAACGAACAATTCCTATCATTCAAGTGTCAGTATATTTGCGGAATGACCCCACAAGACCTCAAAAATCAACATCCGGAAAAGTTTGCGTTCCTACAGATTTGGCAAGTTGCGATTCCATTGAATACGAAGTAGGACTAACGAAGTAAGAGATCATACGGATTCATATAGACAACTTTCTTTTTCCATTACCGATCTATGAATCTACGTTGGCGTTGTTGCGTTTGCGTTGTCCTTTTTTGCCGATATCCCCAGTGCGTTGAAGATATCGCAAGGCACCAGAGACACCTTTTTTCTTTAAGATAGCGTCCCATGCTTGGCATTGGTCTCGTACAGATTCGTTCCAATCTCCATAGGAAGAGCCACACTTGTCACACAAACCTTTAAGCAAGGCTTGTGTACGGGAGAAAAAATTCTTCTCCGATGCTGAATAGGAGGCTCTCCATTTCGACTTATATTTTTTCTCCAGTCCGTAGAAACCTTCGTCCATTGGCTTTCCGGTCCACTCCTCTAGTCCAAAGAATTCGCAATATACATCTTCCAGTGACAGAGTGGACGTGTTCCCAGCAACACGGAAAGAAAGCATCTTGTTTGAAACGAGATCGAATTCATTGTCTTTGTCAGAATCACTGTCCCCTTCGGGAGATTCTACATCGGTGATATTCGTTGTGGGGGCATCTGCAGGAGTTGTAGTAGTCATCGTTGTTGTTGGTTCTTGTGGAGAAAGAATCGGTGTTCTGGTGACTGGACAACCATCGGCTGTTGTTTCGTTTGGTGGAGTTTCCAAAAACTTGTCAACTGTGGTTTGCATTGGTTCTGGTAATGGTACTATGCCATTCGCTTGTGGAGTGGTGACGGCATTGTTCGCATAGTTGCCGAGTTCCGAAGCTTGTTGTGTTATCCCCCGACGAAAAAAATCCGACAATGCAGTCACAATAGCCAACTGACGTTTTTTGGCCATTTCGTTCAGTCGATACTCTATTGCTGTTAGGTTTTCCGACGTTTTCATATGCGTGTCTTCAATTGATGTCGTTGTTTCTTCAGCAGCGACACATAGTCGCTTAATGTCATTGTTGATCAGCTCGAAGCGCTTGTTGATTCCGGGGAGGCAGCGGTCGAGAACTTTCGTACTGGGGTCGTTCTCAATTTTGGACGCTTTGGTGATTGCTTCAGCCATTGATTGCTTGAATAAAGTGAACTTCGGTGAAGATAAAATAGAGAAATTAGCAAGCAAGTTGTGAGTCAAACGCGCTGATGCATTGGGTGTTGATGCTGTTTCGATGGAGTATAACATTGCAGCAATATCTTGGAAGAAAACCTTTCTCATGAACTTGAGAAAACGAATGAATTCTAAAGCTGTCGGCTTGTCGGTGGGTCTCTTTGCGAACCCAAGTATATAGGTTTCTGCCTCGTCCAACCATGGCCATAGCATTTCTTCAAGATCCGAAGGAAGTTTTACATTACCGCGGGGAAGCCAGTAGCCCTCTCCTACTTCGTATCCAGCCATGCATCGAATGGCTGATATGGGAACTTTGGCTGAGTACCTTGATTCCTGTGTATCGCGATCCCAGTTGCCTGAAGAAGAGAACAATGACGTTAGGAACAAGAATCAAACAGGCAACAATCAAATATATATATACTTGCCCAGTTGCTTGACAAATTCTGGAGAAAGCTCCTTAAATTCACAGTGGGTCGGAGCTGTGTGACGGCACCAGTGAGTTACATGGTTCGAAATGATCCCAAGTTTTTTGAATACTTTACCAAGATCACGGCGAAAGGACTGCTGGTCTATCCCTTCTTCTGGATCTGAACCAAGCTCAACTAATACCTTGACATCAAACCATTCGTTGTTGTTCAGAAAATTAGGGAACCGGACACCTGGTTGAAATTCATTGTTTGACTGAAATCGGAACACAAGATACATCGAGAGGGCACCAATGGGGCAACAAAACACATCGCTGTGTCGTGTAGCTCGGGCAAACTGTGATGGGGAGTCCATTTTCACTGTCTTCCCAGTGAACATTTGCATTAAGACAATCTCCATTTCGTCATGATCTTGACGACATTTAATGGGGAATACTCGCAGGTCGGATAATTCCGCAATATGTAGACTTTCTGATCGGAGAATTGAGGCGTAGTTCATTAAAAAAGAGAATCGGTTGCGGAGAGAAGTAAATGTCGTACGGTTGTCTGACTTGTGGCATCCGCGGAGCCAAAATGATTCTTCGATCTTCCCCACTAATTCTGAGTGTGAGAACGGTGAAGACTCAGTCACTTTTTCTACGTATTTTCTTTTTGCAACGCGGGGGGTGCGACCCTGTGATGTGAGGTGAAAATATTTATATATGTAGGTGAGTATAGGATAAGCTGATCATGGGTCACGGTTTGGAACTTACCTGTACAAGACTTATTAATTTCTTAATCGATGCATTCATAATATCAGAGTCCCAGCGATCTGGGGCAATACTACCGTCAGAGCGTTGACGTTGGTAGTCGTACAGTTTTCGTACTGCTGCGCGGTATGTGATCAATGATGAATATCCCAGCGGGTTGTCAGGTTCCATTGCCTCTAAAATTTCCTTACCCGTAAGCTTCTTTCCGTTGACAGGGCGGAGGAGTGCGGTGTATTTTGTATCAAGCTCATGGTACAAATTGACGTCGAATTCACCGGGTTTCAGAGATTTTGTACGAGATTGGTCGCGGAAAACTTGGAAAAAAAGGAACCGGTATAGTTTATTTCCGTCAACAGCACATTGATTCTCCACAGGTTCGTGTGGATAAACCAATTTGCAAAAGGAGCGAAATTCCAAAATGCGATATTTATATGCATCACGTGTATTCTTTCGCATAAGGGAATCAGCACATTGGTTGGTCAAGGCCCGTAACTCCGCGATGTTGTCAATCGGAGCGGGCAGAAGATTGCGGTCGTCTGTTTCATTGTTAGTTGTCGTAGGTTCTCCACCATTTAGAGCGATATCTTGCATCGAAAGAGAATCAAGGATGCTTTGTTGGTTTTGTCGGTTGTTGTTACCGCGACGACGATTTCGTTGGCTGTTTGTTTGTCTGGGTCGGCTGTTTGTTGGTGGGGGTTGGTTATTAGTGGTCACACGGTCGTTGTTTATCGCATTGATCAGATCATCCATAGGTGTTGGTGCGCTTGTGTTCGTTGTTTCTGTAGTTACCCCATTGTCTGTGTGGCTCTGGGAACCGGCCGTGGTGGAGGACGCACGGGAAGAAGCACGAGAACGAGAACGCGCCATGGTAGTGGATGGAGAAAAAACTATTTGAATCCATCCATTTATAATACAAGAAAGAAGAAATCTATTTACGTCTATGTCAATCTTTCAATGTCAAGGTGTACGTGTATGTCATGACTTTGTTGGTCATTGGATGGGTGCATTTTGTGTTGAGATGTTGTCCTTTTCCAACGCGGGGTCAGCAAGCTTGGTGAGGATGGGTGTGCGTGTAATAGGACGGCAGGTGGTATAAGTTGCGCGTATGTCGGTCCCTAAGTGGTTACAGTGCATTGGATTAGTGGGAAAATCTTATCCTGTGACAAATAAGACTACTTATTTTGCCATAATGTCGCTTATCTTGTAACGAGATAAGGGATCCTGGGATAAAAATGCATTATGTGCGACTAGATGTGGGATAACTTTGGCAAGATTTTTATCCTGGGTACGAATAATGAGACAAGGTTTTACACCATGGCTTTAGACTTGCTAATAGGTATAATTATACTCTAATAGAGTATAATTATACTTATACTTCTAAGCAAAATCCCTTAGACCCTCTAATCGGCCACCCTAGTCTAATAGGTTCACATGAAAATCGCTAATTTCAACGTGTGAAGTGTCTAGGTAGTTCTGTCCCCGTGGGAGTGCAAGTCCGGCTGACCGACTCCCAGGTTAGATAGACTCCCATGTATTCCCGTGCACGGGAATAGGTCACGATATTGTCTACTTCTAACACAACAATAGCAATGTTATTGGTTCGAGGCGGTCTCTGTGTAGTCCGTAGTCCCAAGGAAGCCGTGATGCCGAAGAAGAGAGCAAAAGTGCGTGGGCTTTCCCTTCCTCCTTCCCTTTCATTTTCAGTCGCAGATTCTCGCTGGGATAAGATATCGCATCCTTCTTGGGCAAGTTTCTCTGGAACTTCTACCATGCTTCTATGTTCCTGAATACTTTCTACTCCTAGGCTCACCTCCTTTGGTCTCACAAAACAAAAGCGATGCTCATGCTCACCAAAACGCGATTCGGAAGCTAAAAAACTTCTTACCGTGTGCTGGGGCAAATTCGAGCGCTCACCAAGCTTCACCAAGTGCGATTTGCTCACCGTGAGCATCTGCGATTCGGAAGCAAATGTGTCGGTCATTGTAGGTCATCGTAAGTTTTGTGTCTGTTCCCATGCGATTTGCACGTCTTTCGTAAGGCAGGTACTTCACCATGAAGATCCTCCGTTCTTGCAGCAACTACTATGACTGCTGGATGATGGTGGACGATGACAAAGAAAAGCATCTCGTGACGACAACAGCACCGTGTCGTCAAGAGGGATATTTACATCTCGTGGGTCGTTGCCATGGAATTGTCTTGCTTCCATGTTGCTCTTCTTGTTCATGTCGTCGGAATCGAGATCGCCGTTGTCGTCGTCCACCAAATTGTGGGGACTCCTTTGGTCCTTTGCAACGATTAACAATACTTGTTGAGCGCACGACAAAGGAGCTGTGCTTGGCAACATGATGAAGCAGAATTGGAAACTGTAATGGCCCATGCAGCCACAACTATGGAAAAATCAATGCGAGAAGCCACAGTGGTTGGGCAAGGGAAAAGTTAAGGGCATTGTGAATCAAACATTCCAAAAGACCTTGCGCCGTCCCATGACATCGAAACGGTCAACAAGTTCTGTTGAATTCAAGGAGGTGTGTTTGCTGGTTGGTGTGTTGGTTGGTTGGTGGGTTTGGTGTGTTGGTTGGATGGTTGGTTGGTTGGTTGTCCTGCTATTTGAAGGATCACCAAAACCTCCTTCTCCTAGACTACCTACTCCGTACCTACTCTCTGACATTCTTTCGATCTACCGAGACTGATGATAGCTGGGGTAAATGGTTCCCGTTCAGGTCCATTCTTACAAAAACGGAGCGGTTGCTGATAACTCACAACAGAACAACTATCACACTTCAGCCATATATAGAAGGCTAGAGATTGCAAAACAGGTGCGTGGCCATGATAATGACACATCAGAATCCGATGGCAAAACAGAAAACAGAGTAGGCGATATCAAACACAGAACCTTTTTTTCGTAGCAACTAGCAACGCCGAAATACAAAACTCGGTCTTGTCTCTCACTGCGACAACAAGAAAGGGTTGAAGAGTGTGTGGACTGCGCTCAAGTTTGAAAGAGTGTGCAACAAGCAACAACAACAAGGCTTTGTGTGGTGGTGATATCGAATTCGAAAGGGCCATGGTGGTGGTGACGGCACGATCGTCCTTGTTGTGTTCCTACCTTTCTCGTTGTCGTTGTCCACTCTCGATTCTGGGTGTGTCCACTCCACAGCAGTGGCTGTTTCCCTTCGCAATTGTTCGCAACAAGAACAACAAGACTTGCAGCAACAGCACCAGGAGTCCGTCTTCTTCTCGAGAACGACCGTATTCTTCGTCTTCTTCCACAGTGGTGCATCGTCGTCGGAGTGGTCGAGGCAGCATCAAACGGTCCAGTCTGGTATCCGCGGTATCCTTGTGGTATTGGTGTTGGACCTCGTGTGCCATTCGTCCCGTGCAGTGTTGGGCTTCCAGTCCTCTTTCTGTCTCTTCTTGGAGTCGTACCGCGTTGGTTCGACTCCAGCATTCTCGCATTGCTCGGCTTCGAGGAGGAGGTAGTAGTGCCGGAGCCAATTGTCTTCCAAGCCTTACAACATACCACCACGAATCCTACAACAACAACAACAACGACCATATCCCCTCCCAGCATCATGTCGTCAGACGACGGCAGTGCTAGGATCTGTCTCCGTAGTATTCGTTTCTCGGGTCACAAGCGGAGCAGTCGGAAGGTTCGGTCCATTCCTTCATGTCACGTCGAATGGGTGTGGTTGTGATGCCATCACCATTGGAACAAATGGGTCGAGAAGTGTCCAATTGTGTTCAATCAGACGGCAGCCTTGATGGAAAATAGAGTCACGGTTGCTCATAACGCTTGGTTTGGAAACATAGTTCCACCCAAAAGGTAGGTCATGGATGACATTGGAATTGTTGTTCCCCAACGACCAGACAATGAGAGAGGGATGATTACGGTTCCGTTGGACCAGTAGCGAGATGCGAGACTCCAAGGTGGTAGCTGGATCGCCGGCCAAAGGATATTGACGACCTACTTGCCACCACCACTGAGAAAACATCGGATTCCTGCCATTCCTGTGGCGGGTATTACATCTGGTGTCTCCAATGAGATTGACTTCGTTCCAGACATGGAGTCCATAGGCATCACAGATACCATACAAGGCTCCTGACGGGTGATCCGGACGGCATTGAAATTGTATTGTTTTCACAAACGGAGGTCTCGAATCATGGATGGAATGGAAACGACACTGTCCGTATTCTTCGTGTCGTTCCAATGGACACCGCAAATGGTAATGGGTTGGTGATTTAGGCACAGTTGACCCTTGTGGTTGATGGAAATGGTTCAAAATCCCACACGACAGGATTCGGCTTGCACGGTGGGTCCAGGGGCCAGCCTCCTATTCCCGAGTCGTCGTTGTCGTCATTGTTGTTTGTGTCAAATGGTGATGATGGCCGGATTCGAATGGCAGGATGCAAAGAAAAGACCAAGGTATACAAGTGCTGTGTTTCGGCTGTCCAAGGTTGAGTCGTACTGGTCGCGTCGCGTTGAGTTGCGTCGATGCACTCGCCGAATGGACATGCAGGGGCAAATAAATGGTTTTCTGCCACAGGCAGGATCCTGCCCGCCATTTATTGGACAAGGAGGAGGAGGACACCCAGTTTGACTTGTGGTGGTACTAGAAGCATTCGTGTTTTCACGCTTGTTCTTGTTGTTCTTGTGGTCGTCGTTGTAATTTGCTGGTTCGTGGTAGGAATCTTGGTACAAGGCCACTTTGAAAAAGCGTCCTCGTTGTATAGTATTCCGTGGGCGTGCGCAGGCGTATTCATGCCCGTATCGTGATGGTCGTCGTCCGTGGTTGGTTCCGTTTTGACTGGTGGTGATAGTTCTTGATAATGCACTTGTACCTGCAAGTTTCCATAGGCCTCGGCCTGGAATCGGAATAGTGGACCAGGTCAGCCTGTGGATGTTGACAAATCAGTTCGATCAGCAAGCGATCCCACAATTAGAACCAGCCAACCCTGCTCACAGTGATCAATTCATGATGGTGCTGTTGCCCCGCTGGTTGTGCTTGTTGTTGCCGCAACAAGGTGGATGTCAGGTCCCATTCACACGATACTGGGAAGAGATTGCCATTCGCTTCTTCTTGTGGTTGTACGACGACGACCGCTTGACGATTCCAATAGACGCGACACGAGGAGGTCATCTCGTCGACACCACCGCTGTGGTTGAGGACAAGTTTGTAACTACCATAGAGTTAAGGTACCTCTACTACTTTTCACTGCAGTTATAAATTTGAATGTTGTGCAATGACCTTTTGAGTATCTCCACGCTGCACACAAATGAAGCCTGTTCTACATTGCTGTTTGGTTGGGCGCACCAAAGTGTCGACATTCTGGAAACCCATGTTCATGAGGCAATGTAATACCACCCAACAAAGTGCTGTGCTTCAGTTCTTTGCCCTAATCGTTATATCTCTTCTATTTTATTCAGTTGGAGGCCAAAGCGTCTATTCCCATAATTTCCCGTCGGATCGTCCCAAAAACCCATTTGTTTTGCCATGGTCTCGACGTAGGACTTTTACGTCAGCCAAGGCAAAGAGCTTCCCTGTTCGGCCACCGTCTGTTTCTTGAGCCAAGCGACAGCCCCATCATTCAATTCACTTGGGCGGGATAAACTCCTCGCAGTCGCGCCTTTCTTGGCATCAATTAAATCTTGAATTTCAGCCTTCTTCTTTTGGTTGTCTGTGTCGAGCTTCTTGAGCTCCAACTGAAAGATTTCGTTTCTGACCTGTAAGCTTTCCTGTAAGCTTTCGTTTCTGACCTGCAAGCTTTCGTTAGACGCTTGCATTTTGTCCATCTTGTCGGAAGCAACAAAAGCAATCACTAATGGCACGACGACAGCAATGGCGTTTGCTGCGTCTGCTTTGTCCAGAGACTTTTCAGCAATGTTGTTTGACTCTTTTGCTGCCTCGACATTAGCGACTTGCAGTTCTCTATTGGTCATGTCGGTCGGGTTTTTCGAGCTTGCACGACACAAGGTCGTGTGAAAATTCGGGCTCATGAAAGGACGGGTCGGCAGGAATGCCACCGTCGCCTTTGCACATAGAAGGACGGCCAACAGCCAGCTTCCCAACAGGGAAAAAAACAGAGTGCTTGTCATCTTTCTAAAAGGGGGAACACAAACAATTCAATGTATGAGAAACTCTTTCGGAATTTGCACGGCTCCTCTTGGCAACAAACGTTAATCTCAAGAAATGGCGACATCAGAGAGAAGAGAGGCTCAGACTCAGAGGATTGTCGGTTGTCGGTGGGAATCGCCACGTCAGTGTGTTCTCGTATTTTTGCGCGACCAAGAAGCGCGCAAAGTAAAAGGTTGAAGGTGGTATAAGCGGGAACAAGAGAAGGAAAGATTCACTCCCAATCACTCCCAACTTAAACCCACCCACAGCACGTCGGACAAGGAATCAAAATTGTACAACTCAGACTATAGTAAAAATTACGAACCCCGCAACAAAATGATAGGAGTATAAAATGAACCAATCAAACCCGTCCATAAAAATCGTGACAGGAACCGGTCTAATCAGGAATCAGGGTGGCCACCTCTAATTATACTTGACATTCAAGAGCCATTCTAAAGTATCTAATTATATTATACCTTCGATTTCAAACTCTAAAACTATTTTAGAGTGCTATCCCGTAACCCTAATGGATCCCAAAAAGGTGAAAACCTTAACCCTAGAGGATCTAAAATAACATCAATGACAAGAATGACGGTAAAATGCAAGGTCTCATTCAATGAGGCTCTGACACCAAAACAACAACAACAATAAGAGATAAAGGATGCATTTTCCCACTGTCATGGCAGCATTCACTTACATGAACGGAAAAAATAATGAAACGTTATCCTTCATCGGATTATTAAGCCTTATCCTAGGATAAGGGGGGGTGTCCCACGGTGGATCACGCAGGATACGCGCCCAAAATCTAATCGGCCACCATGGTCTAATAGGTTCACATGAAAATCGCTAATTTCAACGTGTGAAGTGTCTAGTGTCTAGTCTACCTCCGGGTACCCTACGTAGAAAGCCTACCAGAAATTCAAATCTGGAACATAAATTTTTCTTTAAAAAGTTTGGCCGATTCGACCACTGAACATATCAAAAAATTCCTCATATTCGATTTCCTGTAGAGAATTTTTACCCCAAGCCTTGAAAACCACTTTGAAAATTGAGTGATTTTCCGTTGCGTAGGAAAATGTACTGGGGTATACTTGTCCTCACCATGAGGACAGCGGTAGACTAGGTAGACACTGTTCTGTCCCCGTGGGAGTGCAAGTCCGGCTGACCGACTCCCAGGTTAGATAGACTCCCATGTATTCCCGTGCACGGGAATAGGTCACGATATTGTCTACTTCTAACACAACAATAGCAATGTTATTGGTTCGAGGCGGTCTCTGTGTAGTCCGTAGTCCCAAGGAAGCCGTGATGCCGAAGAAGAGAGCAAAAGTGCGTGGGCTTTCCCTTCCTCCTTCCCTTTCATTTTCAGTCGCAGATTCTCGCTGGGATAAGATATCGCATCCTTCTTGGGCAAGTTTCTCTGGAACTTCTACCATGCTTCTATGTTCCTGAATACTTTCTACTCCTAGGCTCACCTCCTTTGGTCTCACAAAACAAAAGCGATGCTCATGCTCACCAAAACGCGATTCGGAAGCTAAAAAACTTCTTACCGTGTGCTGGGGCAAATTCGAGCGCTCACCAAGCTTCACCAAGTGCGATTTGCTCACCGTGAGCATCTGCGATTCGGAAGCAAATGTGTCGGTCATTGTAGGTCATCGTAAGTTTTGTGTCTGTTCCCATGCGATTTGCACGTCTTTCGTAAGGCAGGTACTTCACCATGAAGATCCTCCGTTCTTGCAGCAACTACTATGACTGCTGGATGATGGTGGACGATGACAAAGAAAAGCATCTCGTGACGACAACAGCACCGTGTCGTCAAGAGGGATATTTACATCTCGTGGGTCGTTGCCATGGAATTGTCTTGCTTCCATGTTGCTCTTCTTGTTCATGTCGTCGGAATCGAGATCGCCGTTGTCGTCGTCCACCAAATTGTGGGGACTCCTTTGGTCCTTTGCAACGATTAACAATACTTGTTGAGCGCACGACAAAGGAGCTGTGCTTGGCAACATGATGAAGCAGAATTGGAAACTGTAATGGCCCATGCAGCCACAACTATGGAAAAATCAATGCGAGAAGCCACAGTGGTTGGGCAAGGGAAAAGTTAAGGGCATTGTGAATCAAACATTCCAAAAGACCTTGCGCCGTCCCATGACATCGAAACGGTCAACAAGTTCTGTTGAATTCAAGGAGGCGTGTTTGCTGGTTGGTGTGTTGGTTGGTTGGTGGGTTTGGTGTGTTGGTTGGATGGTTGGTTGGTTGGTTGTCCTGCTATTTGAAGGATCACCAAAACCTCCTACTCCTAGACTACCTACTCCGTACCTACTCTCTGACATTCTTTCGATCTACAGAGACTGATGATAGCTGGGGTAAATGGTTCCCGTTCAGGTCCATTCTTACAAAAACGGAGCGGTTGCTGATAACTCACAACAGAACAACTATCACACTTCAGCCATATATAGAAGGCTAGAGATTGCAAAACAGGTGCGTGGCCATGATAATGACACATCAGAATCCGATGGCAAAACAGAAAACAGAGTAGGCGATATCAAACACAGAACCTTTTTTTCGTAGCAACTAGCAACGCCGAAATACAAAACTCGGTCTTGTCTCTCACTGCGACAACAAGAAAGGGTTGAAGAGTGTGTGGACTGCGCTCAAGTTTGAAAGAGTGTACAACAAGCAACAACAACAAGGCTTTGTGTGGTGGTGATATCGAATTCGAAAGGGCCATGGTGGTGGTGACGGCACGATCGTCCTTGTTGTGTTCCTACCTTTCTCGTTGTCGTTGTCCACTCTCGATTCTGGGTGTGTCCACTCCACAGCAGTGGCTGTTTCCCTTCGCAATTGTTCGCAACAAGAACAACAAGACTTGCAGCAACAGCACCAGGAGTCCGTCTTCTTCTCGAGAACGACCGTATTCTTCGTCTTCTTCCACAGTGGTGCATCGTCGTCGGAGTGGTCGAGGCAGCATCAAACGGTCCAGTCTGGTATCCGCGGTATCCTTGTGGTATTGGTGTTGGACCTCGTGTGCCATTCGTCCCGTGCAGTGTTGGGCTTCCAGTCCTCTTTCTGTCTCTTCTTGGAGTCGTACCGCGTTGGTTCGACTCCAGCATTCTCGCATTGCTCGGCTTCGAGGAGGAGGTAGTAGTGCCGGAGCCAATTGTCTTCCAAGCCTTACAACAACGCGTCTAGCATCTACCACCACGAATCCTACAACAACAACAACAACGACCATATTCCCTCCCAGCATCATGTCGTCCTCCTCGGCGGCGGAGAAATTGGCCGCCTTGCGAGCGCAACTGCAAACGCACCACATGGATGTCTACCTGGTTCCCAGTGATGATCCACATTTGTCGGGTACGTAATAGAGTCTTGGTTGTCTTGTTTGTGTGTGTGTAATTCTCTCCACGAGAGAAATCTTGGTGGTGGTCGGTGTTGTTTCCGAGCGAGACTTCGAGAAGACCAAACCTGTATTGTGCATGTGTGTGTCGGACACTTACACAATTGTCGCTCTGATGTGTGTGTGTGTGTTTTGGATTGCATTTTGCGTGGATTGTATGCTCTCAACCTGCCCTCCTTTTGTTGTTCTTGTTGTCAATGTTGCTGTTGGTGGTATGGCAATGGCACGGACTGGAACATAATACTCACAGAATATACGCCCGATGCCTATCGTCGACGAGGCTATTTGACCGATTTTCATGGGAGTGCCGGAACGGCTGTCGTTCCATCGACGGCACTGGCAGCATTGATTGAACAAAACAAACAACAAGAAAAGGAGGACAAGAGTCCTACTCCCATGGATACGACGGACGACAACAATAGCGACAAGGATACGGAGTCCACCACAACGTCAACCGCCAAGGCGTATTTATGGACGGATTCTCGGTATTGGAATGAGGCTGGATTGAATTTGGATGCGAGTGTCTGGGTCTTGCAAAAACAAGGCTTGCCCACCACCTTGACCATTCCGCAATGGCTGGCCCAACAGGCGGCCTTGTATTATCAAGCCCATGGCAAGGCCTTGCGCATTGGTATAGATCCCTACGTCCATGCCGCCTCCTTTCCCACGGAGTTGCAACGAGCCTTGAAGGATGCCCAACAGGGCCTGGAAGCACCACCGAATCATGACGACGACGATGACAGTGACAATGCCTTTATTGGAAAATTGGTCACCTTGTCGAGTGACGATCCCGATAAACCGCCCCTCAATTTGGTCGATGCCATTTGGAAGGATCGTCCAGCCTTGCCCAAGGCACCCTTTCGTGTCCATGCCTTGGAACATGCCGGTGTCTCCTGGCAGGAAAAGGTGGCACGCGTCCGACAGGCCATGGCACTCGGTGGTTCAACAACCAAGGATTCCAATTCCAAGACTTCACATCCTTGTACCTTGGCCGTTTTTGGCACACTGGACGATGTCGCCTATCTCCTCAATGTACGCGCCACGGGTGATATCGATACGTAAGTCGGCCTGTGTGTGTGTGTGTGTGTGTGTGTATGTGTAGTTTGTGCGAACAAAGAGTAACTGTGGGCCGAGAGAGAGTGTGTTTGTTAGGGGCGTGTGTGTGTGTGTCTCACGAACCAAGAGATGTTGTGGTTGTAATCTGTTTTGTGTCGTCACAGTTGTCCCGTGGGCATTGCCTATGCAACCGTCTCGCAGGACCAAGTGTGTTTGTATTGCGATCCAGCCAAAGTGACGGCTCCTGCCATTCAAGAGCATTTGCAAGGTGTGACGGTCCGACCCTACCATGCCATTGTGCCCGATATCCTGGCCCATTGTGCCGCCGACGAAACGAATCATCGCGTCTGGTTGGATCCCAAACGATCCAATTATGCCATTCGTCAAGCCATTCCCACGGCACTGTTGGTGGATGCCCAAAATGCTGTGGAACCCGCCAAGGCGTGCAAGAATCGGGCCGAATTGCAAGGCATGCGACAAGCGCATATTGTGGATGGAGCCGCCATGGCCGAATTCATGGCTTGGTTGGAACATGCCGTGGTGGAAGAAGGACGGTCCATTTCCGAAGTGGAAATTGATGAAAGATTGACCGCCTGTCGCGCCCGACAACCGGGCTTTTTGGAAGTGAGTTTTGCCACCATTGCCGGTGTCGGCTCGAATGGGGCCATTATTCATTATCGGGCCGACGAATCCAGTGAGTTGCTCCAGTATTTGGATACGACGCAACCCATTTTGATTGATTCCGGTGGGCAATATACGTACGGGACGACCGATGTCACACGGACCTGGCATTTTGGGACGGCGACGGAGGAATTCCGCAATGTCTATACCCGTGTCCTAAAGGGCAACATTGGCGTGGATACCATGATTTTTCCCGATCAAACCACGCCGGGCTTTGTCTTGGATGTGTTTGCTCGTCGCTTCTTGTGGCAAGACGGTCGCGATTACGGACACGGAACGGGTCACGGCGTCGGGGCCGCCCTTAATGTGCATGAAGGTCCCATGTCCATTAGTCCGCGGTTTACCAATAAGGAAGTCTTGAAAAAGGGCATGGTCTTGAGTAACGAACCAGGCTTTTATGCCGATGGAGACTTTGGCATTCGCATTGAAAACTTGTTGGAAGTTCAATATGTGAAAGACCAAGACAATGTGGCCTTTGAACAAGACCAAGAACGGTCCATTCTGGATGCGGCCGACCCACCATTGTCGACAGCGTCGAGTAGTCCCAAAAAGTTTTTGAAATTCTCCAAACTCACCATGATTCCCATTCAAATCAATTTGATTCAAATGGACCTCATGTCGCCGGCCGAATTGGATTGGTTGGATGCCTATCATGAAACGGTCTTGGCCAAGGTGGGACCCTTGTTGGATCCCGAGAGTCCCGCCATGGCGTGGCTGACCAAAATGTGTGCCAAAATCGAACGATGAACAACGAGGAGGAGTGACATTCGTTTGGGCGGTATCCGGAACCACAAACGAGGAGGAGGAGGAACGAGAGGGCCGCAACGGTCGAGGATCTAGAACGGTGTCTCTCAAGTTTCGTAGGAGTCTGCGGACACCACCGATTCGATAACTCTAATACAATCCATTCAGTACTAAATCAATGCTATACTTTATATTTTTGTCCATTCGTAGTACGTGAACAAACGCCACCCCGCAAACCGACAAGAGACTCTACTAGGTAGCTCTAGTCTAGAGGAATATAGTGAGGTAGACAGGGTAGACATTCATTCGGAAGCGGTCACCGTACAGACGAATGATGGGTCTGTGACGTGGTGCAACCACAACCCGACGGCGGCGAAGCGATCTTTAATGGAACGACGAGATCAACCCTCTCTCTCTCTCTCTCTAATTCTTTGGAGGAGGCACTTATTTCGTTTGGTGAACGACAAACGATTGCAACGAGACGAGAGAGACTGGATAGTGTTGAGGCGAAATAATAAAGAGGGAACGAAAAAGAGGATTGGTGAAGAACAAAGCAGCTGTATATACCATGGTGGAACGTGAAAGATATCCGTGCTGTGTCGCCATATCGAGCATGTCGGGGATGAGACTTTCTCTCCTTGCGGCGGCATTGACGCTTCTGGTTTCCTCCAGTCATGCCTTTGTCATTGGGGGGCATCATGATGGTCGAAGGACGGCAACAACGACCAGAACGAACACGCCTCTTGTCGTTTCGGCGCCCACTACAGCCACACAGACCACTGCCCGGCCCACCCATGGCCATACCCGCCGTGTCTCCTTCTTGTCAGCCGCCACCAATATGGATCCAATCACCTATTTGCGGACGGAATGGATTAGTGCGGCGCTGTGTACCAACCAAACGCCGCGGGCCGCCAATGTGTGTTTGCAATTGGGCACGCAAGATGGTCGCGCCGTCACCTTTGTGCCGCGTACCATTCGCGAATTCATCACGTCGTCGCCCACGGCCAGTGGGGTGGTCGAATTGGGCGCGCAACGCCAATTGAAACAATCGGCCGAACGTCGACAATCCGGTGTCAAGCTCATGCTGCACAATCAACGCGCCGATGACTTGACCTTGACCGCCGACGAATCGGTCGATGTCGTGATTAGTTTGCAAGCCGTCGAACTTATGGTCGAAAACGACTTGGAATGGAAACGATCCATTCAAGAAGCGGCCCGTGTCCTCAAACCCGGAGGACGACTGCTGTGGGTCGAACCGAATACGGTACAGGGAGAATCCTATATTGAGTACATTGAGAATTTGGTCTTGGAGGAGGGACAACCCGGCGACGACGACACTGCCGACGACACGGACGAATATTTGCCCGTCTTTGATGATGTGGGATACGACGACATTGATTGGATTTTGCAACCGCATACGGCCGGTGTGGCCGTCAAACGGAGTACACCCATGACGCAACGCGAGGTCGAGGCCCAAGAAGCGCAAGCCCAAAAGGATGCCCAAGCCGAAATTTCCTTGGCCGCCTTTGAACGAGGACTCAAAAAGAAGCGAAAGAAGAAAAAGAAAACAAAGAATGCCGATGAGACGGAGTAATCATGAAAAGAGAGAGAGAGAGAAACGGGATTTCACTCTCGTTTTTGGCGAGACAAGAAACCAAACGAAACACGGTTCCGTACGACCGCACACACAAAGGTATTTCTATCCCCCTCCATGGGTAAACATTGCTATAACATAATACGAATCAAAACGTTGCCTGTCGTTGCAATCGATCCGTCCTTGTCTCGTAGAGGAACGCGTCACGGATGGGTTGTTCTCCAATACAATATAATAAAAAGAAAAGAGATGTGGGAATCTCCAACGATGTAAAGTTGGCTGGCTGAATGGATCGCGACATGTGTTCTCGGAAAAAAGGGAACGCACTCCTCAAACACAGTACCTACACAACGCCGAGTCGATCGGAAACTACCTACAATGCGCCATCCTCCAAGGACAACACACACAAGGCTACCAGCAAAGAAGGCTTTGGACCAAATATAGAAACGTGTGTATGTGTATCCAATAGTACGATTCTATTGTGAGTTTGAAGTCTACCAGCAACTCTAAGGCTTGGGACCAAAAAATAGGAACGTGTGTGTGTATGTGTATCCAATAATAGAACAATTCGTGTCTGAGTTTTTAGGCAGTGGCTCTTTTGGTTATTCGGTGCGTTGTCGTTTGGACGGTGCGTCTCCCATGGCTTCATCATCCTCCTCGCCATTCCTGGCATCTCCCAAATCACTGGGTGCACTGGGTGTGTAGGTGGTGGGAATCGGTGGCGCGGACGACGACGAGTCTCCGCTAGGATTGCCATAGGAAGTATAACTCGGAGGAGCAGTGTTGTTGTTGTTGCTGTTGTTGTTGGACGAATTGTTGGACGAATACTGGCTGTACTGATTGTTGTTGCTAGTATTATTCGTTCGGACTCGTTTGCGATCGTGTCGAACTTGTCCTCCTCGAGCCCCGCGTCCAAATTGTCGTCCGTCTTGAAAGCCGGCATCCAATTCGACACGAATACTGGATCCATCCAATTTCGTGCCACTCAATACCGACACGGCCAAGAGCGCATGACGCCGCGACTGGTATTGGACAAAACAAAAGCCACACCGAGAATGTTTGAGTCGATCCAATCCCATGTAGACCGTCTGGACCGGTCCCAATCGACCAAAATGGGCCTGGACCAAGCGCGAATGTGTGGTAAAGGCCAAATTTCCGACATAGACGGTACGGGATGTTTTCAAGGCGGAAATTTGCGCTTGATGAGATGCGTAATGAGACCGATCCCAATACAATTCCTTGCGCTTGCTGTTGGGCGGTTGCGGAGCCAATTCGGCCGCACTCTGCAAGTCCGGAATGGACCACCCGTCGGTAGTACCATCTCTGGCAGAGGAAGGGTTAGCAGGATTCGTAGTGGTTGTCTCCTTGTCATTTGTGTTGGTATCCATGGCATCCGATGTGGAAGCAGGTTCCGAGGAATGCGGCAAGGCGGCGGCCGTCGAAAGAGCGCTCATGGTCTATATATTGTAGAGGTATAAACGGGTCACCGCAGCGATTCTTGGTTTGGTGCTGTGAGGGAGGTTGTTGTCACGGATAAAATTCGCGACGGGAATCGTATGACGGACCGACGGTCCGACGTGACTGGACAACGGGTCACGCGTTCGAGACGGACCCGCGGCATGCGAGTGTAATAGTGTACTCGTAGTGTGGAGTGCTTCTGGCACGATTTCGGCCTTCCGTTCCAACGGACGTCACACGCACGCCGGCCGAAAGGGCGGGAATCGAAGAAGTGTACAGAAAGTAGGGAAGCTTTGAATTGCCTAAGTCCGAACTTGTACTCGTAACGCTTGCTTCGATTTATTTGGCGACGGTCCAAGTAAAGGCCTTCTCACAAAGTGGGGTTATTTGATTTATCCTTGATAATACTCAGAAGTGTACATCCAGATCCACCCCACAAACATACAGTTTGTGGTGGGAACCATGGTAGTGTAGAGCTGGTGTTGAATTATTTCGATCTGCAGATGAATGAGGACATGGTTTGCTCTCCTCCCACCTCGCACGCTTCTTTCCGAATCGTAATAGAGCACCATCAATAAAACACACCACCACAAGAACCACACCGACCGTTCACCACCATCACATCATTCATTCATTCAAAAAGACAATCCAACAAGAACAAGCTCTCTCGCTTTGCTTGGTCTTCAAAATAATACTCCTCGATAAAAACCACAGAGAGAGTATCTTTGACATCCCATTAGAAGCCATCCTCCAACGGACAACAAGCACAACGACCAGTATGGTGGTGGTGAATCATCATCGATTGGATTCCTCCACAGCGGCGAGTAGCAGTACATCCTTTGCTACCGTTCGAGGAGGAGGATCGTCTTCTGTATTTCATTCACCAACGACCGAACCAGAAGTTTCCACCGCGGCACAAAGCCTCACCAAGGCTCACCACACCAAACCGGATTTGGAACCGAGTGTGGATACTACACCACCACGGCTGTTGCCCACCGTCTCGTACGAACCAGGAGGAGGAGGAGGAGGAGGCCAAGCCATGGAGATTGTCGTGGCTCCATCCTCGCAACCACCACCACCACCAAGGGTGGTGACTCCTCCTCCTCCCACAACAACAAGGACTCGAGAGACGTTTGCCCCCAAATCCAACACCTTGTTTTCTTCGGTCGCACCCTTGGGTGGTTGCTTTTGCTTCATGCCAGACAGTACCTCCTTTTTTTGGGACGATACTTCCAACGAAGAACACGAGGACCACAAGAACCAGAAGGAACGATGCGATCCACGAGGCCATGCATCCATGGGACAAACCCTTCCTCCAGCCTTGCACCAAGCTCCTCCTTTGGAACATCGGGATGCCTCGGAATCACGATTGGTGATTCCTCCTCAAGAAGATTCTCCAGCCGCCGGAACCGGAATGGATCAACCCTTTTTCCTCGGAGATATTGTCGATCCTTCCTTGGCCCAGTTGCCCTCTGCCCCACAAGACCCCGACGACGAAGCCATGGAAACCAACACTTTGGTGGACGACCACCAAGCTCCTCCTCCTTTATTGGAACCGCAAGTCACACCCCACACACCTCCGAAACGACCCGTTTCCGTCTTTCGTCCCAGTCTTCATGGTCCTCATGGATCCTCCGTCTCCTTGTCACCCCATGTCACGCAGCATCATCATGTGCATTTCAAGGACACCACCACCCATAACTTGGTGCTGCCGTCGTATTCCTCGTCGCCCTTGATGCTGTCGCGTCCCTCGGTATCTTGGCAACCACAACCCCAAGTCGGTCCCTCCACTCCCTCTCCTCTCGCATCTCCATCGTCCGCGTCCAAACGACGACGACGTCGCATGATGATTCCTTCCATGCGCATGATTCCCGGAGCCAGCGAAGATGAAGATACCGACGATGAGGAACTCCCCTACCGTTCGCCCCGTCACTACAACGAGAATGAGGAGGATGACGATGATGACTCGTCGGCCTCGCTCTTTGAACCCCTGGAAAGTCCCTTTGGACTCGACTTTATCTATGCGGCCGCCGCGCGCAAACAAAAACAGCAACAACGACACCAAGAACAATTGCACTATCGTCAACAACAGCAATGGCAGCAACTACCACCACCACAACCAGTAGCGCCCCAATTGCCCTTTTCGTATCCACCGCCCACAATGACAACACTCGAGCCCCAACTCGTGGCGCGCACCGACCCACCCCAAGCGTCGTTGGTGGATCCCAGTCCACCTCGACCCGTGGTGGAACCGCGAGATTTGCCCGTGGTGATTGCCTTTGAACCCAAGGCCACCACAACGACCACGACATGCGGATGAGAACCAACAAGTCTCTAAAAACCTCTCCACACTTTTTTCTTACAAAAAAACTGAAACCAACACACACTTTTCATAGAGATGGATGGAACCATGGGTCCCTCCTTTTGGAATGAATCATGAATCTCATGGAACTATACTAGTTTAACATTTGCTGTAGTGGTTAGGGTTGAACCAACGCACTGTGCAATAGTTTGAAACACACAGACGCCACGTGTGCCATGGAGCAACCGTGTGGAACTCATGCTCCCACAAGCGCGAGTCTGGTCCACGCGACTTCTACTAGGGATGGATGTCGAACTACCTACCTAGGCCGCAGAACGGGAAACAAGACTCCACACACTGGAGCACAAAAAAGAAAGAAGAAGAAGATGCGGATAATGATGAACCAATCAAGCAAGGGGGAACTATAGTAGATACTCAATGTGCCTGCATCTCGTGTGGTGTCCATGGAATCCCTTGTCCCTCGCACCCCTCTTGTATTGTAGTTGCACATTTTGTAAAGGAGAAGAAACAAACAAACAAGCAACTGGCTTTCATGAATAAGCCATTGTAGAAACGGCGTCCTAGAGTTTTCTCCCTTTGCACGATTGTACCACGTACTGTTATTTGGTTGTTGGTGCTTCCCTCGAGTTTTGTTCCATACAATACGATACACTACTGTACAAATGCCATTGGGTGTTGTTCGTGCTATAATACAAAGGATACCGACTATGGAGAAACTCTGCGCTGAATGTCGAATGGGAATCACGAGGTAAGATGCACCGCATCCACAAAACAAGTTCCATGAAACAACCAGAGCAGGTCCTTTCTCTCTCTTTCGGTGATGAATGGATTCCGTTCGCCCCTCAATACTCTGTCATGTAGATTTCGTTTCTTTTTGGTGGTAAGGCATTCTGTCCTTGTGTTTCTCTGGACTCTCTTGAGAGAGATTTGCAGTGGAGAAGCGAGGAGAGGATGCGTGCCACTAGAGTGTTGTCCCTGTGTTTCAAATTGTGCGACAAGAATAAGAGGACACCGAACCGAATTTAAGATTTTAATTTGTTAGAGAGTACAGAAATGGATACATAGAGTTTTGGAGAGTGTTTGGAGGGAAACCAGCGTGCGTCCTCTAAGTAAACATCCCTAACTAAATGAGGCGACTATTGCCCGGATGGTTTAAGCAACATTTTTCTGTACTCCATAGTCACTATCTGCTGTACTCTCACATTTCTCTCACTTTTTCGGTGGGCGCACCGGTTCCTTTTGCAAGCGACAACCAGCCGATTACGCACAACATGGTACCACCACATGGAAACGGTTGGCGAAGAGATGCAACGTGGCTTTCCTATCCAAGGACAAAGGTTGTCATAAGAACCAAGACTCTTACGGCGAAGATCCAAACACCACTGTTTGCACCCCAAAGAAGTGACATTCGATTGGTGTTGCGTGTTTCGCCGCCGATAGCCGAACACGATCTCTCTTATACTACTTGATCGAGCACCTCCCAAAGTTGCACCTACTCTCATTGTTGTCGGTAGCATTGTTCGCGGTTCAGAAGAAGAATGTGGATGGATGTGCTGCTCCAGAGTCCTCGCGACAAGAACGAGGAAGAAGGTGACACGAATACGCCAATCTTGTCATACCACAAACGACCAACGACCAACGATCCTTGTCCTACCACCACGAACAAACAGTCTTCCAAGTTGTTTTCCCTCTTGTCGGATTCCCATCGGGCTGTTGTTCCTCCTCCTCAAGACGTGGTGGGGTGGTCCACATCCTCCAGTTCCGTCTCCTTGTCCTTGTCGTCATCCTCATCCTCCTCTTCTGCATCGTCGTCTTGGAATTCGTCTCGTGTCAATATTTTCAAGTGGGATGACCAAGGCGGTGGAGTCGAAGTGACCGAGTGTAGTACTTGCAACAGTAGTAGCATCATGGCGGCGGATGGGAACAGCACCATTGCCACCACCATGGACGAAGAAGACTATGAACAGCAGCAACAGCATCCTTCCAGAACAAGAACAACGACGACAATGTTGCAACAGTACCCCAATCATGGGACCGACCAATTTGTGTACTCCCGAAAACGGACCACCACGACAGGTCATGGCAAATCCCCACAAGCCTACCGGACCGTCAAGGGTCTCTTGTTTTACGATGAGGGATCGTCCACCACCACCATGTCCAGTGGCGCATCTTCTTCTTGTTCCTGGGATCAGAAGGAGGAGGAGGAAGATGATTCCTTGCTCAAGGAACGTGCCACTCTGTCCTCTTCCTCCACCACCGAAGATGAATTGTCCGTCAGCCAATGGATTCCTCTCAGCCTGGTCCAGAACAACAACAACAACAACCACAAACACTTGTCGGAGCATTCGCAGCGGCCCTCGTCATGCTGTTCAATCGCCGTTAGGGAGGACTCGGTCCCGAATCCCTCGCCGACAACCACAACCACAACCAGGACGACTCGGTCGGTTCCTTCCACGCCGTGTACCACCAACGTGGTGACCAATACCACTCGGAAGCAACAACACGCGGCACAACGACGCCCCATGTATCAGAATCAAATCACCCATGAAATTGATGGTACGACCCTGGTCGTGTCAACTCCGCAAGGGAATCGGATCCATTCCTATTCTTCTGCTTCTTCGTCTTCGACCAACACATCCTCTGTCAGCAGTAACAAGGACCACCAAACTTCCTCGTCCTCCGAGACCCATCCAAACGAAACAGAAGACAATGAACCATCCTCACCACCACCGTGCTCCAAATCTCGTCCGTCCTTGTCGGTCGCCGCTCAGCGTCTCGCCCAAGCGGCCCAACGAAATTATCATCATCAACAACAACAACAACAACATCAGCAACGACAATCCAAAAGGGTGACACTAGCACAACAAGGGCCTTGGTCGCCTCGTCCTTCCTTGTCCCCCAAGAGACAAGCACGACGCGGTCCACAACCACCGAAAACGGTCCGGAATACCAGTAGCTTACTCACCGCAGCACAAACCCATCCTCAACCATTGATTTCACCCACGCGTCGTTCCACCATTCACGACAATGACGACAACAACAACAACAACAACAACAAGGACACTAATAGCAGCAAGAGCAACCAGTGCATATCTCAATGCTCCACTACAGCCATACGGTCCGACAAGAACACAAATCCGGCCATGGTTCCTCCCGTATCATCACCATCATCACCAGGAACCACTGGCAAGAAAATCGAAACCTCCAACACGACCACCAATGTGCTTGTACAACCGAACATGAATCCAGCACGGGTGGCGGCAGCAGTCAAGAACAAGGGTGGTGTACCATCACGAACAACACTAAGTCATTCCGCAGGAGCGATTGCCGACCAGAAAAATGGTTGCGATCCTCCTAAATACGGTCGGACGATACTCCAAGACACAACGGAGGATAGGCCGTCCGTTGATGTACCCCAAAACACTGCAACCAAAGATGTGGCTGTCGGAAAGACGAGTTTTGCAGCACCACCATCACTCCAAGTACAACCAAGCTTGTCCTCGGATGTGTTTGACTTTTCTCAGATTGCGCGACAAGTAGGTCTCCTCTGTCAGGAGCATGCACCATCCAACACTACCAACAAGAAGATGATCAGCAGAAGCACTCTGCCAGTCCACAGCAGTATTCAACCTGCCAAAGAAGACGACGGCGATCTCTCCCGTTCCCCTTCTCGTGACAGTGAATCCTCGTCCTACTGGTTGAAATGGCAAACTTTGTCCGAAACTGAGGATACTACTAGGCCAGTACAACAGACACAAGAAGAAAATGAAACAGGAGGCGAACAGGAACTGCAACCGTTGTCTTTGGCGGTGCCGCAGAGAAGCTCCCAGGGATTGGTTCATGTTATTGTCACGACCGATGGTGGAGGAGACTGTATCGTCTCAGAACAAGATGCCACAACGGGGGAGGACGTAATCTCGACGCCCAAACATGACGAACGCATGGGCAACAGGAACAAGAACGCATCAGAGGTACAACCATGCAAAGGAGAAACCAACTACAAACCATTGGAGTCGCCATTGTCATCACAACCGCACTCTACGGTGACAAGCCATATCCCGGCAATGCCACGGCAAGATTGTGTGACTACGAATCCAGCGGAGGATAGCATGATTCGTAACCATCACCACCACTACAGCAACAAATCCACTCATGACGAGCCGCGGATTGTCGTTCCGCAATCCAACGATACCCCATCGTCGGAAATGCCCGCTCCCCATCAAGAGATGATTCTCTTGGTATCCTCCACACTCTCTTGCATAATGAATAATCAGAGTCGTCGTCCTACAGCAAACGCACCTTTAGATCCTTCGCAATCACACACTATCCCTACCCATGGCCAGGAAGGACGAGACGAAACAGAAAAAAAAGAGGAGGACCCCTTTTCGAGTTTGAGTGATTCCGACGACGAGGATCGTACTCTTGGTGCATTGGACTCGAACGATGTATTGTCATCCTTGTCATCCTCTTCCTTCGATTCCATGGACCACCTCAACCGGGTCACACCATTATCATTTGCGGCCTTGAAGCAACGACAACAACAAAGAAGAAGCAGACCAGTACGAATCTTGACCATGAACGATGACGACAATGCCACCTTGATGTCCTCGTCTTCGGTGGTCGTAGTGGTGGATACCTATTTGCAAGGCCCGTTTGATTTTTTGTTTTCCACAGCCTTCCAAGACGCACATCCTACAAGCCACCTCACCCGATCTATCGTATTTTGTTGTTGGTAGTACTACCTAACTACGGTAGAAGCTTGCATGAAAATCCTCTTATGTAGTATTTTGATGCCAACAAAGAATACTATGTGACGGCGCGCAATGATATTCACTCCCTGGGGGTAAAAAAAAGATTTTTTAAAAAAAATTTAAGAAAAAGCCGTAGACTTCATAAGGCCATTCGATAATATCTACCTACCTAGACTCCTACGTCCTTTAAATAGTCTCAGTAATGTTATGTAAGTTGTTTATCGCTAAGACGATTTATTATTTATCCTGTATCAACCTTTCATCTTAGTTTGTGGATGGTTTCTTGCGTTCGATCCATTCTGCGACAGCTGGTATAGCGATGAATGCTTTGTACAAGGCGGATAAGTGCGGGTAGGAAGACGTCAATGTTTCCTCGGTAAAGTGACCCAGTTGGATGTGATCGTACAGAATACTAAACATGGCTGTATCTCCCCACAAGGGAGAGCCGGATGGACTGGTGCTCAAATATGCTTGATCGTTGCCCGTTGTCTTGTATTTTTTATACAGGGCCTCAAACTTGGTTAATAGCTCGGGTACAGTCTTGTATACGTATTCGGCCTTTTGCTCTTCGGTGCTTGCAAAAGACTTTTCGACCCAGATATTGCGGAATCCCTGGTATTCATCGGCAATGACGTCTTGGACGTAATCCTTCCATGCATCTCCCGAATCCAACTTGTTGATACGGGCAAAGTACCGAGCCATGGCAATGTGCTGGCTCAAATGATGGCCATCCTCTGTATATGCAACTGGAACTGTCCCACATGGATTCTCACCAGACTCTACCAGGCGTTTCTTTTCGACACCCCATACGGAATCATTGTATTTGTACAAATCTTCTTGATAGGGAATGCTGTTAGAAGTACTCCTAGACAATATCGTGACCTATTCCCGTGCACGGGAATACATGGGAGTCTATCTAACCTGGCAGTCGGTACTCCCACGGGGACAGGAGACACTTCACACGCATGTAAACCGTAAACCTATTAGACCGGTTCCTGTCACGATTTTTATGGACCTGGACCTGGGAGGTAGATGGGATCATTCCCACGGGGGCATTTTGACCTACCTCCTACCACTAGACCTTCGCTGAAACGGGAGCGTTTCCAGATGGTGGATGCGATTCGTTCTGAGCGAACAGCTCATTTCCTGCAACGTACCACTAGCACCCCCACCACCTACCTTCCCTAAAACCTGACGCTGAGTCAGACCATCTCCAATCTCTCCAACCAATAGGAAGTGTGCCTCCCAGAAAGGGGCTTATCTCGACTAGTTCTTGGTCGCGCAAAAATACGAGTTGTTCAGCTCGAACACACTGACGTGGCGATTTCCACCGACAATCCTCTGAGCTCTGAGTCTCTCTTCTCTCTTTCAACCCACCATTGCTGTCGCCATTTCTTGAGATTAACGTCTGTCGCCAAGAACAGCGGTGCAAATTAAAAAAGAAATTCTGATCAATTGAATTGTTTGTGTCCCTTCTTTAGCAAAATGAGAGACAAATGGTGTTGCTTGTTGGGAAGCTTGCTGATTGCCGTGCTTCTTTCTGTAAAAGCGACGGTGGCATTCTCGCCGACCCGTCCTTTGAGGGCCCAGATTTCTTACACAAACTTCTGTCTTTGTAGTACGAACTCTGACAAAGATCCGAAACAGCCGTCCGAGATGAACGCCGAAGAGCTCCAAGTGGCGAGTGTCGAGGCAGCTCAACAGTCTGTTGACAAAGCTGAAACTGCAAACACTATTGCTGGCACGGCAAATACTATTGCTGGCACGGCAAATACGATTGCTGCGATTTCTGTTGCAATTTCTGCAGTTGTACCTTTGGGCATTGCATATATGGCAAACATTAAGATGGATGCTATGCGCATGGAAGACAACATTAAGATGGATGCTATGCGCAAGGAAGACCGAATCTTTCAATTGGAACTGAAAGAAAGAGAAGAAATCTTTCAACTGGAACTCAAGAAACTGGAGACCAATACCGAAAAGAAAAAACATGATATCCAAGCATTGATTGATGCAAAGAAAGGTGTGACTCCTAAAAGCCTGTCTATGAGTACCAACCAACGCACTAATCCATTGAACGATGGGGCTGTAGCTTGGCTCAAGAAGCAGACGGCGGCCGAACAGGGAAGCTCTTTGCCTTGGCTGACGTAAAAGTCCTACGTCGAGACCATGGCAGAACAAATGGGGTTCTGGGACGTACGACGGGAAACTATGGGAATAGACGCATTGGCCTCCAACTGAATAAAATAGAAGAGATATAACGATTAGTGCAAAGAATTGAAGCATAGGACTTTGTTGGGTGCACAAGAAGAAGCGAATGGCAATCTCTTCCCAGTATCGTGTGAATGGGACCTGACATCCACCTTGTTGCGGCAACAACAAGCACAACCAGCGGGGCAACAGCACCATCATGAATTGATCACTGTGAGCATGGTTGCAATGCGTTCAAGGTCTCGGTCGTCAAAAGGGTGTACGGCGAACTGGTATTCACCAACAGGAGGGCATTCTGAGAGATTTCATGAGCCGTCAAGATGGCTTTGACGAAGGCCCTCCCGACTATTGGATTCCGTTCAAAACATTGTTTTTCTGTCCTCATTGGAAGCCTTGGACAAGTGCTGGACACCTTCAATTTGCATGCTTCGAACGGTCTCACTCGTGATATCCGTCAGTCGATATAGAAAATTCTTTGATTATGTTGAATCCTCGTCAATCTTCTCCCTCATGCCCTGTTGTACCTCTGCCATGATAATCGGCTGCGATATATGATCTTTTGTTGCGAAACAAGGGCTTCCCTCCAGTGCTTCCGTACCTAACCTTCTTTCACAAATCACTGTAGAGATATAGCGCTACAGCTTGGATGTCGGCGAAGTGTGTTGTCACACCGGTTTGGGGTTCCTTCACATCGCGTCTCAATGTCAAGGTCGATAACCGGGACAAGACATCGACTCGTTCTTGCACCAAGACGGGAAATCGTTGAGCCGCCAGCACATCGGTAAACACAACCCGGGTATCCACGCTATCAAACAAGGCGGCCGACAAAGCCCGACACAAATCAACATCAACGCCGGACCACTCCTTGGTAGTGCGATCAAATTCGGCAAAGCCTTTGCGGGTACGAATGCCACAATTCAAAGAGCCACGTTCCTTGATTGCTTTCACGGTCGGCGATTGGACTTTGAGTTCGGGTGCCGCGACGTTACTCATTAATGGTCCCATGGGAAAGGCATACATGATGGGCGAATCGCCTGAATTGAGGCGATTCAAGCCGGTGCGAGGCATGAAGGTTTGCAAATTGAAATTGTACAGTTCTTCAATATTGCCCCGCGCCGCCACGGCATGTGCATTGACGGACTCCAATTGGTTGGCCGTAAAGCGGGGACTGCTGGTATCGTTCGTGGCGGGATCCCAGACGGTGGTCGTACCCAATTGAAAGGACGCGGTGGTTTTGGTAATGCCATGTTCTTGGGCATAAAATGAAGGCTTGAATGGTCCATTCGCAAAAATCGGACCAGGTCAGATCGCCCTGTCGCGTTACGAGACCAATGGGTTCCTTGCTCCACACTTTTGTGCCCAGCGTATAGTCTTGGTGTTGTACCCGCGGGCCTGCAAGGATTTGCACAACGTGTGGATTCGGGCGTTGTAGCAGTCGTCGTGTTGGGGTATAGCGTAGCTGCTCACCCCCGTTCCTCGAGCAACCAACGATTTCGTCGCAGCAGGGCCAGCAACTCCAAGGGCATGGGAAAAAATGACAATGACGTACAATCATGAGTGTCCGTGGGTGTGGAGTGGGATGGTATCCGACCGAACCAATGATTTGCCCTCCTCGTGTGGTGGTCCATGGCATTGTCGGTCTCCATCCCGTCATGGGTGGTGGTCCGTGGGGGGATTGTGATTTTTGTGTGAGAAGGGGGACGGAGGTGTTGAATCGTTGGATGAAAGTGCAAGGCCTCCACCACCTCTCGCGGAAGCGCCTTTTGTTGCTGGTACGGAAAAGACAAGAGGGCATGCCACGGAGGACACCAATCGGTCCATTTTGGGAGTTGAAACACATTCTGCACCCAGGAGTAGCAGTTCCCCTATATGACTATCATTCATGGTTATTGTGGTGGTGGTCATCCAAATCACGCACGGGACAAGACGGGCCTGTGGATGGGGTTGCCAGAGAATGGCATAGCTGATCCAAGAATAAGGACGATGAGTCTCTTTTGGCGGTCGCCTGCGGACTGGATGGATCTTTATCGTGTGGATCCGGCAGCTTCTTTTCCTCACCGTCCGATGCTAGGAAATCGTGGCTCTCCTCGTGTAGTAGTACTGTGGGTGGTGCACTGTGAATGACTCGGGGTGATTGTCCTTTGGTTTGCAACACGAGGGTATGCAATGAAGCATGCTGTACAATGGTTTGAATCAACTCGTGTTGTTCTTGTTCTTGTTGTGGATATGGCTGGTGGCGTTGTTGAGTTTGAGCTTGTTTTTTGCTGCCTTTTAGTATTAGGAGTGGAGAACAAGCGCGAGTGGTTTCATGGAATAAATGGCAAGGTGTGACGGTGAATGTTGGTGGAACTCCATACAGTCGCAAGGTATGGAGATGGGATTGTTCCCGTACGAGTTGCGTTACCAACGACCACGGACAAGAGTCATCACTTCCCGGAAGTTGCACAGTGACCTCGGTCAATGCCAATGGGGGACACCACATGACGACATGGTTATTGATGCTGTTGTTGTTGTTGGTACTGGAGGAATTGGAAAGAGGTAGGGTCAAGTGTGTCAAATGAGGACAGGTGGTATTCAAATTGTGACACAAGGCCTGAACTTGTAATGGACTCAATCCTCGTCGTTGTCCACCCTGCAATAAGGTCAAGGAGACGAGGGGAGTAATCGTGGTGGTAGTAGGCTTCCGATTCCCAACTTGTTTGTCCATTTTTATGGCGGTGCTGCGATTCGTTGTGGTTGTGGCACTGTCGGTTGTGGTCGTGGTTGTTCTTGTGGGAATGAATTGCCTCCAAAACTGGACCGGCAACATGTGGGGCAAGGAGGAATAATCCACCTGCAAGGCCACTTTTGTGGTTGCTGTTGTTGTTGTTGTCGTGCTGGAGGAAAGGACCTGCACCAGGGATTTCATGGTTTGTTGCAACCCAATCGGTTGTGTAAATTCTTGCAAGGCAATGCGAATGTCATGTGAATCATCGTTACTTGTCGGAGGATCCTGATTCTTGTTGGTGGTGTTCGAAGTGATGCGGTTCACCGACACCAAGGGCACCAAGTCCAAGGATTGCCACATGGAGGACGACGATGATGACAAGGACGAGACAAAGGCCTCGAGAAAGGGTTGTACCACGGTTTGAATCGAGGTTGGGGATTCGCACAAGAGAGGCAACGATACGTGTTGCAAGCGATGCAAGGACGACGACGACAAGGCACGACACAGAGCCGGAGACGACTCCCACGGTCCGTCCCATTGAACTCTCTTGTTGTTGTTGTTGTTGTTGTTGTTGTCATCCGAGCGGGAGGCGGCAAACACGTGTGCTTGGGGGGACACGGTCACGACCAGGGACTCCAACAGGGGGTATTCTGTAGTAATGGGAACCAACCAATCCCAATGACACTCGGGTCGGTAAGGCCAATCTTGCAAGGTCAACTGTCGCAATGAGTGGCGGGAACCGTGCAAGGCCTGATTCAACCAGTGCATGGAACAAGAAGAAGACGGAGTGCTTGTGGGATCCTCCTCCACACAATCATTCGTTCTACGAGTAGGGGTTGTCGGATTCAGCTGGAAATAACACAAGTGCACTTGCTCCAAGTTTGTGACAGGTTCCAGAGCTTGAGCCAGTCGTTCCAGATTGGAGCAAGAAGAAAAAGAAGAAGAATCCGTTGGGATTCGTCGTGGTGTCCGATCCAACAGACACAGGGATACACCAGTCGAATGGGATGTACGAGGATTGGTGGCCAAGACTGTGGATTGTTGTTGCTGCTGTTGCAAGAGGGTGGACACAAAGGTACAGGGATATCGCAGGTCCAGACCCAATTCCCAGTGTCGAATACTGGTGGACGACAAGGATGACAAGGCACGAATCCACGACCACGAAACGTTGGTATCCATCAAACCACCGGGTGGATCACAGGCCAAACCAACTGTGGCACTCTCCCTCAAGAATTGAACCAGCAACTCGTGCCAGAGGGTCCGATCGCCCCCCGCGTCTCTTGGTGGGGTCGTTGTCGGCCCCTGGAGGGAATCCAATTCGACACGGTGCAATGGTCGTCCTTGGCGGATCCAGTCGTCATCTAGACACTGTAGGAGATAGCGAGCGTCTGGCACTCCCATGCAGGCCGTGGGCAAAAACAAGTAAGGGACCATCCCATCCTTTGGTTCTTCTTCATGTGGTTCTGGATGTTGTTGTTGTTCTCCTCGGATCGAATGGTGGTTGTTAATAGCGCTCATGGCGTGGTGCCAACACTGCTGCCATTCCTCTCGAATGGCTGGATGCACCACTGCTGCTGCTTCGTCATGTGGTGGTGGTGGTGGAAGAGTCCATTGGGTTTGGCATGGAGTGGTCGTCTCATGATTGTCGTGGTACAACAAAGGTGATGCTGCTGCTGATGATGGTTGTTTTGGTAGACAACAGCTACCACTCGTCTCATGGTCATGGACAACCGAGCCAGGCGATAATGACAATGACGACGACTCGGATGTGGTGGCCAACACTACGCCCCCACGGACAGCCTGTGGTTCATCTCCTCGAGGACTCATTTCTCTCTCTTGCAAACGTCAGTCCCCTTTTGCGGTTGGTGGGCGGTCTGCCGTTCTATAGATTGGTTGGTAGCGGTGTGTGAGCAAGGTCGTCCGACTGCGGAACCCAAGCCGAGAGTTTGGGTAGCCGAGAATCAATGTTGATTATCGCTTTCTGTTTTCAAAGACAACAACAAAGCAGGAGAGACTGTCACACACCACTGCAACAACCAAACGATGCCAAAACTAAGTTGTTGTTGGAATGGTGACGTGCACAACATCCATGGAAACTCTCTGCCGTGTGTGTGGCCTTGCGATTCTCATTGTCGTATTGGGATACGAATCCGCCAACCTCAATTTTTCGAACCAAAAAACCCTAAAATCTTATTTTTTAGTATTGCCATGCGAATCTTTTGGGGTTCTTGTTCCTCTCTTATCAGCTCTTTGTCACATAACATCTACTATCTTATAGTTACATATACCGGTGCTCTGGGGGGGCGAGCCCCCCACCCATCCTTTCCCAAGGAGGGCGGGTATTGTGTTTCACTCCAGAATGTGGCGGGACTCGGATCCCGTCACGAGTTCTGTCCATTGCGTGCGAGTGTGCATCCAACCACACAGCCATCCCAAACACAGACCCCATTAAGGAGCCAAGATACCCTGAAATATCATCACAAGTATCTTGCCAACATACTCCGGCTGCCAAGCCATTGTATATCGTCTGCAGGATAAGCCGTTGCAGCGTCTGCAGGCAAGCTGGCAATAGCAAGCGAGCTGGACTTTACTCTTTGCAGAGTACCGTCGAGCCAATTCCCCGGGTGGGCGGGTGGGCGAAAAGAGAACTGCCAACAGGATCAATGGGTGATCAGATCCTTGACACTGCCGCTGTTAGCTCTTTCCATTAACTTATGATCATACTTCCTCATTCACATGTTGGTTGGGATGCCATACTCTGTGCTGACGTGTACTTTACACGACAGTCCCAACCAACCAATGACTCATTCCTTGAACTCGTATCTGTGATGACGTCAACTTCTCTTCTGCGTTCGTCCGTCGGTCCCTTCTTGACCTGATGGGTACGGTGCGGTTCTTGTTCCTCTCTTATCAGCTCTTTGTCACATAACATCTACTATCTTATAGTTACATATACCGGTGCTCTGGGGGGGCGAGCCCCCCACCCATCCTTTCCCAAGGAGGGCGGGTATTGTGTTTCACTCCAGAATGTGGCGGGACTCGGATCCCGTCACGAGTTCTGTCCATTGCGTGCGAGTGTGCATCCAACCACACAGCCATCCCAAACACAGACCCCATTAAGGAGCCAAGATACCCTGAAATATCATCACAAGTATCTTGCCAACATACTCCGGCTGCCAAGCCATTGTATATCGTCTGCAGGATAAGCCGTTGCAGCGTCTGCAGGCAAGCTGGCAATAGCAAGCGAGCTGGACTTTACTCTTTGCAGAGTACCGTCGAGCCAATTCCCCATCTCGGTATAGTATCTCTTGCGTTCCATTCCTTGCATCGCCGCTTGTATTGCCTTCTCATATTCCTTGTCTTTTAATGATTCTTACAATCCTTCAGAGAATTGAATCAACGCCTCGACCGAAGCCTTCGCGTCTGTGTACCTTTCCATCATCGACATTCCTGGTAGGACTCCTCGACTGCGGAGATGTTTCCGCCAGCGGTTGTTCATTTCAATAACCTCGGGACCCAGCTTTCGATTCTGCGCCGTTGTGGTTGCTCCTCGACGAAAGGAACGTCTTGCACTAAATTCTTCTTCTACCTTTACTGTTTCTGGTAGAATGTCCGGGCGTTGATGTTTGATTCGTTTCCAGAGACCATGAAACAGATGGTCGAGGTCTCCGATCAACGCTCGTTGAATTTTTCCTGTTTTTGACACCCGTCTGAACAATGGTCCTTGAGTGACCTTTCGAACATGCAGTTCCCTTATTGCTCTCTCAATCCACCTCCTGATTTCAATGCCCGAGCTTGACTTTTCTGCCAATGGTTGAATATATAAGCGAAACGTTCCGTCAGTTTGTTTAAACCGACCTGCCAGTGCTAGAGGAACGTGGGACACAGAGCTGCAATTCACACCTTCCTCCCAATGCTTTCGCAACAATCCAACGTCTACCTGTGGAATTTCCTCCCCTCGCAGGGCAGCGCAAAATCCGATGACGACGAGTGCCCCAGTCAATGCGATCTCCATCTTTCTCTGTCCTTGTGGAAAATTGGCCCATTCCTTTTCGAGAATACTCAATCCACACAATACTTCCTCCAAGGTCACCGCTCTATCCGGGATCCAAACGTCTCCCATTCGACGATGGCAACCCGCCATGAATCTCTTGAACCAGAAACTGTTCGTCGGGCTGGACGTAAACATGAGTGCCGTCCTATCACCTGTGCCCATTGTCGACATACCAGTGCCTCCCGGTAGCGTGTGAATAAAGTTCGAGACAACTGACCGAACCTTCCTTGCCGTCTCGAATTGAATGTGCTTTGAATTTCGACCATCTTGGAGACTCTTCATTAGGAGTATACAAGCGATCGACATCCCGACAGAGTCGCCAATCTCAAAAGGCCCTCGCTGCGGCAGTGGCTCGCTTAACCCGATCAAGTTTGCGGTTTTCTGCAAATTTCTCATTTCTCGCCAGTTTTTCTCGACCGTTGATCGCTCTCTTGCCCAAAAAGCGTCCAGGATCGCTCGTCGCACACAGACCGACAACAATTTATCTTCCTTCGATCCTTCTCGCTGAAACCTACCCTTCATGTTGTAAAACATGCATTCGTCGCACTGGAAAGGACACATTAAATGGTCACCTTCCCTGGCTTCTTGGAACCTCAATGCATCGTCTTCAAATTCATCAAGCCCATTTGGATCTATCAACGCGTCGTCCAGATCGCCCGCTTCAAGTACTGGGAATCGGTCATCTGCATCTTGGACGTAACAAGATGCATGCCAAGCTCCTGTGCATCTCCGACTAGTACCCCGTGTACATCCAAAATTGGCGCAGACAATGCCCGTCAATGGGGGAATCGGATGACCACACTTTTGACAGACCGTCGTGGACCGCATCCAGTACATGTCTCGCTCTTGAGACTTGCCATGGCCTGTGAAAAAGATGAGCGTGAACAAATGCGACTATGAGAGGTTCATGTTGGTCTTTTGACCACAAACAACAATCAACCGGAATCGTAAAGACGATGTCCGCAATTTTTCCGAGCTTCTTCCGCCAACGATTTGACATAAGCGCAGGACAAACGAAGATATGGGAGTTATCGGGACGAATATGATGTGAATCGCACATCAAATCCAACGCAACGTCTGCTATCGCGGGGGGCGGGTTCCACACAAAACATCCTCGTTCGAATGCCTCGTCGAACCACTGTTGGGGCGTTAGCTTCTTCCATTGTAATCCGCCTGTATATTGAATCAGCCAGTCGATCGCGCCTGGGAATCGCTCTTCCGAGCTCTTGTGCAGTGGGACGTGAAATAACATGGAATCGCCCGCCATTACACCCGTCAGCAGATCTCCTCTTGATAGACCGTCCGTGCCTTGGTCTATCATTCTGGTCCCGGCAACCCAAACTACTCTCAAGAAGACATTCCCGTTCATTTCGAGCTTGCGTGCTCGAAGGACAAGCTCAAACAGCAATCTCGAAGAAGACGTTCCCCGATAAAAAGCAGACTCCGACGTAGAGTTGTCTGTAAACAAGAAAACCTCGGTCCCCACCTTCAATCGGCCGCTTGTCACCAAGGCCTCCAATCTGAGAATTAAATTGTACAATTCTCTAAAGTTTGATGAACGGGCTCCGTACTCGCGGGTCCAGAGGCCATGTTCCGTGTCAACCTCATCACTCCCGTACAACCACAATGACGTTCCAAAGCCTTCACCGGATGCATCACCAAAAATAATCACAACTTGTGAACCCTTTCTTGGGCGTGCTAAGAGTCGCGGTGGCGTGTCTCCGGCTGTCAAGTTCGCTAGTGCTTCTACGTCGTCGTTGAACCTCTTGGCTTTCTTTACCTTGGAGGGAGCAGGTCCAAACGCAATGGTTTTGTTTGATTCCTCTGCCAGCACCGCTTCTCGTTCCTTTGGTGGCAGTCTCCATCCCTCCTCATTTCGGTCTGGTCTCCAAGTCTCGAGAGTCAAATGGATCCCTTTTAAGTAAGGGACCATGCTCTGAAATGTCAGAGAGACATAAACCAGAAATCCACGAATGCGCTCTAATTCCTTTCGCTCAATCTCCTCCTCTTTCGCTGCCCATTCGACCAGCCTCTGGACGAGTCCCTTGGTCTTTTTCCATCTTTCTGCCGAGACAGTTTTGTACACGGCATCACCTGTTGTCTCTACAACGGCCCCTGCCCATGCTCCTGGGGTTTGACTTGGAGGTCGCCGCTTTCGTGCCGCATCTTGAAGTCCGAAAAAGGCTGCTCCTTTCGCCATCGCACTCGAGGCTAGCCATGCCTCCTCCCGACTGGGAGCGGTCCCCCGAAGATCATCGACGTAGGTGTGGATGTCTACTGCCATTTGTCCGTCTTCTCGAACCTTGCAAATCCACGGTTTGGAGGAGTCATATTCGCGACTCCCGGGCAAATTGATTTCCACCCTTGCCCATCTAAAAATGTTTTTCTTGTCAAAACGACATCCAAAGATAACTCGTTTGACTCGTTGGGAGCACTGTGTCGTCTGATATGGGGACACTGTTATCCCCATTGCACAACGAACCCAAGCCTCCCACTTTCTTTTCTGGCCTGCTTTATTGTCCAGCTCCTCTGCAAACATGGCCGTCAAATCCACTCCTGTATATTTCCGAATTTCTGGATGAATCCAGAAATTCAGGAACATTTCTCCAAAGTCGTTATCGACCGACCACGTGGACACATCAACTGATCGAAGCATGGAGTCAACGGTAGCTAAGCTGAACCATGGCGCATGCAAGGCCGCGTTGAGGCCACTCTTCGTGCCATCATACACCATTCGTATGTCGGTAGGGCCCTTTGGAACGGAGAAAAAGCTGGTGAGTGATAGAATTCCAGCATGTGGGGCGATGTACCCTCTGCTCCTAACTTTGCTGATCTTCTTCTTTTCTAATCCTCTGCTTGTCTCATCCGGGTTGTTCCTCTGTGGTATTCTGTATCTTGGTGGTCGACCAATCCACATGGGTTTAACGCCGTCCCGCATTTCGACATGCCAGACTCGATCAGGCATCCTCCAGAAAAAAGGTGAGGAGCCTGAGTCCCAATCCCACCATGACGATAAAGAGACATGCTGCATCGCGCTTAACCCCGCATCGAGTGACGCTTTCTGCTCTTGACCGTCCAATTGTTTCTTGTGGAGTCTCCACCAGGTCCAAAAATCGTTGGCCACCTTTCTTTTCCAATATATCAACGCCCCCTTACGAATTGATGCTAACGCCTTGATCTTTCGTTGAGTCTCCGTGAACGACTGAACTCCGAACTTTGCCAAAATTCTGTCATTCCAAAGGTGGTACGGGATTTCCGCGTCGTCTGCTTTCGTGGCTTTCAAATTTCGATCCTCGTCCTTGATTTCATCAGATAATTCGACAATCAACGAAGGGTCCATGTCGTCTAGAGTGGATGGCTCATCCCACTCTTTCATTCCAGGCTTTTCCTTGTTGCTTGACGATGTCTTTTTCAAATTGGGGCGGTCTCGATCTCCCATTGAGTCACGAGGTTGAGTTAGGAAGCGACGGATCAAGTGGACAACCTGGACTCTTGATTTGAACGGTGGGCCCACCTGGTCCACCCATCGCTCCAGGTCATCCTCTGGTGCATGTTTACTTAGAATCGCAGGGAAGTCGAGCGCGAGGGAAAGCTCTCGAACTCCTAACCTCCTACACACCAACCCTGTTGGAGAGAACACGCTTGGGAGAACGTGCAGGGCGGACTTGTCCCTTTTCCAATCCAACTTACGATTCATGAGAGAGGTCTTGTTATCTTCCGATGCTTTAACGCGTCCGTGAAGGGTATGATCTATTATACCCCGAACGCTGGTGAACTTCAAGCCGGTGTCTACTGCACCATCCCACCAATTCTCGAAAGCTGAATTCGTCACACCTGTTGATGTGGTTTTTGTGGTTATGTACAACCAATCCACTCGGGTGGTGACACCTCCCAAAATTCCATGGTCCATTCTCATTCGTGTGGTGGACCACTCTTCACTTGTTGGGGGGCCAGCAGAGGGGCGGCTCTTCCACCAAACAACAACTTGCAATTCTTTCGTGGACCAAACTGTGTGACTCGGACCTGGAGCCATACCATCGAAAAACACAATGTTCGTCGATGGATAACAATTTAAGCCACCTTCCTCCTTTGATGAATTTTCGCCACACTTCGACACTTCATCGCTCTTCCTCTTTTTACTTCCCCAACTTTTCGCTCTTGGTTTCGCCAACCGAAGAGACATCCATTCTCGATGCATGGTATCCTCGCCCTTTAGCGCCACTCCCGAGCTATCTATCCAGATCACAGGGCCCAAAAGAGATGTTGTCCAGTACCAAAAGGGGATATCTCTACACACCAATCCGACTGTATAGCCACTTGTTCCTATAGGCAGGCGTGCTTGTTTACTTTCCAGAACGCCATTTTCTGGAGGAAGCGAGTCTGGACAACATCTCTTCGCTAGCTTAACATCGCTAACCGTAAGCCAAGTCGTCTCAACTGAACTTTGTGCTTGGTCTTCATCTTCATATAGTTTGCGTTTGGTTCCTTTGTTGAGACTCCCTGTATTCTGTCACTTCTTGGCTTCTCCATTTGATCCGCTCTTGTTTCCTCCTCCCGAGCCCTTTTTGTTGACTGAAGAGACTACCTGATTAACAGAGCGGGCAACCTTTTCCAGTTTCTCATCGAAGGAGACTCGAAGTTCGTCAAACTTGGAACGCGGAGTGGAAAAGCGGATGAGGTGCTCATGTAAAATTAGAGCAATCTTTGGGTGTCCGCTGAAATCATGGGACCTGTATTCTCGCATTGTCTCGTGGGCTTTGAGAGTGCCCCAGAGCATTCCTCCTGGTGAGTTGGAGGCTCTTCCTGGGGCACGAGCGTCTCGCAAGCTTTTAAACACTGCGCGGACGCAGTGTGAAATGAGGATCCAGACCTCATGTTCCGACGCGTCGCTTTCCTCCTTGATTTCCCTGTGATAACGGACCATCCAGTGGCAAAGCTCGTCCCAGAACGTCTTGCTAAGGAGCAAGAGTTCTCGAGCCACACTAGATGGTTCCGATCCGAATGCGAAAAGGTCTCCGATGGCCTGCTCCAAAGTCTTGCGTCCATCCTTGACGTAATCAAGCACTCTCTGATGGATGCCTTCGCGGCCCGATGGTGGATGAAAGTCGACGAATTTCGGAACTCCTGCGAGAGCGCGTGAATTGATTGTCATGGACGAGTCACTGCTTTTGCCCAACAGAGGGGGCACCTCCAAATTGAAAGAGGCTATGTACGCGGTATGGTACGGTGTCTTGTCCTTTACCCTGGCTGTGGTTGCCCTCTGATTTGCGGCCTGCCCCTCGTCCAGACTCGCATCGGAAGTAGCAAGGGAGAGAAGCGAAATTGCATCCACGAACACGTGTGGATCTCCGACCGCCGTGTGTAACGCAAGCCAGGTGTCGCAAGCCTTGCGTGACGAGAAGACGATTGATCCAACCACAATGGCGTCGGATTCGGATTGTTCTTGTAAATCCTTGACATCTGCCTTTAGCTTCGCAATTTCTTCCTTCAAAGCGGTCACTACCGAACCTCCGGTTGCGGGAGTTTCGGAAGCAGTTGTTGAGGGGGCAAGAGACGAAGAAGAGGTTGTTCCCCATGCAAACATCGACGGTGTGGTTGCTTGTGTGCCTGTTGCACCTGAACTTCCTCCCGCCTCGAGCAAACCAATGCGACGTTTTAAGTCTCGCAGTTCTCCATCCCATTTTCCACCCGGGTCCGCAGATGTCAACGAAGAGCCAGTGAGGAGTCGCATAGTGGGTTCCACAAAACGACTACGAAAATCACCTGTTGTCATGAAACGTTCGATTTGTTCCATCACAATTTTTTCCACGTTGGTCTTGAAATTTGCAAGATGACCCTCCAGAGTTGAAATCCGTGCTAATACGTCAGATGACAAAGACCCAGGCGGGGACTTCTTGGTATCCTCCAACATAGAAGCCAGAGTGTGCGTTGACGAAGTCAATTGGTCAATGAGACCGAAAGCGGACAGGGTTCCAAACGAGGTTGGACGCTCGCCCAAGAGCTCGTGCAAAACTGAAAGCTTCATATGAACGGAGTCGAGCTGTTCATCATGTTTGCCTCGAAAACTTCGACGAATCAACTTTTCTTCTTCCACAGCGGTCTTGAGTGCTGCCACATTTGACAGTAAATCGCGCCAAGCTCCCTGAGAAAGCGTTCGGAACGCGGGAGTGGGTTGATTGCCCAAATCCTCTGGTACGTCAATAAAAGACACGGAGGCTGCTGCCTTTTCCATCTTGACCGTCGCAAAGGTATCACCCAGGTTGGACCCGTCCGACGATCCTGAGGCAACATCTTGGCCTTGAATGGAATCATCACTACGTGGTTGTAGACGAACTTTCTTTCGTGCTGGCGTATAGACGAAGTTGATGCCAGACTTCGTATCTTGTAGAACATGAGCGACCACACTGCCATCCACAGCGTCGTTTCCCGCTGCCATGGCCGATTCCTTCAAAGAAGAGAAGGTGGCTTGCCAACTTTCCAGACTCCGCGGACTTGTTTCCAGTTCAGACCATTCCGCTTCTCGGATAAGCGAACTCGGAAGTGTAGGAGTTGCAAATATTGTAGGGTTCTCATCTCCTTCGGAACCACCAGAACCTCGAATGAAAACACATTGGGTCTCATCGCCTGCAAGAAACGGACTCACCTGACGACCCCACAGAGGGCGAGGATTCCGACGTCCCAGCCCAATCAAACATCACGAACGGCGCAAACCCGAAGGGAGCGACACAAACACAACGAGAGAGTGGTTGGCAATGGCAGTCAGGGAGTAAAAAAGAAAACGAAAAGAGAACTGCCAACAGGATCAATGGGTGATCAGATCCTTGACACTGCCGCTGTTAGCTCTTTCCATTAACTTATGATCATACTTCCTCATTCACATGTTGGTTGGGATGCCATACTCTGTGCTGACGTGTACTTTACACGACAGTCCCAACCAACCAATGACTCATTCCTTGAACTCGTATCTGTGATGACGTCAACTTCTCTTCTGCGTTCGTCCGTCGGTCCCTTCTTGACCTGATGGGTACGGTGCGGGCCTATCGAAAAATCTATCCTTGCCCTCTATCCAGAACGCGCGGCGACTCGCCATTCACCATGATTTTGGAATTGCGCACGGACAACTTTTTTGTGTGGCACGAACTCCTCCCGTTTTGTCGACACACGGCTCCGACTGGATGGATGGGAAATGGGTCCCGCCCCTGGAACAGTAGCGGAACAACCCACCGACACATGTTTCTACGATGACAAGGAAACTCCATCCTACCGTCAATGACTGTCATGGTTCGAAAAATTCAAGGGTTTCGTAGGAACCCAATGCTGACAAAAAAAAAGACAAGGATGTGTTCTACAGGACAACCGCCAAATCGCCGTATCGTATTGACATGCGTTCCGTGTCCACGTCTGTCGTTACTGCTGGTAGCTTTTGTGGAGTGGGTTCCCCACAATTTGGTATCGTTTATCGTCGTCCAACTCTTCCACCCCGTCCTCCTCCTCGGCCTCCACGTCCACCGCGACCTCCTCGACCACCCCGGCCTCCTCGACCACGTCCCGCCGCCTTGGTTCGTTCTGTTCCATGATGAATGCGAACGAGGGGTTTTAGAATTTCGTCCGTCGCAAAGCAACACGAATAGGAATTGCCTCCCTCGGGTAAGGTGGGAACATCTTTGGCACCCTCCTTAAACTCAATCTTCATCCAATGCACACCCAAGACATCATCCACCTTGTCCAAGATTGTGACTTTGGAAAGTTGTTGTTGCGGTAAATGAACAATTGTGGGCGTCCGCGTAGCCACCAGGCGCCACTTGGGACCCAAATGGGGATCCAAAATCAAGACACCGTCACTGTCGGGATCCGGGCTGACTGTATTTTCTTCAATCAAGGGATGTTCGTCCGGAAGGGGACACTCTAACACTAGAGACCGCCCCGCCACGGACTTGTTGGACATGCGAGCCAATTTACGTTCCATGGCGGCATCTTCCTTATCCTCTGGATCGGTCGGTACGTTGTCGGTCGCACTCTTCAAGGCCCATTCTGGATCATTGAAACACCGAGGACAAAGGGGAAAGGTTCGTGCTGGTTGACCCACAGAGTATAGACACAATTCAAAGTTGCATCCTTCGACGGGACAATGTCTTCCAGACCATTGTTTGACTTCGCCTCCGGCTGGCAGAGGATATACGGTTTCGGTATACTTGTTGTACAAGCGTACCGGTGGACCCGGAATGTAGGACAAGTACCGTCGAGTGAGGCCGCACCGGGTAAAGGGTTTGCCCACATCTTCCAACTTGGAGAAGGAGGCCCCAAACAAAACGTCCATTTTATCAATACTCTGCGTAAAATTGTCAAACTTTTGTCGAAACATGTTCAGTGCCTGTGTCACCATCTGGTCTTTCCCCGCAAGACCCTTGGCAATTTTACCACATTGATCTTCAATGTCGGATCGGACCTGTGGCAAAACCAAGGAACTATCAATCATGTGATATCCCTGCACCAACACCAATCCCAATTTCGACGGTACCAGTCGACGACCACTTTCCAAAGTGCAGTACTTGCGATTCTGAATGTTTTGAATGTGTGTGGGAATACTCGCATCGGTACCAATCCCATGTTTTTCCATTTTCCCAATCAATTCCGATTCGGTCAAATAGCCGGGCGCTGTCGTCATGCGTTCCTTAATGTTGAGACTTCCTCGCGCCATACCGGTGCCCGTCGCAACGGTCATGGTCACTTTGGAATCACTCGTTCCCGCCTTTGTATTGCCGGCATTTGACAGGGGAATGCATTCCCCTTGGACAAATTCTGGAATGGTTCCTTCTTGCTCATCTCCCACGTCGTCATCGTCGTCGTCCGCCGCATCATTGTATTCTCGATGCATGAGAATACTCAAAAATCCCGGCGAGACCAACTCTTTTCCTTGCAAGGTAAAGCTTCCCTTGACATCTTTGGGTCCCCCCAAACGTTCAATCGCAAATTGGACCTTGGTGGATTTCCAAACGGCATCGGGACTGACCGAGGCAATGCAATGTCGAACGACAAATTCATAAATCCGTGCCATGTCTCCACTCAATTCATGTTCCCGAGCCGCCTTGCAGGGAGTAATGGGTGGATGATCGCCCATATCGACTCCACCGCGGGCCTTGACCGTGTCTCCGGACGACAATAATTGTCGAACATGGGAGCCCCATCGATGATCGGACGTTTGTTGTTGCAACATGCCCTTGATATCAAAGGATTTCGGATAGGCGGTCGATTCAGTCCGAGGATAGGACAAGTAGCCACTCAAATACAAGCGTTCGGCCGTTTGCATGGCGGCATGGGGACCAATGCCCAAGGCCTTGCTACAGGCCTTGAGTAAGGCGACCGTGTTGAGCGGAATGGGCCGTCCTTGTTTCTTTTCCTTGGTCACGACACTTGTGACCTTGGCCATGGGCGTGCTGCCATCATCATCATTGTTCAAGGCTTGATCGACCATTTGTTGGACTCGATTCCGTTGAAAGGATCGTCCATAATCCCAGGTGGCCTTGAGGGATCGACCTCGTTTGATCATGGCCAATTCCAAGGTCCAATAGGGTTCCGGCTTGAAGGTTTCAATATCAATGTGTCGTTGCACGCAAAATCCAAGGGTTGGTGTTTGACAGGGGCCATAACTCAGGACGGTACTGTCCAAATCGCCGTACCGACCTTGAAAGTACCGCGTTTGGAATCGAGAAAAGGCCACACCCACCTTGAGATCCAATTCTTGTCGGGCATCGACCGACAAGGCTTGATTGCGATCGGGTTTGCCCAAGGATTTGTAGGCTTTTTGAATATCGGACGGCGTAATGGCGGAAAAGTAGGCTCGATAGACCCGGTCGTAATTGGACAATTCACTCTTGTTGCTAGTATTGGCTTTCATGAGACTTTGACAAATATTCAAGACTTCAAAATTGATGTTTTCCCCTTCGCGATCACAGTCCATCCACAAGACGATAAAATCGACATTGCGGGCCTCGGTTTGCAAATGCTTGACGACACTGCCCTGTTGGGCCTTTTGGACGGTTCGGGCCGTAAAGAGTTCGGCGGGGTCGACCGAATCCCAGGATTGGAATTCCGAAGTAAATTCCAAGGCATAGACATGACCGGCGACACTGGTAATGCGATGATGACAGGTGGCGGCGTGAGGCGCTTTGGGAAAGGAGGGACCCGTCACGTCGTGCACCGGCAGGGATTTGCCACCGCGAGAGCGCGATGTTGAACCAGAAGACAATCCTGCCGCAATGGATTGGGCAATACTGGGCTTTTCCGCCACATGCAAAATGGTAATGGACTGGCCTCGACCGTAATTGATATCACTCGTTTGTTGCGACTGAGAAGGGGGAACCGAGGGTGCACTAGGACCTTTGTCACTGCGGTTATTCTGATTTTTGTTGTTGTTCTTGCTGTTGTTCCCCTTTGGTCCATCTTGGTTGCGTTGGTTGTTATTCTTCTTATTGTTGTTGTTGGACCGGTCCTGCTGCTTATCCTTTGGGAGATTCTTGTTATTATTGGTGTTTTCCGGAGGAGGGATCGTAGCATTTCTGGGGTCTTGTTCGTTTTCTTGTTGTCCATTTTTTCCTCGAGTTGCATTGTTTTGATGTTTCTTGCCCTTGGACTGATTCTTGTTCTTGTTCGCATTGTTGGATTGACTGTTCTTGTTGTTGTTGTTGTTGTTGCTTTCTTGTTTGGTTTGCGTGTCCTTTGGTTGCTCTGTCAGAGTCTCGGTAATAGTTGCATCTGGTTCGGTTGTTGGTTCGTCGGTATCTGGAGCATTGTCCTGTTCTGTATGGCGATTCTTATTCTGTGATCCTCTCCCTCGTCCTCTGCCTCGTCCTGGACCCCGTCGTTCCTGGCCTCGTCCTCGTCCGCTGGTCATTTTACCGCTTGGCTCGCCCTTGTTGTTGTCGTTGTTGCTGTTGGCATCCATTGGTTGCTCTTGATTCTTCTCCTCCTCTGCTGAATCCTCCGTAGTGGCAGATTCGTGTGCAGAGTCGGTTCGTCCTCGTCCTCTTCCACCTCTTCCACGACCACCACCGCGATGTTGTTGTTGTTGGAACGATCCTCGACCACCTCTCCCCCGTCCACCTCGTCCTCCGGGAGATGCTTGTTTGTCGTTGTTGTTATTGTTGTTAGTGGCTGGAGGATTCGTATCAGCAGGGGAACTTTCTGGTGTGTCCGATTCAGAAGCATGTTCTTGTTTTTGTCCAGCCGACAGCCCTTCTTCTTTGGTATTATTCGAAGGACGACGACCACCACCTCGCCCTCCTCTTCCTCTTCCTCGCCCCCCTGCTCTTCCTCCTCGTCCTCTTCCTCGACCACCACCTCGTCCGCCGCCTCGTCCACCTCGTCCACCTCGACCGCCACCTCCAGCCTCGTCGACTTGTAATGCCGCAGCTGTAGATGCTTGATTTGGGTCGTCTGGATTCTCTGACATGTTTTGCTGGTCCAGAGGGTTTCTCTTCGGTTATTTGGGTTGAGAATTTGAAATGGTGGCGACGACGCGGTGTGTGGGTGCGTGACAGCGACCGCGCGTGCGACTCCCATCCCAAAGTCGTGATCCTACTATGGGTAGCATAAATAGCTAGAGGCGTCGTGATGACCCAATCTATGCTCCAGTAGGTTGGACTTCTTCCGCCAGAGAAGTCTAGATCGTATTCCAATCCAAAGACATAACCATTTATCTCATCCTATATTCATTTTAGGGAGAACCAAGAATGTATAAATCAGTTGCTTGTTCTCCTCTGTCCAGGCGCTTTCACAAACAACACACCTCATGGGTCCACCATGGCCGCACTGTCTCGACAACACGACTCTCGGTGCGCAAGCTATTTCTTAATTGCCATCCCCCAACTCTTCGTATCCAGGCATGATTTTGCCCTTGGGGATTTGCAAGACTTTGCGCATGGTTTCGACATCGCCCTTTTTCTTGGCCTTTTCGTACGATCGGGCTTCCTTTTTGGAGACGGTTTGGCCCCAAAAATTCACCGTCGCATCCTTGTAGCGATCGCCATCGGTATTGGTATTCCCACCCGCCTTTTCCAACACTTGTTCGTCCGACTCTTCCTTGGCTTGTTTCTTTTTGCGCGCCACAGCCTTCATTTCGCGTTCGTCCGAAACGCCTTGAATGGACAATTCACCATTGACCAATTGCCATTCCTCCTTGCAGACACTGGAATAAAATTCTTCATTGTGCGAAATCATCAACACGGCACCACCCCATTCGTTCAAGGCCTTACTCAAAGCTCCCAAGTTTTCGCGATCCTATGACCGAGAGAGAAACGCCACACAAAAAGATTCATACAGAGAAACCAACCAAACAAACAGGATCCATGAGATGGGACTCGGACCACAATGCAGACACACACACACACACAAAAGATATGCAACAACACCCTGCGGTAACGTACCAAATAGTTGGTGGGTTCATCCAAAATGACCAAATGCGGTACGGTCCAAAAGGCTGCCGCCAAGACCAACTTGACCTTTTGTCCACCCGACAAACCACGAATTTTCCCATAGGTTCCAAATTCTTGGGGCAACCCAAAGCCATCCAAATGACCTTGAATTTCCGTCGTGGTCACGGGACGTAAATCCAATCCGGCTTCCCGAGACGCAATCTTTTCATCCGTTTGTTTAATCAAATGCTCCAAGCCCATGGCCAACAATTCATCGCGACTGTAATACTTATTGTCCTTTTCCGGCACATTGCGTTTCTTGACTTCATACTCCAATTTACCGCCGCGCATACGACGACTCCAAATATCTTCCAAACCAAAATCATCCATAATGGCCTGTTCTTCGGGCGTAATGCGAAAGGCTTCGGATTCCAACTTTTCCCGATCCCAGCCATCCTTGAATCGCCATTGAATGTACGAGACAGGACTGGATTCCATGTGATGTTCCACATGGGCAAAGGCATGTTGGGCTACATAGGCAATGCGTAAATTGGGATGAATGTGAAATTTGCATTCGCCCAAGTTGCTCGGAATCGTTTCTCCGACAATCATTTTAATCAAGGTGGTCTTTCCTGCACCATTGGCACCCAATCTGGAACGTGGTAGAGTCCGTTGCCCAAGGACGAAACGTAAAAAGAGGTACAGAAGAGAGCAAGGATTGATCAGAAAGTGTGAGATCATAAATCAAGCAGGACGAAAAGAGGCACTGGCGATTGGTCCAGTATACGTACACGACGACGCGAGACGACAGGGTCATTTTCAAATGAATGTTGGTCAAGGTATTGCGTTCTCGTCCGGGATACCGGAAATTGACTCGTTCCATTTCCAAAAACTTTTGCGTCGAAGTCTTGACTCCCTCCAGTCGTCCCGGTTCGGGAAACACATACTTGACTTGATCGGTCGTGGCCAATTCAAAGTAATGCTTGGCTTGGGGTTGCAGCTGGACAAATTCCGACATTTTGGTCTTGTAATGGACCAAGCGACGGTAGGGGCCCCAGACATCGCGTTGTTCGTAATGAATGACATCGGTACACACATTTTCCAAAAAGGTCGTGTCGTGACTGACAATCACCACGGTTTGATGCGTCAAGGTCAACAAGTAATTGGTAATCCATTCAATCGCCGATTTACTCAAGTGATTGGTCGGTTCGTCCATGAGATAAATATCCGGGTTGATCAAACTGTGTGACAAGACAGAACATGCACAAGACAAAATGTGAATGAAAACAGACCCACCCATAAGACATGAACTAATTTTCGCCAACAGGTACAGCTCCATTGGGACACACTTTGCATCGCCCGATCCTCAACGACAACCGACACTAGATACAATAGTATACTTACACGGCTCGTACCAATCTCATTTTCATTTGCCACCCACCCGACAGGGCTCCAATGTTCCCCTCCAACATTTCATCGGTAAAGTCCAATTCTTGCATTTTGGCCACACATTCTTCCTTGGTACGTTGGGGACAGGAATCCATAATGTATTGAATGACAATTTGGGCTTCATGATCGGGATCGACGTTGGAACCGGAATCGACATAGGCGGTCGTTAATTCATCGGCCGGCCATCCTTCTAATTTGCCCGTATTAATGGCATTCATGAGTGTGGTTTTACCGACCCCGTTCTGACCCACCAAGGCATAGCGACGACCCCGCAACAAGCGCAATTTGGTTTGATGCAACAAAATTTTGCCTCCATAGGCCAAATTGAAGCGAATATTACAAATTTCCTCGACGCCTTCCTCGTCGTCACCACCCACCGATTCATCCTCATCCACCTTGACAAAGGCACGTTCCGTGGCTTGACGAAAGGTTTCCACAATAGTGGATGGATCGACCGACGGAGCGCTGCTGGTGCTGGTGGACAGGGTGGGATCGTCGGGTTGCAAGTAGGGTGTCAAGACATTGCTCCATACAGAGGGATCAAATTCATTGGCTTCGGCCAATCCAGCCGCCAAAAACGCCACATAGGACAAGACTTCTTCGTCCTCACCACTCGTCTTGTCATCATTCTCTGTCGTCGTCGCGGTTGCCTTGGTGCTTGGGTCTCCAGGGACCAGGGATTGATGCAACAATTGCAAAATCGTAAGCGGTGGATCCAACAAGGTCATTTTGTTCCAGATTCTCGTCCTCTCTCTCTCTCTCTCTCTCTCTCTCTCTCTCTCTCTCTCTCTCTCTCTTCCAAATGAATCAATGGTCTTTCGGCAATGGTGTACAGAGAATCTCAGAGGGGGTTGGTCTGGAGCTCACAAACGTATCACAATGGCGTCCAACCACCAACCACGCACACGACAACCAAAATGACGACAGACTTTTTTTGATGGCATAGGAAATAATGCGCGACCCTTTATCAGCGATTCACCTGCGTCCCAAGGACGATTTATCCATTGAAGCTAGCTAGGGATCGGTGAAATGTTCTAAAACATACGTAGACTGTCCCGGTTTTAGTTTCTATGAAATGACGCTTCCATCTAAACTTGGATTGGTCTGCTCGACTTCGTATCATCCATGACAGAAAACAACCCAACTGTATATATCTTTTAGCCGTCTATAGGAATACTATGTACATTTCTGAAACTGATGCTTCTATGCTAGCAAGGATCGCCTCGTTTCCAATCGATAGCGCAGTGTTCCGTTTCCAGAATTGGGGTGGAGGAATGTCAGTCCCGTGCTCCTGTCGGAGATTTCCTGGAAATTGCGACCACCACCACGAGAATAAAAACCCTCCCAACCAGAGAGGACGCGTCTCAAAGCATCTCTCCATGGAAACTGCCTGCAGTTGGGCTCCAAGTGTGGTGCGTCTGTCATGCCGGTTGACCTTCCGGATCGTACCATCCGTGTTTGTGGGACGGTAACAACGTGGAAGGAGATTCCAGACAATCCTCTTCTCGAGTCGTGGCACTCGATGATGACAAGGCCGACGACGACAAGGCCGCCGACGACGACGACGAGACCCCGGGTACACTACTGCCGACACCCACCACACCCACCGAACGTCCCATCAAACCCAGTACGCCCGTGGCAAGCCATAGGCTTGTTGGTATTGTCGTCGCAGTAGTAGATTGGAGGAATGCTGCGAATCCACTTGGTTCCAGGAGTCCAAGCCTCGTTCCTGCCGTGTTCCTGGAATGAGATTGTCCAAGACAAGGGCAATCAAGAGGGCCATAATCATGGGACTGCTACAAATCGAATAGGCAATTCGACCACCATGGCTGTCACCAAAGGGATTGTGGTTGGACAAGACTGGTTCCTCCCCCATGGTCAGTTCGGTTTCAGGGGGAAGCAACTCATGGGAAAAGTACCCTCCGGGTCCCGCAATGGACAAGGCATTGAAGAGGGCAAATCCAATAATAAATAGGTTTCGAGGCGCATTGTTCCCTTGAATGGGTGCGGCATCCGTGAGGGACACGTATTGGAGATTGGACAGCCCCGTCGCCAAAATGACGGCAAACACGACACAGTACATGCCTCCGACAATCCCAGTCGGCAAGGCGGCCAAGAGGGCCGTCACCTTGCCCCACAGACCCAAGACAATCATGGTCGCCGCCGCCATTTGAACCACGACACGCGATCCCACCCGTGTCAAGGCAATGGCGCCCACATTTTCACTTTACGAGGTGGTCCCGGATCCACTTCCCAGCAATCCAGCCACAATGGCACCCATGCCTTCCATGGCCAATCCTCGACAAATAATGGGAGGTGGAGGTGGCGGCGCACCCGAGAGTTTGGCACAGGAATAATAATCTCCCACGGATTCAATCATGCTGGCGATCATACCGCCCAACATGGGCACAATGGCTATCCAGGACAAACAATCGAGAGGAAGGCATTCACAAAAAGAAGAGCAAAAGTCAGAGAGTTGTCGCATGTCACTGCCATTCGCGTGATTGCGCGATACGTACGTACCATAGGATTCAAACCGGAATCCCTTCCATTGTCCTGGATAGGGAATGCGAAAGAGGGGTGCTTCGGACCACAATTGTCGGGCCGAATCGGTGCGACAGGCATGACCGGGTTCCCAGACCGAGGCGGCCGTCAAGAGACCACTCAAGGACCACGTCAATCCCATGGCGGTCAAAATGGGAACCAAGGCAATCATGTTCCATACGGAATCCATTGTTGACGGCCTTGTGGAAGAAGCAGCAGCATGTGCCGTGGTATCGTCATTGGAAATGGCATTGGTACCTTTCATGGTTTGGTTTGTTCCTGGCTTGGAGGGCTGTGCCCTTTGAAACGTCTCTTGAGGTGACATGCTGCTGCTCCGAACCGATTTGGATGCTTTTCTCTTCTTTTGCTTCTTCTTTTGTTGGGAGGGGTGACCATGCCTACTGTTGTTGCTACTTGTCGTTGTCATCTCCAATGGTGCTTGTCGTCCAGTGCTGGTTCGACCCCGACTCGTGCCTTTGCTCAAGCCAATGGTCAAGACCATCATGGTCAACCCCATGGGAAAACAAGAGGCCACATTGGCAAACCCCAAGGCGTACAATCCCAATCCCACGGCCGAGAATCCCGTGGCGACCGTCACGGGAGAAATGTACCGCAACAGGGGAATCATGACACCCGAAAAGCCCAGAGTCATTTGGACCAGACCGACCACCTGTATTCGTATGGATATCGTAGACAATCGTAGGAACCAAATCAGAGTGACAGAACCAATAGAAAACAATGAGCAACAGCAAAAAATTGTCAGCACTGGTTCGTCCCTGTCGTCATGGCCCTCGAGCATTATATGGACTCTTGTCGCTCGAGAAGACCCATTCGATTTGCACGTACCAAGAATGCTCCCGACACGACTTGCATACACTGTTCCAATCGTTCTTGAGGATCGACAATGGTTTGGAGTTGGGGATGTCGGATAATCCCAAGCGTGGCTGGCAAATAGGTAAAGCTCCCTCCTTGCACAATGGGCAATCGATTGCCCAGACAGGTTTGCAACAAGGTGGCCACACCCGACACGACCAGGAGGGTCCCCAGCACGTGCGCCGTTTGCGCCGGTGTTCCCCCCATGGGTGGGACAATCACGAGTGGAATCAAGACGGTACTGCCCAACATGGTCAAGAATTGTTGACCACCCAACAAAAAGGTAATCCACAAGGACGGTGGGACTTGTGTCAAGGTATAGTGCATACCATTTCGTCGTGCCATGGCTTCATAGTCGGGACCATTATCATCCTCATCATGGTCCATCTCAGGAGGATTGTCATCATGATCGTTTTCGTGGTGGGATGCTAGTGGTTGGAGCCCTTCGTTTACAGTCGTGGTGGTCTCGGTAGAATGTTTGCTTCGCGAAAGCAACAGTGGGTTCACTTCTTGATTGTCTTCTTTCCTGTGATCATCATGGTCCTCGGATGGAGCAGACTGGAAGGGAAGAGTAATGGTGGCCTTGTTTCGCATGGTCGGAACATAGTCTGGACTGTCCCATGCGGCAGCAGCCGCAGTCGTGAATTCCTCGCCCCTACTAGGTTCCGCCACAACCCGAACCTTGTTGTCGTCGTCGTTGTTGTTGTTGTACAAAGAATGATGCAACGGGTGATGGAAGGAATGACAGTTGGAACCGCAGTCACACTCCATCCGGGAGGAACGCTCATGTGATGGTGGTGGTGTGTCCATGGTTGCTGGTCGGTCGCCGACGAGTGGTGGCGGTTCGTAATGGCTCATCCCTGCGATTCCCACCATTCATCCAAGATGGGACGCTACTACTACTACCGCAATCGAGTAGAGAGTCGCACCCTCAATGACAAACCTTCTCTCTCTCTCTCTCTCTCTGTGTGTGGAGACACACGTACACACACCACAGAACACCAACCAACCAGACAGAGGGGGGTCAGTCGTTGTCACGTCGAATCCATCCAGCAAGGATTCATTCGGGAGACATGCCAATGGGCCTCGAGAAACAATACAGAATGGACGTACGTACCACTCTCTTGTGTGTGGGTGGTTCGGTTTCTCTCGATTGTTCTACTAGTGTTCAGAATTCTGTGGCAATGGAGGGAAGGAACTTGGGTCAGTCTCGATTCGATTCGACGACACTCTACATGGACACCAGAAACCACCACCATTCATCCGATCCAGAAGTATCTTTTTCTTTCTCTCAGTTGATGGTGCTCACCCATCATGGATCGTACGTGACTCACTTTTTCGGTATCTCCGAAATGTGTGTCTGTTTGCCAATTGACAACAATTGAATTCGATTCTTCCTTCTCTGTTTGGTCCAAGACCATTGGTCGTTGCAGCAACGTTTGCACTGGGTGCTTACTGAAACAAGTATAACAACATAACTGACCGACATAATCATAAATGCATTGGGCCCATAACCTCTTTAGTTTCATTTTGGAGACCAAAAATGCTCGGCACTCAGCCCCGTCGAGCAAACGAGAAACCTAAACACAACAACAACACAAGATCCCCAACGCATGCAAGATAGCGGCTGGTGTTCTATTTAATATATAGATCTGATGAATACATACAACTTTGGTCTTTGGTTTCCCCCAACAGATAGGTTCTAGCCTCGATACACCTCTCTCCTCCCCCTTCCCTCCACATTCCCTTGCACCATGGAAGTGGCAGACTCCCGACGACCCTTGTTGGAGTCGGACTCGAGTGAAGAGGATTCAACCATGATGCCTTCCTCCCACGAAGTCATTCCTCAAGAAGAAGATGCAATCGATGTTTCGGTGGAAGTTCAACGCCAAGATGCTGCAAAGGTGGCACAACCCGACTCTCCCTCCTCATCATCGGAGTCAGAAGCACCTGCTCTTGTGACCAGGCGAGAATCTCCTCGCCTTGCCCTCAAGCGCAAGATCCAAGAGCAAGAGGAGAAGAGGAAGAAGAACAAGAAACAAGTCCCCAAGACAAAGAAGCCGAAGGCCTCCAAGACAGCAGCTCCTCCTCCACCTCCACCTCCACCCGTTGTCCCTAAACACCGTGGCAATGGTGGTGCAGGTCGTACGAAAGGGCCTACGTACCAATTCTCTGAGGTGGATGCCTTACTCGATATCCTACAGGACCGTCTTCCTGCTTCATCAGATGAATGGGACGGTGTAACCGAGGTGTACAACAAACAACACCCTGGTCGCGAGCGAGACAAGGATTCGCTCAGGAGGAAATTTAATTCCCTCCATAATAAGAAGGTTCCTACAGGCGATCCTTCCATCCCGCCACAAGTAAAACGCGCCAAATATATTATGCAGGAAATCTGTGCGCGTGTGGATGCAGGCGAAGGTGTGGATGACGAGGAATTGGGAATCGAAGCTGAAGAGGCCCAAATCCGCCGGACCCAGCTCTTCCAAAAAGAACAGGAACAAGATGTGGCGAATGTGACAGCTTCGGATCATGGTGGAGATGGACCACCTTCGTCTATAGTTGTGAACCAATCTAGTAGGAGTAATTGGAAAGGGCGGTAAACATCTACCTCTATGGTAGGAGTAATTGGAAAGGGCGGTAAACATCTACCTCTATGGTAGGAGTAATTGGAAAGGGCGGTAAAGATGAACAACACGATGAACAACGTAACAATTAGTAGTAGTTCATGCGGAAGTCACTAGTAGTTATTCATTGCTTGCAAAGCATTTTGACAAAGTTCTGGCATGTAGACAGTTCGGATCTGGTTGAATCCAACTGTTGAGGCACGAAAATTATACAACAAAACAATCATACGGAGGATGATGCGCCGTTCACCAACTTCTTCATAGGGCAGTCTGTCTTTCAAGCGGGGGAATGAGGCTTGAAGGCCCCTCATTCCCCATTCAGACAATTGACGGACTGATGTTGCCGCGCGATAAATGTTCTGATTCATTCGGACATTGCCATCTTGGTCAAAGTTTGTCTGGTGTGATTTGAGGAGTGACGGTCGACTTTCCCGTCCAAAAGCTGAATCAACCACCACTCGTGCACCACCATGGGTCCTCTCCCGGTCGTTGATTTCATCTAGTTTGTCGTAGATAGATGATACCGATGCCAGAGTTGAATCATGCCATGATCCGGGCGCATTTAAGAGACAGGCCCGGATCAGGCCATCTGGCGAAAACACGAAAAGGTTAGACACATAATGATCATGAGTCCACCCATTGTAGAACATATTCTGTACCGCTTCGTTTGCGGCCACAAGGAGTTTTAGTCCATCCATAGCCGCCCAGATATTGACAAGATTTGGATACTTGTTGCGGATGAGTTGTTTGAAGCGAGTTACTTCTTGTGGAGAGGGAAGCTCAACACGAGCATCGGGGTGGCCTGCGAGCACCTTGACCAAAATCCTCCTACCAAATCGCAACCACACGGACAATGGGTTGGCTGTGAGGCCGAATATCAACTGCAAGACTTTAAGTGATCCTCTAGTACGCGTCCATGCCAACACCAAACCAAGGCCCATAACAGCATTGATCATCCTTGGTCGCCCTCCTGGCTTCCCTGATAGACGTCGCATGTGGCCTGGGTTAGTGTGCGACTGTGGATATGGAGTATACGCATCAAACATTGGGCGGAACAGGCCTAATAACAGGTGAAAAGCTCTATGGTCGAGACCACACAGGGTGATGAGAGCGTCATCCTGCATCGACCTATACAGATGCATAAATGCAGATTTTCTTGGGATCATCAACGCTCCCCTACGAATGACAGCACGTCCTAGGAACGCATTGTCATCCTGCCATTCAACTACGTCTTCCTCATCACCAAGCTCCTCAAGGAGCAGTAGCAGAACCGCATCTTCAAACATCGTTCTTCTTTGCGGTTACACGGCAGAGGGAGGGTTGGAGGGAAGAAAAAGAACTCTTCGGGGGGAAAGCGGTGCTCGCGTTTATATCCTATATCCAGTTCCTAAGTCTATATAAATCATTTTGACGAAGTGCCATTGCGTTGTGTTTGAGTAGGTGAAATTTCAATTTTGGTTTCAGTGCGTCCAACAGGCTTAAACTAAAACTTATTGGTTATGTTGTCGTTATGTTAGGTCCTGTACTTAGTTTCAGTAAGCACCCACTTTCCCACCGAAGAGAAGACATGTCTCTCTTCGCACTTCGCCGACAACTCGAATTTCGTTGGGTTGATGGATTCGTGTCACGGGCCATCACCTGCTGGGATCATCCAACTGCGCAATTCTCATTCGTGTTCCGGAGAGGACGCTGTTGTACGTAATGCCTGACGTCGAGACCGATCATTCGTTTGAGTAGCATCGACTAGTACAAAACATAGCACTGTAGAACTGAAAGTACCATTGGTTTCGCGCGACTGAAAAGCTATTGCATACTCTTTGAGCGGTCAGAAGCGGCCTCCGAATAATAAGAATTACATTTGTATCTTAAACCGGACGCTTGAAGCTTTGCTCCTGGTCCCGTTCGTGAACACACCCAATCGTTGGATCTTGGGTTGAAGTCCACCATGGCGGCGTTCCTTCCTAGCGAGACTAAGAAACTATCCGTATGTATCGTGAAGAGCACGCACTTGCCATCAGCGTTGTGGTGCCTATAAGAGAGAGGCGTACGATAGAACTGGCAAACACAGAAACTTTCCAACCATGCGTCGTCTTGCCAACCCGTTGGTCATGGTGTCATCATTTCTCGGCGTCGGCGTCTTTTGGCGCTTGTTGGCGGGTGCCTCGGTCCACGCGTTTTCCGTCCCGGTCGTCGTTCCTTCTTCCACACGAGGAACCGCCGTTGGCTCCACAACCACATCAACCCGTCGTCGACCCCCTGTTTCTTTTTTTTGTTGCCATTCGGCCTCTTTCCGAAAAAACTCGTTTCGTGTGGCTCGCAATCTATTGGACGATGCTTCTTCGTCTTCCATGGATCCAATCATTACCCTGGACAGCATCTCTCCGTGGTTCCTGGTAGTCTTGGCATTGGCGATTGGCAGTACGGCCCAAGGTCTCATTAACAAACAATTGGAGGGCGATCAAGGATTGGGAGCCTTTTTGCAAGATGGTCGTGGCTATTCCAATTCCGCATTTCGGCCACTGTTGGACGACCAGGATCGGGCCGTGCAACAAGATCCCTTGCCCTGGTTGAAATTGCCCCAACTCGACTTTGTCGAAGTGGCGGGGCAACAACAACAACAACAACAACAACAACAAGACGACGACCAAGAGTTGGAGGCCACACTCCAAACGCTGCAAGAATTGAAATTGGAATTGAAACGTCAAGTCGCCTTGGGGAATACGGCGGAAGCACAAGCCATTCAAGGTCGGCTCGAACAAGTCATGGCCGAACAGGGCATTACCTACACACCCGACAACAACAATGATCCCCGATTCGGAGGATAGTTCCAACCACAATCACAAGGGTCGACGAACAACACGAACAAGAATAACAAGAACAACCAGTGTGCCAGCCAATGGTGCCTTCCATTGAGGAGGAGGGTGTTCGTGGCACACACACGTCAAACATGAAATGTGATACATGCGCACACAACGGACCCGAGGCATGAACCGAGTGTGTTGCCATTTCACAATGCCATGGCGTACCGAACGAGTCCCAATGGATTCTACAAGAACGAATCGTTATAAAGACCGTAGAAATCCCCATTGGTTTGGTTTAAAACTATACTACAGAAAGCTACGAGGGATTCGATTTGGGGTTCCAACCCAATCCAACCTCCCTCGATCCATTGTATGTTGTGGTTGGGAGTTCGAACTTTGGTAGTAGCTTGCATGAAATATATATGATGGAGTCCGCATTTGGATGCCAACAACGAATATGTGACGGCACTGATATTCACTCTCAAGACTACTACATAGGGCCATTGGATAATCTCTCGACTCCTACGCCCTCGAAACAGTCTCAGTAATGTTATTTTATTTGTTTATTTCAACAATGAATCAGACGATTCATTATTTATTCTCTCTATAAACATTTCATCTTAGTTTGTAGATGGTGTTTTGCGTTGGATCCATTCTGCGACAGCTGGAATGGCCATGAATGTTTTGTTCAAGGCGGATAAGTGCGGGTACGAGGACGTTAACGTTTCTTCCGTAAAGTGACCCAATTGAATGTGATCGTACAAAATGCTAAACATGGCTGTATCTCCCCACAAGGCAGAACCAGATGGACTGGTGCTCAAATATGCTTGATCCTTGATCCTTGTCCGTCGTCTTGTATTTTTTGTACAGGGCCTCAAACTTGGTCAATAGCTCGGGTACAGTCTTGGAGACATATTCCGCCTTTTGCTCCTCCGCGCTTGCAAAAGACTTTTCGACCCAGATATTGCGGAATCCCTGATATTCATCGGCAATGACATCTTGGGCGTAATCCTTCCAGGCATCTCCCGAATCCAACTGGTTGATACGGGCAAAGTACCGAGCCATGGCAATGTGCTGGCTCAAATGATGGCCATCCTCTGTATAGGCAACTGGAACTGTCCCACAGGGATTTTCACCAGACTCGACCAGTCGTTTCTTTTCGACACCCCATACAGAATCGTTGTATTTGTACAAATCTTCTTGATAGGGAATGCTGATAGAAGTACTCCTAGACAATATCGTGACCTATTCCCGTGCACGGGAATACATGGGAGTCTATCTAACCTGGCAGTCGGTACTCCCACGGGGACAGGAGACACTTCACACGCATGTAAACCGTAAACCTATTAGACCGGTTCCTGTCACGATTTTTATAGACGGGGACCAGGGAGGTAGATGGGATCATTCCCACGGGGACAATTTGACCTACCTCCTACCACTAGCACCCCCACCACCTACCTTCCCTCAAACCTGACGCTGAGTCAGACCATCTCCAATCTCTCCAACCAATAGGAAGTGTGCCTCCCAGAAAGGGGCTTATCTCGACTAGTTCTTGGTCGCGCAAAAATACGAGTTGTTCAGCTCGAACACACTGACGTGGCGATTTCCACCGACAATCCTCTGAGCTCTGAGTCTCTCTTCTCTCTTTCAACCCACCATTGTTGTCGCCATTTCTTGAGATTAACGTCTGTCGCCAAGAATAGCGGTGCAAATTAAAAAAAAAATTCTGATCAATTGAATTGTTTGTGTCCCTTCTTTAGCAAAATGAGAGACAAATGGTGTTGCTTGTTGGGAAGCTTGCTGATTGCCGTGCTTCTTTCTGTAAAAGCGACGGTGGCATTCTCGCCGACCCGTCCTTTGAGGGCCCAGATTTCTTACAAAAACTTGTGTCTTTCTAGCACGAACTCCGATGACAAAGAACCGAAACAGCCGTCCGAGATGAACGCCGAAGAGCTCCAAGTGGCAAATGTCGAGGCAGCCCAACAGTCTGTTGACAAAGCTGAAACTGCAAATACTATTGCTGGCACGGCAAATACGATTGCTGCGATTTCTGTTGCAATTTCTGCAGTTGTACCTTTGGGCATTGCATATATGGCAAACATTAAGATGGATGCTATGCGCAAGGAAGACCAAATCTTTCAGTTGGAGCTCAAGAAGCTCGACACAGACAACCAAAAGAAGAAGGGTGAAATTCAAGGTTTAATTGATGCAAAGAAAGGCGCGACTGCGATGAGTTTATCCCGCCCAAGTGAATTGAATGACGGGGCTGTAGCTTGGCTCAAGAAGCAGACGGCGGCCGAACAGGGAAGCTCTTTGCCTTGGCTGACGTAAAAGTCCTACGTCGAGACCATGGCAGAACAAATGGGGTTTTTGGGACGATCCGACGGGAAATTATGCGAATAGATTTTTTGGCCTCCAACTGAATAAAATAGAAGAGATATAACGATTAGTACAAAGAACTGAAGCACAGGACTTTGTTGGGTGCACAAGAAGAAGCGAATGGCAATCTCTTCCCAGTATCGTGTGAATGGGACCTGACATCCACCTTGTTGCGGCAACAACAAGCACAACCAGGGGGGCAACAGCACCATCATGAATTGATCACTGTGAGCATGGTTGGCTGGTTCTAATTGTGGGATCGCTTGCTGATCGAACTGATTTGTCAACATCCACAGGCCGACCTGGTCCACTATACCGAGTCCAGGCCGAGACCTATGGAAACTTGCAGGTACAAGTGCATTATCAAGACCCATCACCACCAGTCAAAACGGAACCAACCACGGACGACGACCATCACGATACGGGCATGAATACGCCTACGCACGCCCACGGAGTACTATACAACGAGGACGCTTTTCAAAGTGGCCTTGTACCAAGATTCCTACCACGAACCAGCAAATTACAACGACGACCACAAGAACAACAACAACAAGCGTGAAAACACGAATGCTTCTAGTACCACCACAAGTCAAACTGGGTGTCCTCTGTCATTGTCTGGTCGTTGGGGAACAACAATCATGAGCAACCGCGACCGTATTTCCCATCAAACCCGCCGTCTGATTGAACACAATTGGACACTTTTCGACCCATTTGTTCCAATGATGATGTCCTCACAACCACACCCATTCAACGTGACATGAAGGAATGGACCCAACCTTCCGACTGCTTCGCTTGTGTCCCAAGAAACGAATACTACGGAGACAGATCCTAGCACTGCGGTCGTCTTGATCGACTCGCCAGTGGACCATCGACCAGAGGGGTGCCGCGGCACTCAATTTGGTGCTGGATTGTTTCTTTCTGCTTCGTGTTTCTCAATTCTGTTTTGCTCGCTTTAAACATGTTTAACTATTCATATTGTCGGAATACTCCCGCGCCGTGGGAAATTCTAATGGTAATCTCCACCGCTATCGGACCTAGTCTCAAAAGAGGATTTGTTGGAAGCATAGTAGATCAATGTGTTCGCGTCATACTACGACCATTCACCGACGACCGAAACAAGTCACACAAATTGAATTCGGCCATGGCGGCTCCATCCACAATGTGCGCACGCCTTGCAATTCGGCCCGATTCTTGTAATCCATCAGTCGTGCCGTGCGAATGGCTTGACGAATGGCAAAATTGGATCGTTTCGGACCGAACCAGACGCAATGATTCGTCTCGTCGGCGGCACAATGCGCCAGGATATCGGGCACAATGGCATGGTAGGGTCGGACCGTCACATCTTGCAAATGCTCTTGAATGGCCGGATCCATCACTTTGGCTGAATCGCAATACAAACACACTTGATCGTTCGAGATGGTCGCATAGGCAATGTCCACCGGACAACTGTATGTTTGTGTAGGGTGTTACCCAAACGACGAATCCAAGATTGATTCCAGAAACACACGTCCACCCAACAAACAAAGAAACCAAAACGAGCGTTTCATTCATTCACGAGTCCATAAGGAAACAACAAAAAGAAGAGGGAATCAAAAAGAAACAGTACTCATTTTCGTGAGATGAATTTCCCTCAAACGCAGTCCAAGTCTCTTTCGTTCTCTCTCTCTCTTTCTGTCCTTTTCTTTCACACGCACGTCCGTATCGTTATCTCCAGTCGCATGGACATTGAGTAAATAGGCAACATCGTCCAGTGTCCCAAACACGGCCAAGGTACAAGGATGTGGAGTGGACGATGATTTCTGTGTCTTGGAATTGCCACCTTGGGCCATGGCGTGTCGGACGCGAGCCACCTTTTCCTGCCAGGAGACACCGGCATGTTCCAAGGCATGAACCCGAAAGGGCGACAACAGCAAGGTGGGACGATCCTTCCAAATGACATCGACCAAACTAAGGTGCGGTTTATCCAGATCGTCACTGGACAAGGTCGTCACTGGACAAGGTGACCAATTCTCCAATAAAGGCATCGTCGTCATCCTGGTCGTCGTCCTGTTTGGGTGGTGGTTCCGGGCCCTGTTGGGCCTCCTTCAAGGCGGCTTGCAAATCACTGGGAAAGGAGGCAGTGTGAACGTAGGGATCTATACCAATCCGCAAGGCCATGCCATGGCTTCTATAATACAAGGCGGCCTGTTGGGCCAACCATTGCGGAATGGTCAAGGTGGTCGGCAAACCTTGTTTTTGCAAGACCCAAGCACTCGCATCCAAATTCAATCCAGCCTCATTCCAATACCGAGACCACCACCAAGATTTCTCTCGTGGAGAGAATTACACACACACAAACAAGACAACCAAGACTCTATTACGTACCCGACAAATGTGGATCATCACTGGGAACCAGGTAGACATCCATGTGGTGCGTTTGCAGTTGCGCTCGCAAGGCGGCCAATTTCTCCGCCGCCGAGGAGGACGACATGATGCTGGGAGGGGATATGGTCGTTGTTGTTGTTGTTGTAGGATTCGTGGTGGTAGATGCTAGACGCGTTGTTGTAAGGCTTGGAAGACAATTGGCTCCGGCACTACTACCTCCTCCTCGAAGCCGAGCAATGCGAGAATGCTGGAGTCGAACCAACGCGGTACGACTCCAAAAAGAGACAGAAAGAGGACTGGAAGCCCAACACTGCACGGGACGAATGGCACACGAGGTCCAACACCAATACCACAAGGCTACCGCGGATACCAGACTGGACCGTTTGATGCTGCCTCGACCACTCCGACGACGATGCACCACTGTGGAAGAAGACGAAGAATACGGTCGTTCTCGAGAAGAAGACGGACTCCTGGTGCTGTTGCTGCAAGTCTTGTTGTTCTTGTTGCGAACAATTGCGAAGGGAAACAGCCACTGCTGTGGAGTGGACACACCCAGAATCGAGAGTGGACAACGACAACGAGAAAGGTAGGAACACAACAAGGACGATCGTGCCGTCACCACCACCATGGCCCTTTCGAATTCGATATCACCACCACACAAAGCCTTGTTGTTGTTGCTTGTTGCTTGTTGCATACTCTTTCAAACTTGAGCGCAGTCCACACACTCTTCAACCCTTTCTTGTTGTCGCAGTGAGAGACAAGATCTAGTTTTGTTGCTAGTTGCTACGAAAAAAAGGTTTGTTTTTGATATCGCCTCTGTTTTTTGTTTTGCCATCGGATTCTGATGTGTCATGGCCACGCACCTTCCAAAAGATGGTTTGCAATCTCTAGCCTTCTATATATGGCTGAAGTGTGATATTAGTTGTCATGTTGTGAGTTATCAGCAACCAATCCATTTTTGTAAGAATGGACTTGAACGGGAACCATTTACCCCAGCTATCAGTCTCTGTAGATCGAAAGAATGTCTTCGTTGTCGCCATTTCTTGAGATTAAAACGTTTGTTGCCAAGAATAGCCGTGCAAATTCCGGAAGAGTTTCTGATAAAGTGAATTGTTTGTGTCCCCTCTTTAGCAAGATGACAAGCAAATGGCATTCTCTGTTTCTTTCCCTGTTGGGAACTTTGCTGTTGGCGCTGTCTCTTAGTGCAAAGGCGACGGTGGCATTCCTGCCGACCCGTCCTTTTATTAACCAGAATTTTCACACGACCTTGTGTCGTGCAAGTTCGAAAAAGCCGTCTGACATGAACACTAAAGAACTCCAAGTCGCCAAGGTCGAGGCAGTCCAAAAGTCTAACAAGATTGCAATGGAAAAAGCAAACGCAGCAAACGCCATTGCTGTCGTCGTGCCATTAGTGATTGCTTTTGTTGCTTCCGCCAAGATGGACAAAGTTCAAGCGTCTAATGAAATCTTTCAGTTGGAGCTCAAGAAGCTCGACACAGACAACCAAAAGAAGAAGGCTGAAATTCAAGGTTTAATTGATGCCAAGAAAGGCGCGACTGCGATGAGTTTATCCCGCCCAAGTGAATTGAATGATGGGGCTGTCGCTTGGCTCAAGAAGCAGACGGCGGCCGAACAGGGAAGCTCTTTGCCTTGGCGGACGTAAAAGTCCTTCGTCGAGACCATGGGAGAACAAATGGGCTTGACTCAAAAAAAAAGAGGACGGCGACAACGGCGACTTTTGATCCTTTTCTGGTACGATACATTGCTTCTCTGGACAATTGTAGCGGAGCAGCTGGTGGTGTTCGATCGAACCGTTTTCAAATCGTCCGTGTCGTCGTCAACGAGTCCACACCACACAAGAATCACAACCAACGAATACGACTACTGTTCGAATGAAAAAAAAAAGCACGACGACTGGCTTTCTCAATATAAACTACGCTCTAGTATTATTGAAATGACCTTGGTATTCCGCACTAGAGAACCTGGCCCTCCCACAACTTGAGAGGGTTCACGACCCAGTTGTTGTGGTTGAGGTGAGCATGGTGTAAGTGATCCAACGACAAACCCAATGGCGTTTGCCGCTGCCTCTCCTCGAACCTATTCTGGTGAAACTGTAGACGACCAATCTTCAAAAAGTTGCTCCACAACAAAACGTCTCGACGATCCCCGCAAACGCCCCCACGGCCCGGCAAATCCAATACTAGTAGTAGTAGTACTGCCACGAAACCACAACCGCCAACAAGCCACACCAAACCGCACCGTCCCACTCCCATTTCCACGGCACCGGCCAATTCCTTGTCCGTATCCACCCACACGGCAGCTTCGGTCTTCTTTCAAAAACTCTCATAAAAGTACTTTCATTATGTGGACGGTTTTCCCGTCTGGTATTGGATTCCGTTCAAAACATTGTCGGCCAAATAAAAGGCATCGGTGCGGAGCGGTCCAAACTGCGTCGTGCGGGGCATGTCGGCAAGGACGATCCTTGGGTAATATTCCGTTCTTCGGTGTGGACCAAACTCCAAAATATCCAGCGGACAAAGTCACTCCACGCCGGATCGTCTTGCTTTGTCGTCAAGGCCAAGGGATCTTTGGAATGCCGTTTGCGTTTGCTACCCACACTGTGATCGCCGACATACCCGCGTTCCCGAATGGGTTCCACAGTGACATCGTGATAGCCACCAGCAATGGCATTTCAACTGCCATAGTTCAAGCCATCGACGACTTCCTTAAAGATTAATTTGGCACTGACAAAGTCTCGTTCCGCAACAAATATTGGACGCGGGACAAAATTGTCGTGCATTGCAACAAGCAGACCGTGAGGGCTTGACATTCGGGTGAAATCACATCGAGTTGATCGGCACAGGTATCAAAGGGCGGGACTCCGCCAACGTTACTCCATCGTACTCATAGGGGGCGGCAAAACTCAAACCGATACCGGTTTGGGGTTCCTTCACATCGCGTCTCAATGTCAAGGTCGATAACCGGGACAAGACATCGACTCGTTCTTGCACCAAGACCGGAAATCGTTGAGCCGCCAGCAAATCGGTAAACACAACCCGGGTATCCACGCTATCAAACAAGGCGGCCGACAAAGCCCGACACAAATCAACATCAAAGCCGGACCACTCCTTGGTAGTGCGATCAAATTCGGCAAAGCCTTTGCGGGTACGAATGCCACAATTCAAAGAGCCACGTTCTGTAATGGCCTTTACCGTGGGCGATTGGACTTTGAGTTCGGGTGCCGCGACGTCACTCATTAATGGTCCCATGGGAAAGGCATACATGATGGGCGAATCGCCTGGATTGAGGCGATTCAAGCCGGTGCGAGGCATGAAGGTTTGCAAATTGAAATTGTACAGTTCTTCAATATTGCCCCGCGCCGCCACGGCATGTGCATTGACGGACTCTAATTGGTTGGCCGTAAAGCGGGGACTGCTGGTATCGTTCGTGGCGGGATCCCAGAGGGTGGTCGTACCCAATTGAAAGGAGGCGGTGGTTTTGGTAATGCCATGTTCTTGGGCATAAATGAAGGCTTGAATGGTCCATTCGCAAAAATCGGACCAGGTCAGATCGCCCTGTCGCGTCACGAGACCAATGGGTTCCTTGCTCCACACTTTGGTGCCCAGCGTATAGTCTTGGTGTTGTACCCGCGGGCCTGCAAGGATTTGCACAACGTGTGGATTCGGGCGTTGTAGCAGTCGTCGTGTTGGGGTATAGCGTAGCTGCTCACCCCCGTTCCTCGAGCAACCAACGATTTCGTCGCAGCAGGGCCAGCAACTCCAAGGGCATGGGAAAAAATGACAATGACGTACAATCATGAGTGTCCGTGGGTGTGGAGTGGGATGGTATCCGACCGAACCAATGATTTGCCCTCCTCGTGTGGTGGTCCATGGCATTGTCGGTCTCCATCCCGTCATGGGTGGTGGTCCGTGGGGGGATTGTGATTTTTGTGTGAGAAGGGGGACGGAGGTGTTGAATCGTTGGATGATAGTGCAAGGCCTCCACCACCTCTCGCGGAAGCGCCTTTTGTTGCTGGTACGGAAAAGACAAGAGGGCATGCCACGGAGGACACCAATCGGTCCATTTTGGGAGTTGAAACACATTCTGCACCCAGGAGTAGCAGTTCCCCTATATGACTATCATTCATGGTTATTGTGGTGGTGGTCATCCAAATCACGCACGGGACAAGACGGGCCTGTGGATGGGGTTGCCAGAGAATGGCATAGCTGATCCAAGAATAAGGACGATGAGTCTCTTTTGGCGGTCGCCTGCGGACTGGATGGATCTTTATCGTGTGGATCCGGCAGCTTCTTTTCCTCACCGTCCGATGCTAGGAAATCGTGGCTCTCCTCGTGTAGTAGTACTGTGGGTGGTGCACTGTGAATGACTCGGGGTGATTGTCCTTTGGTTTGCAACACGAGGGTATGCAATGAAGCATGCTGTACAATGGTTTGAATCAACTCGTGTTGTTCTTGTTCTTGTTGTGGATATGGCTGGTGGCGTTGTTGAGTTTGAGCTTGTTTTTTGCTGCCTTTTAGTATTAGGAGTGGAGAACAAGCGCGAGTGGTTTCATGGAATAAATGGCAAGGTGTGACGGTGAATGTTGGTGGAACTCCATACAGTCGCAAGGTATGGAGATGGGATTGTTCCCGTACGAGTTGCGTTACCAACGACCACGGACAAGAGTCATCACTTCCCGGAAGTTGCACAGTGACCTCGGTCAATGCCAATGGGGGACACCACATGACGACATGGTTATTGATGCTGTTGTTGTTGTTGGTACTGGAGGAATTGGAAAGAGGTAGGGTCAAGTGTGTCAAATGAGGACAGGTGGTATTCAAATTGTGACACAAGGCCTGAACTTGTAATGGACTCAATCCTCGTCGTTGTCCACCCTGCAATAAGGTCAAGGAGACGAGGGGAGTAATCGTGGTGGTAGTAGTATTCCGATTCCCAACTTGTTTGTCCATTTTTATGGCGGTGCTGCGATTCGTTGTGGTTGTGGCACTGTCGGTTGTGGTTGTGGTTGTTGTGGGAATGAATTGACTCCAAAACTGGACCGGCAACATGTGGGGCAAGGAGGAATAATCCACCTGCAAGGCCACTTTTGTGGTTGCTGTTGTTGTTGTTGTCGTGCTGGAGGAAAGGACCTGCACCAGGGATTTCATGGTTTGTTGCAACCCAATCGGTTGTGTAAATTCTTGCAAGGCAATGCGAATGTCATGTGAATCGTTACTCGTAGGATCCTCATTCTTGTTGGTGGTGTTCGAAGTGATGCGGTTCACCGACACCAAGGGCACCGAGTCCAAGGATTGCCACATGGAGGATGACGATGATGACAAGGACGAGACAAAGGCCTCGAGAAAGGGTTGTACCACGTTTTGAATCGAGGTTGGGGATTCGCACAAGAGGGGCAAGGACACGTGTTGCAAGCGATGCCATGACGACGACGACGACAAGGCACGACACAGGGCCGGAGACGAGTCCCACGGTCCGTCCCATTGAACTCTCTTGTTGTTGTTGTTGTTGTTGTTGTTGTCATCCGAGCGGGAGGCGGCAAACACGTGTGCTTGGGGGGACACGGTCACGACCAGGGACTCCAACAGGGGGTATTCTGTAGTAATGGGAACCAACCAATCCCAATGACACTCGGGTCGGTAAGGCCAATCTTGCAAGGTCAACTGTCGCAATGAGTGGCGGGAACCGTGCAAGGCCTGATTCAACCAGTGCATGGAACAAGAAGAAGACGGAGTGCTTGTGGGATCCTCCTCCACACAATCATTCGTTCTACGAGTAGGGGTTGTCGGATTCAGCTGGAAATAACACAAGTGCACTTGCTCCAAGTTTGTGACAGGTTCCAGAGCTTGAGCCAGTCGTTCCAGATTGGAACAACAACAAGAAGAAGAAGAATCCGTTTGGATTCGTCGTGGTGTCCGATCCAATAGACACAGGGACACACCAGTGGGATGTGATGTACGAGGACTTGTGGCCGAGACTGTGGAGTGTTGTTGTTGTTGTGGTGGTGGTTGTTGTTGTTGTTGCAAGAGGGTGGACACAACGGTACAGGGATATCGCAGATCCAGACCCAATTCCCACTGTCGAATACTACTGGTGGACGACAAGGCACGAATCCACGGCCACGAAACGTTGGTATCCATCAAACCACCCGGTGGATCACAGGCCAAACCAACCGTGTGACTGTCCCTCAAGAATTGCACCAGCAACGTGTACCACAACAAGGTGCAATGATGGTCGTCGTCGTTGTCGTCATCATTGAGTGTGGTTCCTGGTCCCTGCAAGGAATCCAATTCGACACGGTACAATGGTCGTCGTCGTCGTCGTTTGCCCATCGCAGTAGTAGTGCCAGAGTCCTGGTGGTTGTGGTGGTTATTGTGAAGACTGTGTAGGAGATAGCGAGCTTCTGGCAGTCCCATGCAGGCCGTGGGCAAAAACAAGTAAGAATGATGCGAGTGGTCGTCCCCCGTTTCTTCTTGTTCTCGTTCTTCTTGTTCTTGTTGGTTTCGAGCTGCTCTGTGGTACCAACACTGCTGCCATTCCTCTTGAATGGCGGGATGCACAGCTGCTACTGCTGCTTTGTCGTTTTCTGGTGGTGGTGGTGGTGGCAAAGTCCATTGGGTTTGGCATGGAGTCGTGGTCTCAGGATGGTCGTGGTCCAAGAATGGTGATGATGATGATGGTTGTTTTGGTAGACGACAGCTACCACTCGTCTCATTGTCATGGACCACCAAACCAGGCGACAATGACGACGACGACGACGACACGGATGTGGTGGCCAACAAGGATCCAGTGACAGCCTGTGGATCATCTCCTCGAGGACTCATTGCTCTCTCTTGCAAACAAACGTCAGTGCCCTTTGGTGGTGGGTGGGTGGTCTGCCGTTCGTTCTATAGATTGGCTGGGAGCGGTGTGTGAGCAAGGTCGTCCGACTGTCGAGAGTTTGGGGAGCCGAGAGAATCAATGTTGATTCTGGTTTGCAATCGCCTTCTACTCGTCTCTCTCTCTTAAAAAAAAACAATCTCGCGTTCTGTTTTCTCAAAGGCAACAACAAGCAGGAAAGACAAGAAAGTTGGAGAGACTGTCACACACCACTGCAACAACCAAACGATGCCAAAACTAAGTTGTTGTTGGAATGGTGACGTGCAAAACATACATCGTGTGTGTGGGGCCTTGCGATTTTCATTGTCGTATTGGGATAAGAATCAATTTTTCGAACCAAAACCCTAAAATCTTATTTTTTAGTATTGCCATGCGAATCTTTTTGGGGCGCATTGAAAAATATACAATTGCCCTATATCCAGAACGCACGGTGACTCGCTATTCAACATGATTTTGGAATTGCGCACGGACAAATTGTTTTGTGCATGCGGCACAAGCTCCTCCCGTTTTCTCGACACACGGCTCCGACTGGATCGGATGGGAAATGGGCCCCGCCCCTTGAACAGTACCGGAATAACCCACCGACACATGTTTCTACGTTGACAAGGAAACTCCATCCTGTTCCCCACAATTTGGTATCGTTTATCGTCGTCCAACTCTTCCACCCCGTCCTCCTCCTCGGCCTCCACGTCCACCGCGACCTCCTCGACCACCCCGGCCTCCTCGACCACGTCCCGCCGCCTTGGTTCGTTCTGTTCCATGATGAATGCGAACGAGGGGTTTTAGAATTTCGTCCGTCGCAAAGCAACACGAATAGGAATTGCCGCCCTCGGGTAAGGTGGGAACATCTTTGGCACCCTCCTTAAACTCAATCTTCATCCAATGCACACCCAAGACATCATCCACCTTGTCCAAGATTGTGACTTTGGAAAGTTGTTGTTGCGGTAAATGAACAATTGTGGGCGTCCGCGTAGCCACCAGGCGCCACTTGGGACCCAAATGGGGATCCAAAATCAAGACACCGTCACTGTCGGGATCCGGGCTGACTGTATTTTCTTCAATCAAGGGATGTTCGTCCGGAAGGGGACACTCTAACACCAGAGACCGCCCCGCCACGGACTTGTTGGACATGCGAGCCAATTTACGTTCCATGGCGGCATCTTCCTTATCCTCTGGATCGGTCGGTACGTTGTCGGTCGCACTCTTCAAGGCCCATTCTGGATCATTGAAACACCGAGGACAAAGGGGAAAGGTTCGTGCTGGTTGACCCACAGAGTATAGACACAATTCAAAGTTGCATCCTTCGACGGGACAATGTCTTCCAGACCATTGTTTGACTTCACCTCCGGCTGGCAGAGGATATACGGTTTCGGTATACTTGTTGTACAAGCGTACCGGTGGACCCGGAATGTAGGACAAGTACCGTCGAGTGAGGCCGCACCGGGTAAAGGGTTTGCCCACATCTTCCAACTTGGAGAAGGAGGCCCCAAACAAAACGTCCATTTTATCAATACTCTGCGTAAAATTGTCAAACTTTTGTCGAAACATGTTCAGTGCCTGTGTCACCATCTGGTCTTTCCCCGCAAGACCCTTGGCAATTTTACCACATTGATCTTCAATGTCGGATCGGACCTGTGGCAAAACCAAGGAACTATCAATCATGTGATATCCCTGCACCAACACCAATCCCAATTTCGACGGTACCAGTCGACGACCACTTTCCAAAGTGCAGTACTTGCGATTCTGAATGTTTTGAATGTGTGTGGGAATACTCGCATCGGTACCAATCCCATGTTTTTCCATTTTCCCAATCAATTCCGATTCGGTCAAATAGCCGGGCGCTGTCGTCATGCGTTCCTTAATGTTGAGACTTCCTCGCGCCATACCGGTGCCCGTCGCAACGGTCATGGTCACTTTGGAATCACTCGTTCCCGCCTTTGTATTGCCGGCATTTGACAGGGGAATGCATTCCCCTTGGACAAATTCTGGAATGGTTCCTTCTTGCTCATCTCCCACGTCGTCATCGTCGTCGTCCGCCGCATCATTGTATTCTCGATGCATGAGAATACTCAAAAATCCCGGCGAGACCAACTCTTTTCCTTGCAAGGTAAAGCTTCCCTTGACATCTTTGGGTCCCCCCAAACGTTCAATCGCAAATTGGACCTTGGTGGATTTCCAAACGGCATCGGGACTGACCGAGGCAATGCAATGTCGAACGACAAATTCATAAATCCGTGCCATGTCTCCACTCAATTCATGTTCCCGAGCCGCCTTGCAGGGAGTAATGGGTGGATGATCGCCCATATCGACTCCACCGCGGGCCTTGACCGTGTCTCCGGACGACAATAATTGTCGAACATGGGAGCCCCATCGATGATCGGACGTTTGTTGTTGCAACATGCCCTTGATATCAAAGGATTTCGGATAGGCGGTCGATTCAGTCCGAGGATAGGACAAGTAGCCACTCAAATACAAGCGTTCGGCCGTTTGCATGGCGGCATGGGGACCAATGCCCAAGGCCTTGCTACAGGCCTTGAGTAAGGCGACCGTGTTGAGCGGAATGGGCCGTCCTTGTTTCTTTTCCTTGGTCACGACACTTGTGACCTTGGCCATGGGCGTGCTGCCATCATCATCATTGTTCAAGGCTTGATCGACCATTTGTTGGACTCGATTCCGTTGAAAGGATCGTCCATAATCCCAGGTGGCCTTGAGGGATCGACCTCGTTTGATCATGGCCAATTCCAAGGTCCAATAGGGTTCCGGCTTGAAGGTTTCAATGTCAATGTGTCGTTGGACACAAAATCCAAGGGTTGGTGTTTGACAGGGGCCATAACTGAGAACGGTACTGTCCAAATCGCCGTACCGACCTTGAAAGTATCGCGTTTGAAAGCGAGAAAAGGCCACACCCACCTTGAGATCCAATTCTTGTCGGGCATCGACCGACAAGGCTTGATTGCGATCCGGTTTGCCCAAGGATTTGTAGGCTTTTTGAATGTCGGAGGGCGTAATGGCGGAAAAGTAGGCTCGATAGACCCGGTCGTAATTGGACAATTCACTCTTGTTGCTATTGTTGTTGGCTTTCATGAGACTTTGACAAATGTTCAAGACTTCAAAATTGATATTTTCGCCTTCGCGATCACAGTCCATCCACAAGACGATAAAATCGACATTGCGGGCCTCGGTTTGCAAATGCTTGACGACACTGCCCTGTTGGGCCTTTTGGACGGTACGTGCGGTAAAGAGTTCGGCGGGGTCGACGGAATCCCACGATTGGAATTCCGAAGTAAATTCCAAGGCATAGACATGACCGGCGACACTGGTAATGCGATGATGGCAGGTTGCGGCATGGGGCGCTTTGGGAAAGGAGGGACCCGTCACGTCGTGCACCGGCAGGGACTTGCCACCGCGAGAGCGTGATGATGAACCAGAAGACAATCCTGCCGCAATGGATTGGGCAATACTGGGCTTTTCCGCCACATGCAAAATGGTAATGGACTGGCCTCGACCGTAATTGATATCACTCGTTTGTTGCGACTGAGAAGGGGGAACCGAGGGTGCACTAGGACCAGTGTCACTACGGTGGTTCTGATTTTTGTTGTTGTTCTTGTTGTTGTTCCCCTTTGGTCCATCTTGGTTGCGATGGTTGTTATTCTTCTTATTGTTGTTGTTGGACCGGTCCTCCTGCTTATCCTTTGGGAGATTCTTGTTATTATTGGTGTTTTCCGGAGGAGGGATCGTAGCATTGTTGGGGTCTTGCTCGTTTTCTTGTTGTCCATTTTTTCCTCGAGTTGCATTGATTTGATGTTTCTTGCCCTTGGACTGATTCTTGTTCTTGTTCGCATTGTTGGATTGATTGTTCTTGTTGTTGTTGTTGCTTTCTTGTTTGGGTTGCGTGTCCTTTGGTTGCTCTGTCAGAGTCTCGGTAGTAGTTGCATCTGGTTCAGTGTGTTGTTTGTCGGTATCGGGAGCATTGCCCTGTTCTGTTTGGCGATTCTTATTGTGTGATCCTCTCCCTCTCCCTCTGCCTCGTCCAGGCCCCCGTCGTTCATGGCCTCGTCCTCGTCCGCTGGTCATTTCACCGCTTGGCTCGCCCTTGTTGTTGTCGTTGTTGCTGTTGGCATCCATTGGTTGCTCTTGATTCTTCTCCTCCTCTGCTGAATCTATCCTACTACTAGTAGGAGACTCCTCCGTAGTGGCAGATTCGTGTGCAGAGTCGGTTCGTCCTCTTCCTCCTCGTCCTCTTCCACGACCTCCACCGCGTTGTTGTTGGAACGATCCTCGACCACCTCTCCCACGTCCACCTCGTCCTCCGGGAGCTGCTTGTTTGTCGTTGTTGCTATTGTTAGTGGCTGGATGATTCGTATCAGCAGGGGAACTTTCTGGTGTGTCCGATTCAGAAGCATGTTCTTGTTTTTGTCCAGCCGACAGCCCTTCTTCTTTGGTATTATTCGAAGGACGACGACCACCACCTCGCCCTCCTCTTCCTCTTCCTCGCCCCCCTGCTCTTCCTCCTCGTCCTCTTCCTCGACCACCACCTCGTCCGCCGCCTCGTCCACCTCGTCCACCTCGACCGCCACCTCCAGCCTCGTCGACTTGTAATGCCGCAGCTGTAGATGCTTGATTTGGGTCGTCTGGATTCTCTGACATGTTTTGCTGGTCCAGAGGGTTTCTCTTTCGTTATTTGGGTTGAGAATTTGAAATGGTGGCGACGACGCGGTGTGTAGGTGCGTGACAGCGACCGCGCGTGCGACTCCCATCCCAAAGTCGTGATCCTACTATGGGTAGCATAAATAGCTAGAGGCGTCGTGATGACCCAATCTATGCTCCAGTAGGTTGGACTTCTTCCGCCAGAGAAGTCTAGATCGTATTCCAATCCAAAGACATAACCATTTATCTCATCCTATATTCATTTTAGGGAGAACCAAGAATGTATAAATCAGTTGCTTGTTCTCCTCTGTCCAGGCGCTTTCACAAACAACACACCTCATGGGTCCACCATGGCCGCACTGTCTCGACAACACGACTCTCGGTGCGCAAGCTATTTCTTAATTGCCATCCCCCAACTCTTCGTATCCAGGCATGATTTTGCCCTTGGGGATTTGCAAGACTTTGCGCATGGTTTCGACATCGCCCTTTTTCTTGGCCTTTTCGTACGATCGGGCTTCCTTTTTGGAGACGGTCTGGCCCCAAAAATTCACCGTCGCATCCTTGTACCGATCGCCATCGGTATTGGTATTTCCACCCGCCTTTTCCAACACTTGTTCGTCGGTATCCTCCTTGGCTTGCTTTTTCTTGCGCGCCACAGCCTTCATTTCGCGTTCGTCCGAAACGCCTTGAATAGACAATTCGCCATTGACCAACTGCCATTCCTCCTTGCAGACACTGGAATAAAATTCTTCATTGTGCGAAATCATCAACACGGCACCACCCCATTCGTTCAAGGCCTTGCTCAAGGCGCCCAAGTTTTCGCGATCCTACGAATCGACCACGAGACATGAGCACACCAAAACGACAACAAGGAGGAGGAGGATGCATGAGATGGAATTCCGACCCAAATGTTACGATACAACAAGACACACACATCATGCTACCACACCACATACCAAATAGTTGGTGGGTTCATCCAAAATGACCAAATGGGGAACCGTCCAAAAGGCTGCCGCCAAGACCAACTTGACCTTTTGTCCACCCGACAAACCACGAATTTTGCCATAGGTTCCAAATTCTTGGGGCAACCCAAAGCCATCCAAATGACCTTGAATTTCCGTCGTGGTCACGGGACGTAAATCCAAGCCGGCTTCCCGGGAGGCAATCTTTTCATCCGTTTGTTTAATCAAATGCTCCAAGCCCATGGCCAACAATTCATCGCGACTGTAATACTTATTGTCCTTTTCCGGCACATTGCGTTTCTTGACTTCATACTCCAATTTGCCGCCGCGCATGCGACGACTCCAAATATCTTCCAAACCAAAGTCGTCCATAATGGCCTGTTCCTCGGGCGTAATGCGAAAGGCTTCGGATTCCAACTTTTCCCGATCCCAGCCATCCTTGAATCGCCATTGAATGTACGAGACGGGGCTGGATTCCATGTGATGTTCCACATGGGCAAAGGCGTGCTGGGCTACATAGGCAATGCGTAAATTGGGATGAATGTGAAACTTGCATTCGCCCAAGTTGCTCGGAATCGTCTCTCCGACAATCATTTTAATCAAGGTGGTCTTTCCGGCACCATTGGCACCCAATCTGGAACGTGGTAGAGTCCGTTGCCCAAGGACGAAACGTAAAAAGAGGTACAGAAGAGAGCAAGGATTGATCAGAAAGTGTGAGATCATAAATCAAGCAGGACGAAAAGAGGCACTGGCGATTGGTCCAGTATACGTACACGACGACGCGAGACGACAGGGTCATTTTCAAATGAATGTTGGTCAAGGTATTACGTTCTCGTCCGGGATACCGGAAATTGACTCGTTCCATTTCCAAAAACTTTTGCGTCGAAGTCTTGACTCCCTCCAGTCGTCCCGGTTCGGGAAAGACATACTTGACTTGATCGGTCGTGGCCAATTCAAAGTAATGCTTGGCTTGGGGCTGCAACTGGACAAATTCCGACATTTTGGTCTTGTAATGGACCAAGCGACGGTAGGGACCCCAGACATCGCGTTGTTCGTAATGAATGACATCGGTACACACATTTTCCAAAAAGGTCGTGTCGTGACTGACAATCACCACGGTTTGGTGCGTCAAGGTCAACAAGTAATTGGTAATCCATTCAATCGCCGATTTACTCAAGTGATTGGTCGGCTCGTCCATGAGATAAATATCCGGGTTGATCAAACTGTGTGACAAGACAGAACATGCACAAGACAAAATGTGAATGAAAACAGACCCACCCATAAGACATGAACTAATTTTCGCCAACAGGTACAGCTCCATTGGGACACACTTTGCATCGCCCGATCCTCAACGACAACCGACACTAGATACAATAGTATACTTACACGGCTCGTACCAATCTCATTTTCATTTGCCACCCACCCGACAGGGCTCCAATGTTCCCCTCCAACATTTCATCGGTAAAGTCCAATTCTTGCATTTTGGCCACACATTCTTCCTTGGTACGTTGGGGACAGGAATCCATAATGTATTGAATGACAATTTGGGCTTCATGATCGGGATCGACGTTGGAACCGGAATCGACATAGGCGGTCGTTAATTCATCGGCCGGCCATCCTTCTAATTTGCCCGTATTAATGGCATTCATGAGTGTGGTTTTACCGACCCCGTTCTGACCCACCAAGGCATAGCGACGACCCCGCAACAAGCGCAATTTGGTTTGATGCAACAAAATTTTGCCTCCATAGGCCAAATTGAAGCGAATATTACAAATTTCCTCGACGCCTTCCTCGTCGTCACCACCCACCGATTCATCCTCATCCACCTTGACAAAGGCACGTTCCGTGGCTTGACGAAAGGTTTCCACAATAGTGGATGGATCGACCGACGGAGCGCTGCTGGTGCTGGTGGACAGGGTGGGATCGTCGGGTTGCAAGTAGGGTGTCAAGACATTGCTCCATACAGAGGGATCAAATTCATTGGCTTCGGCCAATCCAGCCGCCAAAAACGCCACATAGGACAAGACTTCTTCGTCCTCACCACTCGTCTTGTCATCATTCTCTGTCGTCGTCGCGGTTGCCTTGGTGCTTGGGTCTCCAGGGACCAGGGATTGATGCAACAATTGCAAAATCGTAAGCGGTGGATCCAACAAGGTCATTTTGTTCCAGATTCTCGTCCTCTCTCTCTCTCTCTCTCTCTCTCTCTCTCTCTCTCTCTCTCTTCCAAATGAATCAATGGTCTTTCGGCAATGGTGTACAGAGAATCTCAGAGGGGGTTGGTCTGGAGCTCACAAACGTATCACAATGGCGTCCAACCACCAACCACGCACACGACAACCAAAATGACGACAGACTTTTTTTGATGGCATAGGAAATAATGCGCGACCCTTTATCAGCGATTCACCTGCGTCCCAAGGACGATTTATCCATTGAAGCTAGCTAGGGATCGGTGAAATGTTCTAAAACATACGTAGACTGTCCCGGTTTTAGTTTCTATGAAATGACGCTTCCATCTAAACTTGGATTGGTCTGCTCGACTTCGTATCATCCATGACAGAAAACAACCCAACTGTATATATCTTTTAGCCGTCTATAGGAATACTATGTACATTTCTGAAACTGATGCTTCTATGCTAGCAAGGATCGCCTCGTTTCCAATCGATAGCGCAGTGTTCCGTTTCCAGAATTGGGGTGGAGGAATGTCAGTCCCGTGCTCCTGTCGGAGATTTCCTGGAAATTGCGACCACCACCACGAGAATAAAAACCCTCCCAACCAGAGAGGACGCGTCTCAAAGCATCTCTCCATGGAAACTGCCTGCAGTTGGGCTCCAAGTGTGGTGCGTCTGTCATGCCGGTTGACCTTCCGGATCGTACCATCCGTGTTTGTGGGACGGTAACAACGTGGAAGGAGATTCCAGACAATCCTCTTCTCGAGTCGTGGCACTCGATGATGACAAGGCCGACGACGACAAGGCCGCCGACGACGACGACGAGACCCCGGGTACACTACTGCCGACACCCACCACACCCACCGAACGTCCCATCAAACCCAGTACGACACGTGGCAAGCCATAGGCTTGTTGGTATTGTCGTCGCAGTAGTAGATTGGAGGAATGCTGCGAATCCACTTGGTTCCAGGAGTCCAAGCCTCGTTCCTGCCGTGTTCCTGGAATGAGATTGTCCAAGACAAGGGCAATCAAGAGGGCCATAATCATGGGACTGCTACAAATCGAATAGGCAATTCGACCACCATGGCTGTCACCAAAGGGATTGTGGTTGGACAAGACTGGTTCCTCCCCCATGGTCAGTTCGGTTTCAGGGGGAAGCAACTCATGGGAAAAGTACCCTCCGGGTCCCGCAATGGACAAGGCATTGAAGAGGGCAAATCCAATAATAAATAGGTTTCGAGGCGCATTGTTCCCTTGAATGGGTGCGGCATCCGTGAGGGACACGTATTGGAGATTGGACAGCCCCGTCGCCAAAATGACGGCAAACACGACACAGTACATGCCTCCGACAATCCCAGTCGGCAAGGCGGCCAAGAGGGCCGTCACCTTGCCCCACAGACCCAAGACAATCATGGTCGCCGCCGCCATTTGAACCACGACACGCGATCCCACCCGTGTCAAGGCAATGGCGCCCACATTTTCACTGTACGAGGTGGTCCCGGATCCACTTCCCAGCAATCCAGCCACAATGGCACCCATGCCTTCCATGGCCAATCCTCGACAAATAATGGGAGGTGGAGGTGGCGGCGCACCCGAGAGTTTGGCACAGGAATAATAATCTCCCACGGATTCAATCATGCTGGCGATCATACCGCCCAACATGGGCACAATGGCTATCCAGGACAAACAATCGAGAGGAAGGCATTCACAAAAAGAAGAGCAAAAGTCAGAGAGTTGTCGCATGTCACTGCCATTCGCGTGATTGCGCGATACGTACGTACCATAGGATTCAAACCGGAATCCCTTCCATTGTCCTGGATAGGGAATGCGAAAGAGGGGTGCTTCGGACCACAATTGTCGGGCCGAATCGGTGCGACAGGCATGACCGGGTTCCCAGACCGAGGCGGCCGTCAAGAGACCACTCAAGGACCACGTCAATCCCATGGCGGTCAAAATGGGAACCAAGGCAATCATGTTCCATACGGAATCCATTGTTGACGGCCTTGTGGAAGAAGCAGCAGCATGTGCCGTGGTATCGTCATTGGAAATGGCATTGGTACCTTTCATGGTTTGGTTTGTTCCTGGCTTGGAGGGCTGTGCCCTTTGAAACGTCTCTTGAGGTGACATGCTGCTGCTCCGAATCGATTTGGATGCTTTTCTCTTCTTTTGCTTCTTCTTTTGTTGGGAGGGGTGACCATGCCTACTGTTGTTGCTACTTGTCGTTGTCATCTCCAATGGTGCTTGTCGTCCAGTGCTGGTTCGACCCCGACTCGTGCCTTTGCTCAAGCCAATGGTCAAGACCATCATGGTCAACCCCATGGGAAAACAAGAGGCCACATTGGCAAACCCCAAGGCGTACAATCCCAATCCCACGGCCGAGAATCCCGTGGCGACCGTCACGGGAGAAATGTACCGCAACAGGGGAATCATGACACCCGAAAAGCCCAGAGTCATTTGGACCAGACCGACCACCTGTATTCGTATGGATATCGTAGACAATCGTAGGAACCAAATCAGAGTGACAGAACCAATAGAAAACAATGAGCAACAGCAAAAAATTGTCAGCACTGGTTCGTCCCTGTCGTCATGGCCCTCGAGCATTATATGGACTCTTGTCGCTCGAGAAGACCCATTCGATTTGCACGTACCAAGAATGCTCCCGACACGACTTGCATACACTGTTCCAATCGTTCTTGAGGATCGACAATGGCTTGGAGTTGGGGATGTCGGATAATCCCAAGCGTGGCTGGCAAATAGGTAAAGCTCCCTCCTTGCACAATGGGCAATCGATTGCCCAGACAGGTTTGCAACAAGGTGGCCACACCCGACACGACCAGGAGGGTCCCCAGCACGTGCGCCGTTTGCGCCGGTGTTCCCCCCATGGGTGGGACAATCACGAGTGGAATCAAGACGGTACTGCCCAACATGGTCAAGAATTGTTGACCACCCAACAAAAAGGTAATCCACAAGGACGGTGGGACTTGTGTCAAGGTATAGTGCATACCATTTCGTCGTGCCATGGCTTCATAGTCGGGACCATTATCATCCTCATCATGGTCCATCTCAGGAGGATTGTCATCATGATCGTTTTCGTGGTGGGATGCTAGTGGTTGGAGCCCTTCGTTTACAGTCGTGGTGGTCTCGGTAGAATGTTTGCTTCGCGAAAGCAACAGTGGGTTCACTTCTTGATTGTCTTCTTTCCTGTGATCATCATGGTCCTCGGATGGAGCAGACTGGAAGGGAAGAGTAATGGTGGCCTTGTTTCGCATGGTCGGAACATAGTCTGGACTGTCCCATGCGGCAGCAGCCGCAGTCGTGAATTCCTCGCCCCTACTAGGTTCCGCCACAACCCGAACCTTGTTGTCGTCGTCGTTGTTGTTGTTGTACAAAGAATGATGCAACGGGTGATGGAAGGAATGACAGTTGGAACCGCAGTCACACTCCATCCGGGAGGAACGCTCATGTGATGGTGGTGGTGTGTCCATGGTTGCTGGTCGGTCGCCGACGAGTGGTGGCGGTTCGTAATGGCTCATCCCTGCGATTCCCACCATTCATCCAAGATGGGACGCTACTACTACTACCGCAATCGAGTAGAGAGTCGCACCCTCAATGACAAACCTTCTCTCTCTCTCTCTCTCTGTGTGTGTGTGTGGAGACACACGTACACACACCACAGAACACCAACCAACCAGACAGAGGGGGGTCAGTCGTCGTCACGTCGAATCCATCCAGCAAGGATTCATTCGGGAGACATGCCAATGGGCCTCGAGAAACAATACAGAATGGACGTACGTACCACTCTCTTGTGTGTGGGTGGTTCGGTTTCTCTCGATTGTTCTAGAGGTAGTTCAGAATTCTGTGTGGCATGGAGGAGGGAAGAAACTTGGGTCAGTCCAGATTCGACGACGACACTCTACATGGACCAGAAACCACCACCATTCATCCGATCCAGTAGTATCTTTTTACTTTCTCTCAGTTGATGGTGCTCACCCATCATGGATCGTACGTGACTCTCTTTTTCGGTATCTCCGAGATGTGTGTGTCTGTTTGCCAATTGACAACAATTGAATTCGATTCTTCTCTGTGTTTTGTGGTTGGTCCAAGACCATTGGTCGTTGCAGCAACGCTTGCACTTTCCCACCGAAGACAAGACATGTATCTCTTCGCACTTCGCCGACAACTCGTTGTTGGTTGATGGATTCGTGTCACGGTCCGAACCATCGGGATCATCCACCTGTGCAATTCTCATTCGTGTTCCGGGGAGGACGCTGTTGTACGTAATGCCTGACGTCGAGACCGATCATTCGTTTGACTAGCATCGAATAGTACAAAACAAAGCACTGTAGAACTGAAAGTACCATTGGTTTCGCGCGACGGAAAAGCTATTGTATACTCTTTGAGCGGTCAGAAGCGGCCTCCGAATAATAAGAAATACACTTGTATCTTAGACCGGACGCTTGAAACTTTGCTCCTGGTCCCGTTCGTGAACACACCCAATCGTTGGATCTTGGGTTTAAGTCCACCATGGCGGCGTTCCTTCCTAGCGAGACTAAGAAACTATCCGTATATCGTGAAGAGCACGCACTTGCCATCAGCGTTGTGGTGCCTATAAGATAGAGGCGTACGATAGAACTGGCAAACACAGAAACTTTCCAACCATGCGTCGTCTTGCCAACCCGTTGGTCATGGTGTCATCATTTCTCGGCGTCGGCGTCTTTTGGCGCTTGTTGGCGGGTGCCTCGGTCCAAGCGTTTTCCGTCCCGGTCGTCGTTCCTTCTTCCACACGAGGAACCGCCGTTGGCTCCACAACCACATCAACCCGTCGTCGACCCCCTGTTTCTTTTTTTTGTTGCCATTCGGCCTCTTTCCGAAAAAACTCGTTTCGTGTGGCTCGCAATCTATTGGACGATGCTTCTTCGTCTTCCATGGATCCAATCATTACCCTGGACAGCATCTCTCCGTGGTTCCTGGTAGTCTTGGCATTGGCGATTGGCAGTACGGCCCAAGGTCTCATTAACAAACAATTGGAGGGCGATCAAGGATTGGGAGCCTTTTTGCAAGATGGTCGTGGCTATTCCAATTCCGCATTTCGGCCACTGTTGGACGACCAGGATCGGGCCGTGCCACAAGATCCCTTGCCCTGGTTGAAATTGCCCCAACTCGACTTTGTCGAAGTGGCGGGGCAACAACAAGACGACAAAGGCTTGGAGGCCACGCTGGAACGTTTGGAGGACTTGAAATTGGAATTGAAACGTCAAGTCGCCTTGGGGAATACGGCGGAAGCACAAGCCATTCAAGGTCGGCTCGAACAAGTCATGGCCGAACAGGGCATTACCTACACACCCGACAACAACAATGATCCCCGATTCGGAGGATAGTTCCAACCACAATCACAAGGGTCGACGAACAACACGAACAAGAATAACAAGAACAACCAGTGTGCCGGCCAATGGTGCCTTCCATTGAGGAGGAGGGTGTTCGTGGCACACACACGTCAACATGGAATGTGATACATGCGCACACAACGGACCCGAGGCATGAACCGAGTGTGTTGCCATTTCACAATGCCATGGCGTACTGAACGAGTCCCAATGGATTCTACTAGAACGAATCGTTATAAAGACCGTAGAAATCCCCATTGGTTTGGTTTAAAACTATACTACAGAAAGCTACGAGGGATTCGGTTTGGGGTTCCAACCCAATCCAACCTCCCTCGATCCATTGTATGTTGTTGTTGGGAGTTCGAACTTTGGTAGTAGCTTGTATTTGAATGCATGCCAACAAGGAATAGTATGAGACGGCACGCACTGATATTCACTCTCAAGACTACATGAGGCCATTCGATAGTTTCAGTAATGTTCTGTAATTTGTTTATTTCTACAATGAATCAGACGATTCATTATTTATTCTCTCTATAAACATTTCATCTTAGTTTGTGGATGGTGTTTTGCGTTGGATCCATTCTGTGACAGCTGGAATGGCCATGAATACTTTGTACAAGGCGGACAAGTGCGGGTACGAGGACGTTAAAGTTTCTTCCGTAAAGTGACCCAGTTGAATGTGATCGTACAAAATGCTGAACATGGCTGTATCTCCCCACAAGGGAGAACCAGATGGACTGGTGCTCAAATATGCTTGATCCTTGATCCTTGCCCGTTGTCTTGTATTTTTTGTACAGGGCCTCAAACTTGGTTAATAGCTCGGGTACAGTCTTGTATACGTATTCGGCCTTTTGCTCCTCCGTGCTTGCAAAAGACTTTTCGACCCAGATATTGCGGAATCCCTGGTATTCATCGGCAATGACGTCTTGGACGTAATCCTTCCATGCATCTCCCGAATCCAACTTGTTGATACGGGCAAAGTACCGAGCCATGGCAATGTGCTGGCTCAAATGATGGCCATCCTCTGTATATGCAACTGGAACTGTCCTACATGGATTCTCACCAGACTCTACCAGGCGTTTCTTTTCGACACCCCATACGGAATCATTGTATTTGTACAAATCTTGATAGGGAATGCTGTTAGAAGTACTCCTAGACAATATCGTGACCTATTCCCGTGCACGGGAATACATGGGAGTCTATCTAACCTGGCAGTCGGTACTCCCACGGGGACAGGAGACACTTCACACGCATGTAAACCGTAAACCTATTAGTCACGATTTTTATGGACGGGGACCTGGGAGGTAGATGGGATCATTCCCATGGGGACATTTTGACCTACCTCCTACCACTAGCACCCCCACCACCTACCTTCCCTAAAACCTGACGCTGAGTCAGACCATCTCCAATCTCTCCAACCAATAGGAAGTGTGCCTCCCAGAAAGGGGCTTATCTCGACTAGTTCTTGGTCGCGCAAAAATACGAGTTGTTAAGCTCGAACACACTGACGTGGCGATTTCCACCGACAATCCTCTGAGCTCTGAGTCTCTCTTCTCTCTTTCAACCCACCACTGTTGTCGCCATTTCTTGAGATTAACGTCTGTCGCCAAGAATAGCGGTGCAAATTAAAAAAGAAATTCTGATCAATTGAATTGTTTGTGTCCCTTCTTTAGCAAAATGAGAGACAAATGGTGTTGCTTGTTGGGAAGCTTGCTAATTGCCGTGCTTCTTTCTGTAAAAGCGACGGTGGCATTCTCGCCGACCCGTCCTTTGAGGGCCCAGATTTCTTACCAAAACTTCTGTCTTTGTAGTAAAAACTCTGACAAAGATCCGAAGCAGCCGTCTGATATGAACGCCGAAGAGCTCCAAGTGGCAAATGTCGAGGCAGCTCAACAGTCTGTTGACAAAGCTGAAACTGCAAACACTATTGCTGGCACGGCAAATACGATTGCTGCGATTTCTGTTGCAATTTCTGCAGTTGTACCTTTGGGCATTGCATATATGGCAAACATTAAGATGGATGCTATGCGCATGGAAGACCGAATCTTTCAGTTGGAGCTCAAGAAGCTCGACACAGACAACCAAAAGAAGAAGGATGAAATTCAAGCATTGATTGATGCAAAGAAAGGTGTGACTCCTAAAAGCCTGTCTATGAGTACCAATCAACACACTAATTTATTGATTGACGGGACTGTAGCTTGGCTCAAGAAGCAGACGGCGGCCGAACAGGGAAGCTCTTTGCCTTGGCTGACGTAAAAGTCCTACGTCGAGACCATGGCAGAACAAATGGGGTTTTGGGACGATCCGACGGGAAATTATGCGAATAGATTTTTTGGCCTCCAACTGAATAAAATAGAAGAGATATAACGATTAGTGCAAAGAATTGAAGCATAGGACTTTGTTGGGTGCACAAGAAGAAGCGAATGGCAATCTCTTCCCAGTATCGTGTGAATGGGACCTGACATCCACTTTGTTGCGGCAACAACAAGCACAACCAGGGGGGCAACAGCACCATCATGAATTGATCACTGTGAGCATGGTCGGCTGGTTCTAATTGTGGGATCGCTTGCTGATCGAACTGATTTGTCAACATCCACAGGCTGACCTGGTCCACTATACTGAGTCCAGGCCGAGGCCTATGGAGACTTGCAGGTACAAGTGCATTATCAAAAACCATCGCCACCAGTCAAAACGGAACCAACCACGGACGACAACCATCACGATACGGGCATGAATACGCCTACGCACGCCCACGGAGTACTATATGTCTATACAACGAGGACGCTTTTCAAAGTGGCCTTGTACCAAGATTCCAACCACGAACCAGCAAATTACAACGACGACCACAAGAACAACAACAACAAGCGTGAAACCACGAATGCTTCTAGTACCACCACAAGTCACACTGGGTGTCCTCCTCCTCCTCCTCCTTGTCCAATAAATGGCGGGCAGGATCCTGCCTGTGGCAGAAAACCATTTATTTGCCCCTGCATGTCCATTCGGCGAGTGCTGCATCGACGCAACTCAACGCGACGCGACCAGTACGACTCAACCCTGGACAGCCGAAACACAGCACTTGTATACCTTGGTCCTTTCTTTGCATCCTGCCATTCGAATCCGGCCACCATCACATTTGACACAAGCAACAATGCGAGATGGATCTGGATGATGATGATCGCAGGGTTCCAACTTGACGTGCAATGCGTTCAAGGTCTCGGTCGTCAAAAGGGTGTACGGCGAACTGGTATCCACCAACAGGAGGGCATTCTGAGAGATTTCATGAGCCGTCAAGATGGCTTTGACGAAGGCCCTCCCGACTATTGGATTCCGTTCAAAACAATGTTTTTCTGTCCTCATTGGTAGCCTTGGACAAGTGCTGGACACCTTCAATTTCCATGCTTCGAACGGTCTCACTCGTGATATCCGTCAGTCGATATAGAAAATTCTTTGATTATGTTGAATCCTCGTCAATTCTCGTCGGCGGCACAATGCGCCAGGATATCGGGCACAATGGCATGGTAGGGTCGGACCGTCACATCTTGCAAATGCTCTTGAATGGCCGGATCCATCACTTTGGCTGAATCGCAATACAAACACACTTGATCGTTCGAGATGGTCGCATAGGCAATGTCCACCGGACAACTGTATGTTTGTGTAGGGTGTTACCCAAACGACGAATCCAAGATTGATTCCAGAAACACACGTCCACCCAACAAACAAAGAAACCAAAACGAGCGTTTCATTCATTCACGAGTCCATAAGGAAACAACAAAAAGAAGAGGGAATCAAAAAGAAACAGTACTCATTTTCGTGAGATGAATTTCCCTCAAACGCAGTCCAATTCTCTTTCGTTCTCTCTCTCTCTTTCTGTCCTTTTCTTTCACACGCACGTACGTATCGATATCTCCCGTCGCATGGATATTGAGTAAATAGGGAACATCGTCCAGTGTCCCAAACACGGCCAAGGTACAAGGATGTGGAGTGGACGATGATTTCTGTGTCTTGGAATTGCCACCTTGGGCCATGGCGTGTCGGACGCGAGCCACCTTTTCCTGCCAGGAGACACCGGCATGTTCCAAGGCATGAACCCGAAAGGGCGACAACAGCAAGGTGGGACGATCCTTCCAAATGACATCGACCAAACTAAGGCGCGGTTTATCCAGATCGTCACTGGACAAGGTCGTCACTGGACAAGGTGACCAATTCTCCAATAAAGGCATCGTCGTCATCCTGGTCGTCGTCCTGTTTGGGTGGTGGTTCCGGGCCCTGTTGGGCCTCCTTCAAGGCGGCTTGCAAATCACTGGGAAAGGAGGCAGTGTGAACGTAGGGATCTATACCAATCCGCAAGGCCATGCCATGGCTTCTATAATACAAGGCGGCCTGTTGGGCCAACCATTGCGGAATGGTCAGGGTGGTCGGCAAACCTTGTTTTTGCAAGACCCAAGCACTCGCATCCAAATTCAATCCAGCCTCATTCCAATACCGAGACCACCACCAAGATTTCTCTCGTGGAGAGAATTACACACACACAAACAAGACAACCAAGACTCTATTACGTACCCGACAAATGTGGATCATCACTGGGAACCAGGTAGACATCCATGTGGTGCGTTTGCAGTTGCGCTCGCAAGGCGGCCAATTTCTCCGCCGCCGAGGAGGACGACATGATGCTGGGAGGGGATATGGTCGTTGTTGTTGTTGTTGTTGTAGGATTCGTGGTGGTAGATGCTAGACGCGTTGTTGTAAGGCTTGGAAGACAATTGGCTCCGGCACTACTACCTCCTCCTCGAAGCCGAGCAATGCGAGAATGCTGGAGTCGAACCAACGCGGTACGACTCCAAGAAGAGACAGAAAGAGGAATGGAAGCCCAACACTGCACGGGACGAATGGCACACGAGGTCCAACACCAATACCACAAGGCTACCGCGGATACCAGACTGGACCGTTTGATGCTGCCTCGACCACTCCGACGACGATGCACCACTGTGGAAGAAGACGAAGAATACGGTCGTTCTCGAGAAGAAGACGGACTCCTGGTGCTGTTGCTGCAAGTCTTGTTGTTCTTGTTGCGAACAATTGCGAAGGGAAACAGCCACTGCTGTGGAGTGGACACACCCAGAATCGAGAGTGGACAACGACAACGAGAAAGGTAGGAACACAACAAGGACGATCGTGCCGTCACCACCACCATGGCCCTTTCGAATTCGATATCACCACCACACAAAGCCTTGTTGTTGTTGCTTGTTGCTTGTTGCACACTCTTTCAAACTTGAGCGCAGTCCACACACTCTTCAACCCTTTCTTGTTGTCGCAGTGAGAGACAAGACCTAGTTTTGTTGCTAGTTGCTACGAAAAAAAGGTTTGTGTTTGATATCGCCTCTGTTTTTTGTTTTGCCATCGGATGCTGATGTGTCATGGCCACGCACCTTCCAAAAGATGGTTTGCAATCTCTAGCCTTCTATATATGGCTGAAGTGTGATAGTTGTCATGTTGTGAGTTATCAGCAACCGCTCCATTTTTGTAAGAATGGACTTGAACGGGAACCATTTACCCCAGCTATCGGTCTCTGTAGATCGAAAGAATGTCTTCGTTGTCGCCATTTCTTGAGATTAAAACGTTTGTTGACAAGAATAGCCGTGCAAATTCCGGAAGAGTTTCTGATAAAGTGAATTGTTTGTGTCCCCTCTTTAGCAAGATGACAAGCAAATGGCAATCTCTGTTTTTGTCCCTGTTGGGAGCTTTGCTGATTGCCGTGCTTCTTTCTGTAAAAGCGACGGTGGCATTCTCGCCGACCCGTCCTTTGAGGACCCAGATTTCTTACACAAACTTCTTTCTTTCTAGTACGAGCTCTGATGACAAAGAACCGAAGCAGCCGTCCGAAATGAACGCAGAAGAGCTCCAAGTGGCGAATGTCGAGGCAGCCCAAAAGTCTCTGGACAGAGCTGACACTGCAAATACTATTGCTGCGTTTTATGTTGCAATTTCTGCATTTTCTGCAGTTGTACCTTTAGGCATTGCATATATGGCAAACAACAAGATGGATGAACTGAAAGAAAGAGAAGAAATCTTTCAACTGGAACTCAAGAAACTGGAGACAAATACCGAAAAGAAAAAACATGATATCCAAGCATTGATTGATGCAAAGAAAGGTGTGACTCCTAAAAGCCTGTCTATGAGTACCAATCAACACACTAATTTATTGATTGACGGGACTGTAGCTTGGCTCAAGAAGCAGACGGCGGCCGAACAGGGAAGCTCTTTGCCTTGGCTGACGTAAAAGTCCTACGTCGAGACCATGGCAGAACAAATGGGGTTTTGGGACGATCCGACGGGAAATTATGCGAATAGATTTTTTGGCCTCCAACTGAATAAAATAGAAGAGATATAACGATTAGTACAAAGAACTGAAGCACAGGACTTTGTTGGGTGCACAAGAAGAAGCGAATGGCAATCTTTTCCCAGTATCGTGTGAATGGGACCTGACATCCACCTTGTTGCGGCAACAACAAGCACAACCAGGGGGGCAACAGCACCATCATGAATTGATCACTGTGAGCATGGTTGGCTGGTTCTAATTGTGGGATCGCTTGCTGATCGAACTGATTTGTCGACATCCACAGGCCGACCTGGTCCACTATACCGAGTCCAGGCCGAGGCCTATGGAGACTTGCAGGTACAAGTGCATTATCAAAAACCATCGCCACCAGTCAAAACGGAACCAACCACGGACGACGACCATCACGATACGGGCATGAATACGCCTACGCACGCCCACGGAGTACTATATGTCTATACAACGAGGACGCTTTTCAAAGTGGCCTTGTACCAAGATTCCAACCACGAACCAGCAAATTACAACGACGACCACAAGAACAACAACAACAAGCGTGAAACCACGAATGCTTCTAGTACCACCACAAGTCACACTGGGTGTCCTCCTCCTCCTCCTCCTCCTTGTCCAATAAATGGCGGGCAGGATCCTGCCTGTGGCAGAAAACCATTTATTTGCCCCTGCATGTCCATTCGGCGAGTGCTGCATCGACGCAACTCAACGCGACGCGACCAGTACGACTCAACCCTGGACAGCCGAAACACAGCACTTGTATACCTTGGTCCTTTCTTTGCATCCTGCCATTCGAATCCGGCCACCATCACATTTGACACAAACAACAATGCGAGATGGATCTGGATGATGATGATCGCTGGGTTCCAACTTGACGTGCAATGCGTTCAAGGTCTCGGTCGTCAAAAGGGTGTACGGCGAACTGGTATCCACCAACAGGAGGGCATTCTGAGAGATTTCATGAGCCGTCAAGATGGCTTTGACGAAGGCCCTCCCGACTATTGGATTCCGTTCAAAACATTGTTTTTCTGTCCTCATTGGTAGCCTTGGACAGTGCTGGACACCTTCAATTTCCATGCTTCGAACGGTCTCACTCGTGATATCCGTCAGTCGATATAGAAAATTCTTTGATTATGTTGAATCCTCGTCAATCTTCTCCCTCATGCCCTGTTGTACCTCTGCCATGATAATCGGTTGCGATATATGATCTTTTGTTGCGAAAGAAGGGCTTCCCTCCAGTGCTTCCGTACCTAACCTTCTTTCACAAATCACTGTAGAGATATAGCGCTACAGCTTGGATGTCGGCGAAGTGTGTTGTCACACCGGTTTGGGGTTCCTTCACATCGCGTCTCAATGTCAAGGTCGATAACCGGGAGAAGACATCGACTCGTTCTTGCACCAAGACGGGAAATCGTTGAGCCGCCAGCAAATCGGTAAACACAACCCGGGTATCCACGCTATCAAACAAGGCGGCCGACAAAGCCCGACACAAATCAACATCAACGCCGGACCACTCCTTGGTAGTGCGATCAAATTCGGCAAAGCCTTTGCGGGTACTAATGCCACAATTCAAAGAGCCACGTTCTGTAATGGCCTTTACCGTGGGCGATTGGACTTTGAGTTCGGGTGCCGCGACGTCACTCATTAATGGTCCCATGGGAAAGGCATACATGATGGGCGAATCGCCTGAATTGAGGCGATTCAAGCCGGTGCGAGGCATGAAGGTTTGCAAATTGAAATTGTACAGTTCTTCAATATTGCCCCGCGCCGCCACGGCATGTGCATTGACGGACTTCAATTGGTTGGCCGTAAAGCGGGGACTGCTGGTATCGTTCGTGGCGGGATCCCAGACGGTGGTCGTACCCAATTGAAAGGACGCGGTGGTTTTGGTAATGCCATGTTCTTGGGCATAAAATGAAGGCTTGAATGGTCCATTCGCAAAAATCGGACCAAGTCAGATCGCCCTGTCGCGTTACGAGACCAATGGGTTCCTTACTCCACACTTTGGTGCCCAGCGTATAGTCGTTGATGTTGTACCCGCGGGCCTGCAAGGATTTGCACAACGTGTGGATTCGGGCGTTGTAGCAGTCGTCGTGTTGGGGTATAGCGTAGCTGCTCACCCCCGTTCCTCGAGCAACCAACGATTTCGTCGCAGCAGGGCCAACAACTCCAAGGGCATGGGAAAAAATGACAATGACGTACAATCATGAGTGTCCGTGGGTGTGGAGTGGGATGGTATCCGACCGAACCAATGATTTGCCCTCCTCGTGTGGTGGTCCATGGCATTGTCGGTCTCCATCCCGTCATGGGTGGTGGTCCGTGGGGGGATTGTGATTTTTGTGTGAGAAGGGGGACGGAGGTGTTGAATCGTTGGATGAAAGTGCAAGGCCTCCACCACCTCTCGCGGAAGCGCCTTTTGTTGCTGGTACGGAAAAGACAAGAGGGCATGCCACGGAGGACACCAATCGGTCCATTTTGGGAGTTGAAACACATTCTGCACCCAGGAGTAGCAGTTCCCCTATATGACTATCATTCATGGTTATTGTGGTGGTGGTCATCCAAATCACGCACGGGACAAGACGGGCCTGTGGATGGGGTTGCCAGAGAATGGCATAGCTGATCCAAGAATAAGGACGATGAGTCTCTTTTGGCGGTCGCCTGCGGATTGGATGGATCTTTATCGTGTGGATCCGGCAGCTTCTTTTCCTCACCGTCCGATGCTAGGAAATCGTGGCTCTCCTCGTGTAGTAGTACTGTGGGTGGTGCACTGTGAATGACTCGGGGTGATTGTCCTTTGGTTTGCAACACGAGGGTATGCAATGAAGCATGCTGTACAATGGTTTGAATCAACTCGTGTTGTTCTTGTTCTTGTTGTGGATATGGCTGGTTGCCTTGTTGAGTTTGAGCTTGTTTTTTGCTGCCTTTTAGTATTAGGAGTGGAGAACAAGCGCGAGTGGTTTCATGGAATAAATGGCAAGGTGTGACGGTGAATGTTGGTGGAACTCCATACAGTCGCAAGGTATGGAGATGGGATTGTTCCCGTACGAGTTGCGTTACCAACGACCACGGACAAGAGTCATCACTTCCCGGATGTTGCACAGTGACCTCGGTCAATGCCAATGGGGGACACCACATGACGACATGGTTATTGATGCTGTTGTTGTTGTTGGTACTGGAGGAATTGGAAAGAGGTAGGGTCAAGTGTGTCAAATGAGGACAGGTGGTATTCAAATTGTGACACAAGGCCTGAACTTGTAATGGACTCAATCCTCGTCCTTGTCCACCCTGTGAAAAGGGGATGAATTGGGAAAATTATGATAGAAGATTAACTAGGTTGTACGTTCCTAAAAGATATGCAAGTAGTGCGTCAGTCCAAGTGTGAGGCTGGTTGGGCAAGGTGACGTAGGACCTTGTGAGTCAGCTCTAGGCTAGTCTCCATTAGGTCGCACCCTTTTCACTCCCTCTCAGCCGAACACGGATGAGATAATGGACTTTAAAGGTGTAAATTGTGAGAATAGATTTGGTGGTCACCATCCACAGAGGAGCTTCCGAATGTGCTCAAACGTGGATTGGGTGAGACCTTTGGTCAGAATGTCGGCGCGCTGTTGTGTCGTATCGACTTTGACGACTCGCAACCGATCGCTTATATGTTGTCGAAACCAGTGCATCTTCACTGCGTAATATTTCGACCGAGGTGTGATCCGTCCAGGTTCTAGGTTGGCCAAAGTCAAGGCTCCCATGTTATCTTCCCAGACTGTCGTCTTAAATGTTGTTGTATATTCTTTGCTGAGCCCAACTCCTTCTGCAACGTGGGTCAACAGCTCTCGTAGTGGTAGGACCGACTTCAACGACTCACTCAATGCGTTGTATTCGGCCTCCATCGTGCTCAAGGCAATTGAACTTTGTAATTTGCTTGTCCAGACCATGGGACAATTTGCCAAACAGATAGCGAATCCCGTGCGACTTTTCACACAGGTCGAATCCAATTTTTCTTCATAGGGCCACAAACCAGCGAAATCGGCGTCGACGAAACAGTCGATGTCCAGATTCGTGGAGGGCTTAAGGATCAGTCCTTGATCTTGCGTGTGCTTAAGGTACTGTCCAATCTTTTCAACGGCTTGCTCATGTGACCTCTTTGGGCTAAAGGCAAAGCGTGCACATTGACTCGCCGCATAGGTGATGTCGGGGCGACTGTGCGCTTGTAAATACTGAAGCATCCCAATCACACTTGCGTAGTTGTATCTACCTTGTGGGGGATCTCCATTCTTGTCTTCTACAATGGGCTTAGATAAAGCTGGGGTAAAGCTTCGGTCCAAGTCACCAACTTGTAAGGCAGTTAGAATTCTCTTAATCAGACCTTGTTGGGTCAATTTGATTGTTCCTTGGGTCTCGTCACGTTCGATATGGACGCCCAAGAATCCAGCCACGCTGTCTTCAACATCGAGCTCAGCGTTCTCTTGTTTCTTGAGTTTATCAAGTACTTCATCGATGTACTCTCTTTTGGGACTGTAAAATAATAGCGTGTCGTCGACATAGACCACCGCTATTACCTTGTCTGAAATAAATAGGCAGGGATCAACCGAGTCCTGGGCAACAAAGCCGACTCGTTCCAACTGCCCTTTGAAATGTTGGAAGAAATTCCGTGGGGCTTGTTTCAGCCCGTACAGTGATCGTTGTAGTTTTAGTACCTTTCCGTCTTGTCCAAATCCTCTGGGCATCTCGACGCAGACACCGCTTCTTTCACGCTCTTGACGTGTCATTGAGTCCCATCTGGGATCACGATCAATTGGGGCGTGAAGGAATGCCGCGGTGTAGTCTACCTGCACTGTGGCGAGGTTTAGGATAATAGATAGGATGAGCATCAAGCGGACTGTGGTCCAGTTTACCACTGGGGCAAAGGTATCGAAGAAGTCCACTCCTTCCACTTGAAAGTCTCCTCGAGCGCAAAATCTTGCTTTCAGTTTCTTGACAGAGCCGTCAGGGAATCGCTTCCTTTTGAAGGCCCATGTAGATGGGATTACGTTCATCCAAGGTTGGCGATCGACGACTATCCAAGCCTTCATGAGGCGGAATAGTGTGTCTATTTCCTTTTTACATGCCTCCATGAAGCCAGCGGCATCTGGACCGCTCATGGCTTCATTCCATCTGGGGTTATCCGCTGCATCGGCCTTGGTGATCAGTACCATTGGATGCATAGCCTCGACAGTTCCTGTCTTAGGGTTGGTGTTCATGTCCATCATGCGACTCATCAGCGTTGACTGTGTGGATTTGAGGTCACGGATGGTTGAATTCCAGTCAAGTCCTGCCAGGAATGAATCGTTTAAGCAGTCACGCTTTACCTTTAGTCGCGCATAATCATCATGACCAAAGAACGCGTGCTCCTTCCAACGTTCACGCGAGTACGAGGCGTACTTAGGATTAGGTTTGCGTGCGCGCTTTCCACGACCAAAGTGCATCTCGTCCGGTTGTTCCAAATGTTGCGCACGTCTTGACTTATCTTGTGCGCGAACTGGGTCTTCCTCATCCTGTTCCTCGTGCTCAAAGATTACAATTTCGTCTCCAGAGTCGATGGTGGAGTTGTTGGGATCGTCCCACATTCCATCTACCACCAAAGGTTGAATCAAGTCATCTGGAGGAGCGGCTGGTGGATTTGGCTCCACGTTATCCAAAGGAAAAAGGTGAGGGAAAATGGGGTCTCCATCCAGTTGAATCTCACTGTCGTCATCTCCCTCTGGAGCCAAGGGCACCAGAGCTCCCTCTGGAGCAGCAGCTCCCTCTGGAACAGGGATGGGAGGAGGAGGCAAAGGTAAGGGATTTATCCGAGCTGCGTCATTTTGTTGATGGCGAAGAGCATCGGCTTCCTCAGGGGTCAGCCAGTCGTGGTGAAGGGGTGGTGGCTGAGACTGTTCGTCGTCAAAATCGCCATCGTCAATCCGCTCCAGACCAGAGGCCACAAGATGGTCCCAAAAGGACCCTGTGAACATGTCTTGTTGTAGGACACCGCCAGTTTCGGCGTTAGGGACACTTGAAAAGAGGTCGTCGTAGACGACGTGATATTGCGGACTCACATAGCCGGTAGAAATATTGAGAATTAAGCCCACCCTGCTAGAATGGTCGGGAGAGACTCCAAGATATTGCCCTCGACGGGCACGAGGCGACCACTTGGGAAGTTTCTTCCCGTCTTGGATCTTCGGGTCCAAAACGTACACTGGGCAACCCCAAACATGGCTCCTATGTAGATGGGCCAAGGTAGGGAAAACTGTTCCGGTAAATAATTCCAGCGGGGCAATAAAGGAACCTCGCTTGGGAAGATTATTCCACAACCAGATAGCGTGATTGAGAGCGAAGGGCCATAGACTTAGGTCATGGGCGTGCTCCGGCCAATGCAATACTGCGTGCAACATCATAGTACGGGCCCAAGAGGTTACCGTACGGACGCCACGCTCGGCCACACCATTTTGGTGATGGGCCCCCACACCAGAAAACGACAGGGACTGACCAGCATGTTTCACTGCGTCCACAAACTTGGTATTGCCAAAAGGGGCATTATCCGCCAGGTACGACTTGACTGTAACTCCATGGTCCTGTGCAAACCGTTCGAATTGAAGTTTGGCTTCGATGGTTTCACCAGTGTTTAGGGAGACTTGATGTACACAATGCATCAATCCTGTAGCATGATCTATAAACAATGTACTGCCAGTGTACTGATCTTTCTTGGGTTCCTTTCCTCTAGTGTGAGGGAGACGGCCAGTGAGCGTCGAGTCATACTGGTCAAGGCTAACGCAGTCACCTGGTCGAAGATTCTCTGACCGAGTGACCATGTGACGACCATCCTTCGTGTGCGTATGTTGGGTATTAGCACCACGACGCCTCTGTTTGCCCAATTGACAAGCTGTGCAGCGCAAACCATTGACAGGACAGTTTGACACTTGTCGATGCTTCGTGTGAAGAATTCGACGTCGATCCGTTTGAGGATCGCGACACAAATCCTGGATCCATTCAAAATTAGCGTGACCTAACTTCCAGTGCCAGGTCAATAGCTCTCTCTGCGCCTGGGTGACATTCTGATTTGTTTCATCCGCCACTGACATAAGACCACGACAATCAAACTCTTTGGATAAGGCCATGACGTCTTCGAATGCAAGGCCCATCTTGGTTTGCCGTCCAGAGAGCATCAAAGGGAGGTTACTGTTGGGATGAAAGGGGAACTCCAGTTCGCTCCCATCGTGAAGAGTCAAGCGAGAACGAAAAGCATTGACCGACAATTCGCCTTTAGCTTGCTCTTGGAAGTAGGTCTGGGGGCTAAACAGGCGTATCTGCGCCTCTGGAACGTAGTAGGCCCGTGTTCGGATGGTTCGAACCACACCAAACACGTCCCTTAACGTCCAGGCAGCCATTCCTACTCCAACCACGGCTGTTGTACTGGATAATCCATTCAGCTCAGTGGTCTCACACTCTTTGAGTGGTCCATCAAAGTCTTCTAGTCGAGGAGTCAACGATGTGGATGCTCCTGTATCGATCACCACGGGCAGGTCTGCATCGTCTGCTGCATTGAGATAGACAGACATGCGATGCTGCAATGCTGGTGGCAACAAGGACTCAGGATCAGTTTGGGGAGGCAATTTTCCGGTTAACTTGGCAGCGGCAATCATTGCTTGCCGCATTCGTTGCTTGGGTGACCGAGATCTTGAGAATGTGGAGCCACTCAATGCTCGAATGGCACGAAACTGTGCCAATGGATCCGGCCCCTTGCTCAGCCATGGCTTCCAAATTGCAGACTGAAGCTCCTCAGCTGACCCAAACCAACGAGATAGTCGCTCTGATGTTGGATCTAGAGGCGGCTCGTCTTGTATTGTCCATGTTGTAGGGACATAGATGCCTTGGTAGTTGAAATCATAGGTGTCATGCGTAGTTTTCTTTGGTCTGGTAGTTTTCTTGTGTTGCCTCGCGCGTCTTCGGACAGAGGGCACTCGGGCCTTAGTAAAAGGGGTCCGTTGACGGTCAATCGTACCAGCCCATGTAACCGTTGAATCCGTTGTGCAGTCAAAGGCCATTATATTAGTAGTAAACCGGCGTCGCACGTGATAAATTCGAGTCTTGTAACGCCGTCGTCGTCGTTGCATCTGGTTGGGACCAAAGGTGGCATAAGAGAACGAAGAATAGCCACCACGCGGACCTCCCTCTCGCAACCAGATTGCGACGAAAGATAGGGCCCAGGGCATCATTGAACAGAAATGCAAAGAGAAAAACACGCTCAGAAAAACACAAAGCAACAACCAAACTAAATCAACCCAGGTATCCCTCCTGGGAGATGAGGTTATCGGGAAAAAGAGGCCTACATCGACAGGACGTCGACGGCCACACCATCAAGAGAGGTTTTGCACCTGGGTCATCAAAGACTCCAGGGTGCGTTCGATTACGCGACGAGATTGGGCATTCGTCGTTCCTGTGGTGCCAGTGGAGGCAACATTGGCAGTAGCGCCAGCAATTGGCACTTGAGTGGTCCTATCGGTTGGAGTGGTGTCGCCATCAGTCGCGACATTCCCTTGAGTCTTGTTCCAACGCTTGGAAGAGGCATCCCAGTACATGGTCTTGCCATCAATGACTCGCTTGCCGTTCTCTTCAGACGAAGGGGGACGCCATTTGGTGGAGGTGCGAGAACGATCACCCGATCCATTCTCGCGAGCTTTCTTCTTAGCATTGTACTTCTGGCGGTTGGCTTCGATCGGCTTGGGACAATCCTTTATCGTATGCTCGCCACCGCAGTTCCAACAGACGGGCTTCCACTTGCGGCCACCAGAATCGGTCTTGGTACCACCAGCGGTGAAGGTCGAGGGACTTCCTCGTGTCTTGATGCCCGTCCACCAAGTCCAAGGATTGCCACATGGAGGACAACGATGATGACAAGGACGAGACAAAGGCCTCGAGAAAGGGTTGTACCACGGTTTGAATCGAGGTTGGGGATTCGCACAAGAGAGGCAACGACACGTGTTGCAAGCGATGCAAGGACGACGACGACAAGGCACGACACAGAGCCGGAGACGACTCCCACGGTCCGTCCCATTGAACTCTTTTGTTGTTGTTGTTGTTGTTGTTGTTGTTGTTGTTGTTGTTGTTGTTGTTGTTGTTGTTGTTGTTGTTGTTGTTGTTGTTGTTGTTGTTGTTGTTGTTGTTGTTGTTGTTGTTGTTGTTGTTGTTGTTGTTGTTGTTGTTGTTGTTGTTGTTGTTGTTGTTGTTGTTGTTGTTGTTGTTGTTGTTGTTGTCATCCGAGCGGGAGGCGGCAAACACGTGTGCTTGGGGGGACACGGTCACGACCAGGGACTCCAACAGGGGGTATTCTGTAGTAATGGGAACCAACCAATCCCAATGACACTCGGGTCGGTAAGGCCAATCTTGCAAGGTCAACTGTCGCAATGAGTGGCGGGAACCGTGCAAGGCCTGATTCAACCAGTGCATGGAACAAGAAGAAGACGGAGTGCTTGTGGGATCCTCCTCCACACAATCATTCGTTCTACGAGTAGGGGTTGTCGGATTCAGCTGGAAATAACACAAGTGCACTTGCTCCAAGTTTGTGACAGGTTCCAGAGCTTGAGCCAGTCGTTCCAGATTGGAGCAAGAAGAGAAAGAAGAAGAATCCGTTGGGATTCGTCGTGGTGTCCGATCCAACAGACACAGGGATACACCAGTCGAATGGGATGTACGAGGATTGGTGGCCAAGACTGTGGATTGTTGTTGTTGCTGCAAGAGGGTGGACACAAAGGTACAGGGATATCGCAGATCCAGACCCAATTCCCACTGTCCAATACGGGTGGAGGACAAGGCACGAATCCACGGCCACGAAACGTTGGTATCCTTGACACCACCCGGTGGATCACAGACTAAAACGCATGTGGCACTCTCCCTCAAGAATTGCACCAGCAACGTGTACCACAACAAGGTGCAATGATTGTAGTTGTCGTCGTCATCGTCATTGAGTGTGGTTCCTGGCCCCTGCAAGGAATCCAATTCGACACGGTACAATGGTCGTCGTCGTCGTTTGCCCATCGTAGTAGTAGAGACAGAGTCCTTGTTGTTGTCATTGTTGTTATTGTGAAGACTGTGTAGGAGATAGCGAGCTTCTGGCAGTCCCATACAGGCCGTGGGCAAAAACAAGTAAGAATGATGCGAGTGGTCGTCCCCCGTTTCTTCTTGTTCTTCTTGTTGTTCTGGTTTTTCTTGTTGGTTTCGAGCTGCTCTGTGGTACCAACACTGCTGCCATTCCTCTTGAATGGCGGGATGCACCACTGCTGCTGCTTTGTCGTTTTGTGGTGGTGGTGGTGAAGTCCATTGGGTTTGGCATGGAGTCGTGGTCTCATGATGGTCGTGGTCCAAGAATGGTGGTGGTTCTTGTTTTGGTAGACGAGTACAAGCACAACTCGCCTCATTGTCCTGGGCCACCGAACCAGGCGACAATGACGACGACAATGGGGTGACCAACAATACGCTCCCAATGACAGCATTTGAATCATCTCGAGGACTCATTTCTCTCTAGTGCTGCAAGTATTCTGTCTATACTAGGTAGATTGGTGGTAACGGCGTGCATCAAAGGAACCCAAGCCGAATATGGGGAACCGACAATCGATACTGATGATTTGCAATTGCCTTTGTCTGGTCTCTCTCTATCTCTCTGTCTCTAAATATGTCTCTTTCTCTTTTTTTCACAGACGAAGTAGCAGAGAGTGTCTCCGCACGACAGCAAAAGACTTACAAGGCAAGTTGTTGGAATGGTGACGTGCACAACATGGAAACTCTGCCCTATGCCGTATTGTACTGTGTGGCCTTCCGATTCTCATTGTCGTATTGGGATACGAATCCGCCAACCTCAATTTTTCGAACAAAAAAACCCTAAAATCTTATTTTTTAGTATTGCCATGCGATCCTCATCCTCATGGTCCATCTCAGGAGGATCATTATTGTCGGCGTGCGATGCTTGTCGTTGGAGCTCTTCATTGGGATGGGGCACGGTCGTCTCGGTCGAATGTTTGCTTCGCGAAAGCAACAGTGGGTTCACTTCTTGATTGTATTCTTTCCTGTGATCATCATGGTCCTCGGATGGAGCAGACTGGAAGGGAAGAGCAATGGTAGCCTTGTTTCGGATGGTCGGAACATAGTCGGGACTGTCCCATGCCGCAGCAGCCGCAGTCGTGAATTCCTCGCCCCTACTAGGTTCCGCCACAACCCGAACCTTGTCGTTGTTGTTGTTGTTGTTGTTGTTGTTGGACAACGAATCATGCAACGGGTGATGAAAGGAATGACAGTTGGAACCGCAGTCACACTCCATCCGGGAGGAACGCTCATGTGATGGTGGTGGTGTGTCCATGGTTGCTGGTCGGTCGCCGACGAGTGGTGGTTCGTAATGGCTCATCCCTGCGATTCCCACCATTCATCCAAGATGGGCGCTACTACTACTACCGCAATTGAGTAGAGAGTCGCACCCTCAATGACAAACCTTCTCTCTCTCTCTCTCTGTGGAGACACGCGCAAACACACACCCAAACAACACACCAGACAGAGGGGGGTCAGTCGTCGTCCAGTCGAATCCATCCAGCAAGGATTCATTCGGGAGACATGCCAATGGGCCTCGAGAAACAATACAGAATGGACGTACGTACCACTCTCTTGTGTGTGGGTGGTTCGGTTTCTTTCAATTGTTCTACTAGTGTTCAGAATTCTGTGGCAATGGAGGGAAGGAACTTGGGTCAGTCTCGATTCAATTCGACGACACTCTACATGGACACCAGAAACCACCACCATTCATCCGATCCAGAAGTATCTTTTTCTTTCTCTCAGTTGATGGTGCTCACCCATCATGGATCGTACGTGACTCACTTTTTCGGTATCTCCGAGATGTGTGTCTGTTTGCCAATTGACACAATTGAATTCGATTCTTCTCTGTGTTTTGTGGTTAATCCAAGACCATTGGTCGTTGCAGTAACAGTTGCACTTTCCCACCGAAGAGAAGACATGTCTCTCTTCGCACTTCGCCGACAACTCGAATTTCGTTGGGTTGATGGATTCGTGTCACGGGCCCAGGGTGTTGAAGTCTGACTTCATCATTTTTGACTTTTGACTTAAAAAAGCCAACTTTTAACTTTTTTCCAAAAAATCAAGTCGAATTACCACTCCATTTTTACTGACTTTCTCACAGCCATTCATTTCACCAGATGCAAATAACAACTTTTTTCTGTTGAAGTTGTCATCAAGTCAAGTTCCGCCTAAGATCCAGGAACTTCCTACAAAGCCACGTCACCCCAAAAAAGTCATGACTTACAACAAAAAGTCGAAGTCGATTCCCAACGAATAATTCCTGACTTTCTATCCCCAAAAGTCTAGTTAGGACTACCAACTATACGACTTTTACTCTACATAGTTAAGTCATGAAACATGAAATGGATGACTTAAAGTCGATGGGCCATCAGGCGAAGTCAGAATTTCTGTATGAAATAAGTCAGAATCAACCACCTACCACCAGCACGAGCACATACGACACACAGCAAGAGGTGCATTACAGCACAGTACCTGCAATCCACTCGGTCTCATATCTGCCTCATTCATCTTTGGAGCATGATACCAGTAGTTACACAAACCTCATCCTCTGGCAGCATATCATCAATCTCCCCAATATCCGAGTCCAACTGGACGACAAACCCTTCTTCCGATCCCATGGCCAACCCTCCAACAGAAAACCCTCCCTCCGTCACCAATACCTCCACCAACGAGTCGACGAATCAGGATGCCACCAACAACCAGGAAGCCACCGACAACCAGGATGCCACCAACAACCAGGATGCCACCAACAATCAAGATGCCACCAATGGAACTTTGAACCAAGAAGCCACGAACAGTCAACAGCAAGGAACGTCCCTAAGTGCAGAGGTCCTCGAACGATACAAGGAAGAAAAACGACCAATCAAGTTCAAACCTGCTCCAAAAACAATCTTCAAGAACCTCAAGGGCTCTCTATGGGGACTAGTGAGTCACATCAACTGGGCGAAACTCAAAAAGTACAAGGACGAACACAAACCAGATGTCAGTAATTCACCCGGCTTAGAACGTTGTTTCAAGGTTCTAAAAGAAGGTGAAAAGGACCCAAAAGACAAGAATTTTCACAACATTGCTAAACGCTTGACCATCTGTCTGAAATGCTTTGCAAATAAAGAGCGAAGTCTCTTTGATGCAGTAATCATGCATGGACATCAAAAAGTATCGTCTAACATACAACAACACCGCCTTCGTTTTCACCCCCTTGAAGTTAGGGAGAAATCTCGTGAAGATGCCATATTGGAAAACAACAATCAGAAAAAACTTCTGACTTTCATGCCCAATACTATTACCAAAGCTGACACTCGGAACCTTTTCCACCAGAAAATCTATGAGTTTGTCAATGATTGTGGCTTTCCCTCACGGACGGTAGAGAAAGAGTCTTTCCGGTCACTGTTAGAGTTTGCGGCGACACATTCTACGATGTTGAACTCACATGATTGTGCGATAAGCAATCGTGCAATGACCAGATTGCGCATTGACTCCTACAACAACGTTCTTGTCGTCGTGTCACAACTTGGAAACAAGATCCGTGACCACTACCGAAGACTCTGTGGTCACCCCATCCCTTAAGCGAGTATCGCCCATGACATATGGCAAGGATAAAAAAAGGACGTGCTGGGCGTAACTCTGTTCTTTGTCAATCCTCGGAATTGCAACTCCTACCGCATCCCTATTGGTCTTGTCGAAACCAAAGGACACACAGCCGTCCAAATTGCAACACATACCGAGTCTTTGCTTCTGACCATTGGTTTCACTAAGGATGATGTTGCAGCAGCAATCAACGATAACACAAACTCAGCTATATTGGCGAGCAAATACATTGTTGGTTCGAACAAGGGAGGCAAGTGTGACATGCACCGTGCCGAACTTATAATGAAGCATGCCACAGGGCAGGCTGTTCGCCGTCGAGGAAAAGTGGTAATCGACGAGAACAAAGAGTTCACCGAACTCTACAAAGTCGTGCATATATTTGCGTCCTGGCTTATGTCAAGCAAGAAACGTAGTCGATTCGAAAAACTTCGTCAGTGGGCAATGAAGAATGGACGCGTGATTATTGAAATCCCCATTCCCAATGCCACTCGAATCGGCTCATGTATCATTATGATACACGGCCTCATCCGGAACAAGTTTGTAATGGATGATTACGCTTCATCCTCCCTTGTTAACGACCCGGAATTCAAGGCAAAATATCTGACTCTTGAACAGTGGGACCAACTAATCGAATATGAAGCAGTTCTCAACCCGGTCCAGAAATGCGGAATGACTCTCCAAACGGACAACCCTTCCGCTGCATCCGCTTCTTTGCTCGAAATATTCCTATCCAAGCACTGTGTTGAACAAATGACAAAGAAGGGCATCCAAGTCCTCGATACAAAATCTACACCTTGGGATGCAAGTTCCACAATGGCTGCTCTCCAGCAGAAGAAACGGCATCAGGTCAGCCATGCGCTACTTGAGGAGCCCACACAGAACCTTATTCAACGCATTTTGCGTGAATATAGGTTCTATATGATGGAGGAGAAGGATGAGGACGCCGAGAAGGCCATGATTGGCAACCCATTCCTCTGTGGATGGCGTCCAAAGCTATTCAAGAAGATGGGAATTTTCTCGGACGTGGACTTTGCTAGAATCCAAGGCCACTTCGTCGCCGATATGATGGATAAATTCTACTATCCATTACCAGTCCCCAATCAAGAAAGTGCGGGTAGTGATGACCAAACTCCTGCAGACAACCACGACAACCAGAACAACCAGAACAACGCGACGGACGGAACCACTGCCGAAACTGCGGAACATGGACCTGAAGTGACGACTGTTGGTGCTGTTGCTGATGAGTTCGACATCTTTGATGAACTCGCTTTGGGAGACTCGGATGACGATAGTTCAGTGACCAACAACAATGAAGATGAACTAAATCCACAAGCAAGAGAGGCTGAACGTAAAAAGAAATTAGAGAAGGAACTCATAGAGGAATATCAGGAATACAAGAAGCATTGCGAGAAGAAGGTTCGTGGGCGATGGGCAGATCTCATTAACAGGCACCCAACCAACTTGTATCTGGAACAGTTCACGGATTGGAATGGTGCAACGAAGGCCTGGTTCGCACAACAATGTGCCAAGGACGACTTCATGTCGGTTGGGAAATATTTTGACGTATTGGGATGGTGGGAAGCCAACAAGAATACGTTTCCCCATGTGTTTGTAACCTCTCTTGTTTGGCTCGGCAAGCCAGCTACCAATGCTTTTCAGGAGAGGGTGTTTTCATCCTCGTCTTGGTTCGACAATAACCCCCTAATGAACAGAGAGTCGGCAAGCAACTTTCAAATGCGGACTTTGGGGTATGTGACTCGGCCTGTCGTAAAAAAAATTCTTGTCGCTGAGGAGGAGTTACGAAAAAAGCAACCTGTGCTTCATTTTGAGGATGGCGATAAGAAACTTCCTGCTCGGTCCAACAACACGGATGCATCTCGAGGACGTGAGACAGGTCCCACAGAGAGTGTTGGTGCACAAGGACCCCGACAATCCCAGCAGGCCGATAGCAATGGGACAGCAACCAATGGGACAGCAACCAATGGGACAGCAATGGCGTCTGTGACAACTCGCACCACTAGTGAATCGCGAAATGGATCATCGGTTCAAGTGCCTTGCGACGGAACTGACGGACTACAAGTTGACACGATGCTGTCCACAGTTGGAGTATTGAGGGACTACATGAACAAGACCGTGCAAGCAGGACCGGAAGACATGCCTGAATATGGGTTTCTCAAAGAGTCAAGTGATAATAAAAAAGAACCGACAGAGGAAGACATGGATTTTGCAGATACCATCGAGTTTATCGATTTGACTGGAGGAAGCAAAGAAGCTGTCACAGGTACGGACGAAGCCATGGATGACGATGACCTGTTGGTTGAAATGTTGAAAGAGCATCTGGTGGTGAATACGGATTCAACAAGCGCAGATGCTTCAATGGTTGGTTTGACGGCAACGGCATCCACCACCCGTGGTTCCAAGACTGGTTCCAAGTCATCTCGGAAGAGGAAGGACCCTCCCATTGCATCGTCAAGCGAAGCTGGAGGAGAAGCTGTCCAACGTCGTACTTCTCCACGAAAAAAGAAAGACAAGGAAACACAATCACAACCAGAATAAGAACGACAGGAATCAAAGAAAGAAAGACAAGGAAACACAATCAAAACCAGAATAAGAACGACAAGAATCAAAGAAAGAAAGACAGCGAACAACAATTACCACCAGAATAAGAACGACAAGAATCCAAGAACGAAAGACAGCAAACAACAATCACAATCAGAATAAGAACGACAAGAAACAAAAAAAGAATGACAACTTACACTAACTACAATCAGAATAAGAACGACAAGAAAAACAAAGAAAGGAAGACAATGAACCACAGTTAGGAAATAATACTTAGTAGTGACAATTAGCGACCATATTCCTTGAGGATTTGAGAAACACATTTTCTCACATTGGGTGAGACAATCTCTGAATGTAGTACATCCATTAGCTTGGAGTTGCGTGTGTTAATCATTTGTCCAAGCGACCCAAAAGTAGGGTTGACTGAACCCCATTTATCGACGGGCAGCCATGACTCAATGTACTTTGAGCATTCAAATCCATCTCTGCAAGTTTTGGGGACCCAATTAAGATGATTGGCCCATCGTATAACGTGGATATCGGACGGAATACCGTCCACTCTTTCGAATGCATAAGTAACGACAATGTTGGCTGTCTAGTAGCCAATGCCAAATAATGAAGCGAGTTCGATAACCGAAATGTCGGAAGGAATCCTGCCGTTGTGTTTTTGAATAAAATGATCAGCTGCGTTCGTTATTCGTTCCGCATTCTGATAGAACCGGCCAGTGGACGTCAATAACGAACAAAGCACGTTCATCCCGTATAAAGAGACGAAATCCATCACGGCAGTAGCGGACGTCAACCCAGCAAAGAATAGCCGGGGAACAAGCAAAGATAGTTGTTGGTCTGACGTACTTGAGCTCATTATGATTACAATGAGACACATAAAGGCTCGGTCGTATGTTCCATCATCTTCTTCAAAAGAGAGATCGATCCATTGCTCCCATGAATCACGGGGCATTGAAAATTCATCTTGACATACCAGTGACAAATGAAAAGCACAGAGATCGTTGTATATAGAAAGGAGTGACTCTCTGGTTGTGTCCGTAAATTGCCTTTGTGATGTTGGGAATTTGATATTCGTCATTGGCGAATATTTGGGTGTTGTTCCAGGTATATGACGCGTGGAGACGTCATAGTAGTTGATTGTTTGCTTTGCAGAGGAGCCAGATAGTAGGAGTTGTGTCTTCTGGGCAATAGTTCGTCGTGTATTGCGGCGTAGAAATGGATTCAAGGGTCGGTGTTGGGATTTTCTGAGTTGGTGGGAATGACTCTTACTCGGAATAGCCAGTGACAAGTTGGGGAGTGGTGTGACAACATGGAGAGGATTGGGTGTGGGTTCAGAGTTGACTGACGGTGTTTCTTTGTTGTCCGTAGGTGTGATGGCAGAGTCCACAGATTTGGTCTCGACTGTTGTTGAGATTGAAGTAGGATAATGAGACTTGATGTAGAGCTCAATAAAACTGAGGATAATGTGTATTGGAATTGATTTGTTCGTCAAGGAACATGTTGGGTGGTTCATGAAATGGAATTGCGTCGTTGTCCTGGTACGGATGAACCAGCAGCGAACGAATGGACGCACTGAATGCTTTGGAGTTATGGAATGAACCAAATTTGAGGAAACAAATTTACAACATTCTGAAAATGCTTCATTTTGGTTGATGTGCAAAATATGGACTTTGAAGTTCGTTGTCAGCTCAAGTGTTTCTTTATCGATGCAATTGTCACTCGAGGTATTGAAGGGTATATTCATTCGGAGGTGACGGTCAAGAAGGTTTACAATCACAGTCGTAGCTTGTGATGTTGTGAACGGTCGACATAAAACACACCTCCCGTGTATACAACGGCAATTGAGTCCGTGTCCTTTCTTGACTGCTAATGAACCTCCAACGTCCGTCAACCACGCATTCACATGAAGGTGGATTTCGATGGTTTCAAGTCGAGCTTCTGGTTTAAGAATCCGTTGTAATAGCGACAATGGAACTTGGGAAAGGTAATGATCTGGTTCAAGGTGACCGTTAACAATAATCTTCATGGTGTATTGTGCATGTATGTTGATGATGGGTGAGGGAGAGGTGCTATGAGAGTACGAGGTATGAGAGAGAGGTGGGAGTTGGGAGTGAGTGATGAGTGATGCTGCCTAAGGCGTGGTTGGGTGGTTGCGACTAAGTTTTATCGAAAAGTCGGACAGTTAAATCGAACTTGTAGCTCCAAATAAGTCGTTTTTCCGACTTAAGTCGCTTTACAAAGTCAAGTCAGACTTTTCTGTGGGTCGACTTATTTCATGAATTTAAGTCGGCTATGAAAAGAATATGACTTAAAATAGGGAAGTCGAGTTGAGACGTTTCAAATTCGAATTTTAGTTGTACAATAAAGTTACTAGGAACGGGATCAATTTGAGTAATAAGTTGAATTCAAGTTGGGAAAATACTGAGATTGACTTAAAGTTTGAAGTTCTTTCGTGGAATGTGCATAATTGACTAATCAAGAGATATTCAAGTTAGACAGAGTCATTTTTTGAATTGAGAAGGTGAAGTTGAATTGTTATCTCTGCTAAGAGTACGCTTTAAGTCAAAAGTTGAGTTTGTATCTTTATTTTGTAACTTCAACACCCTGCACGGGCCATCACCTGCTGGGATCATCTAACTGCGCAATTCTCATTCGTGTTCCGGAGAGGACGCTGTTGTACGTAATGCCTGACGTCGAGACCGATCATTCGTTTGAGTAGCATCGACTAGTACAAAACATAGCACTGTAGAACTGAAAGTACCATTGGTTTCGCGCGACTGAAAAGCTATTGCATACTCTTTGAGCGGTCAGAAGCGGCCTCCGAATAATAAGAATTAAACTTGTATCTTAAACCGGACGCTTGAAGCTTTGCTCCTGGTCCCGTTCGTGAACACACCCAATCGTTGGATCTTGGGTTGAAGTCCACCATGGCGGCGTTCCTTCCTAGCGAGACTAAGACAATATCCGTATATCGTGAAGAGCACGCACTTGCCATCAGCGTTGTGGTGCCTATAAGATAGAGGCGTACGATAGAACTGGCAAACACAGAGAAACTCTCCAACCATGCGTCGTCTTGCCAACCCGTTGGTCATGGTGTCATCATTTCTCGGCGTCGGCGTCTTTTGGCGCTTGTTGGCGGGTGCCTCGGTCCACGCGTTTTCCGTCCCGGTCGTCGTTCCTTCTTCCACACGAGGAACCGCCGTTGGCCCCACAACAACCACAACAACAACCCGTCGTCGACCCCCTGTTTCTGTTTGTTGCCCTTCGGCCTCTTTCCGAAAAACTCGTTTCGTGTGGTTTGCAATCTATTGGACGATGCTTCTTCGTCTTCCATGGATCCAATCATTACCCTGGACAGCATCTCTCCGTGGTTCCTGGTAGTCTTGGCCTTGGGGATTGGCAGTACGGCCCAAGGTCTCATTAACAAACAATTGGAGGGCGATCAAGGATTGGGGGCCTTTTTACAAGATGGTCGTGGCTATTCCAATTCCGCATTTCGGCCACTGTTGGACGACCAGGATCGGGCCGTGCAACAAGATCCCTTGCCCTGGTTGAAATTGCCCCAACTCGACTTTGTCGAGGTGGTGGGGTAACAACAACAACAACAACAACAACAACAAGAGTCTATCTAACCTGGCAGTCGGTTCTCCCACGGGGACAGGAGACACTTCACACGCATGTAAACCTTAAACCTATTAGACCGGTTCCTGTCACGATTTTTATAGACGGGGACCAGGGAGGTAGATGGGATCATTCCCACGGGGACATTTTGACCTACCTCCTACCACTAGCACCCCCACCACCTACCTTCCCTCAAACCTGACGCTGAGTCAGACCATCTCCAATCTCTCCAACCAATAGGAAGTGTGCCTCCCAGAAAGGGGCTTATCTCGACTAGTTCTTGGTCGCGCAAAAATACGAGTTGTTCAGCTCGAACACACTGACGTGGCGATTTCCACCGACAATCCTCTGAGCTCTGAGTCTCTCTTCTCTCTTTCAACCCACCGTTGTTGTCGCCATTTCTTGAGATTAACGTCTGTCGCCGAGAATAGCGGTGCAAATTAAAAAAGAAATTCTGATCAATTGAATTGTTTGTGTCCCTTCTTTAGCAAAATGAGAGACAAATGGTGTTGCTTGTTGGGAAGCTTGCTGATTGCCGTGCTTCTTTCTGTAAAAGCGACGGTGGCATTCTCGCCGACCCGTCCTTTGAGGGCCCAGATTTCTTACAAAAACTTCTGTCTTTGTAGTACGAACTCTGAGAACTCTGACAAAGATCCGAAACAGCCGTCCGATATGAACGCCGAAGAGCTCCAAGTGGCGACTGTCGAGGCAGCCCAACAGTCTGTTGACAAAGCTGGCACGGCAAATACGATTGCTGCGATTTCTGTTGCAATTTCTGCAGTTGTACCTTTGGGCATTGCATATATGGCAAACATTAAGATGGATGCTATGCGCATGGAAGACCGAACTATGCGCATGGAGGACCGAATCTTTCAATTGGAACTGAAAGAAAGAGAAGAAATCTTTCAAACCAGCTTGAAAGAAAGCGAAGAAATCTTTCAACTGGAACTCAAGAAACTGGAGACCAATACCGAAAAGAAAAAACATGATATCCAAGCATTGATTGATGCAAAGAAAGGTGTGACTCCTAAAAGCCTGTCTATGAGTACCAATCAACGCACTAATCCATTGAACGATGGGGCTGTAGCTTGGCTCAAGAAGCAGACGGCGGCCGAACAGGGAAGCTCTTTGCCTTGGCTGACGTAAAAGTCCTACGTCGAGACCATGGCAGAACAAATGGGGTTTTGGGACGTACGACGGGAAACTATGGGAATAGACGCATTGGCCTCCAACTGAATAAAATAGAAGAGATATAACGATTAGTGCAAAGAATTGAAGCATAGGACTTTGTTGGGTGCACAAGAAGAAGCGAATGGCAATCTCTTCCCAGTATCGTGTGAATGGGACCTGACATCCACCTTGTTGCGGCAACAACAAGCACAACCAGGGGGGCAACAGCACCATCATGAATTGATCACTGTGAGCATGGTCGGCTGGTTCTAATTGTGGGATCGCTTGCTACTAGAACGAATCGTTATAAAGACCGTAGAAATCCCCATTGGTTTAGTTTAAAACTATACTACAGAAAGCTACGAGGGATTCCATTTGGGGTTCCAACCCAATCCAACCTCCCTCGATCCATTGTATGTTGTTGTTGGGAGTTCGAACTTTGGTAGTAGCTTGCATGAAATATATATGATGGAGTCCGCATTTGGATGCCAACAACGAATATGTGACGGCACTGATATTCACTCTCAAGACTACTACATAGGGCCATTGGATAATCTCTCGACTCCTACGCCCTCGAGACAGTCTCAGTAATGCTATTTTATTTGTTTATTTCTACAATGAATCAGACGATTCATTATTTATTCTCTCTATAAACATTTCATCTTAGTTTGTAGATGGTGTTTTGCGTTGGATCCATTCTGCGACAGCTGGAATGGCCATGAATACTTTGTACAAGGCGGATAAGTGCGGGTACGAGGACGTTAACGTTTCTTCCGTAAAGTGACCCAATTGAATGTGATCGTACAAAATGCTAAACATGGCTGTATCTCCCCGGTGCTCAAATATGCTTGATCCTTGATCCTTGTCCGTCGTCTTGTATTTTTTGTACAGGGCCTCAAACTTGGTCAATAGCTCGGGTACAGTCTTGGAGACATATTCCGCCTTTTGCTCCTCCGCGCTTGCAAAAGACTTTTCGACCCAGATATTGCGGCATCCCTGATATTCATCGGCAATGACATCTTGGGCGTAATCCTTCCAGGCATCTCCCGAATCCAACTGGTTGATACGGGCAAAGTACCGAGCCATGGCAATGTGCTGGCTCAAATGATGGCCATCCTCTGTATAGGCAACTGGAACTGTCCCACAGGGATTTTCACCAGACTCTACCAGGCGTTTCTTTTCGACACCCCATACGGAATCATTGTATTGGTACAACTCTTCTTGATAGGGAATGCTGTTAGAAGTACTCCTAGACAATATCGTGCCCTATTCCCGTGCACGGGAATACATGGGAGTCTATCTAACCTGGCAGTTGGTTCTCCCACGGGGACAGGAGACACTTCACACGCATGTAAACCGTAAACCTATTAGACCGGTTCCTGTCACGATTTTTATAGACGGGGACCAGGGAGGTAGATGGGATCATTCCCACGGGGACATTTTGACCTACCTCCTACCACTAGCACCCCCACCACCTACCTTCCCTCAAACCTGACGCTGAGTCAGACCATCTCCAATCTCTCCAACCAATAGGAAGTGTGCCTCCCAGAAAGGGGCTTATCTCGACTAGTTCTTGGTCGCGCAAAAATACGAGTTGTTCAGCTCGAACACACTGACGTGGCGATTTCCACCGACAATCCTCTGAGCTCTGAGTCTCTCTTCTCTCTTTCAACCCACCGTAGTTGTCGCCATTTCTTGAGATTAACGTCTGTCGCCGAGAATAGCGGTGCAAATTAAAAAAGAAATTCTGATCAATTGAATTGTTTGTGTCCCTTCTTTAGCAAAATGAGAGACAAATGGTGTTGCTTGTTGGGAAGCTTGCTGATTGCCGTGCTTCTTTCTGTAAAAGCGACGGTGGCATTCTCGCCGACCCGTCCTTTGAGGGCCCAGATTTCTTACAAAAACTTCTGTCTTTGTAGTACGAACTCTGAGAACTCTGACAAAGATCCGAAACAGCCGTCCGATATGAACGCCGAAGAGCTCCAAGTGGCGACTGTCGAGGCAGCCCAACAGTCTGTTGACAAAGCTGGCACGGCAAATACGATTGCTGCGATTTCTGTTGCAATTTCTGCAGTTGTACCTTTGGGCATTGCATATATGGCAAACATTAAGATGGATGCTATGCGCATGGAAGACCGAACTATGCGCATGGAGGACCGAATCTTTCAATTGGAACTGAAAGAAAGAGAAGAAATCTTTCAAACCAGCTTGAAAGAAAGCGAAGAAATCTTTCAACTGGAACTCAAGAAACTGGAGACCAATACCGAAAAGAAAAAACATGATATCCAAGCATTGATTGATGCAAAGAAAGGTGTGACTCCTAAAAGCCTGTCTATGAGTACCAATCAACGCACTAATCCATTGAACGATGGGGCTGTAGCTTGGCTCAAGAAGCAGACGGCGGCCGAACAGGGAAGCTCTTTGCCTTGGCTGACGTAAAAGTCCTACGTCGAGACCATGGCAGAACAAATGGGGTTTTGGGACGTACGACGGGAAACTATGGGAATAGACGCATTGGCCTCCAACTGAATAAAATAGAAGAGATATAACGATTAGTGCAAAGAATTGAAGCATAGGACTTTGTTGGGTGCACAAGAAGAAGCGAATGGCAATCTCTTCCCAGTATCGTGTGAATGGGACCTGACATCCACCTTGTTGCGGCAACAACAAGCACAACCAGGGGGGCAACAGCACCATCATGAATTGATCACTGTGAGCATGGTCGGCTGGTTCTAATTGTGGGATCGCTTGCTACTAGAACGAATCGTTATAAAGACCGTAGAAATCCCCATTGGTTTAGTTTAAAACTATACTACAGAAAGCTACGAGGGATTCCATTTGGGGTTCCAACCCAATCCAACCTCCCTCGATCCATTGTATGTTGTTGTTGGGAGTTCGAACTTTGGTAGTAGCTTGCATGAAATATATATGATGGAGTCCGCATTTGGATGCCAACAACGAATATGTGACGGCACTGATATTCACTCTCAAGACTACTACATAGGGCCATTGGATAATCTCTCGACTCCTACGCCCTCGAGACAGTCTCAGTAATGCTATTTTATTTGTTTATTTCTACAATGAATCAGACGATTCATTATTTATTCTCTCTATAAACATTTCATCTTAGTTTGTAGATGGTGTTTTGCGTTGGATCCATTCTGCGACAGCTGGAATGGCCATGAATACTTTGTACAAGGCGGATAAGTGCGGGTACGAGGACGTTAACGTTTCTTCCGTAAAGTGACCCAATTGAATGTGATCGTACAAAATGCTAAACATGGCTGTATCTCCCCGGTGCTCAAATATGCTTGATCCTTGATCCTTGTCCGTCGTCTTGTATTTTTTGTACAGGGCCTCAAACTTGGTCAATAGCTCGGGTACAGTCTTGGAGACATATTCCGCCTTTTGCTCCTCCGCGCTTGCAAAAGACTTTTCGACCCAGATATTGCGGAATCCCTGATATTCATCGGCAATGACATCTTGGGCGTAATCCTTCCAGGCATCTCCCGAATCCAACTGGTTGATACGGGCAAAGTACCGAGCCATGGCAATGTGCTGGCTCAAATGATGGCCATCCTCTGTATAGGCAACTGGAACTGTCCCACAGGGATTTTCACCAGACTCTACCAGGCGTTTCTTTTCGACACCCCATACGGAATCATTGTATTGGTACAACTCTTCTTGATAGGGAATGCTGTTAGAAGTACTCCTAGACAATATCGTGCCCTATTCCCGTGCACGGGAATACATGGGAGTCTATCTAACCTGGCAGTTGGTTCTCCCACGGGGACAGGAGACACTTCACACGCATGTAAACCGTAAACCTATTAGACCGGTTCCTGTCACGATTTTTATAGACGGGGACCAGGGAGGTAGATGGGATCATTCCCACGGGGACATTTTGACCTACCTCCTACCACTAGCACCCCCACCACCTACCTTCCCTCAAACCTGACGCTGAGTCAGACCATCTCCAATCTCTCCAACCAATAGGAAGTGTGCCTCCCAGAAAGGGGCTTATCTCGACTAGTTCTTGGTCGCGCAAAAATACGAGTTGTTCAGCTCGAACACACTGACGTGGCGATTTCCACCGACAATCCTCTGAGCTCTGAGTCTCTCTTCTCTCTTTCAACCCACCGTTGTTGTCGCCATTTCTTGAGATTAACGTCTGTTGCCGAGAATAGCGGTGCAAATTAAAAAAGAAATTCTGATCAATTGAATTGTTTGTGTCCCTTCTTTAGCAAAATGAGAGACAAATGGTGTTGCTTGTTGGGAAGCTTGCTGATTGCCGTGCTTCTTTCTGTAAAAGCGACGGTGGCATTCTCGCCGACCCGTCCTTTGAGGGCCCAGATTTCTTACAAAAACTTCTGTCTTTGTAGTACGAACTCTGAGAACTCTGACAAAGATCCGAAACAGCCGTCCGATATGAACGCCGAAGAGCTCCAAGTGGCGACTGTCGAGGCAGCCCAACAGTCTGTTGACAAAGCTGGCACGGCAAATACGATTGCTGCGATTTCTGTTGCAATTTCTGCAGTTGTACCTTTGGGCATTGCATATATGGCAAACATTAAGATGGATGCTATGCGCATGGAAGACCGAACTATGCGCATGGAGGACCGAATCTTTCAATTGGAACTGAAAGAAAGAGAAGAAATCTTTCAAACCAGCTTGAAAGAAAGCGAAGAAATCTTTCAACTGGAACTCAAGAAACTTGAGACCAATACCGAAAAGAAAAAACATGATATCCAAGCATTGATTGATGCAAAGAAAGGTGTAACTCCTAAAAGCCTGTCTATGAGTACCAATCAACGCACTAATCCATTGAACGATGGGGCTGTAGCTTGGCTCAAGAAGCAGACGGCGGCCGAACAGGGAAGCTCTTTGCCTTGGCTGACGTAAAAGTCCTACGTCGAGACCATGGCAGAACAAATGGGGTTTTGGGACGTACGACGGGAAACTATGGGAATAGACGCATTGGCCTCCAACTGAATAAAATAGAAGAGATATAACGATTAGTGCAAAGAATTGAAGCATAGGACTTTGTTGGGTGCACAAGAAGAAGCGAATGGCAATCTCTTCCCAGTATCGTGTGAATGGGACCTGACATCCACCTTGTTGCGGCAACAACAAGCACAACCAGGGGGGCAACAGCACCATCATGAATTGATCACTGTGAGCATGGTCGGCTGGTTCTAATTGTGGGATCGCTTGCTACTAGAACGAATCGTTATAAAGACCGTAGAAATCCCCATTGGTTTAGTTTAAAACTATACTACAGAAAGCTACGAGGGATTCCATTTGGGGTTCCAACCCAATCCAACCTCCCTCGATCCATTGTATGTTGTTGTTGGGAGTTCGAACTTTGGTAGTAGCTTGCATGAAATATATATGATGGAGTCCGCATTTGGATGCCAACAACGAATATGTGACGGCACTGATATTCACTCTCAAGACTACTACATAGGGCCATTGGATAATCTCTCGACTCCTACGCCCTCGAGACAGTCTCAGTAATGCTATTTTATTTGTTTATTTCTACAATGAATCAGACGATTCATTATTTATTCTCTCTATAAACATTTCATCTTAGTTTGTAGATGGTGTTTTGCGTTGGATCCATTCTGCGACAGCTGGAATGGCCATGAATACTTTGTACAAGGCGGACAAGTGCGGGTACGAGGACGTTAACGTTTCTTCCGTAAAGTGACCCAATTGAATGTGATCGTACAAAACACTAAACATGGCTGTATCTCCCCACAAGGGAGAGCCGGATGGGCTGGTGCTCAAATATGCTTGATCGTTGCCCGTTGTCTTGTATTTTTTGTACAGGGCCTCAAACTTGGTTAATAGCTCGGGTACAGTCTTGGAGACATATTCCGCCTTTTGCTCCTCCGTGCTTGCAAAAGACTTTTCGACCCAGATATTGCGGAATCCCTGATATTCATCGGCAATGACATCTTGGACATAATCCTTCCAGGCATCTCCCGAATCCAACTGGTTGGTACGGGCAAAGTACCGAGCCATAGCAATGTGCTGGCTCAAATGCTGACCATCCTCTCTATAGGCAACTGGAACTGTCCCACAGGGATTCTCACCAGACTCGACCAGTCGTTTCTTTTCGACACCCCATACAGAATCCTTGTATTGGTACAACTCTTCTTGATAGGGAATGCCATTGGCGAGCAAAAAGAAGCGTAGAGTTCCTCCCCGGCCACCAATGTGACCCAAATCAAGGTACTTGAATGAAACAGATGATGGCATTGTGATGATGTACTTGGTTTGACGAACAGGTCAAAGTTCGATTGTTGTGATTTTGGTTTTGTGAGACCTCTACTCCAACGACCTAGGAGTACACAGTATTCTTCAGGAACATGGAAGAGCACGATAGAGCAGGGTAGAATAACTGGCGAATCTTACCCGAGATCTTTTCCCAGCGAGAATCAGCGACTGAAAATGGAAGGGGAAGCCCACAATCCCCAGCGGTGGTGAGTCATGAGGATTAGTGCGATTGAGTGGTTGGAAAGACAAACATGCAACCCGACCACACGCCCGTGCTTGGGGGTAGGAAGCCCACAGCCCACGCACTTTATTCTTCTTTGCGCATCTTCTTGCATCACTGCTTCCGAATGATTTATCGAAGGTAGTACAACATGACGCAATCGACAATGTGTCAAGAGTCTAAACATCTGTCTGTTTATCAACCATGATCCTGCGCCAACCATGAGCTACATGACATAACGTCCTTGTTAGAACGTATCAAATTTAGGACTATTCAACCACAACCACAAGGACGACAACGAGGAACGGCCGATTATGGACTCTATGGACTATGGAGGGTGTGTTACTAGCACACGTAGAACATAGAATGCGTGACGAATAATTCACACACTCAATCCGAGACTTACAATGGATGTGTCAAGATTGTGCCCTTGTTAATGAAACTGTCGTACCTTAAAGAGTCGCAATGGATTGTACTAGGAAGAACCGTTTTTCAGATCGTAGAAATCCCCATTGTTTTTTGGTGTCTCCTTGTGGGTCGACTTTTTGTTGAAAGTAGTAGGCAAATGACTCGATTGTTGTTGTTTTTTCAACGTAAATTTCGTGGAATCCCCGGCATGGCATAGAGCATGGGTCCGTCATTGAGATTGAGCAAATGCATGCCATTCCGGGGAATCAATTGTTCAAAGTTGCGTTCGTACACTTCTCCATAATTGCCCACGGCATTGACGGCCAAATAAAAGGCATCCGTCCGCAGCGGTCCAAACTGTGTGGTACGGGGCATGTCGGCAAAGGAGGATTCTTGGGTAATGCCTCGTTCTTCGGCATGGACCAAACTCCAAAAGATCCAGCGGACAAAGTCACTCCAAGCCGGGTCGTCTTGTTTGGTTATCAAGGCTAGAGGATCTTTGGTATGACGTTTGCTACCGACACTGTAAGCGCCGGCATAACCGCGTTCGCGAATGGTTTCCACGGCGACATCGTGAAAGCCACCGGCAATGGCATTGCAACTCCCATCGGGGTTCCTTAACATCGCGACTGAGCGTCAAGGTGGTTAACCCTGACAAGACATCCACCCGTTCTTGAACCAGTACCGGAAATTGTTGGGCCGCGGGCAAAACGGTAAAGACGACACGGGTATCGACGCCATCGAACAAGGCAGCCGACAAGGCCCGACACAAATCCACATCAAAGCCCGACCACTCCTTCATCCTGCGATCAAATTCGGCAAAGCCTTTGCTGGTACTAATGCCACAATTCAAAAAGCCACGTTCTTTAATGGCTTTCACGGTCGGCGATTGGACTTCGAGTTCTGGCGCCACGACGTCACTCATTAATTGTCCCATGGGAAAGGCATACATGATTGGAGAATCGCCCGGATTGAGGCGATTCAAGCCGGTGCGAGGCATGAAACTTTGCAAATTGAAATTGTAAATTTCGCCATAATTGCCCCGGGCCGCCACGGCATGTTGGAACGTGGACTCTAATTGGTTGGCGGCAAAGCGGGGACTGGTCGTATCGTTCGTGGCAGGATCCCACACGGATGTCGTGCCCAATTGAAAGGAGGCGGTCGTTTTGGTAATGCCTTGTTCTTCGGCGTAAATCAAGGCTTGAATGGTCCATTCACAAAAATCGGACCAGGTCGGATCGCCTTGGCGGGTCACGAGGCAAGTGGGTTCCTTACTCCACACCTGTGTGCCCAGAATATAGTCGTTGGTACTGTAACCGCGCGCTTGCAAGGATATTGCATTTAAAAAGCCTCGTTCCCCGGCGACCACGTTTCACGAGGTCACGGGTGATAGTAACCCATCGACACTGTCGCCTTGGACCAATTGCAAATTTTCGGGTGGAACCAACTGTTCCAAAATGGTTTGATGGGTCGTTCCTTCTGTAACACAAATCACGGTATTCACACAGTCGGACGAGGATTCAAAGTCCAAGGCTTCGGCACAGGCCACGTGGGTGGGACTGCCCCCAACGACCAAATTGTCCCAGACGTAGGGGGTGGAAATTCAAAGCCCTGACGCGTCGTGGGTTCGTAGACATCGCGTTCCAAGGTATGCGTCGATCGAAACAAGACATCGACACCATGTTCTTCCTCGGGATGATGGAGCAAGTACTGCCATCGAAGTTCCGGTGGAATGGGAATCAATCGGACCCGCGACGTACCGGTATAGTCATCTTGGTTCAATTCCTCAGTGGATCGTTCCAAATTATTATAGCCAAACAAAGCGGCCGCCACGGCCGTACAAACATCAACTTCCAATCCGGCAAAGGATCCCGGGGAGGTTTCCCACAAAAAGCCCGGGGCTCCCAGGGGTCCCACCCCACAATTCAAGTAGCCCCGATTCAAAATACGATACAAGGTCGAATTGTCATTGCGTGTCGTGGGATCGACCGCATCTTCGACGCTGCAACACGTTCCACAGCATCCATTGCCACTGTTATTGCTATCGTCCTTCTTGTCTTTCTTTTGGTAGGTTTTGTCCTTCTTACCAGTCTTGTCATCCTCATCCTTTCCGCTCTTGTCCTTCTTTTGGTAGATCTTGTCCTTCTTGCCACTCCTGTCATCGTCATTCTTTTCGCCCTTTTCCTTCTTTTGGTGGGTCTTGTCCTTCTTGCCACTCTTGTCATCGTCATCCTTTTCGCCCCTTCCCTTCTTTCCAGTGCCGCCTTTTCCGTAGTCGTCGTCGTAGTTTTCGTAATCATCATCGTCTTCATGTTCCTCCTCGTCCTCAGGACACAGCGTAGGCTCAATAGTTGGCTTCACGTTCAAGCTGCGAGTATTTTCTCCCTGGTTGACGATTCGAGTTGAATCCAAGTCCATTTCCTGGAGCATTCTGTAATAGCCTTTGCCTGTTTTGTTACAGGGAATGTACATGGACCAGTGATGAGTTCTCGTATATCCGAAACAACCAAAAAGCGACGTCACATCACGTCTCTTACCTTTGCTTTTGTCATCCTTCGCGGCCTTATCTCCCTTCGAGTCTTGGTCTTCCTTCGAATCCTTGGTGGCTTTGAGCGATTTGGGTGGTTTTGTCTTTTTGCCCGTCATCGGAGCACAAGTTGGAGCAACTACAGTGGGTGGTGTTGGCACAGAAACGGGAGGAGGTGTCGGCACGGGAACTGGAGGAGGTGATGGCACAGAAACTGGAGCAATTGACGGCTCGGACGATGGAAGATCGGTCGGTACAAGAGGACAAAATTCAGGGGGTGGATCGCGTGTTTCAATCTGTTGTCGTCAGACATTATTATTAACAGAAAAAGAGGCGCGTGAGGTTCTAGAACGGGCAAGTCGGGTCGACGTTGTATAGCTTGAACTACTTACAATCATGGTATTCAGAGTTTCTTCGCCACCTCTGATTACAGGAAACACATGGCACTCATTGGTGAATGTAACGCTCCATCGTGATGTAATCGGTTCCTGTTGGCTGTTGATGCCTCGAAGTATCACTCCGAGCGTCTTGGGGGGATTCGAAACATCGGGGTTGACGAGCATGGCTGACAGGAACGAAAACTCAGCTCCATCCGTAAAGTTTCCAATAGCGAGTCGAAATGCAGCTTCTGACCCAAGTTGGTCTTGCTCGAAAATATAAACAGTTTGAACAGACGCATAGGTAGTATCCGTCGCATCCGTATCGATTCGGCAGCCTTGTGCTTCAATGCCCTCTGATTCAAATGCATCCAGTGCACAGGGAGAGGAAAAATTCAACTGAAACACGTATTGCGAGGGCTGACAACCGCAGATCGACGACGGAGCGACAAACGAGGGAGACTCCGAAAACGAACTGGGAGATACTGAAGGATAGCTGGAGAATGGAAGACACCCACAGTCGTCTTGAATGCTCGATGAAACAGTGAGACATTCTCCTTGTTGTTGGGTAATGATAGTTTCAAAGGAGGAACAAGTTTGCCGCAAATTGCCCATTGGGCCCAAATCAATTGTGACAACTTCATTTGGGAGAGTCACTTCCTCTCCTGGAGGGCAAAGGGTACATGTTGAGTTGTCTTCAGCATTGGCAAGTGCTACAAGATGACTCAAAAGTGCTGCAAGGATGAGCATGCTCCCTAAGGAGGTTGCACCACCAAGGTTTTTTGTGTTCATCCTGATGCGCTTTTTGTGTTGTCGCGCTCGTGTTGACGATGCACAAACGTAATGCGCAGTGAAACAGCGAAATCGCTTCACTCCACCTTTTCTCGTTGTGTCAAAAAGAATCCCACCAAGTGAAAGAGAGAGTCAACGCACTGGAGCAATGTCGAGCAAAAGCCTGTCCTGTTGTTTATGGTAATAGCATGTCACGGACGAAAATCGAGGTTCAAAATGTGAGAATGCTTGGGGTCCGTTTGGTCTTGCACACGTGTCGGTTCGGCCGGCGCGGACTCCAAGGGGCCAAATTTAAATTTGGGGGACAATTAGAAGGGTGAGTCCAGGTTGATCGTGATTCATGCTAACCTTACAAAGAAATACTCCACGCGCACCCACCACCCACCCCACAACGACCCCAAGCACCCCACTCTCGACACTGACGTACGACGGACGGCACGGCAGGCGAAGGCTGGCACGGTGACGCGTGGTATGGATGAAATGGCGAAGGCTGTCGACCTCCATAGAGGGTGAAAGAGCATCATCGATCAACCAGTCGTGTCCGATCGAGCGTCTGAATGGGAATGGTGAGACATCCTCTGGGGGTGTCTTCGCAATGTTGGGCGTTCTCATAATTTCTCAAATTCGACATCTAATATCTGTAAACGAGCAACGAAAGTCAAACAACCATGAAGCTCTTCTTGCCTGCCATTGCTAGCCTAGCGTTTGGACCTCAAGTGACAGCCGCTTGGAGCTATGGACCACGCTTTTATGGACTCGATGTTTGGAGTCCACGGGTGTTGACGAAACAGCATGCCTTGTTGCAAAAGCAACAGTCACTTTTTCAAAAGGCTTTTACTCACACTTCGCCTCGCTATGAAATCACGGATACTGACGAAAAGTTTCAGCTATCAATTGATGTTCCTGGGGTGAAGCCTGAAGACATTCAGGTGAACTTTGAGGACGATGGATCGATTTTATCCATTCGCGCAAGTCGAGCTGTTACAAGTTCCGACGAAAGCAGTTCCTTTCGGTCCGAGTTTTCTCAAAGTTTCTCCGTTGATCCATCCGTCGATGTTGAAAAGTTCAGTGCTAGTCTCAAGAATGGCGTCCTTGTCATCTCAGCCCCAAAGGATCTGAAAAAGATTGAAGATAACATTCGTAACATACCCATCACCGAAGCACCTGATGAAGACATTGTCCTTGTTGAAATGAAAGATGAGACCGTCGAGGAAACTTCTCCCAAAAGTCTTGAACATGAAAACACAGAAGACGTAGGAAAGCCTGAATGAGATCAACAGAAAATGTCAAATTTCCCAGTTGATGATTGTTGTTGTATGTCGCTGTAAAGGAACCAAAAGACTTCGATTGAAGATCGTAGGTCAAACGTACCATCGTGTAGTTTTTAGCATGAAGTAAGGGAATAGACCAAACGCATTATATATTACTCAGACACCACTTCACGAGACCAAGTAGCTTGATTTCAATCCTCGAGAGACTGTGGAGTTTGCTTCCTGTGCAGACCGTACTAGAAATCCCCATTGTTTTTTTTTAATAATATATAGAAAGCTATGGATTCAGTTTTGGGTTCCCAACATACAATGAATAACCACAACAACAAACACAAAGTCAGGATCCCAGTTTTCTCCTTGTGGTGGGTCGACTTTTTGTTGAGAGTAGTAGGCAAATGACTCGATTGTGTTTTTTTTCCAACGTTAATTTCGCGGAATCCCGGGCATGGCATAGAGCATGGGTCCATCGTCGAGATTGAGCAAATGCATGCCATTGCGAGGAATCAATTGTCCAAAGTTGCGTTCGTACACTTCTCCATAATTGCCCACGGCATTGACGGCCAAATAAAAGGCATCCGTCCGCAGCGGTCCAAACTGCGTGGTACGGGGCATGTCGGCAAAGGACGATTCTTGCGTAATGCCTCGTTCTTCGGCATGGACCAAACTCCAAAAGATCCAGCGGACAAAGTCACTCCAAGCCGGGTCGTCTTGTGTTGTCGTCAAGGCGAGGGGATCTTTGGAATGCCGTTTGCCTCCGACACTGTAATTGCCGGCATAGCCGCGTTCGCGAATGGTTTCCACGGCGACATCGTGAAAGCCACCGGCAATGGCATTGCAACTTCCATCGTTCAAGCCATCGACCACTTCCTTAAAGGTTAATTTGGCACTGACATAGTCGTCGCGCAACAAATCTTGGACGCGTGACAAAATGGTGGTCCTTGCAACAAGCACACATTGAGGGCTTGACATTCGGGCGAAATGACATCGAGTTGATCGGCACATTCATCAAAGGGCGGGACACCGCCAAAGGTAATCCATCGTAGACATAGGGAGCGGCAAAACTCAAGCCGACACCCGTTTGAGGTTCCTTGACATCGCGACTGAGTGTCAAGGTGGTTAACCGCGACAAGACATCGACCCGTTCTTGGACCAGTACCGGAAATCGTTGCGCTGCCGGCAAATCGGTAAAGACGACACGGGTATCGACACCATCAAACAAGGCGGCCGACAAGGCCCGACACAAATCGACATCAAAGCCGGACCACACCTTGGTGGTGCGATCAAATTCGGCAAAGCCTTTGCGGGTACTAATGCCACAATTCAAAAAACCTCGTTCCTTGATGGCTTTGACTGTGGGCGATTGGACTTCGAGTTCGGGTGCCACGGCCTCACTCATTAATTGTCCCATGGGAAAGGCATACATGATGGGGGAATCGCCTGGATTGAGGCGATTCAAGCCCGTGCGGGGCATGAAACTTTGCAAATTGAAATTGTAAATTTCGCCATAATTGCCTCGGGCCGCCACGGCATGCTGAAAGGTGTCCTCCAAGGTATTGGCGGCAAAGCGCGGACTGGTCGTATCGTTCGTGGCAGGATCCCACACGGATGTCGTGCCCAATTGAAAGGAGGCGGTCGTTTTGGTAATGCCCTGTTCTTCGGCATAAATCAAGGCCTGAATGGTCCATTCGCAAAAATCGGACCAGGTGGGATCGCCTTGGCGGGTCACGAGGCATGTGGGTTCCTTACTCCACACCTTGTTGCCGAGAATATAGTCGTTGGTACTGTAGCCTCGTGCCTGCAAGGATTTGGCATTGAGAAATCCGCGTTCGCCGGCCACCACGTTTCACGAGGTCAAGGGCGAGAGTAACCCATCGACACTATCGCCTTGGACCAATTGCAAATTTTCTGCTGGAACCAATTGTTCCAAAATGGTTTAATGGGTCGTTCCTTCTGTCACACAAATCACGGTATTTGCACACTCCAATTCAAAGTCCAAGGCTTCGGCACAGGCCACGTGGGTGGGACTGCCCCCCACGACGAGATTGTCCCACACGTAGGGGGTGGAAAATTCAAAGCCGTGTTGCGTCGTCGGTTCGTAGACATCGCGTTCCAAGGTATGCGTCGATCGAAACAAGACATCGACACCATGTTCTGGTTCGTCCGGATGATGCAGCAAGTATTGCCATCGATGTTCGGGAGGAATGGGAATCAATCGGACCCGCGACGTGCCGGTATAGTCATCTTGGTTCAATTCCTCCGTGGATCGTTCCAAATTATCATTGCCAAACAAGGCGGCCGCCACGGCCGTACAGACATCCACTTCCAATCCGGCAAAGGTTCCGGGTGAGGTTTCCCACAAAAAGCCCGGGGCTCCCAGGGGTCCCACGCCACAATTCAAGTAGCCTCGATTCAAAATGCGATACAAGGTCGAATTGTCATGGAGGGTCGTGGGATCCACAGCGTCCTCGAGGCTGCCACACGCTCCGCACGAACCACCACCACTGTCGTTGCTATCGGAAACCGTTTTGTAAATGCCGAGGGCTGTGCCCGTCGTTCCCAACACAACAGCCAAAACGAGACCCAACAAGGCCCAACACAAGAAATTGGCCGAAATGACTGGCAAGGCCGACACGCCACCGGCCGACGGACTTGGGGTGGTGATTATTGCGAGAGGGTGCCGTTTCTTCGGGCACGGGCGGACGATACAGGGACGGGGGTGGTTGGGATTGCTGTGGTTGCTGTGATGGTGGTTGCGAACCATAGTTGGAGGTGGGCACTTCATTTTCCGTGACAAAAATGGCCTCGTCTTCTTCATCGTCCAAACTTTCCACATCGACCATCATGCGACGACTGTTGTGGGGAGCCGACGACATGTTGTTGGTGTTGTTCTTTAAAATGCTCGTGGTCGGTGTACGAGAGGGTTGTGGAGGTGTCACTTCGGACAAGGAAGATAAGGATGCCTTGGGATAATCGTCCATGAGAGAGATCGAGAGAGAGACGACGGCACCAATCGACAAGAGAGAGAGAGAGACGAGACGAGATGTGGTGGTGTGTGGTGGAGAGGAGCCTCTTACAGGGGTGGGTCTTTTGTGTGTGATGCTTCTGGTCGTTGTGGTTGTTGTGTCGCTCAGGAGACAGAGGGAAAAAAAGACCCTCACTCACAATCTCTCCACCAATAACTACAATAACACTAAGTGCTCGTAGAATGTAGATATCGTTGAAGAAAAGAAGTATGCTCCCTGTTTTGGCACTGGAGCTATGATTGTTGAGGCCGGGTTCTTTCCGACACTTCAAAAGCTCGATGGTGCGACCGCCAAGGTAAACAACCATCCATAGTTTTGTCAAGCGACACGTTGCATACATAATCATCGTTCGAAAAGACCTTATCTTAGATTGGCCAGGATGGGAAGTCGAGCCAAAAAAATCTCGGTCGGTAGAGTCACCGCCAAATTCAAAATTCAACTGTGGTCGTCCCCTTCGTGCTTATTGGGTGCAAATGTCTGTGACTCGATACTCGATGGGTCTTTCACGATTATTTTGAACTGGGGCTTGGGGGCTTGGGCATGGGGACCAATGAAATGTCCAGGGAGAAACCTGCCTCATTCATTACTTATTGGAAGTGCTCCTTCGAACCTTGGGAACCCCGCAGGTGTCCAGGGCATCTATTAGATACTTCGGACAAGATAATCGTAAGGAACTTCCCTATACGGAATCATCTTGTCAGCCCATATAGTGATCCTGAAATCCATTGGGAGTGGAGATCGAGTCCCCCGGAGATGCTCCAGTCCCACGATCCAGTCCCACGAGCCCAGCTTTGTCTCACACGAGTACGTTCTCGCCCGACGCGCTCAAAAGGAGGAGTATTGTATTTTGTATTTTTTAGTTGTTTTGTTTCTTTGTCGAGCCATCCGAGCTCTCAAGTCGTTTGGAGAGGGATCTCACACAAGAAACAACATACTACATATCCCATGTGTGTTGAGAGTTGAGAGCCTCGTCGCCGTCCTGCGTTGTATCCCTCTCCTCAAAACCAAGCACAACATAGATATGTCTACTAGCTACCGAGAATGATCATTCTTCTCAAACGACTCGACCCCCTCAGTCGAATTCCCCGTTTGCGGCACCTACCCCTACTCTACCTAGCTAGGGCATGTCCTGCCATGTCGTCATCTCATCATGTGTGTGTGGTCCGGATTCCCGTTGCCGCGATTCTCGAATAGAGGACAAGGACTGCTTCTTGTGGTGTGCCCAAGAGATGTGTAGGTAGTCAGAATCCATGAGAGTGTGCTGGCTAGGTTCACCATTCTCGACAGCCTTCCAACTACTACAGGTGTACTCCTAGTGTCTAGTCTACCATTGTCCTCATATGAGGACATATCCTCATATGAGGACACATTTGGCACATCTCAGTTCATGGTATTCTTTGCAGCATAGAGAAAAATGGATGGCACCATAGTTTTCCTCAGGTTTAGTTTGGTCATAGTACCAGTTGTCAGGCTTTAATATCTTGGTAAAGGTTGCCAGGCTTCAATATCTTGTACATGATGTCCTCATATGAGGACAGAGACCGGTAGACTAGACACTAGGCAGTAGGAATTGGATGAGTGATTCTTTTAAAACTAGGTTACACTGCAATCCTTGGCATTTGTACAACAAGGTAGTAACAACACAAGGAAAATGTACAAAACAGGAGCGCACTCGACCGATTTAATCAATCTGCGCCCAGGCCTTGCCCAATTGTTGAGCAAAGAGACGCGAGGGTCGTGACAGAGTTTCACATGTTTTTCGGAGGCGGTCGACATTGCTTTGTTGCGACTGTACGGCCTTGAGTATCTTTTGCCGCTTGTCGTCACTGCGAATCGTATCGGCCAAACACACATCTTCCAACCCCAACAAATCCGGTTCCAGAACATGGACCAAGGCGGCCGTGTCTTTGTTGCCATCCATTACAGCCAAATTGTTGTGTGGTTGCAGTGGTGATCGGTTCTGACAACAGGCTTGATAGGTTAATTTGAGTGCCTTGACATAATGTGGCATGGATTTGATCACTCCCCTGGCTAACAAACTCTTGGCTTGTTGAAATCGTTGATAATCGGGTGCCGTGTACCACAAGTCATCACATGTTCGATTGCCCCTATAAAACTCAATCACTTGGACCCTTTCATTAAATCGTACGTCTTTTCTTGGAGAATGGGATGAAGGTGCATCCCTTGTCGAATACAAAAATTCATCGTCCTGTTGGAACCCATCATGATGATGATGATGATGGGTGGCATCCTCGGTGGACAATTGCGACGAGTTGCTTTCCTGTGGCGCCTTGAGTGATCGTAGAGTACTAGTAGTGGTTGCTGTTGAGGATTGTTTGGGTTTGGGACCTCCACCAAACGAGAGAAACACAGTGGGTCGAAAGCTTCGTTTCTTGATCACCATGGTCGTCGTGCTAGTAGGATTCGATTGTTTGGAGAAACCTGTCTTGGATGGTTTGGAAAATGGTAATTTGGTTCGGAGGGGAAGTGTGGGCGTGGTACGAATTGTGGTAGTGCGGTTCGAGTCGGCCCTCGGTGGACACCATGCATGCATCCACGCTTTTTCTTCCCACGGTCCTGGGATGTCTCGACACACTTGTGTTCTCCTCGTTCGGCAGTCTAGGTAGGAGGATGGTGTCCTTGGTGAGCCAATGATGATTCAAACCCACCGGTTTCTTTCGAAGATGTTTCTTGGATGTGTCAGTAGTTCTCTATAGCAATGAGAGATTCGAAATTCGATTGACAGATGATGAGATTATGGTTATGGGCAATCCAGGAAAGAAACACGAAGTCGTCAGAAAAGGACTCGTGCTTGGTTCGTTTTTGGGTGTGTTCTTGTGGTAGTATTTGCTAGGACTGACTACTACACCTGGTTGTTTGTTTTGTGGAGAACAAACCAACAAACAACGTGGTTGACCAGTGAACGAGAATCTTTTTCACGCCATCACCGTTGCTTGTCGGTTGACGAGTGTGGAACACGGAGGGACATTGGATGGTGTCACAATTTGGCAGGAATCGGACTACCGGAAGAAATAGAGGGGTGACATCCCGAATTTCGGGTCTCATGATGCCCCCTTTGAACATGTAATTTGCACGGTAACCCCTTAATTGGAATGAATTATACAGTAAAATGAGCACTATATCTATTTTTGAAATTCAAACTTCCCCCTGTTGCAGGTAATATATTTAATTTAGGGGCGGCAATTCCCTTTGAGGCACTTCATAGCATCCCTCTTGTTCGGCTCTTGGTGTCGCACGTTTGACACTTCACGTTTGGCCTTGGCGTCTTTTCTCCGAACGAATCCCTCCGAACAGTTGTATGTCGTTGTCCAATCATGTGTAGTTGTTCGGTCGCTGGCTCCGATTGCGACAGAAACAGAGAGTCATCCAGACGGCACGAGACAGACACCGACACAAACAACAAACATCAAACGAAATTCTACCAACCGACAACCGACCCAATTCGATTGGATGCTGGTTCGCGCGGGACCCTAACTATGTTCTATCAGAAAAGAATCTATCCACGGGTATCGCTCACTCGTCAACGATAGCAAACAGTGACTGTTTGACTGTTTGAGTCGTTCGACAGTGACATTATGAGTAGGAGTAATTTTTTTCGATGGTTAGCAAGGATAACTGCAATGTTTGCCCTTCGAGCGACCCAGTCATTTGTCATTTGTCATTGGAGACATTCCATTCTGCAGATTGTGTCTCAGAAGATGATAACAAAATAGCACAACATCATAGGAGTACGAATATGACCATGACCCCTATTCCTCTTGGTTCCATCCCTTGATGGACAGGGTCATTGTTGTCACTGGAGTAGTGTCGCTGGAAATGACAGCGGTCGTAACCACCAACGCAATAGATTAGGTAGTCCATCTCTTGGATTAATAATTGTATTCTAGAGTAAATTCCATCGCGGACTTGTGACGAATGGTAACCAAGAGACTTGGTTTCACCGAAACGAGACAGCTCTGGCCGACGGTTGAGGGCATCGAGTAGCCGTCGCCGTACTCCTACAAACTAGAGGAATGACAGTACGACTCGTACTGTCATTCCTCAATCGCTTGAAGTTCATCCTCGGTTTTGTTTCTTTCCTGTTGTGCGTTGTCTTGTTTTGTGGCACTGCAAGGATGCTTGCTGGACGGAAACAAACCAATACATGCATTTGCTAGGTGGTACCCCACACACTACCGTTTTGGAACCTTGCAGGGGCAAGTCCCCGATACAAAGCAATCTTGTCCTCTATTCCCCAGGACAACAAGTTCCATGGCGTTTTCTTCTTTTTTGTGTGTTCATTCATACGGCAGTAATGGAATCCAAAAGACCCACCAGTTCGTGATCGTCATGATCTTCCTCGTCGTCATTGTGGTGGGACAAGAAGGCTGGTCCTTGATCTTCCTCGCCGTCATTGTCGTCATGTTGCTGTTGTTGCAATTCTCGATCGTGCACCATACGACACAGGACTTGTTCCATGTACCATTGATCTTCCAAATCTCCCTCAAAGTTTTGGCTGGTATTGTTCACGAGAGGAGGCAAGGCATCACAATAATGATCGACGGCATCTTGATCGGGAGAGGGAGGAGGTGTTTTGGTGGTCTGGATGCTGTTGTTATTCTTGATGCATGTTATGGTAGAATGGTGGTGTTGCGCATGGGAGACAATATCTTCGGGAAGAGCATCCAAGGCATGAAAGGGCATGCCCCATTCCGTCAAAATGACATCGGTGGGTGCAAACAACCAGGGAAACGAGGACGATGAAGAAAGTGCCGCAACGGCTGCGGCATTGCACGACACGGCCGTGGATGAATGGTTCGTCTCGTCCTCCGCCTGCTCCAAGGCGGTCGCAGTCGTGTCAATGTCCATGCTGGTGAGAAGAACCAAGTTTTCACTGCTGGCCGCCGAGTAGGGGAGACCTCCCTTGCTAGTAGAGGTCTGGCTGGTGGTAGCACAGCCCAGTTGTTGCAAGCACGATTCGTTATCATCCTCGGCATCCATAGCATTGTTGTTGTCGGCTTCCGCTTCATCTTCGCTGCTGCTCACAACCGAAACACAATCGTTGTTATTGTTGTTGGAGGAGGAAGAGGATGGACTTGTGACCAAGGAAGCAGCTTGTTCCGGAACCATAGATGCTTCTTCTTCTTCGTCCATGCTGGCGGAGGGTGTAATGGAGGTACGCTTGGTAGTCTTGGAAGTGGCATTCAGGATGTTCTTTTTGTGACTGGACGGTTTCTTGTTTCGTCTCGTCTTGACACCTTGTTGTTGTGGATGGTTCCACTCTGGACTGGTGGACATGGCCGAAGTCGGGTTGTGACTGGTACCCACCCATTCCATGGCCCAAAAGTTGGGTTCTTGATCGGGGTTGGATTTGCCCCGAACTCCGGTCCCCTTGACCTTGATGCGTTGAATCTCGTAGGCCAAATAGGGTTTGCCCCGCAAAAAGCATTCGTGGTAATAGCTGCCCTTGTCCAAGCCTTGCGTAATGCGTTCAAAACCGTAGAGGTTCAATTGTCGTTGAAAACTGGTAACCTTGGACAATTTGGGAAAGTACCGGGGCAAGAGGACTTGCTTAAAGGCTTGTGGATCGTGAATGGCAAAGCAGCGACCGTGGGGTTGCCACGAAACCACGTGACTGTCTTCTTGTTCTCCTCCATGGCGATCAATTTGATCCAACATTTCGTACAACTTGAGAGGAAAGGGCGTAGTGGCCGAAGTACGGAGGGGGGAGCATGCCGCCCAATCCACGTTAGGCGGTGCCATAGAGGAGGAGGATTTGGTGATGGAAGGAGAGGTCATGGGAAGAATCGGCTTGTTTTCTTGTTGCTGTTGTGATCGCTCGGTTGTTGTTGCTACTACGGCCTGTGGGGAGGAGGGAGCCAAGGAGGATAGCAGTGTGTGAAAGGCGGGCGAAGAGGGAGGAGGCAAATCATGGGCACGATCGTGATAATTGTGCTGTACCACAATTTGAGGGTGATGATGATGATGAGAATGTGATGTAGACGATCGTCGCTTACTGCTGGTAGTTCGTTTGGTAGATCCACCACCACTTTTCTTGGTCTGCTTGCTGTTGCGATTATTGCTGCTGTCCACCTTTTCGGGAGCCAACAAATGCTGTTGGTCCAAGGAGACGATGGATTTCGATTGCGATGCTTGGCGTCGTACTTGAGTCGAAATGCACATTTTCGATGGTAGGAGAGGTTCGAGCAAAGATACCGCAAGGAGAGAAGGAAGAGAGGGAGAGCTGATGAATTGGATAAGAGAAATTATGGATGGAAAGGAGATGGGGGTCAAGCTTTTCGGACAATCCGTTTTATGAGATGTATCGGTAGAACGATCCCCAAGCCCTCTTCCGACGTACGACCGTGGTGGTGGATGAGAGACAGCCTGGTTGCGACAAGAACAACAACAAGTCTTGGTGTGTTGTTGTCCACCAAACACCACCAATGGCATTCTCACATTATTATTATAGTAGTAGTAGTATTGCTGGTGAGCCATTCACTGTTCCGGTTCGGATGGAATCGTAGGTATAGCAGCCACGAGAAACCACAAGCACGGCACATTTCAGCACGTACTGCGTGCATGAGCACACTGTGCCTACCAGCGTGGTGTGTCCACGAATGGAAGGACCTAGCAAGAAGACCCACAACCACATCTAGACAAGATTCTGTTGTTGTTATTCGACGACGAGACCAATTTCACGGGTGACACAACATTCCGAATCATTTCCTTGTGTCCATCTGACACTACTACTCCTGCTACTCCTGCTACTCCTACTACTACTACTACTAGGTAGAACAACGTGAGACTTGGGGACAACCACACGTTTTGGGCGGGACCCATTCCATCCCTCCAGTCGGAACAGTTGTCGAGAACCAGGCCGAGCTTGTGCTACCATGCGCCCCACACGAAACCATGCGTGTGCAATTCCAAAATCATGGTGAATCGCGAATCGCCGCGCGTTCTGGGATGCTGGCAATGATATAGGCCCCAAAAAGATTCGCATGGCAATACTAAAAAATAAGAGTTTCGGGTTTTGGTTCGAAAAATTGCCGATTCGTATCCCAATACGACAATGAGAATCGGAAGGCCACACACACACGATGTATGTTGTGCACGTCACCATTCCAACAACAACTTAATAGTTTTGGCATCGTTTGGTTGTTGCAGTGGTGTGTGACAGTCTCTCCAACTTTCTTGTCTTTCCTGCTTGTTGTTGCCTTTGAGAAAACAGAACGCGAGATTGTTTTTTTTTAAAGAGAGAGAGACCAGTAGAAGGCGATTGCAAACCAGAATCAACATTGATTCTCTCGGCTCCCCAAACTCTCGACAGTCGGACGACCTTGCTCACACACTGCTACCATCCAATCGATAGAACGGCAGACCACCCACCCACCAAGAAAGGGCACTGACGTTTGCGAGAGAGAGAGAAAATGAGTCCTCGAGGAGATGATCCACAGGCTGTCACTGGATCCTTGTCGTCGTCGTCATTGTCGCCTGGTTTGGTGGTCCATGACAATGAGACGAGTGGTAGCTGTTGTCTACCAAAACAACCATCATCATCATCAGCAGCAGCATCACCATTGTTGTACCACGACAATCATGAGACGACCACTCCATGCCAAACCCAATGGACTCTGCCACCACCACCACCACATGACGAAGCAGCAGCAGTGGTGCATCCAGCCATTCGAGAGGAATGGCAGCAGTGTTGGCACCACGCCATGAGTGCTATTAAGAACCACCATTCGATCCGAGGAGAACAACAACATCCAGAACCACATGAAGAAGAACCAAAGGATGGGATGGTCCCTTACTTGTTTTTGCCCACGGCCTGCATGGGAGTGCCAGACGCTCGCTATCTCCAACAGTGTCTAGATGACGACTGGATCCGCCAACGACGACCATTGCACCGTGTCGAATTGGATTCCCTCCAGGGGCCGACAACGACCACACCACGAGACGCGGGGGGCGATCGGACCCTCTGGCACGAGTTGCTGGTTGAATTCTTGAGGGAGAGTGCCACAGTTGGTTTGGCCTGTGATCCACCCGGTGGTTTGATGGATACCAACGTTTCGTGGTCGTGGATTCGTGCCTTGTCATCCTTGTCGTCCACCAGTATCCGACACTGGGAATTGGGTCTGGACCTGCGATATCCCTGTACCTTTGTGTCCACCCTCTTGCAACAACAACAACAACAACAATCCACAGTCTCGGCCACAAATCCTCGTACATCACATTCGACAGGTGTATTCCTGTGTCTGTTGGATCGGACACCACGACGAATCCAAACGGATTCTTCTTCTTCTTCTTCTCCTCCTTGTTCCAATCTGGAAACACTGGCTCGAGCTCTGGAACCTGTCACAAACTTGGAGCAAGTGCACTTGTGTTATTTCAAGCTGGATCCGACAACCCCAAGTAGTAGTACGGATACTTGTGTGGAGGAGGATCCCACACTACAAAAAAGCACTCCTTCTTCGATTCACTGGTTGTATCAGGCCTTGCATGGTTCACGCCAATCGTTACGACAGTTGACCTTGCAAGATTGGCCCTATCGACCCGATTGTCACTGGGATTGGTTGGTCCCCATTACTACAGAATACCCCATGTTGGAATCCTTGGTCGTGACCGTGTCCCCCCAAGCACACTTGTTTGCATTGTCGCGTTCGGATGGCAATCCAAAGAGATTTCAATGGCACGGACCGTGGGAGTCTTCTCCGGCCCTGTGTCGTGCCTTGTCATCCTCGTCATTGTCACCTCGGCTGCAGCACGTGTCGTTGCCTCTCTTGTGCGAATCCAGTTCATCCATTCAAAACGTGGTGCAACCCTTGTTCCAAGCCTTTGTCACGTCATTGTCATCCTCGTCGTCGTCCATGTGGCAGTCCTTGGACTTGGTGCCCTTGGTGTCGGTCAAACGCATATCCAACACCAACAGCCAGAAGAATCACAATGCTACGAGCGACGATTCACATCTCATTCGCATGGCCTTGCAAGAATTTACACAACCCACGAGGTTGCAAGAGACTATGAAATCCCTCGTGCATGTCCTTTCCTCCACGACAACAGCAACAACAACAACAACTGTAAAAGTGGCCTTGCATGTGGATGATTCCTCCTTGCCCACCGTCTTACCGGTCCAGTTTTGGAGGCACTTCATTCCCCCCACAACAACAACAACAACCACAGACAGTGCCACAACAGGCAGTGGGACCACAACTCCTCCTCCCCTGGTGTCCTTGACCTTGCAGGGTGTTGGTGATGGTAGTGGACGACGAGGATTGAGTCCATCACGAGTTCGTGCCTTGTGTAACAATTTGAATACCACCTGTCCCCACTTGACACACTTGACCTTGTCTCTGTCCAATGCCGCCTCCATCATCAGCAACAACAACAACCATGTCATGTTGTGTCCCCAATTGGCATTGACCGAGGTCACCTTGCATCTCCAGGGAAGTGACTGTCCCCCATGGTCGTTGATAACTCAACTCGTTCAGGAACAATCCCATCTCCATACCTTGAGACTGCGTGGCGTTCCACCAGCAACCACCGTCGCACCTTGTCATTCATTCCATGGTACCACTCGCTCTTATTCTCCACTCGTACAAGGCAGCCAACAAGCACAAAATCAACAACGCAACAAGTCGTATCCACAAAAACAAGAACAACAACACGAGTTGATTCAAGCCATTGTGCACCATGCTTCATTGCATACCCTCGTGTTGCAAACCAAAGGACAAACACCCCGAGTCATTCATCACAGTGTACCACCACCATCACCAGTACACGAGGAGATCCACGATTTCCTAAGACCGGACGGGGAGGAAAAGAAGCTGCCGGATCCACACGATACATATTCATCCAATCAGCAGGCTTCGACCAAAAGAGACTCATCGTCATCATCATCTTTCTTTGATGAATTATGCCATGCTCTGGCGACAATATCCACAGACTCGTCTTCTTCTTCTTCTTGTTCATTGCATGTTTTGGATTGTCCCAACCCGGTGCCTTGATGACCACCAGAACTACGAATGACAGCTCTGACGGGTGCGGCTACTCGTGGTTGCATGAGTTGTTTCAACTACCACACTTGACAGATTTGTATCTTCCGTGGCATGTTCTCTTGTCGGTTTCGTATCAGCAACAGAGCGCGTTTATCCGCGAGGTGGTGGAGGCCTTTCAACACAAAAACAAGATCCAACGTCTCAGTCCTTTTCCTTCTCGGACGACAATGCATGTCCCATCACTGACCACCAATGGAGGGATGGACAACGACGATACCATGGACCACCACGAGAAGGCCAGGTCGTTTGTCCCTTTGGATACCATGGAACAAGACCAATCCGCACACAGTGACACTCATTGTACGTCGTCGTCATCATTTCCTATTCCTTTGAAGATTGTTGCCTTGCTGCGACGCAATCGTCAGTTGCCCTAGTATATATAGTCGAAGAACTGGGGTGGGCAGCAACACTACCCGAACACGACGACTGCTGCAAGGCTCGAATCACACACGTCTTGGTGGTAGTAGATCCAATCGTCACAACAACAAACGCTGGAGCTCCAATCGGATTGCACCATTCCGTATCACCATACAGTTCCAACGAAAGACTAATGTAAGGATCATACTAGGACGAAAACGTTTCTGGTGATTTCAAAGATTGTTGGTCAAGAGTTTCTAGAATCCAACCTACTCCTACCTACCTAGAATCACATGTTACGTAGGAGTATACTCCTAGCTACTATACCTACTAGATAGTATGAGTACATTGCAGCATAGCAAGAAAGGTGCGACTCATTCGGGAGATCTTTTCCATTGTGGTCAGAAGACTGTGGCCTTGCGAATTCGAGGTTGATGGAACGCATGTTATCTATTAGAGAGTCTGTTGATATTGACGCAAACGCAAAATGGACAATGTGGTAGTGATTCGGGAAGATGTTGATGTTCCGCCTCCTCCTCCTCCTCCTGCTGCTGAGGCTGTTCGTCCAGGACAACGTCGGGTTTGGGGGTCAACTTATGAGGGTGGTCGTGACCGGCCACGTTACGTGAGACACGCCGTGTCAACGGAAATGCTGGACGAAGGTCGGGAGATCAATGAATCCATCAAGCGTTATATCGTCTATCCCATTCATCGTGACAAAACAACGGCGTTGCTGGGACGAGCCATCCTCGAAGGAGAAAACTCGTTGTTGAGACGTGCCAAGAGATTGCTCGAAGCATACAAGACCCTCGAACAAGTGTGCTTGCTGCAATTGGCCGTTTCCGACATTCCTCCCGACATGTCGCTCAAAACCTTGGTGGCCTGGAAACTGTGGGAATCGGAAGGTTGGAAAGTGAACAAGGAACGACACGTCCATTGCAAGGAAACTCCGATCATTATCACGGCAGTCCTTCCCTTTCTGTCCGACAAGGTACGTATACAGTATCTGGAGACGGTATAAAGTGCGGACGTTCCAAGTTTATGAACGAAAGCAAAGGAAAATGGTTAGAGAGAAACCATTTGGGGAGGCTAAAACGAACCATTCATGACAGGCGTGGTATGTTCAACAAAGGTTGCTAACTCACACTCTCATATCTAAGGAATCTGAAGCTAACTCTTTCTTTTTTGTAGCATTGGTTGGGAATACGAGCCAGACTTACGAGCCAAACTCGGGTTGTTGAGCAATCCAATACAGAATCATCCATCACGAATCACGACTGTATCCGTACACCACAGCTATTCTTTGAGGCAGAATGTTCCGTTTTGTCTTGGTGTTCTTGTAATGGCAGATAGTGTGTTCCATGTCGGGCACCATATGGCCGTTTGTTTGGGTCCTTTTGTGTTGAGCCGGGTCAAAACATGGAACGGCATGTTATACAGACATGGAGAGACTTGTTTGTATCTCGAATGGGCCTTTCGACGACGCGGAGCGCCAGACCTCCTTGATATGGGAACGGGTGTAATGCGAGGAAGCCTAGACTATTATGACAGTAGTCCTTCCCTTTTCTGACCGACAAGATTCGCAAGAATTATTAGAATGGGATGCGATGTGAGTGAAGGGAGTCGTTAGGAACGCCTTGGGTGGAGATGAAGGGGAAGCATGTCGATCGATTTGTGACCTTGATCCTGTACGTTCATCATCATTTCCCATTCCTTTGGAGATTGTTGCCTTGCTACGACGCAATCGTCGGTTGCCCCAGTACCTACTCCTATTATATAGTTGGGGCGGGCGGCAACACCACCCAAATACGACGACTGCTACCACTCTCGAACCACAAGTCGTGGCGGTAGATCCAATCGCGACAACATCTGGAGCTCCATTCCGATTACGACATTTATTCGTCAGACCATACAGTTCTGCTAAAAAACTGGAAGGATCATACTAGGACGCTTGCGTTTCCTAAAATGAGGTAAGTCTCAAGAGCACTTTACGTGCATAGTGCATATGCGCCTAGCAAAAAAGGTACTCTGAATCTTTTCGGTCGCGGTATTTGAGATCTTTTCTATCAGCTTTTGTATCCTCTGCGGTTACGCATAACAAGAGCTGTTGTTGTTTGGGATTCTGTTGAAGCAAAATGGACAATGTGGTAGTGATTCGGGACGATGCGGATGCGGCGGCTGCTGCTGAGACTGTTGGTCGAGCACGTAGACGTTTTGAGGGGGGTCGTGACCGGTCGCGTGTGAGACACGCCGTGGCAGTAGAGTCCAACTGGGGATCTCCTAGAAGCGAAAGCATGCTGGACGAAGGTCGAGAGATCAATGAATCCATCAAGCGTTATATCGTCTATCACATTCACCGTGATCGAGCTACAGCGTTGTTGGGACGAGCCATTCTCGAACGAGACCAGTCATTGTTGAGGCGTGCCAAGAAATTCCTCGAAGCGTACAAGATCCTTGAACAAATGTGTTTGTTGGAATTGGCCGTGTGGAAGTTTGTTTGTGTTTCCGACATTCCTCCGGACATGTCGCTCAAAACCTTGGTGGCCTGGAAACTGTGGGAATCCGAAGGTTGGAAAGTCAACAAGAAACGGCATTGGCACTGCAAGGAAGCGCCAATCATTATCACGGCAGTCCTGCCATTTCTGTCGGACAATGTACGTCTACTGTATGGGGGAACGGCACAAAGTCAAATGTAATGAACATACTCCAAAGCAGCGACGACTGAAAGCAAAGGAAAATGGCTCGAGAAACACCATCCGGGGAAGTTAAAACGAACGATACATTGCAGGCGCGGTAGGTTCACCGAGGTTGCTAGTTTAATGAATCTGAAGCTGACCTTATCGTTTTTGTAGTATAGGCTGGAAATTCGAGCCACGGAAATCGGAGCCAAACTCGGGTTGTTCAGCAGCAAGTCCAACCCAGAATCATCCGTATCATCATCACAACTGTCCCCCGTGTCCTCGTCGCCCAGAGATGATAGAAGCTTGCTGTGAGTGGCCCTTGAGAAAAGTGATGGGTCCTTGTGCCCAAACAGCTGAAAGCACCTCTTTCGATTAGAACCACGGAACGAACTCAACGCACGTGGGAGTCGCCACGAAAAAGCCAGGTTTTGCGGCAAAGGCCAGTCCACCCTCACCCTCACAACTGTTCATTCAGTTTTTCGTGTCGAAGACATTAACACTCAGAGCAGCACCGCACCATGAGCAACAACGTTTGGGTAACATGTGAGATCTTCAAAGGGGAACATCTAAGCACCAGAGTTTACCTCGACAACGGCGCTATTGTTGACGATCTGAGAAAGCAATTTGTTCGGGATCGTCTACTCGAAATCGATGCCGCCAGAGTGGAAGTGTTCAAAGTGGAAAGCGGTGTCAAAGACAAGCTGAGAGCAGGTGCTTCGTTGTCTCCCTACTTTGTGACTGCTAAAGAAGGAGGGAGAGAGATCTACCGGGACACAGCGAAGACAGTGCTCTTGTTTTGACGCTGCCCAAACAACAACAACCGGTAAGTGGCACAAGGAGGGTCAACCCCCGTCAAATTGCCGAAAATTCATACCCGATGAGTGATGAGACCATGAAGTTTACGACTGAGGAGGAACTGGTGGAATGGTTAATTATCAAAAACCTCGGGGAACGGGATGCAATGGCAGCGGAAGGGTTTTGCTTATCCAACGACATTGTTACAGTGCAAGATCCCATTGTCAGCAAAAGTATTGCTTCGTTATGGCAAGCAGCTGCACAAGGCATTGTCTACACTACATGCGTCCGGATTTTGTCATTTGGATGTTAAGCCATCAAACATTTTTCTTTCTCAGCGCGACTGCTATTTGGGAGCCTACGGAGCGGCCGTCAAAACGGGTGGTCCAATTCGAGAACGCACGATGAAGTACTATCCTACAGATGGTGACTTCGAGGCAAAAGAGGAGATAGATATGTACCTTTTCGCTGTAACGCTACTGGAGATGTTCCGAACTATTCCTCAGGCATCTGAAAGAAACGCTCTCTCAAAGCAGGAGATTCATGAAAAGATAGCTTCCGTTGATACCGATGAAGTGCGGATCTTTTTGACCTCACTGTTCGATGGTCCAAAATAACAGGGACTCCCGGCAAATACGACATCACACGACATCATAGGTAACTTCACGACTTCTAATGACAAAGAATGTCGTTTCTCTGTCTTTGCTTTTATTCTAATAGAGCTTATTGATTCTTTCCTTGTCTGGTCCGTTCATCCATGACTCGACCTAGATCATAAGAGTCATAGATTCCCACTTGGTTATGATAGAGGAACCGTGGGAGGATAGTTTTCCCACGGGGACATTGGCTGGCGGTCAGACCCTCTCAGAGATCTTCCCGTCCAGCCCTCTCCGCCAGTTTTTCGAGTAGTTTTCTAGAGGTAGTTTTATTATATTTTTTGTGTTGTTGTTTGCGTCATGTCGTTTCGACCACGACGAAGAAGGCTTGATCGCCAGCAAAACGTACATTGGCAGGACCTTCTCAATCCCTTAGCCGAGTCAGTCTCGCCTTTGCCTTCAATGCAGCAGTGTCGATATTTTAATGAGTCGACCAAACGGTACATCCACTGCCCTGCTCGTCGCGATCGAGTGACAGCCTTGTTGGGACGCGCCATTATGGAAGATGATGCGTCCTTGTTGGAACGGGCCAAAAAATTGCTGGATGTCTACAAGGTGATGGAGCATCTGTCCTTGTTGGAACTGGCCATTTGGAAGTTTGTTTGCATCTCGAATGGGCCTCCGGATGAGGAGTACAACACCTTTCTGGCGTGGAAACTTTGGGAACTGGAGGGATGGAAAACGACAAAGGAACGACATGCAAAATGTAAGGAAGCCTACATAATTTTGACGGCAGTCCTTCCTTTTTTGTCGAACAAGATTCGCGGGAAAGAGTAGCGAATCAGAACGAATGACTTGGACAGAGATAACTAGGAAGGACCTCCATCAAAGTCTATGGCCTACTCCTCTCAGTGAAGGCTCTACTATATGGATAGTGTCACTTCAATTAACATTTTCAGGCATAACTATAGTCAACCTGAATTGGATAGCCTTTTTCCATGAAAATCGCGCTTTCCGGTGATTGTTCACAAACGTATTGATAGCGACAGGACCCGAAGGCAGCATGACGAAACCTGATAAAGCATTAAAATGTTTAGTCAACGTCCAAGGAATCAACCACAACTCTCCCTACGGAACATGCAATCTATGTAATGTTTCTATCGCACCACCAAATGAGACGATGGAGTCACATAACAGGTCTGGGTACCACCAGAAACGTTCCAAGGAAGTAACGCAACGGGTCAACACGGTGCTTGCGATCCGCGACGCCCCTGAGGAGCTCCCGTCTGTTGTGAAGAAAAGTTTGTCTCCCCATGGTCCCTTTCAGAACCAAATTTTTGGACTCATTGGACGACTCACTATGGAGGAGAATCGAGGTTTCATCTCCACAGCAAAAATGGCTCTCCCCTGGTACCAACAACTAGAACGTATTTCCTTGTTGGAGTTGGCAGCGTGGAAGTTTGCTTGTGCTACATTGGACGAGGCATCCCATAGTAAGTCTGGTGTATCGCCCCGAACCTGTCTCGAATGGAACCGTTGGTTCGAGAATGGGTGGAAGACTCAAAAGAAGAGTCACTACCGGTGCAACCAAGTCGTCATCATCATGAAATCAGTGGTGCCTTTTGTCAAAGACATGAAAGTCATGAAACCAAAATTTTAGCAAGGTTCGATGTGAAGAATCAGGTTGCATCTCAAGTGGTCTTTACAGGATAATTTGCTGTCACCAGGCGTCTTGCAGGAGTAAAACATCCCAATCCAGCATAAATCCATGAATGTTACATGACTTTTTGAGCTTGATTCTTAATCTGGATCGGTAGGATCCGATTCTAGTCGCACATGAGACTTTTGGCATTGCTGTGTGTTGGTCAGGTCACCATGCGTCTGTTCCCCCTACTGGGCCGTACGTTCTTCTCTGCACCACATCACGAGTCGTGACTTGTAGCAAATGATGGCCATCCAAAGGCGCTGATTGACAAACTATCTCTTTTGTTTGTTCATGGAGTCTGGTTTGTGCTGACTGAGAATGCGTGCGCTCAGGACTGGAGTTGCAAATGTCTGAATCTTACTGATCCGATTGCTGTGATGTAGCAGATTTGAGGCCTCCACACGGAACCACTGTGTTGTAACAAGGAGAAATAAAGCGTAATTGTATCATGGTCTTTTATTGATTGTTGAATGGCTTTGCACGAGATTGTACAAAAGTATCCGTGATATCGTGCCGTCGAGGGAAGCAGGCATGGCTTCCTCTTGTCTGATGCTTGGTCTTTCCGATTGTCAATAGGTTTCTTCGCCCTCATGTCATTACAAATGTGAGCCATTCCATGGTTAGACTTTTGAGAATAGTTTGCTTTTGTGGCTCTTGATTGCCCTGAACGATGGACATGTTTTCTCGCTGATCGTTGCTGGGCAACTCGTTTGGACCACCCATACCGCCACGAAACGACATTCTTTCGGCGCACTTCAACAGTCAACCGAGAATGCTTCGACGATCCATGTACCGAAGAGAAGGGTCCACCAATTTACAACTTTTCCAAAAAAGAGTCGATGAGGAGGATTCTTCAGGTGTTTGTTGCCAACGTATGACGGCCCGTAGAGGTCTTCAAAAGATGGGATTCAACACGCCATGGCACGATTTCCGTGATTGCCTCCCTCTCTCAGGACCTACAAAGGCCATAGGGCAAGTAAATGGAAAGACGCATGATGCCAATGAGTGGCCGAATAGCAGTGTCCACATGGTTTTGGTCCTCGCTTCACAAGATTGTCGAACTTTTATTGTATGGCACCGAGGATCTCTGTGCGCGCGCAACGTCAGCGTGACCATTCAGCGTGCGTTATTTGGTCTTGAACGAATGGGAATCGCGCGCGGCGGGTCTTCTGCATTGAGTACAGCATATCTTTTCTGTCGTATTGTATTCTAATAAATTGATGAATGGCAGCCGCTGGCGCGCAGGCGCAGAGCTAATCAAAGAATCTTCGCTCATTTTTTGGACAGACAATCAATCACAACCCATCAAATCCACTTTGGACCTCTTATCAATGGCACAACGGAAAGAGGAACGTATGAATCCACACACATGGTACTGAAACGATAGACGTGAAAGAAAGAGGGACAGGGAGAAAAAATCGCCAATCACGACGACAGTAAACCACAACACACAAATTGGTGCCCAACAATACGCCGTTGGACAAAAATCGATCTTTGAAGGAAAAGAACACATCTCCAAGAACTTTGGACAATGCCCAAACCAAAGCCGCAGAAAGGAATTACATCGTATTTTGGGTTGGAATGTTCTTCTTCTCTCCCCCAAAACATAAAGGAGTTGTCTCCTCATGGCCCTTGGCAGGGTAAGATCTACGAGCTGATTGGACGAGCCGTCATGGAAAAAGATCGAACATTGGTCAAACGCGCCCACAACCTGCGACTTGAGTACGAAGGTTTGGAACGCATCTCGCTCTTGGAATTGGCCGTGTGGAAATTTGCGTGTTTGACCAAGGATCAGAACGACGGCGACCGTAAATCATTTGTCGAATGGACTCGGTGGTATGAAAATGGATGGAAGGAACACAAGAAGAGTCACTATCGGTGCAACCGAGTTGTGATTCTTATGAAAGCAATTGTCCCATTTGTTCAAGACCAGAAAAAGAAACCAGACGATGACGACTCGGACTCCGACGATTCGAGCTCTGACGACTCGGAGCCTGTAAAAATCATAAAATTGCGATAAAAGGAGCCTCTGCGAAAGTTCTGCCACGTACACCCACTCTGCAGCAGAACAAAAGATCAGGCTGATTGCTGATCTATGATACGAAAACCTTGGTGACTCATTCGCCTCCAAAGTCTTGCCTGTGTCTGTTTGGTTTTTTTTTGTTGTCTCCATTTCAGAAACCAACATGCAACACGATATGGTACACGGCGACATTCTAGACGAGTAAAGAGTAGTCCTCTCTTTCGTCTTGTTCCATGTCGTAGTGTTACTCAATTTGATCTCTTCCGGGGTCACAGCAAAAGAATGAGCCTCCTGTGATTGAGCTCAACTGAAATGCTGTGATCAATCGCCCAACACAACCATCTTGTGCCAGCATTCTCATTTCGATTCCATTCCATTTGCACCACGACAATGGTTTTGAGCATAGTTTTCCCCAATAAGAACCATTCGTAATACTCGTCAAGACGAGACTGTGAGATCTTGTCCCAGCTATGATGGGTTTTTCGGCGCAAGTCATTTTCGACATCACCAGCTTGGCATTTTGGCGTCAAGGAAGAAATGGTGGAGAGTCTGATTGCCTTTTTGACTGTAAATGTCATCGTAACCGCGAATCTTCTACTACGACGCCAGACTATATGCTGCTGCTGCTTTAAGGAAAATTACATCTGCGTCGGTTTGCGGTTGAGTCAAGTCGGCTTGTCATTTGCTTCGCCGACCGTATACAATCTTGTCCATGTAGCTCTTCTGGTACAGCCCGTTCCGGATGCATCATCAGTCTTGAGTAGTCTTCACTTTTGACGATGCAGTGTTTGAAGCGCGATGCGTCTTCTTTCCATGTGGATGCTTCCATCAACCTGTATTATATTGCTTCTTCCAAGTGTTTTATCCAAGGGGACGAGGCAAGTCTTTGGTTTTGTTGCGTTGCGATCGACGAATTCGTGTACGCGATTCGTCCATCATTGACGGTTGGATGTCTCGACGCGCGCACGGTTGTCGGAGCTGGAACATTTTGGTCTTGATCATAAATTTCAGACACCATCATCCGGAACCTCAACGGATTCATTTTTTTCGGTCGCTAGAGGGAGCATTTGACAAGAACCGACCGTTCTCTCATGTTTTGGGCGAGATCCCTATGCTCCTTTGAATGGCACAACGGAAGCAGGAACCCATGGACACACAAACATTGTACTGAAAGGATTCGACGAGATTGAAAAAAGAGGAATAGACAGAAGGAACAGCACTGTACAGCTTGTACTCAGTAAGAGGGTGAACAACAATAGTCCCTCGATCCTTGACAGCAAATATCACATCTCGACGAACCTTGGACAATGTCAAAACCAAAACCAGAGAAAGGATTGGCATCACGTTTCTGTCTTGTTACAAACAAAGATTGGTGCCCTTTTGAACACGGTCCATGCAACGTGTCATTCTGTCATTTGTGTGACGTTCAAATTCCTACCGACGACTGGGGCGATCATCTTGAATCTGAATGCCATAAAGGCACAGAGAAAGAAGTCTTGCGCGCGCAACAGATTCTTTTTAGGCAAGATTCCGCAGTTGAGATCGCAGATGAAATTCAACTCAAATTGTTCTTTGCCAATCATGTGATGTTGTCTTGGTAGCTCTTGCTAGTCCTCTCGAGATGCAGGCTTGTACTTAAGACTGTTGAAGATACAGTTGTTAGATTACAGTAGGTGTATGACTCTGGTCTCTCTCTAGCTACTCCTAGTATCTACCTTCCTCTCGCTAGAGAGATGATCCATGATCCATGATCATCGTCCATCACCCAATGTGCGACTGAAACGCCGGGTGCACTCCGATACACAACTAGAGAGCTAAGGCGTTCCTCGTAACCGGTCAAGACCAAACTTTTGTAGATTACATAGAAAGCTAGCAACGCCACATAACGTTCTTTAAAGCCGTTGGTTCATTACTTATGCTCCGTTGAAAGCAGGCATGTCCACTACTCCGATTCAAATACTTCAAACTTCAAACCGCGATCTGTTCCCCGTCCGCATTCAATCCATCCATACATCGACCTCGACTCTGATCTCACAATTTCCGGTTTCATCACAACTGCAAACCATCACACCAACACCCAACACCCCCCAAACTCCTAACACCATGAAGTACTCGATTGCCTCCGTCGCCTTCATGCTTGCCCTTAGCAGCAGTGTATTGGCCGATTCTACGACTGACTTGAACGTACGTGATCTCAAGGCGCATCCCGAATTTCCGACTCCCGCACCGGCCAAGGGCAAAGGAAAAGGCAAGGGATATGAACCTGAACCTCCTGCCAAGGGTAAAGGAAAGGGATACACCGAACCACCTACCAAGGGCAAGGGATACGATGATAGCAGCAGCCGAGGAAAGAAGGAATCCGGCAAAATGATGATGGATTCCAAGGGCAAGGGCTACGAGATGGAACCACCAAGCAAGGGCAAAGGCAAGGGATACGAAACAGAAGCTCCTGCCAAGGGCAAAGGAAAAGGCAAGGGGTATGAGACCGAAGCTCCTGCTAAAGGAAAAGGAAAGGGCTACACCGAGCCTCCGACCAAGGGTAAGGGATATGAAACCGAGGCTCCAGCCAAGGGCAAAGGAAAGGGTAAGGGATATGAAACCGAGGCTCCAGCCAAAGGAAAACGAAAGGGGTACACCGAACCTCCTACCAAGGGCAAGGGTAAAGGATATGAAACAGAGGTTCCAGCCAAGGGCAAAGGAAAAGGATACACTGAGCCACCTACCAAGGGTAAGGGCAAGGGATATGAAACAGAGGTTCCAGCCAAGGGCAAAGGAAAGGGATACGTCGAGCCTCCTGCCAAGGGCAAAGGAAAGGGATACGAGATGGAACCTCCGGCAAAGGGCAAAGGAAAGGGATACGCTAATAGCGACAAGAAAGACAAGAGCTCGGGCAAGAAGGAAAAGGGTGACAAGGATGATAGTGGCAAGAAGGACAGCGGAAAGAAGGACGACGACTATTACCGATAAACTCTTGGGCTGTCTGTGACGGAGGGCAAACTTTACTGTTGATGGATGGATACCAGCTGTATAAAAACCTGAGGATCGGTTACTGGCGTGCGTTCTGAAAGTGTGTTAGCACGATTGATGCAACAAGTCGACGTTGTTGTAGGACCAAGTTTTGCTCCACAACGTAAGTTGTTATTGTGAATCCGAGGACCCATGTGTGCTACGGCACTGGGATCTGCTTTTTGCCAACTAGATGGCTCATGGCACTGAAGTATAGTTTTGTAACATTAGATCAATTTTCTTGAAAGCGGTTACTCCTAGCATTATTTTGCTGACAATGTTTCTCGTCGCAAGGATATGCAAGTCGTTGAGTCTTTTCATGTTACTCATATCTTATTTCTCAGTGAATCCTTGCTAGGGTAGGAGCTCATAATTTTATCACACTCTGAAGTGGTAAGACGACTGGCGCCTGGGGGAGAAAGATCCACACGCAGAAACAATAAGGCGTCGAAAAAACCTTTGCCATGTCTGCGTCGGTTCCATTCGGGGTCAGAAGATTAGACTGGCTGTTGTGACTGTTTTGCACAATACAAGGTCTAGGCATGTTTTCTTCAACGTCAACGTCCAAGGCATTAACATCAACTGCATCTACGGATCATGTAAGTTGATAATGTATCATTCGCCCCTTCTCTCGACACGAATAATCACATAACGAGTCTGCCTGTCTACCACAGAAAACGTGACAACGAAGTAAGAAGTACTTGACGCCTCTCAGGATATGCCGCCTGTTGACATGAAAGTTTGTCTCCCCATGGTCCTTTTGAGGACCGAATTTTTGGACTCATTGGACGAGCAATGATGAAGGAGAATCAAGGTTTCGTTTCAGCAACGATCCATTGTAATGGAGCTGAGACGAGCTATGGAGTCGTTTCCATGTGGTTTCCGCTCCACGATCGCTCTATACCAAGACTGGATCCTGCGAATTTCCCATGCGTAAGTGTCCTTTCAAGCTTCATCGAAATGGAACAAATCGGTAATGAGTGTTTGCGTGTGATCCTACCTGTGTTTTTTGCCGTGGTACTTGTCGTTTTCGATACCCTTGTTCCATTCGCACTTTGTGATTGCTGTTGGTTGGTTGCTTTTAGTGCTGTTAGGTATGCAGCGCCAAAAGCTTGTCCGGATTCAACGGAATCGTCATCTACTTCTTCTTCCTCGGATAAGACCAAATTGGCCGATTCCCAAATGCGCTCAGTGCTCCTTGTCTTGTCTTTTTTCTGGTACTCGTCGACATGTGCTTGTGTACTCGTGGCAACAAGACTTTGGCGACGGCTCTTGCCTCAAATCGTTTTGGTCACCAAAACATTACACCCTCACGATTCTTGATGACGAATCACGGCAATTCGCATCTCTCCTCTGGGAAGCCACCTGTGACCGACTGGACCACGAATTTGGTCGACTCTGAAGCTATCTTGTATGCTGTTGCTTTCAAGACGGGTATTCCTGCCTTATGTTGTCGCGTGATATAGGTCCAAGCATCCTCCGCCGACCTTTTTGCTCTTGGTAGCCCTGTGAGTTGCCTTTTGGGAGGCATGGTTTTCGTTTTTGAGTATACAATATAGCTACTAGACCATCTCCTTTCTTCGATCAACCTGTCGTTCCACGAGAAAGGAAAGATTATGTGGGACTCCTATTTGGTTTTCGTGTCTGTTGCCATCGACGAATTTGAGACAAGAATTGTATGTCGAGGACGTCGCGCCCCGCGTGGGGCGCACTTACTCTCGATCTTTTGGTCTTGGTCCTATACTTTCGTCGTCATCCGGAAGCTAAAAACGGTTTGATTTGTGGTCTTGACCACATAATGCTCATTTTTTGGCAATCCAGCGGCGAGGTTATAGTGAAATGAACGACTTTGGGCATCAAGCCATGATAGCCATGACAAAGGTGGCTTGTTTAGGCAGCCAATGGATGGGAGTAGCTCGAATAGATCAACAATCACAGTCGATGCCATCGCAAAGCTCGAATAAAAGATCGAAACCCACAGAAGACGGCATTGCATAGCTCGAATGGATCGAAGCCCACACTCAGTGCCATTTCAACGCTCGAATATAGATTGAAGCCCATACTCAATGCCATCGCAAAGCTCGAAAAGATCGAAACCACGCTCAATGCCATCGCAAAGCTCGAAAAAAATCGAATCCCACAGTCAATGCCATCGCATAGCTCGAATAGATCGGAACCCACAGTCGATGCCATCGCAAAGCTCGAGTAGATTGAATCGCACTGTCGATGCCATTGTATAGCTCGAATAGATCGGAACCCACAGTCGATGCCATCGCAAAAGCTCGAATATAGATCGGAACCCTCTGTCGATGCCATTGTATAGCTCGAATAGATCGAAACCCACTGTCGATGCCATCGCAAAGCTCGAGTAGATTGAATCGCACTGTCGATGCCATCGTATAGCTCGAATAGATCGAAACCCACTGTCGATGCCACTGCATAGCTAGAATAGATCGGAACCCACATTCGATGCCATCGCATAGGTCTCGAATCCATCAAAACTTACAGTCGATGCCATCGTATAGCTCGAATATAGATTGGAACCCACTGTCGATGCCATTTTTGCAAAGCTCGAATTTAGATCGAATCCCACCATAGTCAATGACATTGCATACTAGGTCGAATGCTAGAAGCCTGTAGTCAATGCCGTCTCATAGCTCGGATAAAAGGGAATAGTCTATTCTTCCAGCTGCGCCGCACGCACGCCGCAACGTGACGCCGACCGACTGCCCTGGCTCGGAATCATGGAGCACAGCCGAGCAAGGTTTCATTTCCTTGATCTGGTCGCGAAACTGGTTGGGCGGGTCGCTGTTCGTTGGGTCATTTGTGCGTGCACGACTGCGACGCAAAAGTCATTGTGTAAAGTCTTGGATGCAACAACAAGAAAACGACGACAACGACGACGACCATCTCACAAAAAGTGTGGGAGATCCTTTGGTGTGTGGTGTGGAATAATAAGAGGCTAGAACGTTGTCTCAGTCGTTGGCTCGCAGTCCCTTCTGAAACAACCAAACAAGCAAGCAGCAAGCAGTTCGATTGATTGACACAGTATCCGCAAAAGATGGCCAATACGACTCCTCCCGAACCAGAAGCAACAACGACGACGACGACGTCGTCATCCTCGACCGTCGTCCAAAAAGGCGTCGCCGGTCGCATCAATTATGCGCAATGGGACAAGGTGGCGAGTGATTTGGTACAACAATCGGAATTGGAAGACGAACAAGCCACAGCGGAGGCCACGAGTCAATTGGGCCTCGACGGCAAATATGCCCGATCCCAAGCCCAAGCCGACGAACACACCAAGGCGCTCCAAGTGCAACACGTCAAGCAAACGTTGGATCGCTATCAAGAACGCGAACAAGCCATTGTGCAAACCATGACGCACCTGTTTACGGACAACTCTCCCAACAAGCAGACGGTGCGTGTGACACGACAAGACATGGCAGCCGGAACTCGCGTCTTGCGCATTACCGACACGCAGGGAACATCCATTCAGGATTCGACCGTGGTGGTGACGCAAGATTTGAGTCATTTGGAATCTCAAATGCCGGCCAATTCAACCTTGACCCCCAAATCCTATGCCGGCGATGCCGAAAATGACTTGCCCACTGAAACTGCGAAAACGCGATCGATTTTTGGCTTGATCAAGATCTTTTTGCACAAGGTATCCAATTGTACTGTGTGGATCAAATCCAAAGTCATTTCGGGCACCTTGGAGTTGCATCATTGTGACAATGTGGTGGTCAAAATTGTCGGACCCCATGCCACGATTGCCACGGTGCAAATGGATTTGAGTCGCAACGTGACGGTGGAATTTCACAATGCGCCGTCCGGTCACAATACAGCCACCTCGCCGGATTCGTCGCAGTACTTGTATTGGGGCCATTCGGTCGACGATCGCATTTTTCATGCCGGTGTTTCCAATTTGACGGTTTCCGTCCATCGCGATTCGGTGGTGGAGTATCAAACGACGGCCGATTATCTGGCCGACGGTGCCACGGCCGTGGGCAATGCGACGCCCGAAGAACAACAATTTGTCACGTCCGTGCACAATCAAGCACTCGTGACGGAACGAGTGGTCCGGACGGGATCCACGACGGGCAATCAAGTCCGCGCCATGACGGAACGAGAATTGCAGGCGGCCGAAGTCAAGAAACAACAAGCGGCCGACAAGGCGATTGCCATGGCCCAAGACATGATTCAACTTCAGGATAAGGACGGCAATCCACTCGTGACCAAAACCAACACCAACAACACGACCACAGCAACCAACAAGGAAGAAGAAGAGGTCCAAGAGGTTGTGTCGCCACACGTGCAAGCCATTGTTGACGAATGTCAGCAAAACAAGACGCGCGGCAATGAAGCCTTTGGGGCTGGTGAATATGGTCAAGCCATTTTGTTGTACAGCTTGGCCTTGGACAAGGCGGATGAATTGGGCGATTCTTCCTCCAGTCTGTTTCCACGCGATGTCGTGTACGCCAATCGGGCCGCTTGCTTTTTGAAATTGGGACAACCCGAAAAGGCCGAACAAGATGCCCAACAAGCCTTGGCCATGAATCCCGACAATCTCAAGGCCTTGTTTCGGCGCGGCTTGGCCTTGCATGCCCAACAACAGTACAGTCAAGCCTTGCCCTACTTGGCACAGGCGTCCAAACAAGAACCCAACAACAAACAAATTCAACAAGCTCTCAAATTTTGTGAAGTCCGATTGGAACAAGACTATCGCAAACGACAAATGGCCGGACACTAAGCAAATACATACAAAGACTCCTCGTGAGCAACAAGTGTCCATGCAAATCCATACAAACAAGCATCTCCTGCCGCATAGAGCAGAGAGAGAGGAAAACACACAGGGGAAACGACTCTTTCGGAAACATCCCCGAAGGTGCTATCTGTTGTGGGTGTAATCTGTGATTAATATGGTTATTATTAGTATTCTTCTGTTTCTCTTTGGTTCGTAGTTTCCGAATCCGCAACTAAATATTGCAGCGGGTTGTTTCATGAAATTTGTTCTATTCTTTATACAGCAGCACAAATCCGTCCACTACCACATCGTGCCATGCCAGATGAGGAACTGTGCCAAAAATTTTGCCTTGCTAGTGAAAACCAACAGTACCAAAGGTAATACGTCTGTAATACGTCAGTGCATCGGTTGCTTCCGTCTCCTGTCCAGGGAGGGATACTCCTCGTTTTCTATTCGAGTCCTTGCTGTTTCTCGGATGGTTGTTGGTACGGGAGAAAGGGAAGAATGGCATTCATAAGAACAACCACTTCATTGCAGCGGTAATGTAACTTTTTGTAGGCTTTCCAACCACTGTGCTCCCACAGCTTCCATTCCAATAGGATTTGAGCACAATGGGAGGACTCATAGTTGTTGCGGTTGTGGTTGTGGTGGTGTCGTGCTTCTCTGGCTGCTGCTGCTGCTGCTGCTGCTGCTGCAGGGTCACGCAGCAAAACTTCCATACCACCAGTTCCAACAAGGAAATGCGCTCCAAATGCTCGTACCACAAGCAAAGTTCCTTGGCACGCTTGATTATTGTTCGGTCATTGGTAGCAACCGCTCTTCCCATGTATTGGTAAATCTTGTGTTGCCAAGGACCATACCCAGACACGTGTTGTTGCATGGTACTGGTAATATCCACCGCATCGTCTCGGATTTGTAGAATCGTTTCGGCATGAGCGCAAAGTTCATTCCGTGCCTGTTCGTGACAGGGAGACTGGAGATGCATGGTTGCGTCCACGGTGGGAATTTCGACCTGACACATGTGGCAAAAAGAAATGTTGTATGGACCATCTTCAATTGGATTCGCAGTGTTGTCCGTAGCAAAAGAAAATCGATACGACAAGCGGTTCTTGTTGGTTGTTGATTCGTCCATTGTCAATTTTGGTTTTTGTGTCATAGGAGAGATGTTCGTTTGTCAATGGGAATGAATGGGATGAAGTGTTCAGGTTCTCATCTCTCTCACTGCGCGGAGGTTCCGGATGGTGTCAAATTGCATTGATCAAGACCAAAAGCCAACGGACAGCTTCAACGGCCGTGCGCGGGTCGAGACATCCAACAGAAACAATTCTTCGTCCATGGTGGACAAAGAATTCGTCGATCGCAACAGAGTCTCCAATCAGGGAACACTTTGACCGAGAAGCATTATACAAGTGGAAGGAAGCATCTGCATGACACTGGATATGGAACGGAACAAAAGTGCAGTCTCCAAACATTGCATCGTCTGTCAAACGTGTGAAGACCGCTCAAGACTCGTGATGCATCCAGCCAAACGGGCTCTACCACAAGAGCACATGGACAAGAAAGCATACAACAGCAAACCGACGCAAGTTTCCCTGAACGCAACAGCTTGATACATACTGGCTTGAAAGTGGAAGATTCGCAGTTGCCTTGAATTGGTGGGGACACCAAAATTTCTTTACATGAAGGGTTTGTTTGAATCCTCGGGCAATGGCACGTGATTTGCACAAGAGGGATACGAAAACACTACGACACTCTATTGAGGATTCAATGACTGTATACATACAATCCAAAAGTCATTCAGAATGTTCGCCAATTCGACCTTGACGACGCGCCGAAATGCCATGCAGGTAATGCCGAAAATTACTTGCGGCCGACGATACCCAAACAGCGGAGTTCCCATCATCCCCTGGTCAAGATCTTGTTCACCAGTCACCTGGGATACATGCCGAAATGCCATGTTCCAAACCAATGTCACCACGGTACAAAGGGATGGGAGTCGAAATGGGTATTTGGAATTCAGTCAGTGTGGCATTTGTGAGATGGTCGTCGTCGGGTCTCTCGTTCCTCTCGTCGTCGTTGTTGCATCCATGCAAGACTTTTCCAGCAATGGCGACTCTCGCGTCGGTCGTGCACCCACAAATGAGACCCTTTTGCTTCTCATCTTCCTACGGACAACGAACCGCCCAACCAGCGTCGCGATCCCAGGATCTCTAGACTATACCGATAGAGGTGACGACACGAGAGAGTCTCGGTGACGACGATGACAAGCCATCCATCGTGGATGGAACCATGCGTGGCACCAGATTACGTATAGTCGTGTTATTACGCAGTACCTTTGCTCGAGTTTCACACCATGGCCACAATCCAGAGAGACGCCAGAAAGAGAGCACCGGAGAGATGTGTGTCCGTTTCCTTGAGCTCACAAAGGAATCAACTCACTCACTCATCAAGAATACTGTATCAAGTGAGTTGTTTCTAGTTCCTTCTCTCTTACGCCACGTCTCCAAATCATTCACCAAAGACCGAACGGGGGATTGAAAGAAAAAAGACGCGTCGTCGTCATGGATCGGGAGCGTCATCAACGACAAGAGCAGGAGGGAGACTCCGCCAAAGAGTATGGTTCGTTCGAATTTCATTGGCCACATCCGACCGTTGTACAAAATGATTCATTCGAACGATCTTGACAGGTCATGCGTCAACTCAATACTATGCAGGATTGGATGCGATTGTTGAGAGGAATGTTGATGGTAAAGGTTGTGTACGATTGGCCGGTCAAGTACGTTCGAGTGGTCGTCAGAATCCAAAGGACCTCGGTGAGCATTCAGCATAGTGGACGATTCGTCGTCGCTCCCACAGAACAGCCATGAAGTCATCGTGCTCAAGGCCAATACCATAATGGCCATGATGGAACCAAGCCAGACAAACACAAAAATGGGTGGCATATAGTGTCAATGGCAAAGATCAAAACAAAGCCAAAACAGGTCGTACACAGCAAGGCGGTTAGACAAACTTTCCAGTTATTCACTAGCTAGTATGGAGTACTTGTACATCATTCTCCGATTCCTCATCCTCCGAGTCAATCAATTCTTCATCGGTTTCCTTGTCTTGGAGAAATGGAACAATTGCTTTCATCAGAATAACAATTTGGTTACACCGATAGAGACGCTTTTTGTGTTCCTTCCACCCGTTTGTATACCAACGACTCCAATCGACAATGGATTTTATCTCGCCGTGGTTTTTCGGATCCGCGGTCAAACAAGCAAATTTCCAAACAGCCAATTCCAATAACGAGATACGTTCCAAGTCCTTGTAGCGCTCTAACAGGTCCTTAGCCTTTTCGATGAGCCATTGATTCTCTTCCATGACGGCTCGTCCAATCAGCTCGTAGATCTTTCCTCTCCATGGGCCATTGGGAGACAAGCTCGTTTTAATCTTTGAAGGAAGGAACCGAGCATCATCACGAACTTGAAGAATAGTTTTCATGCGAGTGACTACTCTCTGGTTACCGAGCTCGTGATGATACGAGTTTTCATGATCTTCTGATTCCTTATAGTTTGTCTTGCATAGATGACAATATTTGTACTTCACGCCGTCGCTGCTAGTACGAACTGGGGAAATTTGCTTACGAAGTCCATTAGTCTTCATAAACGACGCTATATCATCTTCAGGTCTAAGGCTCGCCATTGTTTCAAGCGACACCAACAATTATGGTGCAGGTTCATCTGAACACACAGGCCAAGGTTTCACCTCAAATTCTGGATGTCCGGTGGAGTTCTATGAACAGCTGTTCTTTCTGAGTTTTTGATACACGTCAAGCAACTTCACCGGAAAACACGAAATCCAGCGGTTCATCTTCCGAATTCAGTGATGGATTTTGCCACACAAGTCTTTTGTGTGGATCAGAGGAAACAGAAGGTATCCTATTCATTCTTCGCTTCCTTGTTCGATACTTGTTTTTCTTACCCGATTTCTCCGTGTCTTGTTCCGTCTTCCTCCTCAGTCCCACCTTAGGCATGGGACATTGGACTGGATGGACAATCTTTAGTGCTTGCTGGAAGCCCTTTCCACGATGGAACGAATAGGGGTCGCACAAGTCTCTCTGTTCTTGCTGGCAAGGACGTCTTGCAAGACCTTGCCTTTCCGCATGTCCCATCCATTGCTACTAGAGTTTCGTTCCTGTCATGGATCCTCCAATCAGCAGCTCGTCGAAACCACTTTGTGCCGGGTGGCGGGAGTTGGGAGGGAGTAATATCCGTAGCAAGTTCCGTTTGTCAAGTCTCGTAGGCGTCGTGCGCGTAGACTATAGTAGGAATAACTCACGACGCTTCTATCCATTCTTCATGTTTTGCCAGTATGATGGTTGGCGATGGTCCATGGTGTATACCAAGGTTGGAGTAGCCCACGCTCCATCTCGAATCTTCATGGTCGATGGATAATGGATATGGATCCTAATAGCGCGACCCCAAGGCGACCTCAAGATTTTTCGGAGCGCGACCAGATCCGTCTGTCCGAAGATGACGTCATCGATCGAAGCAGAGAGAAGAGAGAAGGCAACCATGGAGATAAAAATCTTTTCGCCCACATCGGCAATCGGCAATCGGCAGTGGATCGTGTGCTTCTCGTCTCCTTTTCTTGTCCCAGATTTGACTGTTTCTCGACTTCAAAACAATCGCAATCCACAACCATTAACACAAAAGTCTAGATAGTTCAAACAATCCGCAGCAGCATCAACAGTAATATGTGGTTCAATACATCCTCCTCCCTCCTCTCGTCCATGGCTCGTCGGCAGGTAACGGCCGCTACTACTCGTCCCAGCGTCCTTGGACGATCGGCCGTGGCAGCCTTTTCTTCAACATCGGCGGCGGCACAAGATGCCTATGATGTGGTAGTCGTTGGTACGATAAACGATAACGTCTTGTGGATTCGTCGACATACGTGTAGTTTGGGGTCACCACCTTCTCACATATCCTTTTACTGATTTCTTGTCGGATTGCCGTTTGTTTGTTTGTTTCTTGTTCTCTGTGGTGAACTTGCTGGATGGATGATTGTGGTCTCCGAACCATCCATGGGTTTAACTCTGCTGGAAACTGTTGTATTGGACACTGCCATGGATCGGCTTTGCGCCTTGATTGGTCTCCTTCTTATTGTTGTTGATTTGCTTTTGTTGGATGAATGGACAATGACGCAACTACGCTGTTTGGTATTTGCCGCCGCTCTATTTTTTTGAATTCGGTGGATTGGGGATTGTTCTCTCGTTTCTGCTACTGTTCTTTTTCTCTGCGTGGTTGTCAATTTGCTGTTTGGATCGAACCTACCTACCTATACATTTCCGGTTTGTGGTTTGTGTTTGGCATAAATCTCAATGACGACACCCATCTATTGATTATAATGAGTAGGCGGCGGTCCGGGTGGTTATGTGGCGGCCATTAAGGCGAGTCAATTGGGTCTCAAGACAGCCTGTGTGGAAATGCGGGGTCGTTTGGGTGGCACCTGTTTAAATGTCGGTTGCATTCCCAGCAAGGCGCTCTTGACGAGCAGTCATCATTACCACGATGCCAAGACGCATTTTGCCGAACACGGCATTGAAATTGATAAGGTGACCATGAATGTGACCAAAATGCAAGAGACCAAAGCCAAATCGGTCGAGGGATTGACGGGAGGAATTGAATATCTCTTTAAAAAGTATGGCGTCGACTATGTCATGGGCAAGGGCTCGTTGGCTGGACCCAATTCGGTACAAGTGGCCTTGAATGCCGACGGGTCGGCGCAAACCTTGGAAACTAAAAACATTTTGATTGCCACGGGATCCGAAGTGACACCCTTGCCACCCGTACCGGTCGACAATGCAACGGGCAAAATTGTCGATTCGACCGGAGCCTTGGACATTGCCAGTATTCCGGAAAGCATGGCCGTGATTGGCGGCGGTGTCATTGGATTGGAAATGGGATCGGTCTGGTCTCGATTGGGCACCAAAGTGACCGTGATTGAATTCATGGATCGACTCTTGCCCAGTATGGATCAGGAAATGACCAAAAAATTTCAAACCACGCTCAAAAAACAAGGCTTTGCCTTTAAACTCAAAACCAAAGTCACTGCGTCCGAAGTCATGGCCGACGGCAAGGTCAAACTCACGACCGAACCCAGCAAGGGTGGCGATGCCAAGGAGATGGAATTTGATACCGTCTTGGTCGCCACGGGTCGTCGTCCCTACACGGACGGATTGGGGTTGGAAGCCTTGGGCATTGCCACGGACAAATTGGGTCGGATTGAAGTGGATGAACATTTCCGAACCAAGGCCGTTCCGAGTATTTATGCCATTGGCGATTGCATTGATGGCCCCATGCTCGCACACAAGGCCGAAGAAGAAGGCATTGCCGCCGTCGAAACCATTGCCGGCTTTGCCGGTCATGTCAATTACAATGCCATTCCCGGAGTCATTTATACCTACCCCGAAGTGGCGTCCGTGGGACAAACGGAGGAAGAACTCAAGGAGACCGGCATTTCCTACAAGAAGGGAAGTTTTCCCTTCTCGGCCAATTCTCGAGCGCGCGCCAATTTGAGTACCGATGGCTTTGTCAAAATATTGGCGGATGGCGAAACGGATCGTATTTTGGGAGCGCATATCATGGGACCCAATGCGGGAGAAATGATTGCCGAAGCTGTGATTGCCATGGAATATGGGGCCAGTTCTGAAGATTTGGCTCGTACCTGTCATGCTCATCCTACCCTGTCGGAAGCCTTTAAGGAAGCCTGCATGGATACCCATGCTCAGCCCATTCACTTTTAAACTATCAGTGTAGAAAGCCTTTTGTTTGGTACGATCTAGTTCTTAGTCTGGTTCCATGGCAACATTCGGTACACGTCGCCTCCTCTGATGGTTCTCTCGCCGAGAGGCATAGAGCAGGACTGTGTATATACGACAGCAAAAATGACGAGCGATTAGATCCGACGATACTGTCGCACCCTCCCGAGAGTTCCACCACGATATGGTTCCAGTGACTCACAAACACGAGTCCATAGTCGATTGTACAATCTTTAAATCACCGCCCTTGTCGTAGGAGATCATACCATTCAAGGCAAAACGAAAAATTCATGCCTTGATGCTGATGGAATGCTGTAGCGTCGGTCGTAGATCTAACATTGCGACAATAAATCTCGTCTGTGGTATTCTTCTCATTGTCCAAAAAGAACAACACCCGGGATTCCAACGTGGTCCCCCACCGTAGTACTAACCGGGCCCGACGATGCTTAACTTCGCTGAGCAGACGGGAAGCGGTGCTGTCATCGTGGTATGGTCGCTCCCGCCGGGATGCAATGGTCAAGCGTATTTCAAGTCTTCTTCATCTTGTCTCAAGGACCAGCACACATACGTTACGAATACGAGAATACTCCTACTCCTACGAGTATTCCACATTTCACATAGCCAACCTAGCAACTCTCATCACCATCTGTTCTCATGGTTTGGCAGCGAATCAAATCGCTCGGCGACACAAGTCTAGCTCTAGGGGCACATTTAGAATTTAGAGATGTACCTAGTTTGTGGCATTGGCATGATCTGATCTATCATCTCCTCTCATATTTTTGGCGCGAGATTGCGAGAGAGGAAAAGGGGAGATCCATTCTGCATCGAAGAGATCCAAAAGCAGCGAGTTTGGTACGTAGAAGTTGGTGCTGTGGAACCGACGAACCTTTTCGGATACACAATGGCGACCAACAAGGAGGATTCCGAGGAATCGTTGGCGTCGTTCATTGACACCAAAGCCAGTTGCACCTATACGTCCGCCGTTCGTACTACCAACGGCGTCAAGTACCGATATTGCCATGTCTGCCACACCGAGTACCAGCAATCCGAGAATCATTTCCAACGAAATTGGGTAGCGAGACCAGTGGACCCAGGTTTTCTCGAGAATACGAGAAACCGACAATCTCATGATTCGGCTTGCTCTGTTAACTGTCGTTTACTGGGTCCTTGTGCGTGTCATGGAACATGGAATACTCACTTTTAAACTACCAATAAGAAAGCCTTGTTTGGTACGAAAAAGTTGTGTTCTCCTTCTAGTTAGTCTTGTTCCATGGCAGCATATGGTACATATCGCCTCTTCTACGGTGTTTTTGGCGAGAGAGATAGAGGATGACTGTGTATATAGGAGAACAAAAGTGGCGAGAGATATTAGATCCGAAGAGGCTGTTGTACCTTCCACCACTATAGTTCCAAAGTCACTCGCACAGCCTCCATATCTCACCGCCGTTCTCGTAGGAGTCGTAGCATTCGAGGCAAAACTAAAATAGACTTCACCAAGTCTTGGCTTGATGCTTCGGGAATGCAGTATCCGTAGATCTCCGAGTCACTAATAACACAGCGACAATAAATATCTGTTGCGGCTACCATGTTCCAAAAAGAACAACACCCGGGATTCCAACGTGGTCCCCCACCGTAGTACTAACCGGGCCCGACGATGCTTAACTTCGCTGAGCAGACGGGAAGCGGTGCTGTCATCGTGGTATGGTCGTTCCTGCTTCGTTGCCATGGTCAAGCGTATCTCAAGTCTTCTTCATCTCCTCTAGAGGAGTAGGGCAAAGGCCAACCACAACCACCAATCACCATTCACCATATACGAATACGAGTATGCCACATTTCATATAGCCAACCTAGCAACTCTCATCACCATCTGTTCTCATGATTCGGCAGCGAATCAAATCGCTCGCCGACACAAGAAAAGGTTGTCGCATTATCATCAGATCTGATCTCTATTATCATCATGATCATCATATCATCACATATATCATTTCATCTTTGTGGCGTGAGATTGCGAGAGAGGAGGAGATCCATTCTGCATCGAAGAGATTCTAAACAACGAGTTTGGTACGTAGAAGTTGGTGCTGTGGAACCGAGAACTCCCCTCGCGATTGGCGTTCTCCAGAGGGCCTAAACAAATATATTATGTCTTTCCTTAGATCCTTCCGTTTATTAATACCTACCGAAAACAACAGGATCAGAGAACAAACAAACGGAAGTGCGTTTTCACCATAGGAGGCTATCCTCTGTCTCTACTGGGATTCTGAAACGTGGACGTTCCAATGGTCCGCAGAGGTTGAGAAAGTGTTGAAATCACAGGAATATCTTAATCTCGGTCAAAGGGAGTGAGAAAATTGCGGCTTTCCTTCGATTTCAAGGAATCTCCATCCAAAATAAAGAAACAGTCACCATATAGGCTGCTTTCTGTGACCGCTTTCTTTGCTTCGGAGGCTTCAGCCCCTGGCTGCAACTTGGCTTGCAGAAAAGCCCTGCTGCCAATAAAGATTGCGCAGGAATTCGTGCCCACCAAATAAGGCGTAATGTCCTCCAAGAACTTGTTACACAATTTCCAAAGCTCCCCCGGTTCGTAGCCGTTCTTGAGCTGGCCGTACGCGCGCCAAACATCCTGTTGGACTGATGACACATTGACGACAGGAAAACCGACATTAACGATTCGCTCTCCCGTCTGCATATAATCTTCGAACACGCAATGCATCCGGCCTTCCTTCCATTCATCGATGATCGAGGTGGTAATAACCCAATCATTTGCAAATATGCGCCCATCTATCATCATTTTTCGCTGGGCATTTGACAACGTCTCACAAACAAGATTCCCGATTTGGCTCCCGAACGTCGTCAGCTCGAACGCAAACCCACGTTTAAAGAAATGTCCTTTTGTTTCTGGGTCAAACTTTTCTGTGTATTGGGCTATAGCCTGGATGGCTTGGCTGTTTTCTTCCGAACTCAAACCATTGCATTTGCGCAAAAGATGGTGACGGAGGCAACCCACCGGCACCTCGACAGCGTCCTTGTATTTGCCTCTTCTCCAGATATTCAAACCCCCGGCATTGGCGTATTCTTTCACTTCCGAAGGAAGCGTGCCGCGCGGGATCAACACAACATCGATCTCCGAGTCTTGACTGATGTACTCTTGCGGAAACTTGCTTGGTATCTGCCCTCTTTGGCCTTGGAACCCTTCAGGGTACAGACAAAGAGCAAGGGACACCATACAGCTTGCTCCGGTACAGTTCATGCAGTTCCAAGTCCAATGGCCGACGGCTTTTTTGCTACAATACTTCACGTGTTTCGAAAGTGTGTCAGCGTCGAGCTTCGTATCCAACTTTATCACAATGCTTCGCAGTTCTTCGAGAAAGTACTGCACAACCCGACGATTGGCCGACAAATAGTGAATAACTTGCTCGAATTCAGACTTCAAAACTTGGTCATTCTCAAGGACGTCACTGAAATCAAAATACTTGTGGATCAGCTCGTCCATCACCCAGCGACTTGGAAATCGCCCAGGCAAGTGCAAATGCTTGACTTTCATGGTTGAACCGGGATTGAATTGCAATGGCGAGAAAAAGTTGGTCCCCGACAAGACGACGCGAGGATTGTTGGGATCGGCGGAAAAACGATCCAGAGCTTCACAGAATGCAGGCATGAACAAGTCTCGAAATTCGGCCTCGCCCCTCTTGGTCTCGTAGTTTCTCTCTGAAATCATGCAATTGCCCATCAGTTTCTGCACCTCATCAAAATGCAGTACCTTCAATTTTGATCCTTGGTACTGTTCCTTGAGGTAGTCCTGGGCTACAGGGACCAGCCAATCCATGACTCTACGGTATGAAGCCTGCTTGAAAGCTTCCTCGTGTTGCTGGCCTATTGCCCGAAACCTGCCCGCCAAGACATCGTCGTTTACTTTCATGCGTTTGTAAAACTCGGTGCCCACAGTCTGACTTGCAATCTCGGCAACTGTTCTTGACTTGCCAGCGCCAGGGACAGCAAACAAAACGCAGATTTCCATGTCTTCACTGATAGATGGTACCCTCTTCAAGTGATATTTCAGCTCACCTCCAATCTCATCATGGAAAAACGTAGGGATTCCACCAAGAAACGTTTCCCCGTACAACTCGAAGTGGATGCTGGGTGGTTTGATCCTTACAAATGCATCTTGGAATCTTTTGGAAAACTCTGGAATGTCCAATATCTGCGGGTGGCTCCGTTCCCAATGGCCTTCTAGAGATGGCAGAGGTGTGCTCGTTGCCATATGGATTGGGACCGCCTCGAAAGCAGCAGTCGACGACATGACACTCCTCGCGCACTCGACGCAACAGACGTTTCGAATCGGGCTCATTGTCAAACACCAAATTCGTGGCAATTTCGATCTTGTTCGCATTCTCCGCAATTTGAGCCGTCACCAAGAAATGATTTTTTCTCTGTTGAACCTTTTGTTTCTTGCTCGAAGTCAGTGCAGCTTTATACTTGGTCTTTATACGTTCCACGACTTGCTCCACGATTTCATCGGTCCACTTTGCTTCTCCAAGTATCTCTTCCTTGTAAATTACCGCGTAGAATTTTTGGTCTTTTGCCATGCAGCCCTCACCAAACTCCGACTCCAGGCGCTCTTTGACTCTTCCGAGCCAATAATCATTGTTGTTGCTGCTGGTTTCGATCTTGTTACCATTCTCCGCAATTTGAGCCGTCACAAAGAATGGAGTTTTTCTCTGTTGGACCTTTTGTTTCTTGCTCGAAGTCAGTTCATCTTTATACATGGCCTTTACCTGTCCCACGATTTCATCCACGATTTCATCACTCGTCTTTGTGACTCCTTGAACTTGATGTTGTTGAAGCGCCAATACTTTGCACACTTTAGCGGCGCCTTTTTGCTCTTCTGTCATGCAGCCCTTACCAAATTCCGACTCCAGGCGCTCTTGGACTGTTCCGAGCCAATCATTGTCGTTGTCATTGCTGTTTTCGCTAGCCATTCCTAATCACCCCGTTCTAGTAGAGCCTCTTTGACGCTTTGGCACAACCACGGCTTGTGTGCGCACAGTGCGATTTGTGAGGGTAAGCGAAATTGGGCAGCGAGACCAGTGGACCCAGGTTTTCTCGAGAATACGAGAAACCGACAGATTGACTCCACATGATTCGGCTTGCTCTGTTAACTGTCGTTTACTGGGTCCTTGTGCGTGTCATGGAACATGGAATACTCACTTTTAAACTACCAGTGTGTAAGAAAGCCTTGTTTGGTACGAAAAAGTTTTGTTCTCCTTTTAGTTAGTCTTGTTCCATGGCAGCATATGGTACATATCGCCTCTTCTACGGTTTTCTTGGCGAGAGAGATAGAGGAGGACTGTGTATATAGGAGAACAAAGTGGCGAGAGATATTAGATCCGAAGAGGCTGTTGCACCTTCCACCACTATAGTCCCAAAGTCACTCGCACAGCCTCCATATCTCACCGCTGCTCTCGGAGGAGATCGTAGCATTCGAGGCACAACTAAAATAGACTTCACCAAGCCTTGGCATGATGCTTCGGGAATGCAGTATTCGTAGATCTCCGAGTCACTAATAACACAGCGACAATAAATATCTGTTGCGGCTACCATGTTCCAAAAAGATGAACAACACCCGGGATTCCAACGTGGTCCCCCACCGTAGTACTAACCGGGCCCGACGATGCTTAACTTCGCTGAGCAGACGGGAAGCGGTGCTGTCATCGTGGTATGGTCGTTCCTGCTTCGTTGCCATGGTCAAGCGTATCTCAAGTCCTCTTCATCTTGTTTCAAGGACCAGCACACATACGTTACGAATACGAGAATACTCCTACTCCTACGAGTATTCCACATTCCACATAGCCAACCTAGCAACTCTCATCACCATCTGTTCTCATGGTTTGGCAGCGAATCAAATCGCTCGGCGACCGGCGACACAAGTCTAGCTCTAGGGGCACATTTAGAATTTAGAGATGTACCTAGTTTGTGGCATTGGCATGATCTGATCTATCATCTCCTCTCATATTTTTGGCGCGAGATTGCGAGAGAGGAAAAGGGGAGATCCATTCTGCATCGAAGAGATCCAAAAGCAGCGAGTTTGGTACGTAGAAGTTGGTGCTGTGGAACCCACAAACCTTTTCGGTAACACAATGGCGACCAACACGGAGGATTCCGAGGAATCCTTGGCGTCGTTCATTGACACCAAAGCCAGTTGCACCTATACGTCCGCCGTTCGTACTACCAACGGCGTCAAGTACCGATATTGCCATGTCTGCCACACCGAGTACCAGCAATCCGAGAATCATTTCCAAACGTGGCAACACCGGAGCCGGAGCCACAAATTCTGGAAGCGAGTGGAAACCATTCTCACCATTCGCGATTATGCTACGGATTCCGGGATTAACGAATCCTTGAGTCCCATTGGTCCTTGGAGGGGCAAGATTTACGAACAGATTGGAAGAGCCATTCTGGAAGAAGATTTGGGGATTTTCTTTCAAGCGGAGCAACTGCTGGCTCATTATACCAAATTGGAGCGCATTTCGCTCTTGGAATTGGCCGTGTGGAAATTTGCGTGTTTGTCCCGTCATACGGAGGAGGAGCGCGAGATGAAATCCTCCTTGATCGAGTGGACTCGTTGGTACAAAACCGGGTGGAAACACTACAAGTAGCGGTACTCTCGGTGCAACCAAGTGGTCATTCTGATGCAAGCCATTGTTCCCTTTTTCCCCGACGAGGAAACCGTGACGGGGTAGTAGCAGTCATTCGACACGAGAGGAGTGGTTCATGTTGGACTTGGACGGCGTTCCAGTTGTGGACTGTGCATGGAATAATTTCGTTTCCAGTGACCCCGTGTTGGTGTCGACAGTCTCTCTAGACTACTGCAAAGGTATGAATATACTCTTTGTTTCTACACCCTAATGTGGTATCATACATACATCTAGAGCGTCCAATCTATCGCTCGTGATCCATTGCTATCATTGTGACAACGACGACTATAGGGGCGTCGTGAAACGAGTTTGCAAGGGCAGGGGACGACGATGTGTAGGAAATGGTTGCAGTCGTGAGGATTCCGTCGTTGTTTGGGCAGTGTTGGACGGTTGGACGACTTGTTCTTGTCGTCGTTACCATCTCGTAGTCTTCATGTCGTCAATCCACTCATTCCAAGCGTGTCGTCCCTGTTGATTCCACACACCACCAATGCCATAACTGGGCAAGATGCGGGCCATGCGGGCGAGTAAAAAGGAGGACAGTCCCGTTTGAACCAAGGCCTGCCATCGATTGGCCCAACTAATTGTTGGCATGGGTCGATTGCAAGCATCCAATCCCAAAAAGTGCAAGGGTCCCGCCACGAGTTGGGCCGCCATGGGCGTGACAAATTGCGCCACAGCCAGGGTTGTTTCACTGGGAGTTGTCGTTGTTCTTGTTGTTGTGGATTGTGATTGTTGGGAGTAGTCATGCAGGTACTGCGCCACATAGGGGGGCAAGACAAAGGACGACCCAATGGCGGTCAAATCCCGTGCCAGCCACAAGGCCAATGCGGTATGGGGCAAAAAGCCCGTCGAAGTGGAAGCCGACGTGCTTCCAAACATGCGAGCATAGGCCCGATCCTTGGCCAAGGCGGCTGTCGAATTGGCGGCTGTCGTGCCCAAAAATACGACACTGGCCCACCAGACGGCCGCTGTACTACTGGAAACCGATGAGAGTTCTGGCTTGTGGTCGTGATTGTTGGCGTGGGAATCAGGCAATGGTGCCTCTTCATGTTCTTGTCCATTCAACGTCATGCAATGATTGGCGAGGGTATGGAGAGAATTGGCGGTAATGTAGGTGACACCGTAGGTGGTCCACATCCACAAAAAGGTGGGACTTTTCAAATAGGTCCAGGGCTGTTGCAAGATGCGACGTGTGGCCTCCTGGGCACTGCCCAGCAAGGTATGCGTCCCGGCCGCCGATTGGACCATGGCTTGATCCAAAATGGTGACACTGGGCGCAATGGCGGCCGTCACGACCGCACCCACCACGACATCGCCCAGCAACCGAGGCAAGAGCTCGTCCAAGTGCCATGACGACGATGATAAGGAGGAGTCGTTGGGTAATTGGGAGGATAAGGTTGAAAGCTCCTGTTGCAGAGAGGTCAGAATGGACGTTGGTACCACGGAGGAGGAGGATGTCTCGTTCAATGATGAATTCCAAAAGGCTGGCTCTTCCAGGGAGGATGACGATGCGGGCATCGTAGCAGACGAAGATTCACACTGCGTCGTCGATGCATGGTTTGGAAACAAGCCTGTATTTGAAGGGTGTCCGTCCGTAGTAGACTGTTCGGTGTCGGCCAACGGTTGAATGGGAGGGACCATTGTTGTAATGTGCTCTCGAGAGACCTGCACTGAAGGTAGACTTCTGACAAAAATAACCACCTCCTCTTCCTTTGGAATGCCAATATAGTGCGATGGTTCGATGGGCTTCCAGAACGCTTGTTTCGTTCAATGTTGTGAGTGGAACGTGTATTGGCTTGTGTTGTTGCTCGTTCTTGTTAGTTTTGTGAGGGAAATGGCCTGGATGCAAATACAGGCCTGCCGCCGTGCTGGAAGAAACATGACGAAAGACAAATCCATGCCTGTGATTGGTGAATGTGTGAGTCAGTGTTGGAATGTTCGCCTATCAAAAGGCCCAAGGAATCTTATCTACTGTACAATACCGAATCTTGGGACGGAATGTACAATAGGAAGGACCGGAACGTTCCTGCGCCGGCATGAAGTGAAACGCGAGGCGTGCTTCCGAAACCTCGAAGCACACACAACAACAACACACACCATGTTTGACATCTCGCATCTCGCTGGAGCCATGTCCCGTTCCTTCCATTCTTGCACGAGGACAGGATGCATGTCTACTAATCCAACATCCGACCCACAACACGTGACTCAATGCGCAGCAATGCAACTACCTGGACAATGCTTTTGGAAAAAAGTCCAAGTTGCTCGTGCGGATGACGCTAGCTGTGCATGATGCTTGAGAGCTAGTGTTTGGAAGAGGCAAAGCGATTCCATTGATGTAACATTTGTCCAACCTGAAAAAGAGGCTCACTCTAGAGAGGATTACGGAGAGGGACAGCATCTTCTTGTCAAAGCAGAACAAAACCTAGTTTAAAGGTACGGAGTCGACGCTACGAACGAAAACTGCAACAACCACAAGCTACAAACGAAAACTGCAACAACCACAACAGTATGCAATCCGATCCTCATTCTTTTGGTATTCCTTTTATATTTGATGCCCGTTGTTGTCCTGATATCATGTAAAGATGGTATTAGATCCATGTCCTACAACCGCAGTGGTCTCTCCTAGAGGAGGCCCTAAGAAGGACCTACCGGCGACCCCTTTGGTTGACGGTTAGATGACCGTTGCGGTGCTAGCTGGCACGACTCGTTCCATCGCTGTTCGCCCTGTCTGCGAAGCAGATGTCATGAAAGGTTGACTGACGTCCGACCGGATGAAGAAAAAAATAGATGTCTCCCTCACGCCGAGATGACCATGCCATCTGAAAAATGAGGCGGGGAAAATCGGAACAATCAAGTCACCAAGTAACAAGTGAAGTGTCAGGGGCCAGGGGCTGCCTGGATGGAGTCAAAAGGGGAGGATAGCAGGATGTCAACGTGGCTATTCCAAGGCTGCTTGGCTCCTTAATTGCTCCTAGCAACCTAGATGGTTGACATTTGATATTGCATAACTCTTATCATCGAACGACTTGACTCATCCACCTACCTTAGTATTGCGAGCCCAACTTCAAGTAGCCGGTACCATAGAGTTCACGTCCAACGAGTCCACGACTAGGGGAATAGGTCTAGGTGCATATCGTCCTAGGAGTAAGACAATGGAGACTTGTTGCAAAGGATAAAGGACAATGTTATGAACGTGTTTGCGGACAAAAATAGTAGAAACAAATCCTCCAGCGGCATTTCTTAGATACTCGCTGGAATGGGATGCTTGATTCTTGTAGTGACACAACCAGTAAAACAAATGTTCCCCGAAAACATTTCAAAAAGGTAAAATTCCAATCATCACGAACGAGAAATTGGCTCGTCTTAATAAAATCAAGCCCGTTTACTGGCTATTTTCTTCAGGATGGCGATGACCGCCTCGTCTTGAGGAGGATGTTGTTCGCCTTGTTCCCCTAGTATTTGCCCAGTCGTCATCCGACCCTTCTTCCTCAAGTAGATCCAGAGGTATCCCTGAGGAGGATTCAGAGGAAGGATTCGTCATTTCCATGGCGCTATCAAGAATTTCCAGCACGGTGGGACCTGAGGCATTCATATCATGCGAACCAATGCTGTCCTCTGTGATATTGAAGGATGATGACGATGACGAGTGAAGGGATAACACATCGAGAAACCGAGAAGAGCTGGAGTATGGTGAAGAAGGATGTGCAAGTCCTGGATGGGTGTGAGCACGTTGAAGAAGCGAGCGAAGACTCGGCACCGAGCCTTGGTCTTCCATCCTCATCATTCCATCGCTTGAACCCGAGTTGTGTTGTTGAAAGACTTCACTCCGTGAAGACGAGCCGCACGTGAATCGTTCATTGCCTGAAGAACTCATTCTTGCGTTTTTATGGATAGCTTTTGCTTTGGCTCTCGATCAATGCTTAGTGTTGTTTGTGATGCAAAGTATCAATGGGTGGAGACATTGTGCAAACCCAGCACCATTACTGTTCAATGAGTGCTCACCGTTGACATTGACAGACAGGTGACAGCCTTCGTGCAATTCGCAGTATGATAAAATGCTACTGTCAACCTTCTCTTTTCTGCCACGAGGTGACAGGTGACAAACGAACGACAATAAGCCATTCCGCTATAGCAACCTACCCTAGCATTGCAAAGCTACAATACTAGTACTCCTACAATCTTATACTGTTATATGTTATTGCAAAACAATTCATCGGTCAGGTCACATTACCAATGCTAGAAAAGTGACATCTGACCAAAAGGTCAGAGAAAGGTGACCAAGAAAGTCTTTCAATATGGATGACCTCAAGCTATGTGCCGAGCCCCAAGAATTCTCCTCTAGTAGAAGGAATCGGGAAATGTCAAGATGGGAGTCCTCCTGATGCGACTTTGACGCTCAAAGGTAGCTTTGTGCTAAGTATAATGCTAGGAGTATAACTTTGTGCTAAGTATTATGTCATAATGTTTGAATGAAGTTTATTATAGTCACTATCGAAACAGCCACCATCCACAACATGTGGTGCGGTTTCTCAGAGGGTTGATTCTTTCCAAACATGATGAGCTTCATTTGGAGTAGAGACGCTTGAGGATGGATGAATCGATGAGAGATGCGAGAGAGATCCCGTCAAAAAGTTTTGGTCAAGTCCTCCTTGTTGGGCAGACAGTCATTTGGATGTGTCAAGAAGTCAAGAAGTGCTCCTCTTCTCTAGAAGTAGGTGACGCGTGGTCGTGATCGGAAATCAAACTATCGAATCCGAACTTCTAGAATGTGTAAGGAATAAATCACGCATCTATTAGCTCATGCTGCGTGGTGCTTACAACACATGACTTGCACATTCATTATTCTCCCTCTGGACCTAAATTGTGTAGCGAATTGCAAAAAAATACTGTAACTTCATGGGCATATCTCCGTTTGTACAAAAAATTATATATATCGGTCAGTCTTTCCAAGATCTACATTTTCATGTATAACTTATATGTTCCATCTCTCATTTTTGGGGCCAAGAGAGAGAACTTTTGCTAAAACTTGGTCCGTTGAGATTTGTACTCCGTAAACAAGATTCTAAATCTAAACGATAGACACATAGTTTTGCCGAAGGCCTGAATAGGGAATAGCCCCAGTGCTATTCGCTATTCGCTCTACTTTCTCCTAGATAGCGCCACTAGCTAGTACTATGTAGGTGGCATGTGGCATGTGGCTAGGTGCTCTCTGCTCTCTCTAGTTAGGAGTAGTAGTTAGTTGGTCAGGATTCGGGATTTCAGAAATATTATTTGCAAGAGCTAACAACTAACAAGGTCAGCAATGCGAGGGCTAGTACACGCCCTACACACATACAACATCGCACATTCAATGAACACTACTCATCTTTTGTCAGCATTTAATTGACATCGAATATATTGATGAGACAGAAAGGTATCTTTGTCTCCAGCTAGGCTTTTTACTTGTCCGACTTTGGTATTCGCAGATTACGGGCAAGACGCCCTTCGGTTTTGCATTTCGCATGTTCTCACTTGGTTTCCGATGCGGAACTGGGAATCCTTGTGATTGGGTCTTTTGGAGATGGTGTGGATCACGTCATTTTCGCCTTGGTGTGGTGGACGGAGGAACGGTGAAACCGCCCGGTCCGTCCGACCGCCCTTTCGCAGCGACTGAAAACTGACGAAGATCACGGGAAGCCCAAAGCTACCGGCTACTATTGCTACCCTTTCCCGTTCCGAATCGCTATCGGGAATGGCGATCATCACCATAAGAGACGACGCAGCATTCCAATCGTTCGCTTCGCATGGCTCTCGGTTGAAATTCTGTTATAACAATGAACAATACCACGCATGATTCTTGAGAGATTCTATCGCCCTCGAGTCCACGGTTCAAGTACAGCATATTATAATGACGCACGAGATCGCCTTGAACCGTGGACTACCAACCTATACACCCCAATCATCTTCTTTAGGAATAGGGAGAAAGGATTCTAGATTAAGTTCGGTGTGGTAGTTGTGTGGAATGGGCAGTTAGGGTCAGAGAAGGCGAAACTCTCCACCATGCAGTTTTCTTTTGTTGTTGTTGGTCCGCCGTCGTCGAGGCTCGAATGTTGGACGACGAGGCAGAAGCATTCAAAGGAGAGGTTGTTGTTGTTATAGCACGTTTGGTTCGTGAAAGATCCATTTGTATGCGTGCTGGATCCTCCTCTATTGTTGTCGCATGCCATTGGTGCCAGGCCTGTCGACCGGATTGATTCCAAATTCCCGCCAGACTGTATCCGGGCAAGATACGAATCATGCGGGCAGGAATGACGGTACGGAGCAAGGTGGGTTGCAAGCGCATCCATCGGTCCCTCCAGGATTGTTGTTGTTGCGAATGTTGATGATGGACAATGTCGAGTCCCATGTAATGCAAGGGTCCCGCCACGACTTGTGCGGCCAAGGGTGTCACCAATTGTGCCAGTGTCAAATACCACGAAGAAGAAGTAGACGAAGCAACATGGTTCTCCTGGTATGTCTGTAGTTGCTGTGCCACGAGCGGTGGCAAGACAAAGGAGGATCCAATCACGGTCAAGTCGCGGGCCATCCACAATCCATAGGCGGTCCGTGGAATCGTCATTGGCGTTGTACTTGTACTTGTGCTGGTCGCGGCAAACATGCGGGCATAGGCTCGATCCTTGAGCATGGAGAGGGTCGAATTGGCCAGGGTGGTACCCACAAAGACCAGACTGGCACTGCTGGCGGTTGTATTGGTTTTGGCGGTGGTGGCTGTCGTGGATTGCTGATCGGGTGATTCGTTGGGTCTTGTTGTTGTTGTAGTAGGTCTCGTACTACGAGTCGTTTCCTCTGTAGTGAGTGTCTTGAGAAGATTGGCGGTACTGTACGTCGTGGCATAGGCCAACCACATCCATCCAAACGTGGGACTGACAAAGTAGCGTCCCGGTCGGTGCCACAGGGCAGCGACGGATTCTTGGACACTGGTCCAGGGCGAATGCGTTCCCGCCGACGATTGGACCAAGGCCTTGTCAATGATTGTCAAACTGGGTGCCACGACCGCCGTGACACTGGCTGCCACGAGGACATCGCCCAACATTAGGAACCATGGCACCGAGTGGCGTTGCTGTTGCTGTTGCTGTTGCTGTTGGTCATGGTTGGTGTTCATCGATTCGCGAGTGGTGGAAGTAGTTGGAGGAGTAGGAGTCGAGACTGTCGGTGCAATTCGATTCTGCCACAGTGCCAAAGACATGGGAGCGGAGGGCGTTGCAATAGGAGACGATGCCAACAGTGGAGTAGCAGTATCTTGCTTGTGAGTTGCATGGTCCATGGACGATACAGGTGTAGATATGGGCAGTAAACAACGACCCAGCAGGTCTTGGTGCGAGGAGGTAGAGGTGCTCGAGTTGGAGTGACGCGTTGTGGTGGTCATGTTGGATTGTGGTGTGTGAAATAGAAGAAGACAAAGAGAGGGTCAAGTTCAGTTCAAACGTGAGATTGTTCCAGTGAGTCAAGAGAATAGAATCAGAGTGCGTGTTTCAAGGTGACGATACAAACGAGTTCCTTGCCAGAATTTAAAAAGTGTAGTTTCGTTTTTTATGAGACTGCAAAGTTGGTCAACCTGTGCTCAGTCGGTTCTTCCGCGAAATCAGAATTCGGAGGAGGATCCTCATGGTAACACGTTTGTGGTGCATTCCTGCTGGAGTGACCTTGAGTGTTTGTTCTGTGAAGGAACATGGTCGACGAACGAATTCACCCGGTTGGAGCGACAGAACAAAACCGCGCGCAACCACGCACACATCCCCCAGTCATCCCCCAGAATGAGTGGTGTTTGAGTCGCGAAAATCTACCATGACGTTTTCAGACTCTTTCTGTGGAGACGCCTTGGACCAGCCATCAGATATCATCTATCTCCATATCGAAAGAAGAATATCCAGCCCGAGAACGAACCGAGTATTCCATTTTCCAAACGCACCATCTTGATTCTTCTTCTTCTTATTCTTCTTCTTCTGCGTTGATCTTTGACCAGGAGGCGATTCGGAAACCAATCATGGTGGTGTGGTCTTTTGGATTCTGCTCCGGCTGGTTTTGGATGGTGTTTTTGGTGGAGTGGAGCACCTGCCACGCCTTTTGTCCTACCGACATTCGTTCTCGAGGAACCCACCAACAGAAAAGACTGTCGTTCCGCCGCACGACGATTGCCCAGTGGCCAAAATCTAGATGGCACCGGGCCGCTTCCAACAATGATGAGGAAGATGACGACGACGATGACGACGACGACACACTCCCCGCCGCCACTACCAAGGCGGAAGCCAAATCGTACAATGTCTTGGGAACTCTCTTGCAGCCCTGTTGTACCAATGTGCGAGGTACGGGCATTGGAACGGGCTTTTATCGCAATGGGTATTGCAGTACGGGCGATTCGGATGTCGGTCGTCATACCGTCTGTGTCCAAGTCACGCAAGCCTTTTTGGACTACAGTCAATCCGTCGGCAATGATTTGAGTACACCAGCGCCGCAATGGGCCTTTCCCGGCTTGCAAGAGGGCGATCAATGGTGTTTGTGTGCCCAACGATGGGCCCAAGCCTACCAATCCCAACAAGCCGTACCGCAACTGGTCTTGCAAGCGACACATGAAAAAACGCTGGACCATGTCCCCCTCGAGCTCTTGCTGCAACATGCAGTCGATCGGGACGAGGCGTTGGAAATTTTGCAAACGCTCAATGATCAACGAGATCAATTGGAAAAGCTCTTGTAGTATAGCACTTGGAGTAGTAGAAGTGAAGCTTGGTATGGACAGGGTTCGTAGACATGATCGAACACTTGGATCGATGGCAACAATGAACACTGTAGTTTCCAAGTGATTCCTTATCTTATGCAATGGGGAAGCCCTTCCTCGATAGAGAAATGGCTGGACGAAGCAGTCTTTTGGAGGAGTACGGTTGAGTAGCAGTAGCTAGTAGATGCACTATCTGGGCGTCTACGTTGCGATTGCGATAGCATGAGTAGCGAGTTTCACATGTTCCCCGGGTCTAGAAAGTCTGAGCGTCTGTACGGGAAAATGAGAGCGCATTGGGACACTTGCTACATCAAAATTGCAGCCTCCAAAAGATTGGTACTCTCTAACAATTGCCCAAGAAATATCAGAACTCTTCCATAACGATCCCAACGGGACATCACATGAAATGTTTTTCGTGGGCATAAAAAAGAGCATATCAACAAAGTCATCGTGGTGATGTTCGAAATGACCGAAGAGTATGATATCGAATTGCCCTATCTTGCTTCCAACCATTCACCCTGACTTCTGTATCCATCCCAACCAGTTTTGAGATGCTCATGGAGGGACTTTCTCTTCGAGTTTGCCACCGAGTTCTGGTCGTAAAGTGCCGCTCCTTGATTTTTTCACACTCTCCAGTTCCTACCAAGCCAAAGCGTGTAATCGACTCTATCCTTCATCCTTCTTTCAGCAAGCAACGAGAAACCATGATGTCCTTCTACTACTGCACTCAAATGATGGCCTTGGCCTTTTTGTGGGCCGTTGCCTTGGTCGGTGCCACGGGCGTAAATGAAGTGCAAGTGGGATGCTTCTTGCCCTCCGCTTGCACTGGGACGGCGTTTCGAACCGCCATGATTAATCGCATCGAGTATGAAGAAGGTCAACGAACCGTTACGACCAACATGGGTGCGTCGGGACATATTGGAGCGAGCTCCGTCAAAATGGCGTGCATCGATGCCAATGTGGAGGCCGTGCTCAGTACAGCCTATCCCGGCTACGATTGTGATTCCAAAGGCTACCACTGTGTTTCCGCCTCGGAGAGTTGCGGGACGCCCCCGCGCACCACCAATATTGAAGATGATTTGCCGAGACAATTGGATTTGGAAACCCAATTCTGCGATACGCTCTTGGCGGATCTCCTGACCGAATTTCAAGCGATTGAAACAATGGACGCCGAGTGCCGGACCTTCCTCGACAACCCGAGCATGACGACATTGCCGTGTGCCTGCCGAGCCCGGTTTTACCAATAGAAACAAAGTGGTCCTTTTACGGAAACCAAAAGACGGTGCAGTCCTCCCACACAGTCGGTTCCCTGTAAACGAGAAAGAAACGAGACGAGACCAACCCGTGTCTTCCACATTACTCTATTCTCATTCATTCATATCTATATATATTTTTTTACAATCCCATGAATTGTCGTAGCAACCTCAACCACTAAAGTAAATCAAGCACACAGAAAAAACTATTTGAAAGACTCTCTCGTATACAATACGGATATAGCATGAGTTGGAAGATTCTCCATGGACTTGTCGTAGCCACGCTTTCCAATCTAAAATAAATCAAACTCCATTGGAATTTTGCTTCTCCGTGTAGAATAGTAGTTGGGGGCTTTCGGAGAGATTCGCCATGACAATGACAGTAAGAACCACATTCCTGTTTCGCGTCTCTACGACAGGGCCACATCGTTGTCTTCCTCTTTTTGGAATTCCACAGTCACGAATCCTTAGTTGTTGGTAGGATGCAGTGTTTCGTTGCGCGCAAGAATCAAGAACTTGGACTACTCGTGTCGCAGGTCAAGGTATACCGTTCGTTTTCCGAGACGCCATGACGATGGTATAGCCACATCTACATTTGGTTCGCCACTCTCTACTAGGTAGGTATTAGGATAGGAGTGCCACATCTTTTCTATATTCCATACACAAGCACACCCTACTTTGGTATGCATCTTGTTGTCGTTTGAAAGCATACCTGGGGCATGGACCATGGAAGGTACTCCTACTAGGAGTAGGTGTAATAGAAGATCTTTCCCACGCCAGCAGCACAACACATTGCAAAGATAGAGGATGAGCCATGGACAGACGACATGCTCAACACGTCAGTCATTCCATCCGCCAAAGAATCGTTGGAACAGCAAAACCATGGCTGATTCAGATCTCGTTTCGATTCCGAGTGTTTAATTAATTTGTTTACTTTTACACTGTCCTTGCTCTGTTTGGTGCATCTATTCCCACTGAGCAGAGAGACGAGAGAAACAACACCAGAGAACAAGAGTCTTTGGAAGGTTCACTCATTGCGCGTGGCAACGTTTGTCGGGAGAACAAGTACGCGGTCGAACGAACGAACGGAACAACCGAATATCCGGACATACACACACACACTCTAGCTTTTTTTGGTTTGGGTCCAACGACAGTATCATGGCATTGTTTCAACGGCTGGACAACAACTACAAGACTAGCACGCAACGAAACCGAAGCGCACCTGGATGCCTACTGCGGGTGGTTCTTGTATGCCTTGTCGTGTGTGTGCAACTGAATCTCCTGGTTCCTCCACAAGCTTTGGGGCTCGTCGTGGTTCGTCGACCACCCACGAAGAATCCATGGACACTGCGGTTCCTTGCACTCCAAGCCACGACCACCACTCCACCCACCTCCACTCCAACATTACGAAAGAACAACCAGAAGGAACCATGGACGAGTCGAACAGTGTCGACCACCAATGCTGTCACTGGTGCCACGGCAACGGTCCGACCCACGTCCAGTAACAACAACAATAACAATAAAAATGCACCCACTGCGGAGGACGAACCGGTCGACACTCGTCCCAGTTCTTCTTCCAAACCAACATCCGCCGCGTCCTCCTCGATGGTGCCCAAACCAGCGAGCATGACTCCACCGGGCAATTGGGAAGAATTGCATGGCAATTACGTCTTGCGACCATCCTTGCAAGACGGAGCGCCCCGAGCCGTGATTCATTTTTTGGGCGGGGCCTTGGTGGGCGCGGCACCGCATATCACGTACCGCTATTTGTTGGAAGGCTTGGCCGAGGCGGGCTTTTTGATTGTCGCCACGCCCTTTACCCTGAGTTTTGATCGCTTACAGACGTGCGATGCCATTTTGGATCGGTTCGAACAAGTCGCCTTGCCCTTGGCCCGGACCTATGGCGCCTTGCCCGTGATTGGCGTCGGCCATTCGGCCGGTGCCTTGCTCCATGTCTTGATTACCAGTTTGTTTCCCGATACACCCCGCGCGGCCAATGCCTTGATTTCCTACAATTCCCTTCAAGTCACGGATGCCGTGCCGCTCTTTGAGGAATTGGTCCAACCCTTTTTTACCTACGTGGCAGCTCGCAATGCCACGACGACGCGGCGCAACGGCGCCGAGGTGATTTCGACGTGGATTGAATTGGCCCAAGCCCAAGTCTGTGGACAAGTGCCACCGGATGCCCTCTTGCAAAAGGCCGTCCGGTTGTTGCTGATTCCACCGTTTTTGGATACCCCGTCGACGCAATCCTGGATTCAACAAACCGTCCAAGTATCGTCGTCGGTCCGGGAAGCCGTGTCGGCCGCGACACAAAATCCTCTACTCGTGGCCCTGTCCCAAGCCGGCTTGCCACCCTCCGTCTTGTACGATTTGTTGCAAGCCTTGCAACAAATTCCCAGTTTGGTCGAAGAAGTGGCCGATGGGGCGACGGAATTTTGTCCGCCGCCGGCTCAAGTCCAGAGTGCGGCGCGTCGCGCCTACCGGGCTCGCAATACCTTGATTGTGCAATACCAAGACGATGGTTTGGACGAATCGGACGAATTGCACGATTTGTTGGCAACGGCCGGTCAAGTCGTGCGCATGAAACGACCCATGATTGACATTCAAGTGCAACGACGGACCATTGCCAATGCCGGTCATGCCGCACCCCTCTTGGCCCCGCCCTCGTGGCAAGTGGCGACGCGAGCCGAAGATGTCTTGGGGCCCGCCGTGGCCCGCAATCAATTGCAATATAGCAAGGCCCAAGAAACGATTGACGAATTGTTGACCTGGTTGGAAGCGTCCAATTTGTAACCAAAAAAACGACGACCCACACCCATGGGCAAAAGGGTGACGAACGCACCGCCTTGTGTGTGTATGTGTGTGTGGAACCAAAACGACTTAACCGTCCTGCTGGTTGCGACCCCCGTGTCGTTCACGGATTCCATTCCGTGGTGATTGTGTGGGGCCAACACTGGAATTCCACAAAACTCAATCACAGTTGGGAGAGTGACACGGTTTCGTTGTTGTTGTTGTGGTTGTTGTTGCTGTGGTGCGGCCCACCTACCCCCGCTCGACCGAATGGTGGGAGTGTACCGCATGCAAGAGGGAAGCAACCAGACGGGTAGAATCCTAGAGATTGGAGTAGTCAAAGTAAACGTATAGTAACAGTAAGAATATATCCATCTCCCGACAGTCAGGAAACCGTTCGACCAATAATCTCATTGAATAAGTTGTTTCAAAGAACAAGAGACGAAACTCCATGGCAATCCAAATAATATTCTAGGGCGAGCCACGTACACGAGAATGAAAGCGCCAAACGACCAAGGATGCCGGCGGAATCCGTGGCCGAAAAATATAGTGTGGCTCCGGAACTTGTCCAAGACTTTGCGAAGGTTCCCTCGGAGACGTTACCAAAACCAAAATACTAAAAGACAGTGTTGATTTACTACAATCCATCGCACGGCCTTTCTTGCAATCGCCGTGTCGTCGTCTTGGGCTTGTAGTCATTTAAAATCCGGGGCTTGACGTTAGGCATCTTGGGAATGCTCGTCGTCGGAGGCGTCTGCAAGTAAATCTAGGAGGCGAAAAAGAGGGTAATCATGAGTCCGCCTACGCCCAACGCGTACATCGTGAGATCCAAGTTATTCATCGATATCTCCATCTTAATAGCCCAGGTCGTGATTTTGTTCTCTAGTTCCGCCATTTTGTCTTCAAATTCTTTGACTGTGATTCGCAATTCCTTGTCTTTTTTGCCGCCACTTGTAGTGGACTTCCACCGGCGGCGGTGGCCTACACAACGAGCAGCAACTGGCGTCGCTGGAGGCGGCAACTTGGGCAAAACAGCAGCCCGTTGGTTTCTGCGGCCGTGCAAAAGCACCTTCTTCTTGAAGGCCGTCTCAAAGTTCTTTAATTCCGTCTCAAAGTTTGTTTCAAAGTTCTTTAAGGCCGTCGCACAGTTCGTCTCAAAGTTCTTTAGTTCCGTCGTGAGGGGATCGAATTTGGGCTTGATTTTGTCTTTCCATTCTTTTGCACTGATTCGCAATTCTTGGTCTTGTTTATCATCGCTTGCTGTGGATTTCCATCGGCCTCCTCGGCCAACCAACGTCGTCGCTCCCCTTGGCTGTGACAACTTGGGGCAGAGAGCAACCCGTTGGTTTCGTCTGCGACCGTGCGAAAGCACCGTCTTGGTCATCAAAGAAAGAGACGACATGACTAAGCCACAACAAGGGAAGGAACGATTGGAATGGGAGGCAATGATGCGGTTTCGTGTTTCGTACAAGCTCCACAAGATGTCGAGAGCCGGTACTTCGGATTTTTAGGAGTAGTTGTTGGCTTCAGACGTGGTCTCTCATTGTGGGGGAAAAACCAGTACGGATAGAGCAGGTAGCGGATGGAACTCGGGACTGCGCGCCTGCAGAGAAGTCTCTACGCCGGACACGTCGTCCGGTGCGCGATCCATCCTTCGCAGAGGCAGCAGCGCCAACAACACCCACGCCAACAATTATTGTACCTTATGAAGAGCATGGCCGCTTGTGGCTTGTGGATGAAGGCTCTGTTTCATCTATCTAGGTAGTATTACATGTACATAGTGCTCCATCCTGGATTGTTGTGTAGATTGGAATACCAGAGCACCCGAGAGACAATCAACAACAAGAGAGCGAGTTCGACGAGAAGAAGCCTCCCTCGGTCTGGTTTGCATCGGCTGTCGGCTTTGCATTGGTGTGTGACAGTCGCCACTCCTACAAACAGCCACTCCACATACGTCGACAATCACACACGTCATACGACAACTCCACAAACTACATCTTACAATGGGGACCTATGTGTGAGGAATCACCCGTGGCCTGGGGCATTTGCGATATTCAAGGATGACGCGACGACAACACACCGGAACTTGCTTTGCCTTTTCTTGCTACCAAAAATGGGGGAATGTCAGAAAAAACCAAGAATGGACCTCCGGATTCGAGAGGCCATGCTCCCATGGTTGGCCAAGAGATTCGGGTGATCGTCCAACTGGGTGGTACTAGTCGAGAACGCGTCGGTTTTGGCCTCCTAGTCTTTTGTTCCCCTTTTGGTTGGTCGCTCAAGGTCCGACCCAAATTGTGTACATCCAACGACAGGGAGCATGCTCCAGAATCCACCAGAACGAACCACAAGACTATGGTGACCCCTCGGCACGAAGAAAATCAAGACGGCTGCAGAACCAGTAGTATTGAGTACCTGCCACAATCTATCTGTCCGGCAACAAGTCTGAAGCCAACACGAACACTCGCTCCTATAGTGCGACATACGAGGAACACTCCACGTAACGTGCGCATTTCGAATCGTGAGCACCTTGACAGTCGATCCAAAATGGACGTTCAATTCGCGGGAGATGGACAAGATTGGACCGACTCTACCGACTATACAGACTCTACAACACCTGAGCGGAGCGTGCCACAGCGCAGTAACAGGTTTTGAGGTAAACAGCAGTTCTGCCACAGCAGGGTCACAGTTTCGCAGTTTTCCTTCATTTCTGCTGGAACAAACAATCTCATGTTTTCGATAGGAGTCCTCTGGAACACCATGGTTCGAACCCACCTACGGGCTTCAAATCGGATGCCGACAAGTAGGGCTGCCTTTGCAGTCTATCATCGTGGCGTGTCGTTCTTAGTCGAAGGACTCTCGGTGGATGTGCCTCAAGACCTTCTCAGCCGCTTTCCGGATACCAAGCTATTCAAACTCGCGACGGAGCGAAAGGGCCTGAGTCAGCCCAACGATGATGAGCCGATTCCGATTGACATGGATTGGCTCCATTTTCGCTACATGGTTGATTATATGCGGAACAGAAAAGTAACTTTGGCTCATCCGCGCATGGTGGACAAGGAATCCTTGAGGACAAAACTAGACAGTTTGGGATTTCAGGATACAAGTGACCTGATGGTGGTGAATAAGGGCACGAACTTGAGATCCACAATTACGCATGCCAAGAAACACCTCGATATCCTGAAAGCCGAACATGATGTACGCGAAGCACCTATTGTGAACGAACATAAGGCAGCTGCAACGGTAACGGAAGAAGAAGAAGATAACGAGGCAGCAGCAAAAGCAGGAGCCAAACGCACGTACAAGTACAGTTGCTTATATACAGCGCGATTTTTGTTTTACGAACACTTGAGGACCAACAAACTAGAAATAGTTGTACCAATGCGTGCAGACATGGATCACTGCAAGGTCTGCGACTTCCATTTTGAGCATCTTCAAGCAATCAATACCTGTATCTACAACGGTGACTACGAACATTACCGTGAAGATATCGAAGACCTGATCGACATTTGCAAAGAAGACAGAGAGCTTCAAGAGTACCATCAAGACTGTATGATGTTATATGGTTTGGAATACAAGAAGATTAGAATGATTGGGAATGATTGGGATATTATGGTACATTTGAAACAGTCTCGGAAAGGAAAGTAATATCGTCCTCTCCCTGCGCGCCTGGTTTGTCGGATATCATAGTCGAATTGCAACAAGTTTGAACCTTTTCATGTAAAATTTTAGTTCTAGGAGATCCATCCACTACTATAGATTTTCCGCTGTTCCTCTGAACGCAATACTACACGGTCTGTGATGGTCGCCGTGTTTTGTTGTTGCTGATATTGTTGAGGGTTTTCCTTGGAGGCGTTGAGTTCTAGGTAGGTCGAACCGTCTACTAAGAAGGTCACCATCGATCAAGACGGCGACGCGACATGGCGAGTAGCGAGGGTAGTTTTTTCCTTTCACATTTGCGTCGGCTTTCAGTCGCGGATTCTCGCTGGGAAAAGATAAAAGATCGCATCCTTCATGGGCAAGATTCGTTAAATGTTCTACCTTGCTCTCTCGCGCTCTTCCATGTTCCTGGAAATTGTAGGTCACTCCTCTCACAAAACCACAATCGCAACAAATCGAAGTTCGACCTAACAACACAACTACCAAGTACATTTTCACAATGGCATCATCTGTTTCATTCAAGTATCTTGATTTGGGTCACATTGGCGGTCGGGGAGGAACTCTACGATTCTTTCTGCTCGCAAATGCCATTCCCTATAAAGAAGAGTTGTACCAATACAATGGCTCTGTATGGGGCGTCGAACAGAAACGACTGGTGGAGTCTGGTGAAAATCCATGCGGAACAGTTCCAGTTGCCTATACAGAGGATGGCCATCGTCATTTGAGCCAGCACATTTCCATGGCCCGGTACTTTGCCCGTATCAACCAGTTGGATTCGGGAGATGCATGGAAGGACTACGTCCAAGATGTCATTGCCGATGAATACCAGGGATTTCGCAATATCTGGGTCGAAAAGTCTTTTGCAAGCACAGAGGAACAAAAGGCTGAATATGTAACAAAGACTGTACCCGAACTATTGGCCAAGTTTGAGGCCCTGTACAAAAAGTACAAGACAACGGACAACGATCAAGCCTATTTGAGCACCAGTCCATCAGGCTCTCCCTTTAGTGCTGCGCAAACTACCATCGGTCGTTCTTGTTGTTGACATACGCAATCGTTTTGTCATCGTCTTGTCATCGTCTTGGGATTCTCGCAACTATTTGAAACCCTGGGCTCAAAGTTTGCCATCCTTAACATTGGAAGCACTCGAAACGCTCTCAAGTCGTTTGGTATCTCGGGAACGGTTTGACAACACCCTTGTCGTGGGCGGAGTCGTCTGCAAGTAACTGTAGGAGGCGCCAAAGAAGAGGAAAATCATGAGTCCCCCTAACCAGTATGACACGCAGTCGATCTTGAAATGCAAGGCACGGAGATTGTTCTTTAATTCCTTGAAGGACGTCTCAAGGTTCTTCTTTAAGGACGTCCCAAGGTTCTTCTCAAGTTTCTTGAATTCCGTCTCAAAGAAGTTCTTCTCAACTTTCTTGAATTCCGTCTCAAAGTTTTGTAATTCCGTCTTACGGGGGGATCCGCACCAGTGATTCGCAATTCGTGGTCTGGTTGGTTCCCGTCGGTGGCGGTCCATTTCCACCGTCGACCCACCACCAACCTTGTCGTTGGCTGTGGTGGCAACGTGGGGCCGAGCGCCGCCCGTGGGGTTTGTCGGCGGCTGTGCCAAAGCACCGTCGTGGCAACCAACGAACGAAATGACGACATGACCAAACCACAACACCAACGGAAGGAACGATTGGAATGGGATAGTCCATTGCAAGTCGCAGGTGGTTTTGTGTGTGGCACAAGCTCCACAAAATGTCGAGAGCGGTACTTCGAATTTTTAGGAGTAGACTTCAGACGTGGTCTCATCGTGGGAAGAATACGACGCCTACTGTACACATACTAGCTAGAGGAGTAGGAGGAGTAGAAAGGATAGAGCAGATAGCAGATGGAACTCGGGACTGCGCGCATGCGCGTTCCACAGTGCGCGCCTGCAGACAAGTCTCTACGCCGGACACATCGTCCGGTGCGCGAGTCGCAGTGGCAGCAACACACGCCAACAACGAACCGCATTGCAATTGTATGCCAGAGCATGGCCCCGTGTGGATAACGGCATCCTCCTCTCGCTCTGTTTCATCGACTACTACCTACATGCCTACGGCTCCATCCGGCATTGTTGTGTAGATAGATTGGAATACCAGAGCACTCGAGAGAGAAGAGAGACAATCTACAACAAGAGAGCGGTGTTGCGTCGGCCGCCGTCTCTCTTCGCATTGGTGTGTGTCCGAGTCGCCACTGCCACTCCACACATTTGTTGACAAGACAATCCCACAAGCCGTCCGACAAGCAGTATGGGCACGTATTTGAGTACGCCCGTGACGGAAAAGTCGCACGAATGGGGTCAAGCCATGGACTGTAAGGAATCGCCCGTGGCCTGGGGCATTTGCGATATGCAAGGATGGCGCAAATCCATGGAAGATGCCCATGTCGCCGTGGCGCAGGTCGGACTGTCGTCCTCGGTACCACACCACCACCACCCCAACGACACCAGCAACCAAGCCGCCAAGGTGTTTGCCGTCTTTGATGGTCATGGCGGTCCAGAAGTGGCCCGCTTTTGTCAATTGTACTTGGTCTCGGTCCTCGTCCAACAACCGACCTGGTCCCAACAACAAGCACAGTCCTTGTGGTTCAAGTCGTCGCAGCAGGAAAATCCTCATGTCAGTGCCGTGGGAAGGGCGCTCAAGGCCACCTTTCATGCCTTGGATCGCATGATTGATCATCCCTTGCATCGGTACGTCGAGTGTTGTGTTTTTGTGTGTCTTGTTTCTGGTGTGTATATATGATATGGTAGAAACTCGGCGGGTTTGGAATTCTGGCAACCGGTTGGTTGGTAGAGTTGGATTCTTATTGTTAATGTGTTTGTTGGGGCATGGCACATTTGCTGTGTTGTACGACACACAAGTCTGATACTTTTCGTTTTCTGTTTCTGCTTCTTCTACTTTTTCGTTGACTGCGTGTTGTGATTGTGCTTGCTTGCTGGGTTTGTGACATGGTTGTGGTTCCTGTGTGTGAATTGTGGTTGGGGCTTGTTTCGGGTGTGTGTCATGGCGTTCGTTGCGGTCCTTGTTGTTGTTGTTTTGTGTGTGTGTGTGTTTTGGGCGGGGAAATCATGAATACTCTCTCGCTTTCTCTCTACGGGGATGGTAATGACAATGATACTCTGTGATTACTGGGATATACTATATGATGATGATACTCGATTCTTTTGGATTGATTCAATGACTGTGTTGGGAACGCCATGTGTGTGGTTTGATTTTTTTGTGTTGTTGTTGTGGCAGCGACGAATTGTGGAGTTTGCGGACCCGCAAATTGACCCCGGGCGAACGACGCGAGGCCTTGCACATTCCCGGGCCGCATCCACCGCAATATCCTCCCGCGGGTCCACCGGAAAAACCCGACGATGACGAAGAAGAAATGCCCTTTGACGAACGAGCCGATGTCGTTGCGGCCGCGGGTGGACCAAATGGAACAACCACACACGCTCCGCTTCCTCCGACAGTCTCGAAACGAGTCGAGGAGGAAGACGAGGACTCGGACGATGAAGATGCCTTGAAATTGTTGCAAGCTGCCGTGCAAGCAGAGTTTCCGACGGAGAAAAAGGACGATGACAGTGATGTCATGGTGGTGGGTCAAGAAGAAGCCTCGCGAATGGATCAAGATTTAATGAATGACGATGACGATGACGAAGAGGATCACCAGCATCACAATCCTCATGACTTGCAGGTTCTTCACCATTTGCCACAGTCTCCCGATGCCACTCCCTCCAGCCGATTGACCACGACTCCCACACGTTCCGCGCTGGTACATCCGGGAAGCAATGACTCGCACGAGATTCATGACGACGATGATGACGACGAGAATGCCAACACTCCTCCTCCTCCGAATCGGTCCACGGCTGGCAAAGTCTCGGTCATGCTTCAACGACTCTTGCACATGGCCCATTCTCCACAGTCGGAACAGTCCAATCCACAACAACAACAACAACAGTCATTGCATCCACCCATTGTCGCTGTCGAACCCGAAGACGACCAGGATGTCACCTCTGCCACCACGGTTCCACAACAACAGCAACAACAAAGTGCGACAACCAATTCTACACCATCTGTTTCGTCCACAACTGCAACCAACTCGGAAGAAGTACATGGTCCACCCACAGCCAAGACGACCCACTTTCCCGCCTCACTCTGGCAAAATGGCCGCATGGTGTGCAATTTGCCCGATCATCCCATTCACGCCGGTGCCACCGCCGTGGTGGCCGTTTTGGTCGGTCATACCTTGACCGTGGCCAATGCTGGCGATTCCCGAGCCGTTTTGGGTCGGGGCGGTGTGGCCTTTCCCTTGTCGTTTGATCACAAACCCAATCACGAAGTCGAATTGGCACGCATTCAAGGAGCCGGTGGCTTTGTCAATCATTTTGGTCGCGTCAATGGCAATTTAAATCTCAGTCGAAGCATTGGCGATTTGAAATACAAACAAGTGGCCTACAAAACCCCCGCCGAACAAATGATTACCGCCGAACCCGATTTGGTCCAAGTCCAACTCGTGTTGCACAAGGACGACAGTGACGAGGACGACCCGGATGTGGATGAATTTTTTATCTTGGGATGCGATGGCATTTGGGATTGTGTCACGAATCAACAAGCCGTCGATTATGTGCGGAATCGGATTGATACCCAACGACCGACGGAAATTGGTGCCCATTTGTTGGATGAAATCATCAGTGCCGATCCCCGAACGACACAAGGGATTGGAGGTGACAATATGACGATTTTAATTGTCGATTTGCAACCCCATTCCCGAAGTTATTATCGCGCCGACCATTACGAAGACAACACGGCCACCCTGGAACCGGCTGGACATTCTGTCACACCCGGTACCAGCACCACCAGCACCACGGCGTCCGTGTCGTCGTCCAGCACCACCTCCACGGCCATTGTCGTGACCAATATCGACAATTCCACATTCCAAGAAGCACAACCTCAAGATGATGATACTATTGACGTGGAACATCAACTGAGCAACGATTCGTCATCGTCCTTGGGTGTCCAGGAAGAGAATCTGACACCCGAATCTCCTTCCGTGTACTTATGATGATAATACGGAGTCATATAAGGATCACAGCAGACGGAGGAATCTCAACACCATGCAACTATACCTACTACCAGTTTTGGCGAGTAAAAAGAACCTTGTTAAGAGTTCCATAGCACTCTTATTATTATTACGGTTACGATCTCCAGCGATCCAGTGTTGCTAGAATCTTGGGAATGAATATTGTGAAGGATTTTCTTCTTCTTTGTTGCAATGGAGACCACATACGATTGGAACATGACTATCGGACTTGACACCAAACAATAGCGTAAACGCCATGACCAAAATCAATAGTCACCGGAAAGGAATGAATCGAGTGTAATCCCACCAGTCATAGAGGAGATAGAACCGGCTGTGTGAGAACCATCATCTTCATCTTTGTCCATTTTTTTCATTTTGAGGAATGGAACAACGAGATTCATGATTACGACAACTTGGTTGCAGCGATAGTGCTTTTTCTTGTAGGCTTTCCAACCGCTTTCATCCCAAATTTTCCACTCAAGATAGCTTCGGGTGCTTTCCCCATTCGTGTCGTCATATTCGTCCTTCATTGTAACACAGGAAAACTTCCAAACGGCCAATTCCAACAAGGACACATTCTCCAACTGCACGTAGAAAGCAAAACGTTTGTGGCCATCCATCACCAGCTGTAGATCCTCTTTCATCAACGCGCGTCCAATGACTTCGTACATCTTTCCCTTCCAAGAACCAAAGGGAGACAAGTATTCTTCCACCAAGGACGCGAGAAACCGGGCCTGGTTGTGACTTTCCAGAATGTCCATGGTACGCGTCGATACTTGTTCGGTACGAAGTTCGTTTCCTTCTCGAACGAACACCAGTTTCGACAAGTATTCTTCCAATTCAGCAGGGATCGTCATGGTGGGTGTCGTGCGTGGGTGTGATGATTTCCTTCCTTGTGATTGTGATGGATCTGGTCGATTTTGTGCAGAGACCCCTGTTGTTTCCTGGTGGGCAAGGACCTGTGGTGTCACAACAGTCTGGCATGCTCTCGTCACACCATTGCATGTGTTGTGGACGGGACTACTCCGGGCTCGCATTTGAGAGACCATGCCGGAACGTCACAGTGCGTGTGGAAACCACCGCGTTGGACCGTCCGTGTGGCCTGTCCCGTCATGGACCAACAAGCAATCATGGTTGAGTGCATGTCAGAAATCTGACACCCGAATCTCCTTTCGTGTACTCATGATCGTAATCATTATTGTAACAACAATGAGACATGGAGGAGGATACGAATCTCAACACCATGATCATAAAGTTACGAGTTCCATAGCACTCTTATTATTACTTCTGTTATAGTACGAGCTCCAGCGTTGCTAATAGAGACTCTTGAGAATGGATATTCTAGAGGATTTTCTTCTCTGAAGCCATCGCGGCGTTGTACCTGAATGAGGAGAGAGAAAGTCCACCCCGCAATTCAACGACGACAAGTGGGGAAACATCTGAACCACAAGAATCGTGCGCCGTCGTATCGTCTTGTCACCAAACCATGTGGCTCCTTGCTTTGATGCACATTGCAACGAGCGACCATGAATGTGATCATTCTCCAACGTCCTACCACATGGCGTATTTTTTTACAGTCACGGACCGAGGCCAACCGTTCCTCTTGACCTACGGTGATGAGACTATCCTGGTGGGAGATGGATGGTCGACCTCCTGGACGCTATAGCTTGGCGTTTCGATGCAATCGCAATCTTTTGTGAAGGAACCAAAAGTACAAATGCAACACTGTGCTGTGTCTCCTTTTCTGGAATGAACCAAGACAATGCGATACCGCCACCATCACGATCATCACCCAAAGGGCCGACGACGACTCGCCTTTCGTAAGTAGTAGCAGTTCCCATCTCTTTGCGGACCACGGACTCTGTATCTTCAACAACAAGAAGGAGAGACCCAGAGTTTGTCTTCTTCTTGTTGTTGTTGAATCATTTTGGGATGCTGGCCACTGCAACGTTTACTCAGTTTGTCGTCGTCGTCGTCGTCGTGTCCTTTTGGGAGCATGATTTGGGCACCACACATGTTTCTGTGGAGACTGCGTCAATGGTTGGTTGGTTGGTTCGTGTCGCTCAAAGAGGGACAAACCAGCCAACTTATCCTTCTTTGGGTCTTGTGCTGATTGGGGCGGTGTCAGACAAGCCTGACTTCCAGTCAGAAAAAGAGGGAACGCCTTTCTTCGTCGTCGACCGATTGTCGTTATGGTTGTCTGGAGAGGAGTCATGTTTGGAAATCCTGGTCGATTTCTCTACTAGCTGCTACTAGAGAGTAGAGCAAGAGAGCAAGACCAATGTGCTGTCGTCGTCGTCTTGTGTGCTGCGGCACAACGGTCACCAATCCTCTGTTGGTTGGATATCCTTTTGTCGGCGTTCGAATCGTCCTTGTTTCGTCTTTTGTGTAAGACATGTGTGTGGTCTTGAGAACAAAATCTCCAACAACGGGCGAGAACTGGACGACCAGCACTTGTGGGTGATTCGGGCTCTCTACTTTTTGTCATCGTCGTCGTAACCTTGTGACACGGGAGACTGAATTGGTCCATGAGTAAATAGCGAGAGACGTGTGTTGTGCTGGATGGATACAGATTGCCGTGGTCGGCATCTTGTCGTCGTCGTTGTCGTTGTCGTTGTCGTTGTCGTTGTCGAATACCCATGGGACCTCGTTGTTCTCTTGCTCTGTTTCACAGGAGGATCATGACTCTTTCATCGTTCTTGTCGTCGAGATCCTCTCACAGGATCGTCGTCATGCCGCGAGAGAGAACCAACATCTGTCTTACTTGTTGGGTTCTCTCTTGGATATAATATCATCATCGCTCCGGATTCTGGATTTACTCTGTCGCTGTGCAAATTCGAAAATATGAGAACACACCACACAGCCAACGCGAACCCGGTCGGGATCCATTCGTGAATCAATGGCGTGTCTGAATTACTGCGAGCTATTCTGTACTCAGAGTATAAGGAGCAAACGTTCGGTATCCAAGATCAAACCGTACTTTTGAAACACGGGTTCGTTGCTCTCACAGAATTGCCCACCATGGAGGTTGTCTTGAATGGGATCGAGGGTCTTGCGTCTTGCATCTTGTCCATTTGCTGCGCCAAACAATCAAAAAGCAACCCGTGTTTCAAGTAGATCGGATGTCTTGTTGCACAAGTTTCGATTTCTGGTTTGATTCATGAGGGTGGGTGCCCCAAAACTGCACACGCGCTCCTCTATTCATTCCACATTTTCTCTTTGGGGAGACGAAGAAGGGACGGCGTTTCCACAACAGCAGCTCACAATTTTCAAAAGCTTTGGGAAAACAAGCCCACTCCAATTGGATATTCCACATAGAACCGAACATGGGCATTGAAACATGGCACCAAAAACGAGTTTGCACATGGTCCGCCTGTTCTGAGAGTGGCACATCATCCAAGCGTCAACGAAGAGAGAAATGTGCCATTTTTGAAAGCGACAATCACCACAATAGCCAACATCGACAAGAGAGTCCTCTTGTGGAAAACAATGAGTGCAATACCACTGGCTCATGGACCACAATGACTGTTCCCAAGGGCTTTTTGTGTCCCTTGACGCTGGAAGTCATGCTTGAACCAGTATTGGATGCCGAAGGAAACACGTACGAGCGATCTGCTCTTCTGAAATGGATTCAAGAATATCGGACATCACCCATTAGTCGTCAACCACTTAGTGAAACAATGCTGGTGCCAAATAACGCCTTGCGGGACACCATTCATGAATTCATGGGACAGGAATGGGTCCTTCACGAACAGTCCAAATCCAAAACCGAAGAGTCGACTAAGCCACCGCTCGAGTCTTCGCCAAACAATCAACACTGCAACAAAAGCTCGTGTGGAAACAAATTTTCGGGTCCCCGTGCCAAGATTGATTGCTTTCTCCAATTTGTGGCGCAGCATTTGAGTGGATCCTTGTCCTTGAATTTGAACGACAAAGGATGCTGCGCCTTTCGGTTCCAGGACATGGTTGTGGTGGTCGATGTCCCAGAAAAAGGGGAACTCTTTTCACTCTATACTCGAAATATTGTTTCGGAATTGACCGAACCCATGAAAGACATGCTCCTCGAAATGAACTATTTGCAAGGTAGGTCAAAGCAAGGACATTTGACTGACTATGTTCCATTTGAACTGCATTCTCACAAAATATTTGTCAATCGGTAATTTCAATTGTTCAGGCGATACACGTGGTGGATGTGTGTCGGTCAAAAAGGGAGCCCAAACGGGTGCCGTGACTCCCTCCGAAGTCATGTTTTCGTACACGGATCGCGTCGCAGAAGTGTCGGCCAAAGACTTTCTCAACATTGTCTTGAATTTCTTGGAAACTGCCGTGTCGGTACGACAAAAACTCGTGAGCTTGCGTCCTCACAATGACAATCATCATTGTCATGTAACCACGGAGACGGAACAAACAGTGGAGGACGAATTCTCCTCCAGATCCAACAAATCCACCAACACAACAACATCCACAAAGAAAGCAAAACGCACTTCAGCTCCAAACAACTACCTGGTTGTTTCTTGAGAACTATGCTTGACGAAAGGCTCCCAAATACATCATCGTGGAGCGTTGTGTGAATTGTGGACCTGTGTGGGTGGAAGATATACTATTTTTTCAATCGTGAATTGGGGTACCAGGTTCCTGGGCTCGAGCTAGCGATAAAAGTGTGCTGGCACACGATTGAGAGAAAAACTGAATTTTTCAACATTGTCTACACGTTCTTCCGCTGCATGGTGTCGTCCGCTTGCCTATACCATCACTGTATCGTGACTTCTCCAAAGCGATCCTCCAATTTTGTGCAGTGGCGTGAACTCATGCTACACAACAGTTGTTATACAAGGTCTGTAAGAACTTCACAGTTTGGGGATACATTGCGTCGTCCTAATTGCGAGAAAGTTTGCATACAGAGTATCCCTGTCTTGGCAAAGGATCAGGTTGGGGCACTTTCTTCTGCATAAATCTCATTCGAGTGAAGAGACGAGGGAAACAGAGGCTCTCGTTCAACTCATTCAATGTGACCATTCTCTTTTCAACCACATAAGCCTATGCATGTTCCTATGAAAATGAGCTTAGGTAGTTCACATACAGCAACACGCTTTGAAGTCTGCACCGTCCACTGGAGCACTTTGCGACCTGCGTTTGTCGTCTTTGGTCTTGATTTTTTGTCGGACACCAAACGCAGTCAAGTCTTTCAGGACCAATTTGCGGCCTTCTAAATGATTGGTGGTCTCCAGTTGACTTTGAAGAGCGCTACCCGTAAATCCAGGAGTATCCTTGTTGAGGTCTGGTCGACCTGATGGCAAGAGAAGGGCCTCTACGTACTGTCCTGCCTTGGCTCCATTCCGGAACAAAGGTGAAGATTCTTCTACCTTGGAAAGTTTCGGTGGGAATCCTTCAAAGGTTAGCCCCAGTGGTTGGTGGGCTGGTAAATCGTGCTTGTACATGCAATCAACCTCTGACAAGGAGTGGCCCGGTGGAATATGGGAAGATAAGACCACACATCGTGCGCCAGCCTCAAAGTCGAGGAGCAACTGATTCACTTGCGCATCGGACGATACATGAAAAAATTCGGTTCCTGGAACTTCAAGAGCCTCAAAGTAATAGTCGACAATGGATGGTTGACCATCGGGTAACTTAATTCGCACGGCTTCGTAGGACACCAGTCTCGGTGGTTTCCCAGCGAAAACAAGACCCGAACTTTCATCTGGTTTCAAATTGAGTTTGACCGAGTACATCTCGTGGCTCGTTGGAGCAGCGGCAGCACTGGCGCTTTGTGTTGTCATTGTTTGCAAGCACTCTTTCAAATGGCTGTGGTGTATCAAAAGGGATGTTACGAGATATTGGATGAACGGCCCAAACCAAGAGCAGAATCAGAGTGGAAATGACGGCGGTCACTTGGCTTGGCCAAAGAAAGGGCTTATCCATCGCATTTCGAGTATTACTGCCTCCATGGACGGCACGTGGAAAGGAAAGTTCCCATTGCGTCATCCGTACTTTGGAGTTCACGGTCCAATCGTAGCATCCACTTTCCACACAAATGTTATGGGTTATGGACCGGCCCATGTTCCGGAGTTTGTCCGATGAGAATTGTGACGCGGTGGCAGGTGTCACGGTGTCGAGCTGCCGGAAGTCAACGTTTCTTTGCAAAACACTGGGATGTAACAAAATGAAACGCATCGTCTCAAGCTAGAGCTAGCTACTTAGATAAATCTAAGAATCGAGAGGTAGACTTGCAATCGGGGCAGACACTGAATGTACGGGTGCTAGCTCTAGCTGTATCTAATCATAGATACATAGCCGAAGTAAGTCCAGGATTCTGACACGTGGAAATTTGATCCACTCCTCATCGTCTAATTTATCCCCCAAACTGTTCGGGGTTCTGTTTGTGCCGAGGAGTCGATGCGAATGACGCACCGAATAATCGTACACCAATATTGGGTGAGTATCAATAGCCCTACAGAATAATCCTGCCCAACAGGAATGCCAGGGAACAATTCGGGAGCGCGAGAACCAACCGCCGAATACATACGAGTATTGATTCACACTCAACCGGCCCTGCGTGATCCATTGAACGATGCAAAGTGATGGGAAATGGGAACCCTCCCCAACAAACCTTCCCTACACTACCACCAAAGAACAAAAAATCTGGATATCGATAAGAAGGACGAGAAGCCACGAACACACACAGGCCGACCGCCGACAGAAAAAATCAATCCTTAATGGCTATTCCCAAAAAATGAAAAAGGATCTTGGGGAGGGTTCGGCGTTCCAACTTCTTTTTGGCAGGATACCACAGAACTTTGGACGTTTGATGTTTTCGAACGATCGTCCTTCTTTTTGGCTTCTATTCATAAAAACGAACACACTCGTTGCTTGCGTTGGATCGATCGAGGCATTGGTGGTATATACACATCTCTCTCTCTCTCTTTCATCTCAATCTTCCCTCTTTTTGGCAACGACATCGTTTCACCATGGCCACGACACTTCCAGTACTTTGTGAACAGGAGGGCAATGAAGAAGTTTGTTTTCTCTACGAGGTACGTTTGGTTGGCGCTGGTGGAGGTTTGGTCGACGACGCGTTCTGGTTGGTCCTCGTTCTCTCTCTCATTCGTTCTCTCACCCTCCTCTTGCCTGACACGCATATAGAGTTGGACCAAGGATCAAGTAACCATCAAAGGTTTGACGACTGGATTGGATACACTCTTTTTCATCTTCTCGGTACGTACCAACGACAACGACGACCAGTGGTTGCGAGTGGCGGTTTCGAGCCCCCCAAAACACAAACACTTTGGCAACACCAACATGTGTCTGACTCTCTTTATGATGATTGTCTTGTTATAGGGCGCCTTGGTGTTTTTCATGCAAGCCGGCTTTGCCATGTTGTGTGCCGGTTCGGTGCGGCAAAAAAATGTCAAGAATATCATGCTCAAAAACTTGTTGGATGCCTGTGGTGGTGCCTTGGGTTTTTATACCCTCGGCTTTGGCTTTGCCTATGGCGGCGGCGACGACGACGACGACGACGACGACGAAAGCAGCCGTACCTTTATTGGCACTTCCTACTTTGGTCTGCGCGACTATGACAATTACAAGTTTTTTTTCTTTCAGTTTGCCTTTGCCGCCACGGCCGCCACCATTGTGGCCGGCACGGTCGCGGAACGATGCAAAATGGTGGCCTACCTCTGCTATTCCCTCTTTTTGACGGGCTTTGTCTATCCCGTCGTCGTTCATGCCATCTGGTCCGACAATGGCTTTTTGAGTGCCTTTTATAATGATCCCTTTAAGGATGTCGGTACCGTGGACTTTGCCGGATCGGGCGTCGTGCACATGACGGGAGGATTGACAGCCTTGATTGCCGCCATTATTCTGGGGCCCCGCCGTGGTCGCTTTTACGATGAAGATGGCAATCCTCTCGAAGAACCCATTACCTTTCCGGCGCACAGTACGGCCTTGCAAATTTTGGGCACCTTTATCTTGTGGGTCGGCTGGTATGGCTTTAATCCGGGATCGGCCTTGGAAATTTCCACCGCCAACACGGCCCAAACGGCCGCTCTCTGTGCCGTAACAACCACCTTGGGCGCCGCCACGGGCTGTGTGACGGCTCTGTTTACCGATTCCTTTTTGGAAAGTATGAAAACGGGCGAAACCTCGTACGATTTGACCATGGCCATGAATGGCGCGCTGGGTGGGTTGGTGGCCATTACGGCCGGATGTTCCGTCGTGGAACCTTGGGCGGCCATTTTGATTGGCGCCATTGGCGGCTGGATTTATTTGGGTGCCTCCAAACTCTTGATTCGCTTGCGCATTGACGATGCCGTCGATGCCATTCCCGTTCATTTTGCCAATGGCATGTGGGGCGTCATTGCCGTGGGCTTTTTTGCCAAAGGCCGCCTCATGGACATTGCCGGCTTTAATGGCGAACACGAAGGCTTGTTTTACGAATGGGCCAGTGACGATACCGATGGCAATCTCATGGTGGCCCAATTGTGTTCCATTTTCTTTATCGTCGGTTGGGTCACGGCTCTCATGGGTCCGTTTTTCTATATCTTGAACATTGCCGGCATGTTTCGCGTCGATGCCTTGGAAGAAGAGGTGGGCTTGGATATTTCTCATCATCGTGGATCGGCCTATGAATTGGAGGGTCCCAAAAAGGAACATGTCGATGAATTAATGGAAATTCGGGCCTCCCGTCATGGCCGTGTCGAAGTGCCGGAACAAGTCACGAAAGCCGCCCAAGATGCTCAAGCCGATGAGGATGATGATGATGACGGCGTGGCGACTCCCCAAGACGATTAACTATGCAGTCACCACAAGAAACAGAACAAGGATAAAGACGAGCAGTAGAAAAGATGAAGCATTGGGATCCTCGTCGTTTGTGTGTGTTCCTCAAGGCCCTCCAAGAGCTGTGGGTGCAAGCAACATTCCACGATGATAACCATGCTGTCGTTGTTGTCGTCGTCGAATGACACGGTGCAACTCGTCGTTTGTGCTTGGTCGGTGGTGGCTCTGGTGTGTGAATGTGTGTGTCTATAGTCTCTCTTCGCTTTCTCTATATCTGTATCTACATGACATCTACAACAAGGAAGAAAACAATAAGACTGGAAACGAGCCATGTGTGTGTTTGTGTTGGTCGTCCAGTCGTAGTTAAGATGTGTGCTTTTAATGATTATTATGAATTGCCACCAGAATCGACTCTATAGTGTTGTTGTCGACGTCGACCACGAGCCTTGTGGTTGTTGGATCATGGAACTGCCGCGATCGACCCAGCAGTGTTGGAACGACTACGTATCTATTCCTTTCCACAAAAAGAGAGAAGGGACTCTGTTGGTTCTACAAGCAAGGAGAGTTGGATCAGAGGTTGGTTCTTCTTTGTGCTCTTTGTGCACTTTGTGCTCTTTGTCTACTCTCTAGAGAGAGGATACAATGGAGGCTATCGTATCCCATCTATACATCTACTCCTAGGAGTACTCCTTCTCTCTCTAGAAGTATCTACCGGTAGATGAGTCGCATTGGTGAAAAAAAACAATAGTCTATTTTAACGCTGCCGCACTTACCCGCGCGGAGTAAGCCGACCGACGCGCCGGGCCTAAAAGAAGGCGAGGACTAGCTACCAGTGCGCTGGGCAGCGTGTTAGATAAACGAGAAAAGGCTTGCAGAGCGAAGGATCACTGGCCTCCAGGTGTTAATCCAGGACCGAAGTGATATGGAAGACGTGTCAATGGTAAAATGTTGATCAAGCGAAGAATAAAACAAGGTCTGGTCAGATGGGTGAACAAGGTGGCGCATGTTGTACAGCGCGGTAACCTCCCGTTGGGCTTGGGCGTAGGCAGCAATTTCTTGAGTTTCAGGATTTGTGCCATGGGTATCTTCGTTTCGGCGAAGCCAAAGACGATGAGCATGATGCCAGATAATTTTGATGGAGCCAGATACGAAGAAGTGGCCACGGAGTTTTGGTGACGTGAAATCGTGAGATTTGAGGTGGGAATCTTGAATGGACGCCCAGTGGGTGCTCATGCGACCATAAAAGAGCTGTTTCCAGCCAATGATATTTTGAGTGGTGAGTAAAGGATAGAGGTGGGAAGCATAGGATGTGGGAAGAGGAGTATCGTCCAACCAGTGATGAAGAGCGTCGGAAAACAAAGTCTGAAGAGCAGGAGCGACAGACTGGTCGTCCCAGTGAGAACGAAGATCATCGAGCATCGGACCGAGCCAAGATCGTCGTTGTGGACATCGCAGGAAATGCTCGGCATCTTCCAAGGTAGGGGTAGAACAGGCAGGACAATGGTCGACGTAGTACTCGGCATACTTTGATTTCAGATTTCCTAGAGGCAGCCACTCGAAGATAAATTTCGACACGAAGTGTCGCCGAGAGAAGAATGCTCTATTGGCAATCCCGTGGGAGTACCAGTCGATAGTATCGATCACCGCTGGAGACCAATCGAATTTGCTGCAGAGATATTGACGGATCACTGGGTCTTGGGCGAGTCGGCGGATGACCGCGCGGTAATTCGAATGAATTGTACCAAGAGGACAACGCAGAGTAACTGTGGAGCCTTCAATCAAAGGAGCACAGGTCGGAGTTTCCGTTGGAGGATATTTGTAGGCAGATGCTAACTCGTCAGCCTCCACATTCAACTGAGCCGGGAGAGGTAAGGTGCTAACAGGTTGAAACCTGTCTTGATGACCTTTAACATGGGAAATCGATGGCATCGTAGGAAACTTTCGCAGCGATGTAGAGATACACTGTTGTAGATCCCAATCCGGATGCATGGTGCTATAGGGGAACTCAATAGACCAGTCAAGGCGCTTGTAAATTGTCTTGATAAGGCTCTCAGAGTCGGTGTACAAAGCAAGTGTTGACGGCAACTCGTATGCATGATACTCGCATAACCGTAATATAATGCGCAAGATAGCTAAGAATCCATAGCTTTCTACACGGAACGAGTTGGTTCGATAGCCTGGGGCCGGACCGTTGAGACCGAATAAACGCTGACCTTCCATCGTGCTGCAAACGCACCCGAATGTGCCTGTAAATTGTGGAGCAGACCCGTCACTACAAGTCACCAGCGAGACTTGACCGGATAAGTTGAACACTGTCAGAAGGTCATCAAGATCGGTGAGAATCCGAAAACCTTTCAGTAGTTGATTTTCCCAAGGGGGAAGGTCGTGGATGAAAGAATCAAAAGTGCGCAACCGTGGTGTGCTTGGAACAGAAAGTTGTCCTTGGTAAGGGAGAAGTGTGTAACCATGACTGCTTGGGGATGTTTGAACTGGAATCGCCGTGGGGGGAAGATGCTGAGAGGTGAAAGGCGTAGACACAAACCTGGGATGAGTATACACATGTAATGTATAGGAGCCTTGTTCAAAGCGATAAAGCATGGCCTCGCTCGGAACAAGATATTCTTTCCATTGTCTGTGAGTGGAGAATCCAGTGACTAACCATTTTCCCAGCGGGTCAGTCAAGACGTATCCGTGCAAAGTAAGGGAGGCGAATTCTTCCAGGAACCGTTGCCATAGGGTCCAAGCTCGAGTGCTAGGACGATCTTGATATGGAAGGAGACCTTTGGCCGTTGATGTGGGGTTGTCTTGACCTTGAATCGCGAAGGACTCGATCATATCGCCCTTTGGTGATGTGATATCACTCACTAGGGTAACGCCGAGAAAAAGCCGACAGGCGTTTATTAGCTGGAGTTCGAGATCAGAGAATTGCCCTGAGATAGCAGCGTCCATCAGAAACTTGTCGTGTTCTCGCTGCAAGGGGGGACGGAAATCAGTAGCTAGGTCAATACGGCAATCAATAATGAGTCGCATTGGTGTTTGGGCGGTGTCCGAAAATTGTGCGACCATGGAGCGAAGAGAATCCGTGTGGAATGCAAATTCGACGTCAGTGCCTTCATCGCCCCACAAAACGAGGCATCACACCCCGGTCGCGCCCCTAAAAACTGTTTCTCATTCAAAACAGACCGCAACACAAACACCCACGAATCATTCCAGACAAGGAGAGAGGAAGGCAAACAGCCACAACCACAAGACTTTCATCTCCTCTTTCTAGAAAAAGAAGAAGAAGGACATTCCAAACCAGTTTCAAACACGGCTTGCTGGCTGGTGCTTCTTGCGGAGAACTCGCGAGAAATCATCTCGTGCCGGGACCTTCTCATTCTCGTTGCGGCAGCACCACCCCATTCACAGTCTCCTCTCCCTGGTGTTTGGTTGCGGTTGGAACTTGTCGTTGCAGTTGTTGGAAGGCTTCCTTGTCGAGGCTGTGACTCGCTAGTACAAACCATGAGCAGAACCAAAACAACCACCACGACAACAAGAAGAAGAACAAGGAATGGAACCACCAATGTCTGGAATCAACTCTTGAATCTTTCCTCGTCGCTCGACGAACAAGACGACACTAACAACACTGCAGATGCGCATTGGTCGTGGTTGGATCAAAAGAGACCCGCGTCTCCGCAACGAACTGCCAGAACCAAACGACCGCACCAACGCATTATCGTGCGAACGAAACGAGCCTTGGAGGAACAAGCCCGATATGGCATTTCCAATGCACTCGTGCTCACAACCTTGCAACAGGGCATGATTTTGATTGGACAGCGTCCCCTGGAATTGCAACAAGATGACGATGATGAGGACGACGAATCATCCCTGGAGCACGACAATAATGACGACGACGAGCATGACTTTCCCGAATTGCAAGCACCGTGTCACTACGATCCAACCAGCACGAAAAAGAAAGCCTCGTCTCCACTACGCAACACCTCCACTCTAGAATCGAATTTGTGTTTTCGATACGAAAATTTGGATACAGGAACTGTCGTCTTGGTTCAAGAATATCCGGCGGCCTCGCACGGGCATGAGAGCCCGAGCCGTGGGTCTCCCCATGGACGACGACGAAAACAACGACACGGAGGATCGCCGCATCGGATGAGAAACAACGAGGAGAGTCATGTCGTGGTGGTTCGCGTCTTGAATGTTTATCCCCTCCATGCCGCGACCGACCAATTCGAACCGTCGGCATCGCACGAGACTTCCCACAGTGGCCGAGAACAACAACAACAAGAAGACGAAGAGACGGAATGGATGTGGGATCAAGAACAGGACCCATCTCTCAATAATAATGACCATTCCACCAGTGCTTCTGCTCATGGTTCCCACATGCAACAGCAACAACAACAATCATCATTATCACCAACGTCTCGACGCAATGCTGCAGCTGCAGCAGCGGTTGTAGTGGAACGACACGAAGAAGAAGAACCGGATTGGTATCGCGATCCAAACGATGACAGTGACGACGAGGAGGAGGAGGAGGAGGAGTCCTTGGATCCAAATGGAGAGAATCCGAATGGTGTCGATGTACAGCCTGCCAATGAAAGAGAGCCCGTGTCGCCTCCACGGCGACAACGACATGCAGAGCATTTGCCACTACTGGAACGCAACGATGGAGAGGGACAACTCCATCCACAGCCACTAATGGAGGAAGAACCAGCACTGCGTCCTTTGGTCCAAGACCACCAGGACCCGGATGCCCCGGCCAATCGACCACAACAACAAGGAAACGAGAACCATGCTCCACCCGCAGCAGCCGCACGGCCAGCGAACCCGTTACAAAGAGAGGCAGAGGAAAACCCCGAGTGGACCTCACCACCATCGCCATTGCGTCCAAGACCGCCACCACCACAGCAACAACAAGACCGATTGCAAGAGCACCAAGTTCGTGGTCCTGACCGAAGAGCCAACACGCGTCACGCCAATGGACGACAACAAGTTCCCGACGCGCAAGGTTCCCTGGAAGAACCCCTCTTGATGATGTTTGACCATGAAAATGAGGAGGAAGAGGAAGAAACCGTCGAAGACTTGTTGGGCAGTGTCACAACAACATCACGAGACGAGGACGATGATGCCACGCAACAATTGGTCTTGGCCATGTTGGGTGTTGTGGCTGTCGTGGGATTGTGGCTCGTGGCGGGAGAGGCGGCACCGTCCTCCTTGTGGTAAAGAACCCATGGAATCAAGGAAAAGAGAAAGAGAGCGAAAGAGAGAGAAGTGGCGGTAGAATGTTTTGCGACAAACTGTACACAAGAATGCAAAAAGAAAGGCAAACACAGTGAGACCAAAACCAAAGCGCAGGAGGAACACGTTCCACGAATAGAGGAGTATAGTAAAAGATAGAGTAAGTAGGTAGTAAGGAGACGAATGAAAACATTCCCCAGTGGATCTGGACCATTCGATTCCCAGCAGTTCTGTTTCACCCAATCATGATAAGAAGGATCTATCTATTGTACACTTGTTGTTTGGTTTGGTCCATAGAAGAGAGAGTTGTGTAGCTCGGTTCTCTGAAACTACCTGGAGGTAATTGAAGGAGTCTTCTGAGAGAGACACCATGGATCGATGGTTGCAAGCCCCTGTGTTGCAGAAGATAGCGGTAGTACGCGTTGTCTGTCTCCCATTTCCACTACCCATGGTTCTTGACAACAATGCCATCTTATGTCTCTCTACTACAAGGTAGAGCGGAACCCCTGCTGGTATCCATCTCTTTCATGACTTGGTACTTGGTGATGCTCTACAAGAGAGGTATTAGAGGCCGAATCGTTACCCCGATGATAGTCTACGCTTACTACCAAGAGTAGGAGGATCCTGCCCACCTAGGTAGCTCGGTCAGTTGAATTCGGCGTCCGACATTCCGACGTCGGCCGAGAATGCCAAGCCCCCCTCTCATTGGGTGTTCCGAGGAGTGCACGGCCAGGAACGCGTCTGGACAAGTACTTTCCAGTGGTTCTAGTTGACTCAAATTAGAGACGATGTATTGGGTGATTCCATTGAGAACCGCTCGAAATTTCCAACGGCTGACTGCAGAAGCGCTGTCCGCGCAGGGCGATTCTTTTTTCGCAGGGAGACGCCGCTGCCCCATTCAACGGACACGTAAACTATGTTGTAGTTAGGGGTCGATCGACTCATAGACAAGACCATTATTGCGTGTTCGCTGGATGAATATTTTGTGGGCCAAGAGTTCGGACTGTGTTCGGTTGACAACAAGAGGAAATACTGGGTCCCACTAGCAACAACAATAGAAAAGACAAGTCCCAACTGAGAAAGAGAAGGTTATACTGTCTTGATATTCAATTCACCAAAGAACCTACTAGCTCGAGGAAAATCTCAAGCCACTCAAGACAGACGACAAAGCCCCTCTGCGTCCATATCGCATTGATCCCATCCAATCGTATCGATATAGGTAGTTGCTGCTCTCTCTCTCTCTCTCTCTCTGTTTGCAAAACCCCTCCATGTGGAACGTGTGGTGAATGGCAACACGAAGAAAAGCAACACTTGGTTGGCAAAAAAAGTTGGAGGGTCTCCGAAAAAATAAATAAATACAACAAGTACGAGTGAATTGCCGTGGAACCGGCTGCACCTCTCTTTGGTGGCTGGCATCCCACACGGACGGTCCGTTGAAGGAAAGCCTTCGTCTCTCTCAGTGTGATTCTGTGTGTGTGTGGGACGATTCGAGATAAGACTGTTACGGACTGTACTATATACTACTACACCATCATGATGAATGTCAAGAATCGCATTGCCACCTTGGAAGGTCGAACCAACCATCCGAGCAGCAGCAACAGCAGCAATAACCACGCCAACCATCACACGAGTGGGGCTGGAGGCAGCAAGTCCCTGCACGGTACGAGTAGTAGTACCTCCCAACACAACCACAAGACAGCCCCTAGAGCAACACCCACAACAACCGCAGCAGGAGAGTCGAGCAGTCGAATGGAAGGCAAATCGGCATGTTTGACCATGGTCCGACCAGAGCAACCACCGGCCACAAGTGCCGCACCGGCAACGAATAGTACGACGACCACTACGACCAGTTTGGCCTCTCAAAGTCGCATTCAACGATTGCGGCAACAACAACAACCATCCTCCTCATCCTCGTTGCGGTCGGCTTCAACCAGTCGAGGTCGACGAAAAGGAGGAGGAGGAGATTCAGCGTCCAAACCAATGACGACCGCATCTTCTTCGTCTTCTTTGCCGCATTCATCACAGCATGCATCCTTGCAACAAAAACCACAACAACAACCACAACAAGCGGCTGCTTCCTTGACTCGACAAGCACAACCACAACCACAACCAGCACCAACACTGCGACAACAACCGGCATCCACAACAACAGCTGCCTTGTCGTCGTCATCATCGTCGTCGGAACAACAAGCATCACAACAACAACAACAAGCCTTGTTTCCCCGACGAACCTTGGCCACCTTGCAACAACAACAAGAACAACATCGACATGCGCGAGTCGCAGGTACGGCGGCAACAACGACGACAACGACGACAAGTTCTACGACAGCTGGTAGTACCACCACCACTGGGACGACACGGGGTCGATCCTCCTCGTCCGCAACCACAACGACCAGTCGAACATCGTCGCGCCGACGACATCGACGCACGCCGTCGGTCGAACCCACGTCCCACAACAACAACACTCCAACCACCACCACAACCACACCCTCGGCCGTCACCACAACAACTACTTCTACCAACCACAGTCCGGCACGGCCCAGTGGTGCCACGTCCATGACGAAACTGCAACAACGAGTCACCAAGGCACGATCCAATACGACCCTTTGGAATCGATCCAGTGTCCAAGCACAGCAGCAACAACAACAAGCACAAGCACACCAACAACAAGCTCCACCGCCGCAAGCATCTTCTTCTTCCAAACGAGGCGGTGTAACTCCTTTGTCGCAACCACTCCCAGCCACAAACCCGAAACAGACGGGCGGCACTAGTAGTAGTAGTACGGGTGAGAAACGGACGAACCAACAAACATCACAACTACACCAACCGCAAGAGCAACCACCAGCCTCCTCCAAATCGGCATCCTCCAAACGACGGTCTTCCTCGGCATCTCGACGACCCTCCAGCACCGCGTCGAATCCCAACAACAACGATGCCAGCAAACCAAAGGCATTGGACAGTAGTACTGCCGCCAATCAGAAGAAAAACACAACCACAACAACGACGGCTACGAGTTTGGGTGCGGTTCCTCCTCTGTCTCAATCTCAACCATCACATGCCGCCGCCGCCGTGGCACCATCCTCCTCTTCCACGACAACACCCGCGACTGTACAATTGCCTCCACCGGGGGATCGAGAAACCGACAATGACTCTCCGGTGACCACGACGGAATCCAATGTGAGTTTGCCCGTTCATCAACAATTGCAACATCATCGACGACAGGCTTCTACCTCGTCGTCGCAAATTCTGGCCTCACCGGGGAAAGCACAAGGTGCATCCCAAGGCCACAATAACACGAATACGGTTCCGGGAGGTACGAATACTAATACCACGACGGGGCAGGGACCGCCCGTGGCGGACGATGAAGAAATGACCTTGACCAGTGTGCGACAAATTTTGGGCACCAATGAGTTGGAAGCTGCGGAAGACGTCATTGGTGCTCACGAATATGACGATACCTATAGTGATTTAGGAGGTGGGGCAAGTGGTAGTTATATTGGAACACCAACCAATCATCATTCTTCGTCGTCGCGAACCCATCGCGGCGATCACAAGGATCATGGAGAAGAAGAAGAAAAGTCGGACAAGGCATTACTACTGGGGAACAACAGCACTTCGAATCGAAACCGAAGAAATGGAGTATCGGGAAGCTCCAGTTCCGAGTTGGAGGACTTGCAAC